>CM062808.1:871073508-871673508 GCA_031772625.1 Pinus tabuliformis
GAAGATGAACTTGAGGATGATCAAGTTGGACCAGGATCATGCATTTGCAGACATGATGGATGAGGATTCACATGGAGGACCTCATGATGATGATGGATGATGTAAGTACTATTGATTACTTGAGTTTCACTTGAGCATTTGGTAGATGAACCGTATGCAGGGAAGAGCAAAATCAGTTTGCCGATGCAAGGGGGCATCTTACCATGGATGTCTATGATGAGACCTTGTATGGAGAAGCAAGGATTGTTGATTGTTACAGAACTTGTTGGGGTTGTTTGTGACCTTATGGTAGAAGGTACGAAGGCCCGTGACAAGGGAGGAACATAATGATCGTTGTGGAGGAATGGGTCATGCTTTAGCCACATGGAGAATTAGCTAAGTGCCCAGCATGACTCATGGACAGATTGGAGGGCACACACTTGGATATGATGATACTTGGGTGGACTTCTCATGGCCGAGACCAAGAGCAAGTCTTGGTGGAACCTTTAGTGGGGGAGCTATGATGGAGAGACTCATGTGATGATGATATGATTTGGTGACTGAGCTCACTAGACCGAAGATTGCAGACTTGGATGAGGATGACCGATTGTTGTGATGAGTCTACTTGGTTGGACTACATGGGCAACTAAGTCATGGACATCAGGTTGCAGGCATGGAGCATGGCAGTCTTATGTAGGGGCATTATGCAGGAGCACTTGTAGGGTGTCACTTATGGGCATCCAATGAGGAGTGCCAAGGTAGGGATGTTGTGCAGGTGGATTTGCTTGTGCGACATGGAGACTTATTATTTATGAGCCGATGGGGATGTTGTGCACTCTTATACAACAAGACCATGGACTTGGATGGAGTTGTGAGCAGACTATGGAGCATTCCTACTACATGGAGAGTTAAGGCATCTTGCAGAGACCTTTGGGCCGAGACTTGTATGCTTGCTGAGGTGTTGGTTGGAGATGGCACATGGAGCTCATGATGACATGAGATTGTTGTGACTTTTGGAGTTACAACGATGATGATGCCTTGGTGGCAACACTTGGGCATGGGTTGAGCCAAGACTTAACCACCTTTGACACATGGGAGCTAACTGATCTATGATCATGGGCAGCACATGGATAGATGAGACAGGTGTATACTTGTTTCTATTGCAGACTTGAGGGATGGCACATTACAGATATGATGGAGGTTGCTCCATGGACCTGGATGTAGCACATTCAGAGTTGGAGGTTGATGAGATGATCTCTTCACTTTGAGGAGATGGATGTTTTGCAGATGGATGATGATGTTGGATAGAAAACATCATCGACAACATGTTGTAGACGAGATGGAGACTACTTCATGGACCTGAGCATGGCTTATATGGAGATGAATTCTTGATCGAGTTGAGGATGTGACGGGATGTTTTCAGAAACAACTGATGGTGGCATGAGGATGTGCATTCTCATGGTTTGAGTGCGTCGATTGGATTAGCTACCCAACTAGCTTAGATTATGGGGCTCGAGCAGTGTACAGAGATATGTTAGCATTTGTTGGAGTATCATGGCAGCAGTTCACATGATGACGACACATGATGAGGTCGACACATTATGTTGCAGGAAGCATGTAGCTTGAGATGGAGGGACCAACCTTCCACGATGGGGAGCAGCATGTGGAGATTGTGACAGGGTGGTTGATGGTCATGGATTGAGATGATTTCCGATATATGACATACCGATGGGGTGTATGCCTTGGTATGGTGATCTTGGTGACAGATGGTTGCGGGATGAGATATTGTCGAAGACGACAATGACTTCAAGTGGGGGAGGATGTAAGGACTTGCGGTCCATGCGACGGGCAGGGCGACTTCATCGTGCAAAGGATTTGTGCGAAATGTGAAGTAAATGAACCTTGGACGAATTTATAAGGTGTCGGGCGAGTTGAGGGGGTGGTCCCACGAGTTGGGCGGGTCGACCCTCGTCCTGGGCGAGACAACACATTGTAAACAAGTCGGCTTGGGCGTTGGGCGTAGGTCGGCCGGGTGACATAACCAGCCACCCGCCCATATATATTGGCATGCGTTTGTGGAGGCAAAGGCGTCATTCGATCATCACGAGTTCGATCAAAGGAGTTTTGCAGTGCGTGGATGAGCCCGCACTTCGGGCGGAACTCGGGTGAAAAACTCAGGCAGAAAACTTGGGTGAGAAACTCGGGCGAAAAACTCGGGCGAGGTCGTCGGGCAGAACTCCGGCGGGATGGTTCAGGCAGAACTCAGGTGAGGTCGTTCAGGTAGAACTCGGGCGAGGTCGTCGGGCAAAAAACTCGGGCGAGGTCGTTCGGGCGAACCGGGTGAGGTCGTTCAGGCGAGCTGGGTGAGGTCGTCGGGCGAGCCGGGTGAAGTCGTTTGGGCGAGCCGTGTGAGGTCGTTGGGCGAGCCGGGTGAAGTCGTTCGGGCGAGCCGGGTGAAGTCGTGTGGCGACCCGGGTGAGGTCGTTCGGGCAAATCGGGTGAGGTTATTCGAGCGAACCGGGTGAAGTCGTGTGGCGACCCGGGTGAAGTCGTGTGGCAACTCGGGTGAAGTTGTTCAGGTGAACAAGTTTGGGTGAACGGGTGGACGTGCGGACGGGCGGCCGGGTGAGGGCGCGCCGTGCACGACGAAACGAAGAATTGTGCGGACAAGCGACTTGGGTAGGGCGCACTGTGCACGATGAAACAATGGAAACGGTGAAGTGTTGGAGTTGTGAACGGAGGTGTGACTCGTGCGGAGGCGCATGTGTGGCGACTTGGTTACGACGAGGCGCGCCCAAGTTGGGCAAACAACACGATTGTGCGACAAGGTGAACGAAGGGTTGGTGAGTCGTGTGATACCGTGTGGAGGTGCCGATGAGCTGGGCAACCAAGTTTGCCGAAGTTGGAAATTTGGCTAAGTGTAAATTTGGGGTTTCCCAAGATTTAACTTGTACTTATAAAAGAAGATTATATATATTGATTCGGGCAGACTCATATTGCAGGGAGTTGCCCCTCCCTTTATACTGTTGTGCATTTCTATTGTATAATGTTGTTTATGTGAATGTTATGGGCTTTCATTATATAAAGGACAAAGATAATACTTGGTCATGAAAAAATAAACTAAGTATGGAATGTTAGGCGTAGTCTACAATTGTAAGTATTGGTGAAAAGAAAACGGTTGGTAGTGCCGCACCTTGCTATAGTGCGGTTGGAAGAGTACCGCCAGTGTAGGGGTGTGACACCCAGCCCTAGAAAGTCGAAATCTTGATCTCTTGGTGTGTTCTCCAAGTGACCCTCAAGCCTCCTCTTATACTTTTCTTGTTGACAAATCAAAGGCCGAGATTAAGTCCCTAATCAATGGCTAAGATTAGATCTGGTTTGATCCATAACTTTTGGACCATTCTAACACAATTTTATATTAATTCACATTAATATTTTAATTTCCCTAAGTTTAGACTTAGGGACTCCATTAAAAATATTAATTATTTTAATATCTCCCACACTGTTTAGACTCTGCCCAAACCCTTTTTGGGTATTGGAGATTTCACGTGCCCTCTCCGCCAATTTTCGTGGCTAGAGCACATCTGATGCTCTACCCCAAATCAACATATATGAACAATTGCGGGGGCCAATTCTTCAAGTAGAAATATAAGACATCAACTCTATATTGATGGAGTTGAAGTAGACATGGGAGGTGTCTGGATGCACAATGTTCTCTGATGGTTGGATAGATAGGAAGGGTAGGACCCTTCTAAATTTGTTGGTACTTTGTTCTAAAGGTACCATGTTTATTAAATCAATGGATGCATTAGCACATATAAAAGATGCAACATTGATATGTGACTTGTTAGATGGGTTCGTCTGGGAGATTGGTGCGCAGAATGTGGTGCGATTCATAACAAATAATGCAACTAATTATGTGGTTACCGACATGATGCTTATGGAGAGGCACTACACATTGTTCTGGACTCCATGTGCAATACATTGTATCGATTTGATCATTGAGCATATGGGGAAACTCTTCTTCATTAAGGAGGTGATTGATATGGCTAGAAGCATCCCCAAGTTTATATATAACCATGCTTTTGTTCTTAGCCTTATGAGGAGATACACTAGAAACAGAGAGTTGTGACGTCCTGCAGTCACACATTTTGCCACCAACTTTATTACTCTTTAGTCTTTGCTTCGATGCCAATTTGAGTTGAAGCAAATGTTTGTTTTTGATGAATGGCGTGATTGTAGATACAACAGGAGACAATATGGGAGAGCCATTGCAAAAATGGTGTACATTGACACATTTTGGCAAGGAGTAGAAGAAGTGTGCTCAGTTGGTGAAGCTATAGTAAAGGTTCTGAGATTGGTAGATGGGGAGAAGCCTATAATGACATATTTGTATGAGGCCATTGATAGGGCCAAGGAAACCATTCATGCTTATTATACAGATAAGGGATTCGTTGGGCTTAATAGGTAGATGATGTTATGGGATGCGATTGATAGTCGGTGGGCAGGGATGCTTTGTCGACTCGTCCAAGTGTGCATAAGGGTGAAGCCGACCTGATCCAATATCCATGAGTGGGTGCACAAAATAAAAAACCAACTTCTGCTTATCCGAACGAGGTGATCTTTAGGTCGATTTTGGTCCTCTTGAAAAGAGGAACTCAATGCCATCATCATATCCATCAAATGAGTAGTCCAAAGTGGAATTTGACCGCAGTTGCATATTTTTAACACTCCCTCTCAACTAGGGAGAATTCCACTTGTAAAACCTATCCATCGATCAATGTGTCATCCTGTCATCATGTGTACAAATATGCTCAACTCTATCTGTTGAAACATTCTTGAATCTAAAGAAGAAAAATCATGGGGAGCAAAAGCTACCACCCTCTGTCCATCGGGCTACAACCCAGAATCTCTATCGGTGGATAGGTATGCTTCATCGACCCATTCATGCAACAACACTCTTCCTCAACCTTGCATTTTCATACAAAAGCGGCTTTGATTTTGATGGCGAGGTGATGGAAGGATCCATTTCCTGTATTCATAGGATGGTACTTGATCCCGAGCTTTGCAGCAAAATCAATCGTGAGATATAAATGTATTAGGATTGTGTTGGCGTATTTGGCTTTGAGGATGCTATTCGGTAAAGGACCCTCTTCATGCCACCTAAGTGACAAGTCATGACTAATTAGAATTTTCAATTTACTAATTTATAATTCTAGATTTTTTAAATTCAATTATGTTTTATTTGAAAATTTAATTATGTTTTAAGTTTTTAAGTTTTTTTTCTTTATTTTGTTGTAGATGTTTGGTGGCGAAGCTATGGTGCTAGGGCACCAAATTTGCAGAAATTGGCCATAAGAATCTTGAGTCAAGCCTGTAGCTCTTCAGGGTGCGGTCACAATTGGAGCATATTCAAGAAAATACACTCAAAGAAGCGCAACAGGTATATCTTTGAGCTTCAAATTTCAATTGAGTAATTACATTTATTGTAATTTATGACCCTCAAGTGTCAAGACTCGTTAGTTTCTCTGACACCCTTATAGGTTGGAGTTCTCATGGCTCAATGATTTAGTGTATGTGCATTACAATCTTTGACTACGAGTGAAGCAAATAGAGAAACCAATGGATCAATATGCCATTTCCTTAGACAATATTGATGTATTGTCTAAGTGGAGGGTGGCGTTTGAGGTGCCCATCATGGAGGAGTCACCTACATGGTTAGAGGAGGAATCATTAGTACAGGGACAACAAGAGGAGGAGGACTCAGGGGAGGAGGAGGAGGAGGATGAGGAGGAGTGTCAGCGTCAACACCATCTTCTACAGATATAGGAGATAAAAACTCCATACCCAGTAGTCATTATTTGACATTAGGTGCAGGGCTAGGGCCTTCTACTGCTACGGGCATGCCTGGCAAACAACCCATCATGTTTTACCATAAAAAGGGGAGAGGGCACTGATCTCATATAACTAATTGCTAGTTTGATTTGTTTTCCTACATATAACTGATGATGATGAGATACTTTTAGATATGTGATGTTATTTTGTATTGGTTCTCTACATTTGAGTTCTTGATTGGACAAGTATCAGGGATCAACAGGATTTGGTATCGCCTTTGATGTGTCATTTGTTAATTTTCAGATTGTTCTATATTGTATCAATTACTTTAGCCCAATTCCAAACTTCAATTAGCAATATTTCCAATTACAATTAGTCTTTCCATTCATCAACAGTAATTGAAGATAGAACAATGTATGCAATGACAAAGAAGACAATCAACACATCAACAAGAGACACCAGATTTGGTCAAAGACCAGGGAAAAACCCCACAAGGGGAAAACCCTTTGAAATTCTTCTTTTATTAGATTGTCATAAAATGTTCAGCAGAGAGTACAATGAGCCCAATACAATATGATCAACAATACAACCCAACAACTTCAGAAACTAGTTTACAGTGGTAGAATATATCAGAGACAACTTGATTCAGACTTCAAACAACTTCAAAAAACTTCAGATGATGGTCAACTGTAGTCAAACCCCTAGACGCTCCCTTCAAGTTAGCATGCGAGTGTCTATAGCTTCCTGGATGTGTCCAGGGACAAAATTTCCTTGTTTTGTGCCAGCATCCAGAGCATAAACCCTAATTTTGTGCGAGCTTCGGATCTGAGACTTTGGACCTCCGTACAACCTTTTCCTTCACCAATGTGCCGAACCAAATCAGATAGAAGAGAAGAAGATGCTTGATGTTGTGATGTCCAAATGAGCTTCTAGGTCACTTGTATTTATAGGCTTCTAGGGGTGTCCAACAATGTCCATTTGATGTTGAGGCCGACCTGTCCAAGTGTGCATGAGGGTGAAGCCGACTTGATCCAATATCCATGAGTGGGTGCACAAAATCAAAAACCAACTTCTTCTTATCCAAATGAGGTGATCTTTAGGTCGATTTTGGTCCTCTCGAAAAGAGGAACTCAATGCCATCATCATATCCATCAAATGAGTAGTCCAAAGTGGAATTTGACTGATTCCCTTCTCCTCGCGTTCCCTTTCCTCCATCCTTCGACCCAAATTTCTTCATTGTCGCCGCTCCAACCTGAAAACTCTCCCTCAACTCCCTTTTTCAATTTCCTCTCATATTTTGTTTTATTTTTTCTTTAGGGCTAAGTTTCAAAAAACAAGAAGAAATCGATTTTTTTAATTCGCTCGTTTTCATTTTAATTTTTGACTTTTCATAAAGAAAGATTTAAAATTTTGATTTTCATTTTTTGTGTGGCTTTTGATGTTTAAAAAGAATTAAATCTAAAAGATTTTTTTTTAGGCTTTAACATTTCAAATTAAATTTTTTATGTGGCCTTTGGCCCATTAAAAATTTAATTAATTAAGCCTTTTGATTCTCACTTTTGCCACATTAAAATTTTAATCTTCATTCATGAACTTTATCACATTAAATTTGCCAAAGGAATAATATAAATTTTTAAATCTAAAGTTCCTTTTTTTGGGGTTTTTTGTGTTAAGGGTTTGGGACTTTAAAATTTTAAAAGGGAAATTTTTGTGGGGTTAAATTTTTATTTTTATTTTTCTATAGTCAAGGCACATTTAAATTTTTTAAATTATCTCTAAAGTTTGACTATAGGAAAATAATAATTTTTTTTGGATTGGAGCACTTAAGAAAATTATTTTAAATCCGGAATTGTTTGAAGTGTTTAGCATTTGAATTTCATGGTTCTTCATGGTAATTAATTTTCAGAATTTAAGTGCTTAGGTCTTTTGCATGCTAAGTTTTATAATCATTGACATTGGGTTTTGAATATTTTTGTGCTTGACATCTATTGAGATTGCTCGTCATTTAATTAACTCTAAGCGTGGTTTAATTACTTGAATTATTGGATATTTATTGCATATTAAATTTTTGAGAAATTTTCAAGTAATTGTTAAGTACTCTTTCATGGAATTGTGGTAAATTGCATATCTTTCGTTTCCTAAACTGAGTATTTTTTGAGCATCTATATAATTGGCATTGATATTAAAGAATTGTGAAGAGGTTTTTGTTCTCTTTGAGCTATAATTGCATTGGAAAGAATCTAGATAAATTGAAGTGATAAGCTTGTGATTTAATTGGGCATTATTTTAAGCATATTGCTGAGAAGTTTATCTTTCAATCTAGTGAAGTGAATATTTATTTGGGTGATTAAGGGCTTTGATATATAACTCAGAAATAAATCGTGACATAAGTGCTTTCAATCCTTGAATCTAGCTTCATCTCGTTCCATCTTCTAATTGTCTTGTGCATTTGCATATTAGGTTAGCCTAGCACAATTAAAATTTAATTCCAGGCATAAGATTGGTCGATAGAAAGATAGGTACCCATCCATCTTTGCTTGAGAAGCCTGCTTTTAATAGTACTTAAAACAGTGACCTTGCAGTCATCAGAGCCACAACTCTCTGCAGCGCCAGAGGCACTGGGTATGTTAGATTTTCAGGAGAGGTATTGTTAATCACACCTTAGTGTGCTTCACTTTATCCTCTCTCTACTGCTTACTACGAAATCATGCTCAATATAGAAAGGATTGAAGGGTTAAAACTTAGATAGGCATTTAACTAAAATTAACCAAGATTTCTGCATCCCACATGAGTTTTGAGATCTGCATTTCATATAAGATAATTATTCATCCAAGCGGTAGTAGTTCATCAATTACTTGGTTGTAAATTTCATAGCAAGATAGTTGACTCCATAAGGCACTGGTATGGATCTTTTAAATTTAATTGAATCCTATAAGTCTTGCTAAATCTAAAACAAGTACTTGGTCGCTTGACTGTCTCCCAAACTGGTTGGTTCCCAACTAGTTCTCCTTCATTCCATTTCCGTAGGGTCTACCCCCCTTAGCCTGCTGTTGGGAGACAACTTAAAAGGAGATATTGGGGATTAGGGTGAAAACCGCCGATTTGAGCCGTTGTTGCGATGCCTAGACATTTTGTGCGACAACAGAGCCATTAACCTCATTGTAAACCATAATAATAAAAAATTCTTTTTTTTTTGTGGGAGCGTGGGTTCTACCCATTGGCACCCTATCTCTCCATTTAATGAAAGAACTTGTAGTTAGATTGATTGTTAGTTTTGACATTTCCATTTTCACTCACATTTTATGCATGCTTTAAGTTGGAAATTAACATAACTACACATCACATTCCCTTTCTCAATGTTTACTACAATTCACTTGCACCATTTACATTGATTGCTACAAGTCATAAGTTACATTCCATTTCATAGAAATTTATTTTTATGCAAGCATCTCTTTAACTCGATACATTTAGCTTGGTAATTGTCTAAAATTCACTTATGCCTCATTATTGTGCAACATTTTCATATGTTGAATATTGATGCATTGTGTATTTGGGCAATTTCACTTTTCAAAATAACCATTTATTTTATGTCAAGCTAATCTCTCCAAGTTAAAGCTTCCTTTTGCAAAGCTACATTGGGAAATCTTACATGCACCAAGTATCACTAAAATTTACCTCCAATTTAAGTTGGTTGTATAGACTTTAGGGACCCTCCACCTCTATTGACTCCTCACTGTCAGATCCAAATTTTCGGGCGAGGGTGAGGTCTGAGGATTGGAGTTAAATTGAAATCTTGCTTTAGAGTTTAACTAATAAAATAAACCAAGAGCACATTTACATCACAATTTTATTTTACTTGCAATTTCCTGTTTTGCTATCTTGATGTGTTTAAGTTTCACTTGCAAATATCATTTCCCATTTCAAGAAGCACTTTTGATGCAAGTATTGTGAGTCCTTTACTTTTGCAACAATTTAATTTTCTTGTACTTGGAATATTGTTCATTGGTGCAATTCTATTTCATGTTATTGCTTTGATGATCATTATGCTCATGAGTAATTGATGTATCTTGTTATTTGGGGCATTCACTTCCAAAGTACTATTTCCTTTATAGTTGCAATTGATGTTCATATGCTTATCTTGGTCTAACATTTGAATTGTCTATCATTTGTATCTTGATTTCATTTTGAGCAAGCTATTGTTATTTACTTGAAGGCACTAGTCTACATTTTGAATCTATATTTCAAGTTTGCTTGTTTATTCACACGCTTGCTTATTTCTTGGAAACAAGTTATTTTTGATAAATCTCACATCACCCTTTAACTTAGTTTTCCACTTAGGGACCACCCTCCTTAGCTAACCTAGGAGATAGCTTAAACGGAGAGAGTTGGGAATAAGTGACAACCCCTTCTCTCAGTCCTTGCCGCCAACCACACCTTGTGGGGTTAAAGGCTTTTCTCACTAACGGGCAGATATAGGTGGCAAGCATAACATGACCCTCAAGTGTCAAGAGTCAAGATTCATTAGTTTTTTTGATACTCTTACAGTTTGGAGTTCTCGCGTCTCAATGATTTGGTGTATGTGCATTACAATCTCCGACCTCGAGTGAAGCAAATAGAGAAACCAATGGATCCATATGCCATTTCCTTAGACAATATTGATGTATTGTTTCAGAGGAGGGTGGAGTCTGAGGTGCCCATCTTGGAGAAGTCACTTGCATGGTTAGAGCCAGAGGAACCCTAAGAACAGGGGCAACAAGAGGAGGAGGACTCGGGGAGGAGCAACACGAGGAGGAGCATGAGGAGGAGGAGGAGGAGGAGGAGACTATGGGAGCATTAGCGTCAGCACCATCTGCTATAGATATAGGAGAGCACAACTCCATACCCAACAGTCATTATTTGACATTAGGTGGAGGGTCAGGGTCTTCCATTGCTAGGGGCAGGCCTGGCAAACAATCCATCATGTTTTCTCGTAAAAGGGGGAGAGGGCACTAATCTCAGATAGCTAGCTGCTAGTTTTATTTGTTTTGCTACATATATCTCATGATGATTAGATACTTTTATATATGTGATGTTATTTCTTATTGGTTCTCCACATTTGAGTCCTTGTTTGGAAAATTATCAGGGATCAACAGGATTTGGTATCGCCTTCGATGTATCATTTTTATTTTACATCCACTATATCGTATATATCAGTGCTTTCTTCTTATTTATGTGCCAATGTGTTTATGTCATGTTGTTATTGCTTTATATGTTTAAAAATCTGAAAAAACGTGAATATATTATGCATATTTTATGTTTGCCGATATTTTCCGATATTTTTGCCAATATTGCTGATAAGATATTTTCAGAACCCTCGCTGATATTTTGCCGATAAGATGTTTTTAGGACCCTCGCCAATATTTTGCCGATACTGATATTTTCAACACTAATATTGAATATTATCTTTAGCACTTTCAGATTATCATTAAGTAATTATACTTCAGAAATTCAACCATAAAATGCAGTAGGACAGTAGAGATCACAATAGAACAATGATGCACAAAGACACAACAAATTTTACCCTGGGAAAACCCTCTTCTAGGGAAAAACCCAGCAACCTTTTCTTAGAGAAATTATCCAATTCAACAAGAGATACAATCTGATTTTTCAGTCAAACTTGGTCAATCTGACCATACAAACTAGCTAGGTCAAACCTGGTCCAAATTGCCCAGAATATCAGTCAAACATCTGCCCAAGAATCTTGGTCAACTCTGCCCAAACCTCAGTCAAACACTGCCCAGAAATCTCAGTCAAATCAAGCCTTAGAAAGTCTTGGTCAACTGCAGTCAAATCTGCCTCAGAAGATTTGGTCAAACTGCCTCAAACAGCCTGCTGTCAACTCAGAATTTTGGTCAACAATATGCCTCAGAAATTTGGTTAACTCTGCGGTCAACTCAGCAAGTAGAAAGTTCTATCAACCCTCCAAAACTCTGTCAAACAGAACAGTCAAGGAATTGTTGAAACAGAGCAGATAATACTTGGTCAACTTCCTTCGTACATGTGAACAGAAGACTTCTTGATTGATGATCTGAATTGGATTGGATGCCAAATGGAGAGGTCGAATGATCTTTTTATAGAAGTCAAACCATGTGGGTTTGGACCAAGAGTCAAACCCAGTCAACTGGTGGGGTCAACCTGTCCTCTTGGAGCCAACATGAACTCAAGGAAAAAATATTTTTCTTACTTTTTGAAGACTGACGGTAGCTACAAAAATCAACAATTAGCAACTTTTGTTATGTGATGTTTTGTTTGAGTGGAGCTTTGGGGTTTTACTTCAGTGCCTATGCTTTGTATTCAAATGTAACTATGGATTTCACATTCATTCTCTAGAGTCTTAAGATCTGAGCTCTCTTCCTTCAAACATTAATTACGATATATCTATTATCAAATGTGTATTCCGTAAGATGCCATTGATTTTCATTTCATGCCTTTTTGTTTTGTTCTTTAATGCTTTTCAGCAAGGTTTTTGTGTAATTGTATCAGTATTGAATGAACATAGTTTAAGAAATTGAGTTTAACAAATGTGATCCGTTTGGTTTGAAAACCTCCTTTTATATTGTAGATCATTTTCCTTCCTTCAAGCAGATTGTTGACACTCTGTTTTTCACTATCAAACATGTACTTACTCCTATCCATTTTTTCTTTTGGTATTACATTAGCAATGTTATGGTTAGGATTTTAGTGGTTAAGTATTTCAGAATTTTAATTTCTATTGACAGGTCCAAAGATGCATCTAGAATCACAAACAACTTTTGAATAATAATGGTTAGCATTCTTTATAAAAAAATTCTTTCCTCTTTCAAAAATATTAAATTTGACAAGTTGAAGCATGCATTTAATGCTTTATCTTATAATGTCTTGTATATGAAAAATGACGATTCTCTTCTCTATGCTTTGCTTTCAAATTCATTTGTTGTAGATATTTGGCAAGCATTTATGCAGATACAAAATTTGAAAGTCAAATTAGTGCATTGCCTTTATATTTCGTATCTTCTACACCTAATGATATTTGACTAAGGTTTTAAATATAGGTTTATAGATCAGCAGACACTGAGAATATTGGGTATGTGATTCCAACAACTGTTGTTTCTCATTTTCTAAATGATTATGATCGAAATGAGAAGTACACAGGTAAGAGCCTTTTGATGTTGTTGAATTTGATATGTTTATATCACTTACAGTCATTTTCATTTTCATTTTGATATTGTTTTAATCGTTTCTCAATTATAAGAATTTTGTTTTGAGGTTTTAACTTTTATGTGGATGTAGAAATGAAGTCATGAAATGAACAACATACATTTTCAATTTGTTCCTATTTAGAAGGGTTAATGATTTGGTTTGATCATGATTCATAAAGTGCATATAGTCAATTTCAATACATTTTTTTTGCAAGAAGATGATCTTGTTTGTTTTTGTTAAGGAAGTAACTTTGTATTCAATAATGGAGCATGGGTGTGCATTTTAAAGATGCATATATTATTTGAAATTTGAATGATATTCCTAGTTAAAACTTAAATGTATGCATATTTTAAGACTAATTGTGATTATGTTAAGAAAAAATAATCTTAAATATTGGAGATCGTTATTAGTTGTTGGGATATTAGGTGGTACTGGGTAGGTAGGTTGCGAAAATGTGCAAGCATTTGTCCAACATGTTCCATATGGAGAAAGAAAGAATCTATAAAAAGCTATGCGTTGTTGGTACTTGATAATTAAACGAATTAAGCAATATAAAAAATGCAACATTTTAATTAGATTAAGATTTGTCCCAGATTGATCCCAAACCTTGCACCATACAAGCATTAAATAGGTAAACCCTAAAGCTAACCTAATTGACATGGGGATGCTCATGTGGATAAGGATGGAGAAGGAAGAGAGGGGAAATGTAATATCCTAGGGTAATTTTTTGACCTAGGGTTTCCAATAAAAATTCTTTTTCTCATTCAATGATGAAACCAACAACTCATTCAATAACACAGTATTATATGATATTATGATCCCATACTAATTATCATTGCTGAGTTATCAACAACCATATCACTGTTCATTCAGCAATGATGTCACTGTTCATTTATACATGTAGTGAAACTCAGCCACTCAAAAATGAGTTCCAAGTTCCACAGAAAGTAACCAATGAATAATTATGCACCTATACACCAATGACCTGATCTGTTTGTGCACAGCTAGCATTCTTTATAAATTCTGATCAGAAACTAAATAAAATACCCTCAAATCTGAATCTGCTACAGGAGGGCTAATCTGAGTTTCAAGGCCTGTGGACTCCACCTGCTAATCACCTCCACAACCTGCCTCAAGGCCTGTACGAGTCTTAACCAAACAAGCTTTAGGAAAGTTCGTTTTGCTGGGGGACTTCTATTGTGCTAAGTTACTGGAAACTGCCCTCCCAACCCCCAGAAACGCCTTTCAGCGTTTCTGAAATGGAAACCCGGACAATTCGCCTCTGAAATGTCACGGATACGTTTCTTAGCCGTTTCATTTTTTGGAAACAGAAAATCTCAGTTCTGAAACATTTCGGACATTCTTAAATTTTTTTGAATCCGTTTCTGGATTTCCGGAAACGTATTACGATTTTCGATCCAAGCAATGTGTTGACATGGCAATCGATGCAAAAATACTAAATTTTAAAAACACCTAGTTCTTATAGACATGGGTTGTATGCAAAAACATAATGACATGCCTGCAAAAGATTATATACTCACATTTTTAAACTGAAACAACTGGAAAATTTGCAGATTTAGAGAACTGCTGACAAACATCACCCATGCAGTTTGCTAATAATACGAGGTAACTCGAGAAAATCCTTGAACAGAGAAATGGGCGCCATAGATCAGCCAACAAATAAAACTGGAGTGGCTTTTCTTCCTTCTAATGGTGGAGATTGCAATGGAAACTTGAAAGAAGGCATCAAAACTAAAGTCAAAGGTGGTTTTTTAAGTTAATGTCCCAGTAGCTGGCTCCATACTATCTATTTGGGCAAATTTGTTATAAGGCTTCTTTTGTCTGCAGATGACCTTATTCTGATTGCTAAATTGGCTT
Organism: Pinus tabuliformis; assembly: GCA_031772625.1. Classification (NCBI taxonomy): domain Eukaryota; kingdom Viridiplantae; phylum Streptophyta; class Pinopsida; order Pinales; family Pinaceae; genus Pinus; species Pinus tabuliformis. Next base: position 871,088,419 of record CM062808.1, read on the forward strand.
TTGGTTTGCAAGAGCACTTACTATCCCTTCAGCGTTTTTTTTAGAAGTGTGGGGATGCAAATCAATATCAGCGAAATGAAAGTAGTGGTTTTTTCTAAGAAAAGAAAACATAACCAGCATAAGTTCTATTTTGAAGGCAATATTCTGGAAGAAGTTGCAGATTACAAATACCTCGGAATTGACTTCAACAAAAATCTAAGCTAGAATGGTTGTAGAAAGAAAAGAACTTTGGGGGGTTGGAAAGCATTTTATGCTTTTCAAAATAGGTGTAGAGAGACAGAGTTATGGGACTGGAAAACCACTCAAACTCTTTTTGGGCTTCTAGTGATTCCGATGATTCTCTATGGTTGTGAACTATGGGCCAGCAATACATCCGACATGCAGTGGAGACAAATTGAGAAAATTCAGAAGCGTTTGATTACAAACAAATTCAAGATTAAAAGTGCAGTTCCTTATGCTATCTTGTTAAGTGAACTAGGCACTGCTCCTATTTAAGCAATTTCTTTGGTGCGAGTCATAAGGTATTTAAAAAAAGATTGAGCAAATGGAAGAGGGTAGATGGCCTAAGGTTGTCTTTAATGATAGATTGTGCAAGAGCAAAAAACACTTGGATGCAACAAAATAACATATGGTTTACTAAATGGGTTATTTGCTTGAACACGTGTCCCATAAACAACAAAGAGATAAAAGCTTTTGTTATGGAAAAGTTCCATAGGCGTACTTGGCATTTTGAACTAGGAAGAAAGAAAAAGTACCATATTGAGGTTTTTAATCCCACTCATAGTCATCAACCAAAAGCATACATAGAGGCCAATATCTCTTGGAGAGCCAAAATTCTTATTGCTCAGTTAAGGACTAATTCTCATCAACTCTGTTGTGAAACAGGGCACTGGAAAAGGCCAAAAGAAGTGTGGGAGGAAAGAGTATGCATTTTTTGTTTTACTGGAAAAGTGGAAACAGAAAAACATATCATTTTAGAATGTGAGGCCTTCAAAGACAACAGGGAAAGTTATGCAGATATGTTGGCAGCTAGCTCTTGGGATAATCTATTTAGTGAGGGGTTTGTCGAGAAGCTGGGAGCATTTATTTTGAAGCTTCACAGAAAAAGGGTCGAATACATCAAACAGATGAAGAAGCAATCTGTCCCATAGGCTATCTTTAGCCTCGTGGACGTTTCTTTTTTTCTTCTTCTCTCTTACTTCAAAATATGATTAGCTTTTCTAACAGAAATGGCCCAATTTTTTTTATTGTTGTTGTAATGAGTCAATTAGATGTAGTTGTTGGTTCTGTGGTTAGATAAGAGGAACTTACGTGAAGGTAAACCACTTACTTATAATTGAATATTCTAGAATTTATTATGAAGGTTATTGACTTTTTTAAATGTGAAATTTACTTATAGAACGAGTATTAAAACTGAAATGTAAAATAGATTACCACATTCTAAAATTAAGGTTGAGATTAATAAAATTAAGTTTATTTTAATTATGACTTTGTCAAAATTCTTGGTGACTTAAATTTTTTATAATAGAATTTTAAAACTTTATTATATATTAAATAAATTAAAGTAATCTTTTATAATATTGTTATATATTAAAAGATTGATTATTTATGAAGTGAAAATGAATATAACTCTAAATTGGTTTTTTATATATAGATTGTAAAAAATCAAATTAATAATAATGGTTAACCTTTTTATTTATAAAAAAAAATTTCATTTTTTAAAATTTTGACTTGATAAATATGAACGATTTGACAAATATATATATATATATATATATATATATATATATATATATATATATATATATATTCCTTGTCGTATCATATCTGGATTTTTTAAAAATTTGCCTTATCCATTTCAAACCCCGTATTTGTGAAAATTTCTGAATCTAACAAACTAGAAATCCTACTGCAGTAAACTGATTTACATTACCTACTTGTGTTCTTCATTTAGCAAGTTATTTTCAGAAATATTCAGAAAATATTAATGCAAATAAACTGCAGCCTACACCAATATATAGATCAAGTACTGAAAATAAACGAGACAACCATACAAAGGACACACTTATTTTTGGACTAAATGTCCCCGGGAAAACCCAATGCGGGAAAACCGTTGCAGTAGAGATGAGGGTTTTATTATTAAGCAGATTTATGAATACAACTAGGGTACCAAATCCGGCTCACTCAACAGAGAATAAACCCAACAGAAGTACCTCTATTCAGAGACAGATATTTTGGCGAATCCAGCAACTGGATGAACAAACCCCACAGGTGACTACACTTTCCCCAGTACTGTGTAGTGATGGCTGCTCCCACCTCTGCGCTGGAACTGCATCACCTCCTGTAGGAGTTGCGTCACCCTCCCAGTGAGCCTTCTCGGCTCAGAAATCGATTTGCTAAACTGTTGCCCGATTTGCCTCACAGAAACTTCAGCGCTGCCTCTAAGTGACTGCGTCAACCTTCCAGCCTCTACGTCACCCTTTCTGGAGTTGCGATTTCTCTCCTTGGTGCTACGCTGCCTCTCTGCTATGTATTCTCGGCCTTGGACGGAAGTCCCTCTGCTGAACTACCCCTCTCTGCACTAGAAGCTCACTCCGAAATTCTCAGCAAACCACGCCCCAAAATTTCGATTTAGCTCAAGTGCTGCTCTCACTGTGTGTATTCTCCAATTGACCCCAAGCCTTCCTTTATACTTTTCCTGTTGAGAAATCAATGGTCGTGATCTAATCTCTAATCAACGACTAAGATTAAATTAGACATGATCCTCATCTTTTAGAAGCTTCTCACTCATATTTTCATTAATACCCATTAATATTTTAATTTTCCTAAGTTTAGACTTAGGAACCCCATTAAAAATATTAATTATTCTAATAAAATACAATCCAGGTGGAATTTCACCAAACGATTTCTGGGTTTTGGAGATCTCATGTGTTCTAGCCCCTCCACAAAATTTCCGAGCTAGAGCACATCCGATGCTACCCAAAAAAATCAACACTCCCTCTCAGCGAGGAATTTGCTCTAGCAATACTTCCCAATAGAAGTATCACACTGATCCATGACATCGATCCTCTGCGCTGCTGATGCTCGGCCTACTACCCTTCATCCACTGCGCTGCTATCTGTACTGCTGCCCATGACACTGCGACTGTCACTGCTACACCTGTACTGCAATTCCCTCTCAATATGCTACATCATGCTGCCCATAACACTGCCATTGCTAATTGCTGCATCGCAACTCAGTTGCTGAGAAGTAAGCAACTGAAAAAACCACCCAAAAGCTGACATGTTGGTCAGTCTGGATGAAGTAGGCAACTGAAAAAGCCACCCAAAAGCTGACATGTTGGTCAGTTTGGATGCCCCTTGATGCTGAAGCTACCTCTGCTGCTATTCTGTGTTGACCCTTTGATGCTACTATGTTGCTGTTGTATCTGCTCTGTGCCTTCCGCACTGCTGCAACACTCCCCTACGCTGCTGTTGTATCTGTTCTGTGCCTTTCGCACTACTGCAACACTCCACTGCGCTGCTTCAAACTTTGGCAATCTAGCTTTGCCACTATTGCTCCATCATCTCTCACACCAACTGACTCCCGTCATTCTGCTACTGTCATTAAGGCTCCCATAGCCGTATGTGATCCAAGAGTTTGGGCACCTCAAGGATCTTGTCTGCCATGTAGTCCTCCTGACTATAGCTTAATATCGACCCACCTCTTCTTTAGAGGTGCATGAGCACTCATGGCGCAATCCTCATCGTCCTCTTTGTCAGCTTGCACTGGAGCAGCGTTTGAGTCAGACTTCTCTTTTTTGCCCTTATTCCAAGGGCATTGCGTGGTGAAATGACCCATTTCTCCATATCTAAAGCATCTGACTTTGGATATGTCCTTTTTCTTTCTCTTCTGCTACCCTTGCTGTCCCGCTGGTGCGAGAGCCGCATCCTCCTCTTCCTCTTTCTTGACTCTAATCCCTTTGTTGCTGCTTCCTGCCTTGGTCAACCATCTGATCTCTTCCTGTCGAAGAGCTGCCCACATCCACTCCCAACTGGGAAGAGAAGCCCTGCCCAAGATGCTTTGGACAAAGGTTTCCTAGTATTCAATGACTGCATTCGGGGCAGTCATGACCATAACTTTAGGATCTGGTGTAGCTCCTACAAAAGTTAGCTGGGCACGGATCCTTTACAACCTGAGAAGGAAGGGATCGATTTCTTCTCCCTTCTGCATTTGAAATTGTCTCAGCCAACTCTCAAGCAACATCTTCTGCTGAACGGAAGTTCCATCGTACAATGTGGTCAAGGCCTCCCACATTTCCCTTGCTATGTCCTTCTCAGCAATACGTGGGATCACATGATCCTTGACCCCGTCCAAGATCATGCACTTTGCTTTTGCCTGAGCCTCCTCGTACTTCTTTAGAGGATCAACATCAACTAGAACAACAACCATCCTCAAGGCATAATCCTTGATTCGATTTTTATCCAAAACTGCCAAGATCCTGGCCTTCCAGATGATGAAGTTGGATGCTCCATCCAACCTGTCCTGATCTCCCAGTTCGTTAATGGCCATCTTTGCTCAAATGAATGTCGAACTAGTTCTCTTCTCCCTCCTTCACTGTTGCCCCAACAAAACTCAGATTTGGATTTCTTTGGCGCTAGAAATCCTCTAAGGAACAAGATCCCTCTGAATTTTGATTTCCTTCACGGAAATCCTTCTGCCAACCACTGTCAAACCACCCCTCTTTGATCTCTCTTTGCTACTGCTCAGCACTGGATCTAGATTTCTTGGTAATAAATCTTCTAAGGAACTGATTTCATCTACTTTACTTCTGTCCCACTAGGTATTGTTTTGCACCAACAAAATCAACACCCCACCAGCAACTCCAGATGAAATTTGCGCTGCACCTCTAGCCATGACAACCGGAAAAACGAGACTCAACAGTCTTTGCGTTGGCCCAGTAACCACTGCGCTGCCCTCTACAGCAACAACGTCACCCAATCAGGCTGACGCAGGCTCTACGTGAGCCTCCCTTGGTGATTGTGTCACCCCTTTGCTCTCTCGGCCAGAAACTGTGCTGTATCTTGGGACAATTGCCTTCACACACAGATTTTCCTCCATCTTTTCATTGATGGCTTCAGTCGTCCTTGATCTGCAATCTCTCTGATTCCATGTGAAAAGTTCTGAATCTAACAAACCAGAAATCCTGCTGCAGTGAATTGATTTGCATTACCTACTTGTGTTCTTCATTTAACAAGTTATTTTCAGAAATATTCATAAAATATTAATGCAAATACACTGCAGCCTACACCAATATACAGATCAAGTATTGAAAAATAAATGAGACAATCATACAAAGGACACTTGTTTTTGGACTAAACTTCCTTGGAAAAACCCAATGCTGAAAAACTGGTGCAGTAGATATGAGGGCTTTATTATTAAGCAACTTTCTGAATACAACTAGGGTGCCAAATCTGGCTCACCCAACAGAGAATAAACCCGATAGAAATACCTCTATCCGGAGACAAGTATTTTGGTGAATCCAGCAACTGGATGAAAAACCCCACAGGTGATTGTGCTGTCCCCAGTACTGTGCGGTGATGGCTGCCCCTAGCTCTGCGCTGGAACTGCATCATCTCTTCTAGGAGCTGCATCACCCTCCTAGTGAGCCTACCTGGCTCAGAAATCGATTTGCTGAATTGCTGCCCGATCTGCCTCACAGAAACTCCAGCGTTGCCTCTAAGTGACTGCGTCAGCTCTCCAGCCTTTGTGTCAGCCTTTCTGGAGCTGCACTGTCTCTCCTTGGTGCTGCACTGCCTCTCTGCTATGTATTCTCGGCCTTGGATTGAAGTCCCTCTATCAAACTGCCCCTCTCTGCACTAGAAGCTCACTCCGAAATTCTCAGCAAACCATGCCCCAAAATTTCGATTTAGCTCAAGTGCTGCTCTGACTGTGTGTATTCTCCAACTGACCCCAAGCCTTCCTTTATACTTTTCCTGTTGAGAAATCAACGGTCGTGATCTAATCTCTAATCAACGACTAAGATTAAATTAGACTTGATCCTCGTCTCTTAGAAGCTTCTCACCCATATTTTCATTAATACCCATTAATTTTCCTAAGTTTAGACTTAGTAACCCCATTAAAAATATTAATTATTTTAATAAAATAAAATTCGGGTGGAATTTCACCTAACGATTTCCGGGTCTTGGAGATCTCATGTGTTCTAGCCCCTCCACAAAATTTCGAAGCTAGAGCACATCCGATGCTACCCAAAAAAATCAACAGTATATGTATCTGTTTCAGTGCAACTTAGCTATTGTGTTCCAGGATCTTCGGATTGCTTTAGGATAAGGATACGCCCAGATTCATGAGTATCTTTGCATCAAATCAACCTCAGAACACTACCTCAGAGAAATTTGGGTGACCTTCCTCATATTACGACCTGCGGTTAAAGAATACTTCAGCTATCTCAAGAACCTTGTCTATCTGCTTCAGAGAGCTCAAATTGTCTGCCTCAGATGGTCTCGTGGTGCCTCAGATTTCGGCCTATGCTATAGGAGACCTCAACTGCTTCAAGAGAATTGTTAATCTGCATCAGAGAAAATTTGTCTAGCTTTAAAGTGGCTCGACTTGCTTTATCATAGATTCTTCCACAAATCTACCTTGCTGCTCCTTGTATAGAGAAATCCCTGTTGCCAGAACAAAGTAGAAAAGGAGAAAAATAGGACTAACTAGGGTGGAATCTTTCACCATCGAAATTAGTAGAAGAGAAGGGGTCTTAAAACCCCAGAGCTCCAGCGTAAGAAAACAAATGATTTGATCCAAAGTCGATGATGATTGATTTGATCTCAACTCTTCTCTATTTATAGATTTTTCCATGGGCTCCAAAATGTGAGGGCTTGTGGGTGCAACCTCCAATTTTGGGTTTTTTAGCCACAATCGACCCAACTTTTGCCGAATGTTGCTCCAACATAGGAAAAAACAAGTTTTTACCCGTTTATCAAGACTGTAACCTATGTAATATTCCTAATTAGCCATGGCTAATTGGAATATTCGATTTTGTTCAATTTTTGCCGTCTATAGTTATTTGTAAATAAAAAAGTGGGGAAGGGGGACATAACTCACTTTTAGAATAAAAAGTCACTTCCTAGTAGCACAATGTTGTGACTTAAAGGGGAGCCAAGGGGGCCAAAGGGGGACGTAGAAATGGAGCCCACACAGACACATGGAAGGACTGCGTAAGAGGGAAGAAACATGTGGCAAGAGAGGGATCACGCAGGAGGAGGTGAGCCTTGGGATTGAGAGAGGCAAAGGTTATAAAGGAGAGAGGAGCCCCCTCATTTTGGATCATTCAGTTATGTGCATTTGTGATAGTCATTTCGACTTAGAGCACGTTGGCTGTTTAGCTAGTCTGTAGCACTGTTTAGTGCATTGAGTGTCTCTGTTCGGAGATCTCACCCTTAGCCCCGGGGGACTTCGAGTGCCTGCTTGGGCAAGGTATTTCCATTGGCATTTCAGTAGTAGTTTCATCAGCATTTCAGCAGCAGTTTCATCAGTGTTTCGGAGGACTGCGCAACACTGAGAGAGGGATGCAGTTCTGTCTGGCAGGAGTCTGGGTTGAGGGGTTTGCAGTAGTATTTGTGCTGAGAGATAGAGTAGGGGATCAACCCTTTCATATTGGAGAGTTTTGGTAGGGGTTTTAGGCAGATTTCTGGAGGGTTTCATTTTGTGGCAGTGTAGAGCATTGAGGAATTGCGCAGAACCCCAAGGGGGTGATTTTCGGGGGTCGACCATTCCAGAAATGCTTTCTGGGTTTTTCTGGGTTTCTTGAGTAGAGTTCAATTCCAGAGTTTCAGCCTTTTCTGAGGAGGGGAGTAGCCCCAAATCCTCATTTGATTTCTAGCAGCAGCAGCAGCAGCAGCAGGGCAGTTCTTCAGCAGCTTGGACGCAGTTCAGAGAGGGGCCATTCCTTTGCTATTCTGAGTGTATTTCTTCACTTGCCTTGTGCAAGTCGAGGTGCCATCTTTCTGATCACCTCCTGTACTCATTCTATTACTCAGTATAATAAAATGGCTTAGCATTTCTCTCTGCATTTCTTGAGTATCTGTTATGGTTATATTGTTATATGCTGCACCATTGTTATTTTTATCTCTTTGAGCATTCTCGACCATTATACCACTTGTGTGTTTTCTCCTATACTCTTAGACAGAGTCTGGAAAAGGCCAAGTAGCCTCCGTATCTCGTCCTCTTTTCAAAGGCGACATATCTGGTAAATGCCCTCCCAGTCCATCTCTGGTTGGAGTTTGCTTGTGTTTGAGGAATATTCCTGAGAAGGGATATTACAACATATGGGCTCAGATGGGATATTTCGTCCTCCATTAGCCCATCAATTTGGAGAGGACATTACAGGAAAGTGGATTGTTTGTTGCATATGTGATTGCCACAAAATGATTGGTAATCGAAGTGGTAATAGGCACTAAATCAAGATTTCACAATGAAAGAGATTGGATAATTCATTGCTGTTTAATTTTGTATTTGTTATCTATCCATTGTCATTTTGTATTCAAGCCTATAGTGGGCAATGGAGTTAGGTTTATATCTAATATGGTAATGTTTCGCATTCCCAAGTATATTCATAAGCTTAAGTCGTTGACATAGTTCAAAATTTTATTTGGATCCATGTTATTCTTAGTACTTGTATTGGTTATGCATGGCTTATGATGAAAGACAACCCACGCATATTAATGTTTGCTTCTACAGGAGTGGTCATAGAATATAGCATTGGATTAAATCGTAGCCTCACATTTGCATGTGTATGAAATGGCATAGTTTAATTGTTGAATGAAATTATTGGGGAGAAAAATGATTGCATTGTAAGATTAGAGGAAAGCTAAATGAGATATAAAGAAGAAAAAACAAGAAGGTAAGATCAATGATATTGCAACCGGACGGAAACCAATCGGTCCATCTGGTTGCTTTATAATTGGCCAATTCCAAACTAAACATGCTGGTTCAACATGGAACCAAGCTCAAAGCATTGAACCAACCAATTATGTATTGTGTTTTACAGTGTATACAGGGACCACTTTGTTGAAGAAAGTAACTAGGTTCGGTTTTCATAATTGTATTTGAGTCATAATAAAATGTATTTATCAAAAGAAAGAAAAATAAATTATTATTATTATTATTATTATGACTTATAAAAGCATGGGTTTCATGATTGGGTCATCATGCTATAGGTCAAAGTCCCCATTGAGGACTTCTAGGTTTTATATTAAGTCATTGGAGTCATTGTCCATTCAATGAGACCCTTCTTGGGCTTTTGAATCATGTAAAAATAATTATTATTGAGTAAAGTAAGTCATTTGTCACCTCCACACAAAGTCAACCCTTACTTGATCGAGTCGGCTTACATGAGGGTTTTTCGACCCCACAAAAAGGGGTATATATAGTAGTGCAATTCCATTCATTTGGAGAACACTCACATCAAGTTCGATATCCAAGAGAAGGAAGCAGAAAAATAAGAAATTGTTCAAGAAATAGAAGAAGATTTGTTGGAGAAGGAAATCAAAGTTTCTGGGTCGATGTTGCGGCTACTACTAGGTTGAAGTTTCTGGGTCGAAGTTGTTGCTACTACTAAGTCGAAGTTTCAGGGTCGAAGTTGTTGCTACATGAAGGTCGAAGTCGCTGCTGCATCAAGGTCGAAGTTTCTGCTGCTTCCAGGTCGAAGTTCTATTACTGCAAAGGTAAGTTCTAGGTTGAAGTTGTGGCTAGAAGGTCATTATCTGCAGAAGAAGGGAAGGGCTGACTTGGTGATTGGAGGAAGTTTGTGTCTAGGTCAAGGAGTATTGGATCATCTCGTGAAACCATTAAAGGAAGAGTTGTTGAGTGGGTTTTCCCCTAGATAGGGGTTTTTCCTTGGCTGTCCGCCTACATTTGGTTTCTTTGATCTTCGTGTTGTGATTTTGGTAATTGCTTGATGAACTAAGATAAAAAGAACACAAGAAAGTTAATGAGAACATAAGAATATCACAAGTAATTATCAATACAAAGAAAATCTTTCTGCCTTTTTGATTTTCAAACATACTTAATTTTTTTTTGTTTTGTTTAAAGCAATATAACAAGTCATTTTCAAGGATAATACCTAACCCTAGGGCCCTAGCAATGTTGTTTAAAGAGACCCCAATTCACTCACCCTAATAATTAATGTCAATGCCATTCTTAAAGTAAACATGGCATTCTCATTTTTCTTTCATTTTCATCCAAATGAAAGATAAAGGAGAATGTCGCTTCTGCTTAGATTTTTAACATAACCAGTAATTGTTTCAGGATGTTTGAGAGTGGTTTTGACCTCATTGGATTTCGTATGGAGAAAGTAGAATTTTAGATGCCATTCAAAATTTAAAACCCTTTTTAGCATATCAAGATTGGCGGGATTGCAATTTTTCCAATGGATTTTGTCATCTATGAGGTGTGGAACTTGCATTAAATCAAGAGTGCCATGTTGAGATTAGGTAGCATCGAGAGGTACTCTCACTTGTGCTCGGTGCTAGGCTTGTGAGAAAGGAACAACCAAAAAGTGATTGAGTGGGCTTTGCACTCGTGTTTGGGGTTTTGGACCCAAAGGATTGGGCTTGGAATCCAAGAAAGAGAATTTAATATTCTAACGTAATGTAAAAGTTCAGCTGGAGGTTCCTTGATGGACATAAGGGCTTCCTACGGTGACCTAAGGACAAGTATATATAGAAAGCCAAAGGCGAGGCTTATGGACAAGGAGAGTGAAAAGACAATTCTTCTTGTAAGTGTGAGAAAAGGTAGCAAAGGAGCTGCAGTTTGAAGGAGAGGAGGTCGAGTGGGACAACATGGTTTCTGTGGTAGAAGAGGAGGTCGAGTAGGGTATCTGTTGTTGGAAAGACATGCAATTAATAGCCAAAGGAGGCCACAACCAAGGAGAAATGTAGCAGGATTTGTGAATACTATTTTTGGAGGGCCGACAGGGCCGCAGGAAGGGGTCGTAGGGCTAATAAGAGGCTCACACACTTGGTTAGGCTTGGAAGCAAGACTGAAACAGGAAACTTTGGTATTTGTGCAGGTTGATCAGAAGTTGGAACAACTGGCAGAAATGGTTAAAAGGTCAGAAAGGAAGTTGTTGTGCTAGCTGAGGGTTTGTTGTAGGGTTTGAGGAGCTACAACAACAAGGTTTTGACAATTGCCTGGCATGTAAATTATTGTTTGTGTTTCTATGGGCAAAGAACTACCACAATATTTGTTTGGGTAGAAGAGGACCTAAAGGAATTAGCCTCGGCTGTAGGTAATTTAGTCAAAGGAAAGACATTGTACTTTTGGCATTGTATAGGGATATAAAGGGCCATTACCCTTGGTATGTGAGTGATGAGGTTTTCTTGGTAAAGGAGTGATAAGGAACAAGTTTGGCATATAAATATCATATACTATCATTGATCTAATTGTTGGTGTAATTTCCACTGAGCAAAATTTTTGAAGTTAGGCACTTTCAGTGTGTTTATGTTTCCTTGATAAGGCATATACCAAACCTAGGGTGTATGGAATTCTATCATGGTATCAAAGTCAGGTTGAAGAGAAGTTGGGTAAGAATTGTGCACAGGTGGCAACTCTAAGAGGGAGCTGAGTTGTATTGTTGTTGAAGGAAGGCCAATTGATCAAGATTGTTTTTGGCTTGAGGTTTGAGGACCGTTTGGAAGGGATTTCCAACTATAGTTCGTGGTAGGAAACAATCAAGCTAGTGTTGTTGGTCAATGATTTGTAGGATTATGGAAACACTGAGATCAAGGCACCAACTGATGCAACAACTTTGGCCTTGCATAACAAAGTTGATGCGAAGTCCAAGTTGATGATTCTTGATGGAGTCAAGGATCACTTGATACCTAATCCCATCGGGAAAGACATTACATGGAACATGTGGGAAGCTCTAAGAGCACTATTTCAAAACAAGAATGAGAACCGAAAGATGGTATTGGTAGAGAAGCTTGTTGAAAATTGGGGCAGCTATCGGACAATTTTTCCCATAGGAAACTCATCTACTCCAAAAGGAAAATCCCAATTGCCCCAAAGATAATTCAATTGGAAGAAAGAAATATTATCATCTAATATGGCACAAAATTTGAGAAAAATATATTGTTATGAGCAAAATTTGAATTTGTGGTTTCCCCTCCAAATATGTCAAATAGACTTGCCTCTTTTAAGTTATCCATTCGATGATGAAAAATATATAAATATTGGATCGATCCTCCTCTAAAAGGGGCAATTAGGATCTAACAATGGTGCAAGGTTTGAGGGTACTATGGCTCACATTCTACATTAAGTGACTTGTATCTATCTATGACTTGTATCTATCTGTGATTCACATCTCATTGCAATTCGTTTTATATACATGGATTGCATCCCACTGCAGCTTGTATTTTATAGTGGGCCTGCATTATCTCTATCTTTCCAGTGGATTGTATTGAACCTCAATGGATCACATTATTTTTCTATGGTTCATTATATCTTTGTCGTCACATTATTTCCTATGGTTTGTATTTGTAATGACTAGCATTCTAATGTCTCGCACAATTCCCTATGTCGCTTATTGTTAAATTGCTATGGATTGCATTGCATAGTTATTTATTGACATATCTGTGAGGCTCGCATTGCATCTGTGGTGGCTTTGGTTCACGTTATCTCACAATGACACACATTACAGCAACTCGATGGCTCGCATAACAGAGTGGCTCGATGGCTCGCACATCTTTCGATGGATTGAATTATTTATGTGACAGGCTCTCACTCTATATTCTATTGCTCGCATTACAGGGATCCTGAGGTTCTCTTTACAATGATTATGTAGCTCACATTATGGTGACTTGCTGGCTCACACTATATCTTTGAGTTCGCATACATATCACCGTGGTTTACATTTTTTTAATAAATTTTTTGTGACCTAGAGGAACCCATCAACTCGCCTGACACGTAACTACTAGTAAACCTTTGGGGGTCTACGACCTGTCTTCCTCTCCGTAAACCAGGTCGCAAACAGGGGGATTTGAACCTTGGATCTCTTAGTTTACACAAATTTCACATTACTTCGATCATCAATTGAGCTGTCCCCTCGGGACATCGTGGTTTGCATTCTTATGTCTATGTCTCATTTGTATTGTATCTCTATGCCTCGTATTGTTGGCAATTGTAAATCTGTGGTTTAGTGATCCATGTAACTGTATTCTTGATAATAGTAAGTAATCTATTTGACAGTGAGTCGTGACCTAATATCACTGTAATCTTTGATATGGCAATGACAGTACCCCCTATGTAAATGACAATGCTCTGGATATGTGACAAAGATTTATATGTATAACAATAAACTTGATGAATGACATGACAGATACCTTTGATATGCCAGTGATAAGATAAGATAATTTTATTAATGTCCAACAAATGACCATAATAGGTCAACGGGACTGTCGGTTACAATGATTACATCATGGCAAGCCGGTGGACCAAGCGGTCCCCTTTACCATTTCTTTTAAAAAAGTAGAAAACACATGTAAATGTAAATGTAGAAGCTAGAAGCTCTCGGCTTCGAAACAAAGCATTGCGATGAAGCAGAGAAGGAGAAGAAGAAGAAGGAAAACGGGGGGGAAGGAGTCCCCTGTCTAGTTCCTACTCCTAACATTCAAGGCTGAGAGAAGCTTGTCAAAGTCCGTTGTCTTGTGGGCATACTGAGCTGTCGTTGCTGTTTCCTGGAGGTTCTAGGGCGCCTCCCAGGGGTGGATCCAATCCTAGAGCGCTGGTGCAGTTTGGTGGGTCGGCCCCCCAGGATCGCACTGATCTGTTCTCAGTGTCTGTGGGTCAGTCAATGGTTCTTTTGGTGCCCTACGTTGATGGTAGCACCCTAAAGAAGTCCGTGATATTCTGCGTGGTGTTCGATCTGGTTGGGGGCTGAAGAAAATGGGCCTGAAATCTGAAGGCCTCCTGGAGATAAAGTGCAAGGCATCTCGGATCAACATATTTGAGGAAGCTGGTGAAAGTTTGAGAAGACCTGAAGAGACAATAGAAACGACTAGTGAACTTTGATCTAAGTATGGCTATGACCATGATGACAATGACCTTTCTATTATGATATATGATGACAGTGACCTTGCTCTTATGATACATAGCAGTAATGATGACACTTGACAGTGATGGTGTTCCTTGATAGTGAAGACTCCTGATATTGATGACACTTATTGTAGTGACATGGATGATGTTACTTGAGACAATAATATGATAGTAACTCTCTTGGACTTGTTTGATTATCAGACGTCAGTTTGTTTAGTTCACAAATGAAGTTGTGAACTGACTTAGGATGGCTCTAGGAGGCCTGATGTGATTGTTGTAGCTCATTCTTATTAAACTTTGTATCTCAGCCGAACAATTGATGAATATCTAATAGAAGAAGAATTTGGTTGGGTTTTCCCCATTATTGGATTTTTCCCTGGCCTCTGACCTAAATCTTAGTGTCTCTCTTGTGCATGCTTTTCTTCTATTGTTCTTTGTTGTTCCGCTACTTTGTTGATGTTATTGTTCTCTCTACGTAATTGCTAATGATGAAATGATGTTATGGGGTGAATGTTATATGAAAATGTTGAAAAAGTTTTAAATATCAATTATCTACAACAGAGAACAATATAGCCCTAAAAATTTAACAAAGCTCAGGGATATCAAGATGGTAAGTTCAGAGAGCATAACTTCGTATCTCACTAGGATTTTGCAAGTTCATGATGAGCTTGTAGGTATAAGGGATAATGTGGTAGAATCAGAGTGTGTGAGAACTGTGATAAAGGGCTTCTCAGATTAGTGGAAGCCATTCATCAAAGTAGTAGTTTCACAGGAGAATCTTCTGAATTGGAACAAGTTACGAGATGATTTCATCTAGTAGGAACTTCAGGATGGGGAACTTCAACAGAAAACTTTTGCAAAGAACGTTGCCTTCACTAGTAAGCTGAAAATGTGCAAAGAGAAATTCGTCATCAAGAAGAAGGACTTAAGCAAAGTAAAATGCTTTGCATGTGAAGAGTAAGGCCATTATGCGAACAAGTGTCTGCACAAGAAGAAGAAAGGAGGTAAAGAGAAGAATCCTGAGACAACAATGGCTTCTGCAACTACTAGCAATGAGGATGAGATCACTAGGAGATTCGATGATGAGTTTTATTTGATCTCTAATTTCTCTGGGAGCACCATTCATAAGGGTACTTGGTTCATAGATAGTGGAGCATCGAAGCATATGACAGGAACTCGAGAAGTGTTGAAGAGCCTAACCACGTGAGACTCTAAGCTACATGTGAAGATTGGTGATACGAGTCAACATATAATCAAAGGAACTAGGACTATACCATTTAGGATGGTGGTAGGTGGATTGTTGGAAGTCTAGGATGTACTTTGGGTGTCAAAGCTTACGTGCAACATGCTTTTAGTCTCAAAAATTGAGGCAAAGGGGTTTAAAGTTATATTTCAGGATGGAAAAGTGATGCTCAAGCCTAGTGGATCTAACTCTAGCCCAGGAGTGGTTCTTGGAGTCAAAGAGAATGGTTTGTACAGGCTAAAGGGCAAGCCTATTGACCAAGGAAAGAAGAAGGTCACAAAGACTTGAAGAGAGTCAAGCTTGAGAGGGAGTTTGCAAATTTAGAGGGAGAGTCAACAACCCCAAAAGAATGCATCGTCAAAGAGAAGAAAGGAGACTTCCATATCTGACAAGAAGGAGCCATGGACTAGCTTAAAGGCCTATCAGGAAAAGAAGAGGTAGGAGGCTTCTAGTAGCAAGAAGGGTTTTGTTCTTACAATAGGTTTTGCTTTTGTGATGAAAGATGAAGCTTATAATGAATGTTGGAGAGCAACAATGGAAGATGATTGTGTTCTAGTATGGGAAGCAAAGATTCTTCGAAGGGATGGAAATACCTCACTCACTAAGAGGGTGTGTTGAGATTAGGTAGCATTGGGAGGTGCTCTCACATGCCCTTAGTGCTAGGTTTGTGAGAGAGGAACACCCACAAAGTGATTGTGTGGCCTTTGCACTCGAGTTTGGGGTTTTGGACCCAGAGGAGTGGGATTGGAACCCAAGAAGAGAATTTAATATTCTAACTTAACGTAAAGGTTGAGTTGGAATTTGCTTGATGGACATAAGGGCTTCCTATGGTGACCTAAGGACAAGTATATATGATAAGCCAATGGAGAGGCTTATGGACAAAGAGAGTGAAGAAACAATTCTTCTTATAAGTGTGAGAAAAGGTAGCAAAGTAACCGCAATCTGAGAGAAGGCTGAGTAGGACAACATGGTTTCTTTGGTTGTAGAGGAGGTTGAGTAGGAGATCTATTGTAGGAAAGACCTCCAGTTGATAGCTAAAGGAAAAAGGCAACAGGCCTTGTGAACACTGTTTTTGGAGGACTTGTAGGGCCGCAAGAAGGGGTCACATGGCTAATAGAAGGGTCGTAGGCTTGGCTAGTGCTAGCAACAAGACTGAAACAAGCAACGGGGGTTATAAGCAAGCTTTTTAGAGGCTGGAACAGCTGGCAGTGAGGGCTAAAAGGTCATAATAGTTGTTGTTGAGCTGGCCGAGGGTTTGCTGTAGGGTTTGAGGAGCTACAACAACAAGGTTTTGACAATTTCTTAGTATGTAAATTATTGTTTGTGTTTTTATGGGCAAAGGACTACCACAATATTTGTTTGGGCAGAAGAGGACCTAAAGGAATTGGCCTCAACCCTAGGTAATTTAGTCAAAGGAAAGATTGTATTTTGGGCATTGTACAGGGATATAAAGGGCCATTATCCCTAGTACAGGAGCCTTGAGGTTTTCTTGTTAATGGACTGATAAGAAACAAGTTTGGCATATAAGTATTGTGTACGATCATTGATCTAATCGTTGGTGTAATTTCCATTGTGCTAAATTTTTGAAGTTAGTTACATTTAGTGTGCTTATGTTTCCTAGATAAGGCATAGACCAGACTTAGGGCGTGTGGAATTCTAAACATGGTGTCAGAGCTAGGTTGAAGAGTAGTTGGGTAAGAATTGTGCACAGGTGGCAACTCGAAGATGGAGCTAAGTTGTCTTACTGTTTAAGGAAGGAAAACTGGTCAAGATAGTTTCTAGCTTGAGGTTTGAGGACAGGTTGGAAAGGATTTCCGATTTCCAACTACAATTTGTGGAAGAAAAGAATTAATTTAGTGTTGTTGGTCAATGATTTGTGGGATTATGCCAACACTAAGATCAAGGCACCAACTGATGCAACAACATTGGCCTTGCATAACAAAGCTGATGTGAAGTCCAAGTTGATCATTCTTGATAGAGTCAAGCATCACTTGATACCTCATCTCACTGGGAAAGACACTGCATGTCACATGTGGGAGGCTCTAAAAGCACTGTTTCAATACAAGAATGAGAACCGGAATGTGGTATTGAGAGAGAAGCTCAAGGACATCAAGATGGGAAGTTCAGGGAATGTGACTTCGTATCTCATAAGGATTTTGCAAGTTCGTGATGAGATTGTAGCTATAGGGGATAATATTGATGTATCAATGTTGGGGAGAATTGCGATAAAGGGCCTCTTAGGTTAGTGGAAGCCAATTATCAATGGAGTAGTCTCACAGGAGAATATATTGAATTGGAACAGGTTATTGGATGATTTCATCTAGGAGGAACTTTGGGACGAGGAACTTTAGTAGAAGACTGATGCAGAGAACATTGCCCTCACTAGTAAGCTAAAGAAGTACAAAGAGAAGTTCATCATCAAGGACTTTATGAAAAGTGAAATACTTTGCATGTGAAGAGTATGGTCATTATGCGAGCAAGTTTCCTCACAAGAAGAAGAAAGGAGAGAAAGAGAGGAACCCTGAGATGATGATGGCTTCTCCAACTACAGTTGATGAGGATGACTTTGCTAGGAGATTCAATGAGTTTACTCTGATCTCTCATTTCTCCGGGAGCACCATGCATGAGGGTGTTTGGTTCATACATAGTGGAGCGTTGAAGCATATGGAAAGCACTTGAGCAGTATTATAGAGCTTGACCAAGTGGGACTCTAAGCTACATATGGATATTAGTGATAAGAGTCCACCTGTAGTCAGAGGAACTAGGACTGTACCATTCAGGATGGAGTCAAGTGATTGCTACAAGTCTAGGATGTACTTTGGGTAGCAGAGCTGAGGTGCACCGTGCAACATGGTTTTAGTCTTAACAGTTGAGGCTAAGGGGCTTGAAATTATATTATGGGATGGAAAAGTGATGCTCAATCCCAATCGATCTAACTCTAGCCTAGGAGTGGTTCATGGAGTCAGACAGAATGGTTTGTACAAGCTAGAGAATGGTTTGTACAAGAAGAAGGTTACAAAGACTCGAAGAGAGTCAAGTTTGTGAGGGAGTTTGTGGAATGAGAGGGAGAGTTAGAAACCCTAGAAGAATGATTCGTTAGAGAGAAGAAAGGAGACTTCCATATTTGACAAGGAGTCATGGACTAACTTAAAGTCCTTTTAGGAAATGAATAGACAGCAGGCTTCTAGTAGCAAGAAGGGTTTTGTTCTTACAACAGGTTTTGCCTCTATGACGAAATATGAAGCTTACAATGAAAGTTGGAGAGCAACTGTGGAAGATGATTGTGTTCCAGTATGGGAAGCAGAGAATCGAGATAATTCAAAGGGATGGAAGTACCTCCCTTGCTAAGAGGGAGTGTTGAGATTAGGTAGCATCAGGAGGTGCTATCACATGCCCTTGGTACTAGCCTTGTGAGAGAGGAACACCCTCGAAGTGACTGTGTGGGCTTTGCACCTGAGTTTGGGGTTCTGGACCTAAAGAAGTGGGCTTGGAACCCAAGAAAGAGAATTTAATATTCTAACTTAATGTAAAGGTTGAGTTGGAGGTTCCTTGATGAATATAAGGGCTTGCTAAGGTGACCTAAGGACAGGTATATGTAGCAAGCCAATGGAGAGGATTATGGACAAGGAGATTGGAGAGACAGTTTTTCTTGTAAGAGTGAGACAAGGCAACAAAGGGGCAGTAGTCTGAAGGAGAGGAGGCTGACTAGGACAACATGGTTTTTGTGGTAGCAGAGGAGGCTGAGTAAGAGATCTGTTGTTGGAAAGATAGGCAACGAGTAACAATAAGAGTTTGTAGCCAAGATGAAAGGTAGTAGGCCTTGTGAATATTGTTTTTGGAGGGGTCCTAGGAAGGGGTCACAGGGCTAATAGTTTGGCCATAGGCTTTGTTAGGGTTGGTAGCAAGGCCGAAACATGAAGCAGGGGTATTTGTGCAAGCTGGTCAAAGGGTAGAACAATTGGCAACAAGGGCTAAAAGGTGAGAAAAGGAGTTGCTAAGCTGGTTAAGGGTTTGCTGTAGGGTTTGAGGAGCTACAATAACAAGGTTTTAACAATTGCCTAGTATGTAAATTATGTTTTTTGTTTTCATGGGCAAAGGACTACAATGATATTTGTTTAGGTAGAAGAGGACCTAAAGGAATTGGGCTCAACCATAGGTAATTTTGTCAAAGGAAAGACATTGTAGTTTGGGCATTGTACAGGGATATAAAGGGCCATTATCCTTGGTATAAGATCATTGAGGTTTTCTTGTTAAAGGAGTGACAATAAATAACTGTGGCATATAAATATTGTGTACTATTATTGATCTAATTGCTCGTGTAATTTCCACTGTGCCAAATTTTTGAAGTTAGGAACTTTTAGTGTGTTTATGTTTCCTAGATAAGGCATAGACGAGACCTAGTATGCATGGAATTCTAACATGGTATCAGAGCTAGGTTAAAGAGTAGTTGGGTAAGAATTTTGCACACGAGGCAACTCTAAGAGGGATCCGAGTTTTCTTGCTGTTGAAGGAAGGGCAACTAGTCAAGATGGTTTATGCCTTGAGGTTTGTAGATCAGTTGGAAGGGAGTTCCAACTACAACTCATGGAAGGAAATAACCAAAGCTAGTGTTGTTGGTCAATGATCTGTAGGATTATACCAACACTAAGTGTTGAAATTTCTAAGTATTACTCGTTAGAAATTTTATCTGTATTCTCTGGTTTGTTTCGCTTACTTGTTTAATTACTAACAGGTTATTTAATCATATAAACACTGAAATAAACACAATACAGTCTTAACCATCTACAAATCAACAACTGAAAGAAATGAATAAACACAAAAGGGACACCGTTATTTTTGGACAATCGTCCCCGGAAAAACCCAACTTGGAAAAACTGGTGCAACAGTTCTGAGGGTTTTTATTATTAAGTAGCTTTTTTGAGTACACTAGGTGCCAAATTGGCTCACCCTACAGAGATACAAAATCTGGCAGTAATACCTCTCTTTGGAAGCAAATATTCTTAAAGTCTGCCCCATGAAACCCTCTCCAACACAATCTAAAGCACTACGTCAGCCCTCTTGGCCTCTGCATCAACCCTCTGAGGCTCTGCGCAGCCTCTCTAGCCCTCTGCATCACTCTTGCAGCCTCTGCGTGGATGACGTAGGCCCTTCTGGCCTCTGCGCAGTCATTGTTGGCCTCTGCGTGGCTCCATCTGGCTCCGTGTCTGCCTCTTTGCCTCTGCGCTGGTCTTCCGGCACTATCTCTGCTTCGTACTCACTGCCCCTCGCTGCAACTTTGATCATTGGTTCTATTTCTCTTAGCCAACCTCGCCCTAGGAAATCGAACTGACTGACCACTCTGGTGTGCTCTCCAACTGACCCTCAAGCCTTCTCTTATACTTTTTCTGTTGAGTCTTCAACAACCAAGATTACATCTCTAATCAAAGGCTAAGATTAGATTTGGCTTGATCCATGCCCTTTAGAACCTTCTAACTCAGTTTTATAATATTTTTATTTTCCTAAGTTTAGACTCAGGAACACATTAAAAATATTAATTATTTTAATATCTCCTTTACCGGGCTAAATTTCTCCAAACCATTTCTGGGTCTTGGAGATCTCATTTGCTTTAGCCTTTCCACCAATTTTCATGGCTAGAGCACATCCGATGCTACCCCAAATCAACACTCCCTCTTAGCAAGAACTGTGCTCTAGTAATACCCCACCACTGAGCATCACCTTGATTATACAAGACTGGTACCTGTGCTCATGCTAGGCCTTCCCGTCCAACATCCTCTGCACTGCTGCATCCTGTACTTCTACCCATGGCTCTGCCACTGCCACTGCTACATTCGTACGGTTGCTCCTTCTGCATCCTTGCTACTGCTGGTCCTTTCTCCCAACACTGCATCTGCACTGCAGTTCTCTCTCATCATGTTGCATCGTGCTACTACTACTGCTACTTCATTGCAACTCAGTTACTGAGAAGTGAGTAACTGATCCACCCAACTACTGACATCCTTATCAGGCTAGAAAATCTCGATGTTGAAGCTTTCTCTGTCGCTATTCTGTGCTCCCTCTGTTGCCTCTGTGCTGTTACAACACCTCTGTGCCTCTCGCACCATTGCAAAACTCTTTGTACCATCCTGCACTGTTGCAACCTCCTCTATGCCTCTCGCACTGTTGCAACCCTCTCTGTGCTACCTGGGACTCCTGTGTAATGACCCACTTATAGTAAAGTAATATTTATGGAATTAAATAAAATTAATTAAATTAAAATTAAATAAATTAAAATTAATAAATAAACTTTAATTCAAAATTAAGATATGCAGATAAAATCAAATCAGATTTGATTTATAAAAAAAATCGACACGTATGATAATTAAGACACGATGATGGAGGATGTCGGTAATGGAAATTTATAAGAAGGAAGCAACGGTTGGAGGCAAGGGGGGGGAGGAAGGAGGAGGAGAAAAACTGATACATAGAGTTTGTTGATGATCAGGAAGACCTAACTTGTTCTGAGGTTTCTGGGCACGGGGGAAACAGTGGGCTTCGCTTGAGAAGTTTACTGGACTGAGTAGCAAGGTTTGCTCAGTTTGGCTGGGTGGTTTCGGTCTTTTGGTAACTGAAGCAGGAGAAGTTGAGGCTTCACTGACCATAAGACTACAGGTAAGTACTTTCATTGATTCTATTCTACAGGCAAGTACTTTCATTGATTGTGTTCTGTTAATTAAATTTATAAAATTTAGGAAATTTTATTACAGGATCATGATATGTAATTCCGAAAACTTTACTGTCTCTGCATCTATTCTTTTCTTATTCTGTTTATAAGGAAAAGTCATTAAAATAGTTCACAGTTACTACATCCTGCACTCTAGCACTCTCTGCTGCTTCATCCACATCCACTTCTACCGATATTCACCATCCTGCTACTCTCACTTCAGGGCTCCCATAGCCAGGTATAATCCAAGAGTTTGGGTACCTCAAGGATCCTGCCCCACATCTCCCGTAGTCCTCCTGAATACAGCTTGATGTCTCCCCACCTTTTCTCTAGAGGTACATGAGCACTGATGGCACAATCGTCATCAACCTCTACCTCCTTCTCCGCCTTCACTGGCGTTGCCTTGGAGTTAGACGCGTCTCCCTTATTCTTCTTCCTCGAACACTAGTTCGCATAATGCGCCATTTCCCCACAGTTGAAGCACTTTATCTTGGAGAGGTCCTTTTTCTTCCTCTTCTCTTGCTTCCCTGCAGATGCCAGAGGTGCATCCTCTTCCTCTTCTTTCTTGACTCGGGCTAATTTGCTTCTACTTCTTGTCTTGGTTAGTCGTCGGATCTCTTCTTTGCGAAGTGTTGCCCACAATTGTTCCCAATCTGGAAGATTCGCTCTGCCCAGAATACTCTGGACGAATGTCTCCCATTCCTCAGAAACTGTGTTTAGGGCGGTCCTTACTATCAACTCCTGATCTGGCGTGGCCCCTATGGAAGTCAATTGGTCCTAGATCTCGTGAAACCTACTTAGGAAGTGATCTACGTGCTCCCCCTTATGCATCTGGTACTACCGTAGCTGATTCTCTAGTAGCATCTTCCTCTGCACGGAAGTGCCTTGATACAATGTCTTCAAGGTATCCCACATTTCCTTTGCCGTCTCCTTCTCGGTAATATGTTGGACCACATGATCCTCGACTCCATCAAGGATTATGCATTTCGCCTTGGCTATCACATCCTCATACCTTTCATTGTCAGCTGGGTCGACTGGGATAGCCATGGTTCTGAAGGTGAAGGCCTTGATGCGATGTCTATCTAGAACAGACAGGATCTTGGCCTTCCAGATGACAAAGTTGGATGCCTCGTCTAGCCTGTCCGGATCCCTCAGTCCATTCATGGCCATCTCTTTGCTCTCCTTTTTGACTTCTCTGAGTCTCTACTTCCCTCTTGGAAGCTCTCTCTTCGATTCCCTTTGAGTCGCTACTTCCCTCCTGGAAGTTCTCTCCTAGACTCCCTTTGAGTATCGATTTCCCTCGTGGAAACCCGCCTGTCAATCATCGAGTTGTACCTCTCCAATCTCATATGCACTTGCAACACTAATCTGGATTTTTTGGCTAGAAATCCGCCTAGATAGCAACTCCCTCTACCTTGGTTTTGCCCCGTTAGGTATTGTTTCTCTCGGCAGCAACAACACCCCACTAACTTCACTCCCCGCAATCTGCCCACAGCTTCCTATGCCCCAGCAATTGAAGCACTGAGCCTCTAGGCTCTGCGCAATCCTGACACTGGCTAAATTGCTCCCTTGGCCAACTGCATCAACCCTCCTGGTCTCTGTGTGGCTCTTCGTGAGCCTCTTCTGCCTTCTTCTGCCTCTGCGCTGGCTTCTCTTTGGCTCGAACTGATGACGCAGGACGTTTGCGTCAACCTTTCTCCAATGCTTGCTGCCTAGAAACAACTCCTGTCACGTGAGACAACTGTTTCTGCTGCAAATTCTCTGATTCAACTGGCGCCTTCAGCTCTTTTGTGATTTGCAACTCTCTGATACCATGTTGAAATTTCTAAGTATTACTCATTAGAAATTTTATTTGTATTCTCTGGTTTATTTCGTCTACTTGTTTAATTACTAACAAGTTATTTAACCATATAAACACTAAAATAAACACAATACAATCTCAACCATCTATAGATCAACAACTGAAAGAAATGAATAAACACACAAGGGACACCGTTATTTTTGGACAATCGTCCCCGGAAAAACCCAACTTAGGAAAACCGGTGCATCGGTTCTGAGGATTTTTATTATTAAGTAGCTTTTTTGAGTACCCTGGGTGCCAAACTGGCTCATCCGACAGAGATATAAAATCTGGCAGTAATACTTCTCTTCGGAAGCAGATATTCTGAAAGTTTGCCCCCTGAAACCCTCTACAGCACAATCTGAAGCACCATGTCAGCCCTCCTGGCTTTTGCGTCAGCCCTTTGAGGCTCTGTGCAGCCTCTTTGGCCCTTTGTGTCACTCCTGCAGCCTTTGTGTGGATGATGCAGGCCCTTCTGGCCTCTGCGCAGTCACTGTTGGCCTCTACGTGGCTCCCTCTGGCTCCGCGTCTGCCTCTCTGCCTCTGCACTGGTCTTCCGACACCATCTCTGCCTCTCTGCCTCGTACTCACTGCCCCTCACTGCAACTTTGATCACTGGTTCAATTTCTTTTAGCAAACCCTGCTCTAGAAAATTGAACTGAGTGATCACTCTGGTGTGTTCTCCAACTGACCCTCAAGCCTCCTCTTATACTTTTTCCGTTGAGTCTTCAACGGCCAAGATTACATCTATGATCAAAGGCTAAGATTAGATTTGGTTTGATCCATGTCCTTTAGAACTTTCTAACCTAGTTTTATATTAATACCCATTAATATTTTTATTTTCCTATGTTTAGACTTAGGAACCCATTAAAAATATTAATTATTTTAATATCTCCTTAACCGGGCAGAATTTCTCCAAACCATTTCCGGGTCTTGGAGATCTCATGTGCTTTAGCCTTTCCACCAATTTTCATGGCTAGAGCACATCCGATGCTACCCGAAATCAACACTAAGATCAAGGCAACAACTGATGCAACAAATTTGGCCTTGCATAACAAAGTTGATGCGAAGCCCAAGTTGATCATTCTTGATGGAGTCAAGGACCACTTGATACCTCATCTCATTGGGAAAGACATTACATGGCACATGTGGGAAGCTCTGAAAGCACTGTTTCATAACAAGAAAAAGAACTGGAAGATGGTATTGAGAGAGAAGCTCAAGGACATCAAGATGGGAAGTTTAAAGATTATGACTTAGTATCTCACAAGGATTTTGCAAGTTTATGATGAGCTTGTAGGTATATGGGATTGTTGTTGCACAAAATGTCTAGGTATCGTGACAAAGGCTCAGATCGGGGGCTGTAACGTTGATCCCCAATCACTCCCTTTGAGTTGTCTCCCAATAACAGACTAATGGGGGTAGACTCTATGGAAATGGAAAAAAGGAAAGATTAGTTGGGAACCAACTAACCTGGGAGACACAGCTAAGCAACCAATGCTTGTTTTAGATTGCGAAATATTTTAAGGATTCAAAATGATTTGAAGAAAGTGATACCAGTGCCTTGTGGAGTCAACTATTTTGCAAAAAAAATAAAGTTAAAGTAAAGGATGGGAAACTGCTACTAAAAAGTCTCGGCTGTCTTATATGCAAATGCAAAATTTAAAACTATGTGAAATGTAGGGACTTGGTTAAGTTTAGTTAAATGAGGGTCTAAAATTATTTTTGAAATATGTCTTAAATGTTACTTAACGTAAGGCTCAGAAAGGTGGTGATCTAAATGTGAAAGAAGATACTTATATCAACACTATAAAATGTAAAATATGCACCAATAATTACTGAAATGCATAAAAAGCTGAAATGTAAAATGCTGGAATAAAACACCTATAAATTCAAAAATTCATTGGTATGAAATACTTAATCAAGACTATTAGATGCATAAGTAAAACTAGATTAGTCCTACTTGCATAAGCATGTAAAAAGCAAATGAACTTCAGAAATTAAACTAAATGTTTTAAACTTAAATCACATTAATGAAATATCAGTACAATAATCTGCTCTTACATCAAATGTTAAAACCAACAATATATTTTAAAACAACAGTCCTGTAACCATGCAATATTCAGAAATTTCTATATACAACAACATAAAATTTTAAATGACAAACTGATAATTACAATTCAAAAAATGTCTGAGTTTAATTATTTCTGATCTATTAATGTATTTGATCTAAAAACTCAGAAATAAACCACTGAACAACGGTAAAACAATTTTCAGAAATTTGTTTGCAAAAGTTACTGAAACTAACTTCTATTTCAGCAAATTATACAACAGTGAAAATGTAAATTAAATCTGCTACTAAATTCAGAAAAATTTAGAGTTTAATTCTTTCTGATCTATTGATGTATTTGATCTAAAAACTTAGAAAATTACTAAAAAAAACAAGGAAATAATATTAAGAAAATAACATGCAAAAGTTTCTTAAATTAATTATATTTATGAAATGTAATGCAGTGAAAGATGCAAACTAATTTGCTGTTAAATTTCAGATAACTAAATTTAATGCCAGCATTAATTTTGCTTTCAATTAGATCAATGAAGAGGTAAGGGTTTAAAAGATGTGCACCAGTCAACCCCTAGGGGCTTGAAGACACTTGAAAATGGGCTGCCCAAGTCATTGAAAATTCTCCAATGCAAAGGCCAAACTCGGAAAATTTTGAGAAAATTTTGTTAATTTCTTTCCTTTTGGAAATTTTAGGTAAATTTAGTGAGAGAATTTTGGTGAAAGAGGGGAGGCCGTAAGGTTGAAAGGGAGATCGAGAAAGAGGCTGGAGATGGCTAGCGCAGGGCCTCAAGGCCCTAAAAAAAATTTGCCCACGATCTTCTTGAAATTTATCTTCAACCTGCAAACAAAATGGAGATGCCCTTCAAAGCTTAGATCTCTCTCCGGAATCCACAAAAATCACCTGAAATTTTTAGATTTGTTCCTGCACAAACAAAAGATAGAAAAAACCCCAAAGCATGTATATACAAAAATATGAAATACCGAAAACCCCAATGAATTAAAAAATTTGATATTTACAAATTTACAATAATATTCTACATATCTAATAGATCTGTAGATCAAAGCCATCTATTAGTCAGATGTAAACAAATTTTTCACAATATTTAGAAATAAATTTAAAATTTTAAAGAGGCACAAGCCGAAGAAAAACTTTGCAAGTAAAATATTCTATAAAATGACTTTCAAAAATTAAAAAGATTGTGGATTCTTTTAGATTTTGTAAACTGAGAGTTGGTCCAGTTGAAGACTTCCCTAAATGCTCAAATTCTAAATGATAACTTCTGCACACTTAAATATGCTTGTTAGATTAATAGAGATTTAAAAAATGATCATCAAATTATCAAGAAATAGAGATACCTGCTACTTCTATCAAATTAAAATGATATTATAAAAAACCCAGAAATCTATGCAACATACCTGTACACAGATCAATCCTCAAAGGCTATTAACCAACACATGCAAATAAGAACAACAAAGTGTTAAGAACAATATTACCATATAAATCTAAAAGAGGAACACCACGATCTGAAACCCCAAAATGTTTGTGTTTTATTAACCAGAAAAAGTTACAAAAGCTTTCTTAGACCAAGTTTACGATTCAGAAATCAGATCCAAATAATTGAGAGAGGCCTCTCATTTATATAAAAATTCTCCAATGGCTAGTTGGCTTGATCCCCGTCAAAGCAATATCAACCATTGATGAAGATCAAATGATTTTTTAATCATCACCGTTGAAATAAAATTACTTTTTGAGGAAATTCGAATCACTTTTAATTTCCTTTAATTAACTAAAAAATGATTATTTTGAGTTAATTGCTGCAAAAAGTTGACTTTGACTTAACTACTATGGCTCAAGGGTTCAAAATATCTTGAAAGTTTCCATACTCCCTTGGTCGGGGACCTCCAAAAATTAAAAACTTTAAAACCCATGAATTTTAAATGTTAGAGAATTTAATTTTTCCTAGGACCTAAATTAATTAAATTTCCGGCTTTATCATTTTAATTTATTTTACCCTGAAATTTCAATTAATTGACTCATGAGGGGATTATTATTTTTTCCAACCCTCTAATATTTAGCTATGGTGTCTAACTATGAGGGATCATGCACTAAATATTTTTTACATGAAGTATTACATTTCTAACCCATGAAGGGGGAACACCCATTCATTATAGACCCTCAATAATTACCCATTTCTGTGACACAAAATATGATCTAATAGACTAAGTGATTTGTAATAAAATAATCTAACCAAATAGTTAGAGTTATTCCCAAATCACTTTTACAGAGACTCAATAAATAACGCTAGGACTCATTTAAAATCCTGACGACAAAATCCACCCTAGTTTTGGGGTGAGGCTGGAAGAAAAAACTCTGCCAATCATCTGTGTTTAGAAACACATATGAATCGGTGAGACTAAAAACCTCCAAGGATAAAAATCATCATCAAAAAATAAATTTACCTAGGTTGTTACATACATTTGTCTTACTAGAATCATTTACATTACAAAATGCAGAATGGGTTTACAAAACTCCAGTGTACATATAGCTAATAATGATGAATCTATGGATCATTTGAGTGCTCAGACATGATGGAAATCCATGCGCAAAAATATGTATAGCTATGGGGTAGTTGACATGGAGTGGTCAATAGGGATAATGTGTAAGGCTCTAAGTTGGTGAGAACTGTGATAAGGACTTCTAAGAGCAGTGGAAACCATTCATTAGAGGAGTAGTCTCACAAGAGAATCTTCTAGATTGGAAAATATTATGGGATGATTTCATTTAGGAGGAACTTTGGGATGAGGAACTTCAACGAAAAACTGATACAAAGAATGTTGCCCTCCCTAGTAAGATGAAGAAGGGAAAACCAAAGTTCATCATCAAGAGGAAGGACTTAAGCAACGTGAAAAGATTTGCATGTGAGGAGTATGATCATTATGTGAGCAAGTGTTCGCACAAGGAAATGAAAGGAGGGAAAGAGAAGAAGCTTGAGATGACGGTGGCTTCTCTAACTGCAGTTGATGAGAATGAGTTCTCTAGGAGATTCGATGATTTTTCTCGAATCTCTCATTTCTCTGGGAGCACTATTCATGAGGGTGCTTGGTTCATAGATAACGAAGCGTCGAAGCATGTGATAGGAGCTCGAGAAGTATTAGAGAACCTGACCAAGTGGGACACTAAGCTGCATGTGAGGATTGGTGATAAGAGTGATCATGTAGTCAGAGGAACCGGGACTGTACCATTCATGATGGATTCAGGTGGATTGCTGCAATTCCAGGATGTGCTTTGGTTACCAAAGTTCAGATGTAACATGTTTTTAGTCTCAACAATTGAGGCTAAGGGATTTGCAGTTATTTTCTAGGATGGAAAAGTGATGCTCAAGCCCATTGGATTGAACTCTATCCCAGGGGTGGTTCTTGGAGTTAGAGAGAATTGATTGTACAAGATAAAGGACGAGCCTATTGAGTGGCGAAATATGAAGCTTACGATGAATGTTGGAGAGCAATAGTGGAAGATGATTGTGTTATAGTATGGAAAGTAGAGATACTTCCAAGGGATGGAAGTACCTCCCTCACTATGAGGGAGTGTTGAGATTAGGTAGCATCGTGGGGTGCTCTCATATGCTCTTGGTGCTAGGCTTGTGAGAGAGGAACACCCTCAAAGTGATTGTGTGGTCTTTGCACCCGAGTTTGGGATTTTGGACCCAAAGGAGTGGGCTTGGAACCTGTTGTTGCACAAAGTGTCTAGGCACCGCGACAACGCTCAGAGTAAGGGTTGTCACTCTTGATCCTTACTCACTCCGTTTAGACTCTCTCCTAGGCAAGTCAAGGGGGGTAGTCCCTAAGGTAAATGGATGAGAAAGCCTGTGAAACACGGGCTCTAGGAGATTTTAATGATGAACAACTTGATGAATTTAAAGCAAGTCTTAGTCAATTACGATAGATGGATTAAGATAAAACACAATTACAAGATATAAATGATTACAGACCAGTGCCTTATATATTGAATTAACCATAGACTGTGTAATAGAAAGTCATCCAGAGAAAACTTATAGATGTGGCAAAGCGACGATCATGAACAATTCGACGTGAAATGCCCAAAGCTTTAACATGCAAGAGATTCAATATTTAAAATGATTTTCGTTAACTGCCCAAATCTAGACTTAATCAACTTTCTCCTATAGCTAGTATAAATTTTAAAACATTAATCATACTTGACAATAGAGAAATATAAAAATGCATTTAATCACCAAATAATCACTAAGGAACTTCAGATAAACAATTCAATTACTCCTTAGGCAATAACTTCAACGTGAAAAATGAATAAGTAAGATAAATCAAAGGGTTAATGAATCGATTTTTTAATGGGCGGTAGGCCACGTTAATTTTTTTTAATGTTAAAGCGCAATTCCTTTAATTTACTTTAGTTTATTTCATTTTTAAATTTTAGACATTTTAGGATTTTTTAGATTCTTTTTTAATTTTTAGGATTATCGAAATTTTTAAATCAGAAATAAAAGAAAAGAAAAAAGAAAATGTCAAAAGGTTAATTTTTTTATTTTATTTTTTAATTTTTTAGATTTTTTTTTTTTTTTTTTTTTTTTTTTTTTTTTTTTTCTTTTTATGTCCAAAATAAAAAAATCGAATAAGAAATAAAAAGAAAAGGCAAAATCGAAATCATAAATAAAAATAGAAAAAAAATATTCTAACCTTAACCCCCTAAAATAATAAAAATAAAACGAACTAAACTAACCATACAAATAAAATAAAACAAAAGAACATCGAAAATGCTAAACCCTAACCTGCATACATAATAAAAAAGGTCAAAATGTTTTTTTGCTGTGGTGTATGTATGCAGGCTCGACGACGAGATGCTCGAGGACGATGCAAGGATAACACAAAGCAGAGGAAGTGGAATGAGGGTTTTGCAGTCAGGGCAAGGGCAACTTATGCTATTTGGAAATAGAGAGGAGTCGCAGATGTGCGGATGGGGAGACCGAGGGGTAGAAACCCAGGTGGTGGAAGGAGAGCGAGGATAGAAGGTAATACGCCACAGACTTGCTTGGAAGGGACAGGACAGAGATCTGGAGGGAGCAAGGCAGCGCAGATAGGAGGAGAAATATGGAGAACATTGCAAGGAGAAGGATACTTGTGGCAGCGTGCAGGTGAGGGATCAAAGTAGTGTTTGAAGAGTGATAGGAAAGAATGCGGATAGTTAAAGGCCTGCAGAAGGACGTGGGTAGAGAAAGTCGAGGAATGGAGCAACATCATGAAGACTGCAGGTTTATGGAAGAGGGACAGCGTATGGAGCACTAAGAGAAAGGCTGCGGATTTGAGGGGTGAGGGAATGAAGGATGCAACGTTTTTTTGTTTTGTTTTGCTTGTGATGCAGGTCCGGCAGCAACGTGGAAGGAGGAAAATGACTGCGGGAATGCTGCAGAAGAAGGGTTTCTAAAAACATTTTGAAATGCACAGTAAACCCAAAAAAACCAGGCAACAAATCAAAGAAACCAATCAGCAAAATGGCGGTCTAGAAACCCCTTAAAAATTTTCTGGAAATCTTAATTAAAATTGCAGAATCCAATTTCTTTAGATTTGACCCTGAAACCCTCACGAAATTTCTAGATCTAATTTTTTTTTTGGAACCTTTATAAATTTTTCCAGATTAAAAGAAAATTTTAAACTTAAACCCCTGGACTGCAAAATGCTAAATGGAATCCTTGCAAAAATGATGTTGATGAACCCTAGGGATCCAGATCTTACCCCCCAGGGCCTAGATCTAGACTCTATACAGATTTCTCCTTCAGATCTGTAGCTGCAAGACAACAAGAAACACCCAAACGATATATACAATGACCCAAAAAACTAAAACCTAGAAAACCCAAGTCAGAAAACCAAAAATAATTACAGATCTATGTACATGAATGGCAAATCTATCAGATTTGGGGAGTGTGAGTCCAACTCCGCTCCCATATCTGATAATTTGAGGCTCTCAACAATCAGCTCTGCTGAACTCAAAACCTTTCATGCATCACCCATAAAAAATATCTTATGATAAGCCCGGGATCAAATTATGCTGGTCTCTTCAGAAAACACGGATTGGGAGACGGCGGTTCAACCGAAAACTTCCCTGAACACCCGATGATTTAAAAATCAAGACTTTCCTGCAAAACTCAATTCAGCGATCAGCATAGAGCAAGAAAACAATAATAAAACTCAGACAAATAGAGATACATGCTATTACGTTCAGAATTTAGATTATTATTCAAACCCCAGTGACTGAGCAAGATACTTGTACTCAAATCACTCTTCAAAAGCTATTATCAATGGCTAAAAAAAATCTATGCATGAAAATGACACATCTTACAGTATTTCCACGAAGAGTAACACCAATAGAAATTAACCCCAAAGTCTTTCTTTATTGCTCATAAAAAGATTACAAGAGAGTTTTTCACTTAGCACATGATCAGAAGATCGGATGGATTAACTGACAAATGATCTCCTATTTAAAGATAAATCTTCCAACGGCTAGTTCGAGTGATCCTTGTCAAAGCAATCTCGACCGTCGATGAGAATTAAAATTTCTTTTAATCTCATCCGTCGAAATATTAAATTCTTGAAGAAATTCGAATTTTTCAATTAAATGCATTTTAATTAACTCAAAAATAAAATTTTTGAGTTAATTTCCTCAAAAATTTGACTTTGATTTAAACTTCAGTGACCAAAGGCTTAAAATTTAGCAAAATAATTAATTTACCTTAGTTCCGGGACTTTTTAAAATTTGAATTTTTAAGAACCGACGAATTTTGCCTTCGAAGAATTTAAATTTACCTAGGACCTAGAATTAATTAAATTTCTGGCTTAGGATTTTAATTAATTTTGGCCAGAAAATTTAATTAATTAACCTATGAGGGAATAAATTATTTTTCCAACCCTCAAGACACTTTACATCATGATTTTTACATTTTTTACATCTCAAGGGGGAAAACCCATTTGTAAAAGACCCTCACAGACTACCCAATTCTGCGACACAAATATAATCTAGCAGACCAAGCAATTTGTAATAAAATAACCTAACCAAATAGTTAGGATTATTCCCAAATTACTTTTACATAGACTCGATCTAGAACACTAGGACTCGCCCAAGATCCTAGTGACAAAATCCATTCCGACTTTGGGGTAAGGCTGAAGGAAAACTTTGCCGACCATCCGAGAATGGATCGGTGAGACAAAAAACCTCCTGGAATGTAGATCGTCACCAAAAAAGTAGGTTTACCTAGGAAATTACATACACGACACGGATCTGCTGAGATTATTTACATTTTACACATGCAGAAAGGGTTTACAATATAACATGATGATTAGGCTGATGATGATAGTTGAATGGCACAAACACATCGATTAGGCACTATCCCTTTTGTGAAAAAAAGGGGGTGTACTGCTATGGGTTGTTGACACGTAGTGGTCAACATCTGGCTCTACTTGGGGACACGTTGCTGCACTGGAGGAATGTGAGAATCTAGAATCTGCATCCACGCAACACACAACATAACATAAGTAGCGTCCATCCAAAAATCATCATATAACGTTAAGCACAGGAAAAATATAAGCTCTTCATTTATTAACTAGTCTAACAACATGAAAAACACAAATCTAACTACAAAATGAAACACTGAAATAACAGGGCATAAGGTTAGAAATACAATACAAAGATGCCCCATGGCATTAGATGCATTCAATATAGTGCATACTGAGCATTTGCCTGCTTTCAGGCAAATCTCTCGGCTATTTTTCGGATGTGCCATGTCCAATTCTGCATACGGTAGGACTTTTTTCTATCCGAAAATCAAGCTGATCATGACCATTTGATGCATCAAATCGCTTTCTCATTCTCTTTCTCTTGCGCTTTTTCTTTGTGGCAGGCTGTATCACTGATGACGTGGAACATTCTATTTCAAAACTCTCAGATGAAGTATGTAGGATATGGATGACATGTCTTTCTTCATTCTGCATCTGCTCTGTCAAGAATGATGGATCAGTCTCACAGGTGTCATGAGTTATAACTTGACCTCTTTTAATTTCTTCTTTGATCATGTCATTCTTAGTTAAATCTTCGTTAATGGAGTTAGCTTCTTTCTCGGGATATTCACAACAAGACAAGACCTGTGATTTCCTCTCTTCCAGCCTCTTATGTAATGAACCCATTTATTTGGCATGTCTTACTATTAACTTCACTTGACTGAGTTCAGTTTTCACGAATCTTTCTTGCAGAGTCACATGATTAGCTTGCATAGCCTTTATTTGATTCTGAATAATGGACATCTGATTAGAATGATTAACTTCCATTATTTTTAATCTGTTTTTGATGATATGTATTCGATCTGTATTTATGACACATGGCACTTGCTTTTCTTCTATGGCCAATAATCTATTCTGAAGAGATATTTGATCAACTTCCATGTCCTTTATAATTTTATCATTCTTTGCTTTCATGCCCATGAAACAGTTTTGCATATAGTTTATCTCTTTTTTATGATTTTCTTGCATGGTAGTTAACTGATTATTATAATTGAATCTCATGATGGTCATTTCTTCATCCATAGTTGACAATTTGTTCTGAATCGAACTTATTTTTTCTTGATAACCTGCGTCCATGGCAGTCACTTGATTTGAATGATTGAATTCCATGATCGTCATCTTTTCCTCTAGGACTAATAACTTGCTTTGCATAGAATTAATTTCCTTGTCATGATTAGCTTTCATGGTTTCCATTTCCTTAGCATGTTGACTCTGCATGTCGGTTACGTGATCAGAGTGTTTAATTTTCATGATTTCCATCTCCTTATCACATTTTTCCAGGTGGGTGTATAAAGTTCTCATATCCTTGACGTAATCAGTTACAAATTTTTCTTGATTAAGCTCCATATTTTTTACCAGCTGCGTTTGACTGAATTGCATGTCTTTAACCAACTGCTTTAGTTCTTCTATAATTTGCTTATCATTTTCCCTTTCATTGTTGACACTGATTTGATAACTTGTTCCTGCTTTTCCACTATCATGGACTTGTCTTGCAACGATACAAGTGGATGGCACATTCTGATATGGAGAATTATCTTGAAATCTTTCATTGGCAGCTGGATCTTTTACAAGATCACTTTCATTCTGTTGCATAATTTTAGGGGCATAAGGCGAGCTACCTTGATAACCATATCTATCTATAAAAGCATTGATGATGTTTTGTAAAGAAGCGAAAGAATCTTCAGGACAATTATTAAACCAATTCAAAGCATCACCCTCTAAAGAAAAGGCAAATAGAAGCATTTTGACATCTTCATACTTATATTGGGGAGAACTACAATATTTGATTATTGTATGAGTAAACCTGCATAGATGCTTTCTAATAGTGATTGAATCACCACTTGAGAACAAAGGCAATTTACGAATGGCCTCTTCCAGTATATCATGGAGAAAATCAGTAAAATGACACGGGGTAAACGAATCATCCATGATGACTTGCTTGAAGGGATAAGGAGGGACCAAATGGATGCTAGAGAGAGGCCCCTGCTCAAGAAAATCAAGAGATCAACAAGAAGCGAGCTTCTATTAGAAATTCTTGTAAGAAATGAAAGAAGTGGAGTCGCCACTTGAACATGAATCTAGCTCTAAGATCCAAAAGGCAAACAACTGGATATAAGGGAGGGTTTCTTGTTTGAGAAATAATGGATGAATAAGTGGAGTCGCCACCCAAACAAGAAACGAACCAATATGTCCAGGTGCTAAAGGTGCAGATGAAATGAATAATGAGATGACAAAAGGTAAGGCGATGAAAAGATTAAATGACGCCAGTAAATATTGTGCCTTTTGATAGGCTAATGAATGGCGGAAAAGATGAGATGATTAAAATGATGTCGAAGAAACCAAGGATAGAAAAAAATCTATCCCCAGCAATAGTGCCAAAAAATGTTGGCATTGCCGGTAAAAATGATAATTATGATATGAGGAGAATGAAGATAAAATGTTGTTGAAGCGCCAAGAATAAAAATCTCTGGCAACGACGCCAAAAAATGTTGTCGCACAAAGTGTCTAGGCACCGCGACAACGCTAAGAGTAATCGCTGTCACTCTTGATCCTTACTCCGTTTAGACTCTCTGCTAGGTAAGTCAAGGGGGTTAGTCCCTAAGGTAAATGGATGAAAAAGCCTGTGAAACACGGGCTCTAGGAGATTTTAATGATGAACAAACTTGATGAATTTAAAGCAAGTCTCGGTCAATTATGTAGATGGATTAAGATAAAACACAATTACAAGATATAAATGATTACAGACCAGTGCCTTATATATTGAATTAACCATAGACTAAGTAATAACAAGTCATCCAGAGAAAACTTATAGATGTGGCAAAGCGACGATCATGAACAATTAGATGTAAAATGCCCAAAACTTTTATATGCAAGAGATTCAAGATTTAAAATGATTTTCGTTAACTGCCTAGATCTAGATTTAATCAACTTTCTCCTATAGCCAATATAAATTTTAAAACATTAATTGTACTTGGCAATAGAGAAATATAAAAGTGCATTTAATAACCAACTAATCACTAGGGAACTTCAGATAAACAATTTAATTATTCCTTAGGCAATAACTTCAATGTGAAAAATGAATAAGCAAGATAAATCAAAGGGTTAACGAATCGAATTTTTAATGGGCCGTAGGCCACATTATTTTATTTTTAATGTTAAAGCGCAATTCCTTTAATTTTCTTTAGTTTATTTCATTTTAAAAATTTAGAAATTTTATGATTTTTTAGATTCTTTTTTCATTTTTTGGATTTATTGAAATTTTTAAATCAGAAATAAAAGAAAAGAAAAAATAAAATGTCGAAAGGTTAATATTTTAGATTTTTTTGAAAATTTATATTTTTTTTATGTCCAAAATCAGAAATCGAATAAGAAATAAAAAGAAAAGGAAAAATCAAAATCATAAATAAAAATAGAAAAAAAATATTCTAACCTTAACCCCCTAAAAAAATAAAAATAAAATTGACTAACTAACCATACAAATAAAAATAAAACAAAAGAACGTTGAAAATGCTAAACCCTAACCCGCATACATAATAAAAAAGGTTGAAATGTTTTTTTTTTGCTATTGCGTATGCATGCAGGCTCGACGACGAGTGCTCGAGGACGGCGAAGGAGAACACAGAGCAGAGGAAGCAGAATGAGGGTTTTGTAGTCAGGGCAATGGCAGCGTACGCTGTTTGGAAACAAAGAGGAGCTGCAGATGTGCGGATGGGGAGATCGAGGGGCAGAGACCCAGGTGGCGGAAGGAGAGTGAGGATAGCAGGTAATACGCTGCAGGCTTGCTTGGAAGGGACAGCACGCGGATTTGGAGGGAGCAAGGCAGTATGGATAGGAGGAGAAATATGGAGAACACTGCGAGGAGAGGGATACTTGTGGCAGCACGCAGGTGAGGGATCAAAGCAGCGTTTGAAGAGTGATGGGAAATCATCCGAATAGTTAAAGGCCTGTAGAAAGACATGGGTAGAGAAAGGCGAGGAATGGAGCAACAACACGAAGACTGCTAGTTTATGGAAGAGGGACAACGTATGGAGCACTGAGAGAAAAGTTGTTGATTTGAGGGGTGAGGAAATGAAGGATGCTGCGTTTTTTTTCTTTTTTTGCTTATGATGCAGGTTCGACAGCAGCGTGGAAGGAGGAAAATGACTGCGAGAATGCTACAGAAGAAGGGTTTCTAAATTTTTTTTGAAATGCAGGCAAACCCCAAAAAACCAAGCAACAAATCAAAGAAACCAATCAGTGAAATGGTGGTCCAGAAACCCCTTAAAAATTTTCCGGAAATCTTAATTAAAATTGCCGAATCCAATTTATCCAGATTTGACTCTGAAACTCTCCTGAAAATTCTAGATCTAATTTTTTTTTTGGAACCCTTATAATCTTTTCTATATTAAAAAAAAAAAAAACTTAAACCCTCGGATTGCAAAACGCTAAATGGAATCCCTGCAAAAATGATGTTGATGAACCCCAGAGATCCAAATCTTACCCTCGAGGGCCTAGATCTGGACTCTATACAGATTTCTCCTTCAGATCTGTAGCTGCAAGACAACAAGAAACATCTAAACGATATATATAATGACCCAAAAAACTAAAACCCAGAAAACCTAAGTTAGAAAACCAAAAATAATTACAGATCTATGTACATGAATCACAGATCTATCAGATCTAGAGTGTGAGTCAAACTCTGCTCTCAGATATGATAATCTGAGGCTGTCAACAACTAGCTCTATCGATTTAGCACAGAAAAAATTAAAATTTTTAAAGTTTAAAGGAGGTGTTAAGCTCAAAACCCTTCATGCATCACCCATAAAAAATATCTTATGATAAGCCCAGGGTCAAATTAAGCTGGGCTCTTCAGAAAACACGGATCGAGAGTTGGATGGTTCAACCGAAAATTGCCTCGAACGCTCGATGATCTAAAAATCAAGACTTTCCTGCAAAACTCAATTCAGCGATCAACATAGAGCGAGAAAACAATAATAAAACTCAGACAAATAGAGATACCTGCTATTACGTTCAGAATTTAGATTATTATTCAAACCCAAACGACTGAGCAAGATACCTGTACTCAAATCACTCTTCAGAAGCTATTATCAATGGCAAAAAAAAATCTATGCATGAAAATGGCACATCTTACAGTATTTCCACAAAGAATAACACTAGCAGAAATTAACCCCAAAGTCTTTCTTTATTGCTCATAAAAAGATTACAAGAGAGTTTTACGCTTAGCACACGATCAAAAGATCGGATGGATCAACTGACAAATGACCTCCTATTTAAAGATAAATCTTCGAACGGCTAGGTCAATTGATCCTTGTCAAAACAATCTTAACCGTTGATGAGAATTAAAATTTCTTTTAATCTCATCCGTCGAAACACTGAATTCTTGAGGAAATTCGAATTTTTCAATTAAATGCATTTTAATTAACTCAAAAATAAAAATTTTGAGTTAATTTCCTCAAAAATTTGGCTTTGACTTAAAGCCCACGGACCAAAGGCTTAAAATTTAGCAAAATAACTAATTTACCTTAGTCCCGGGATCTTTTAAAATTTGAATTGTTAAGGACTGACGAATTTTGCCTTCGGAAAATTTAAATTTACCTAGGACCTAGAATTAATTAAATTTCTGCCTTAGTATTTAATTAATTGACCTATGAGGGGATAAATTATTTTTCCAACTTTCAAGACACTTTACATCATGATCTTTACATTTTTTACATCTCAAGAGGGAAAACCCATTTGTAAAAGACCCTCACAGACTACCCAATTCTGCGACACAAATATAATCTAGCAGACCAAGCAATTTGGAATAAAATAATCTTTACCTAACCAAATAGTTAGGATTATTCCCAAATTACTTTTACATAGACTCGATCTAGAACACTAGGACTCGCCCAAGATCCCAGTGACAAAATTCATTCCGACTTTGGGGTAAGGTTGAAGGAAAACTTTGCCGACCATTCGAGAATGGATCGGTGAGACAAAAAACCTCTCGGAATGTAGATTGTCACCAGAAAAGTAGGTTTACCCAAGCAATTACATATACGAGACGGATCTACTGAGATTATTTACATTTTACACATGCAGAAAGGGTTTACAATATAGCATGATGATTAGGCTGATGATGATAGTTGAATGCTTCGAACACATCGATCAAGCATTATCCCTTTTGGGAAATAAAGGGGGTGTATTGCTATGGGTCGTTGATACGTAGTGGTCAACAGAACCCAAGAAAGAGAATTTAATATTCTAATTTGTTGTAAAGGTTGAGTTGGATGTTCCTTGATGGACATAAGGGCTTCCTAAGGTGACCTAAGGATAAGTATTTACAGCAAGCCCATGGAGAGGCTTATGGATAAGTAGAGTGAAGAAACAATTCTTCTTGTAAGTGTGAGAAAAGGCAACAAAGGAGCTGCAACCATAAGTAGAGGACGTTGAGTAGGACAACATGGTTTCTATGGTGGCAGAGGAGGTTGAGTAGGAGATATGTTGTTGGAAAAACAAGCTACGGATAGCCAAAGGAAGCTACAACCAAGGAGAAAGGCAATAGTCTTTGTGAAGACTGTTTTCGTACGCACAGGGTCGTAGTCTGCAAGGCCATTGGAGAGGACTGCAAGTATGGTCAATGAGCCATAAGCATGGTTAGGGCTGGTAGCAAGACTGAAATAGGAAGTATGGGTATTTGTGCAGGTTGGTTAGAGGTTGGAACAACTAGAAACAAGCAACAAAAGCTTAGGAAAGGAGTTGCTGAGTTGGCCAAGGAGCTGTTGCTGGGAGAGGATTTGGGGAGCTACAACAACAAGGTTTTGACAATTGCCTAGTATGTAAATTATTGTTTGTGTTTTTATGGGAAAATGACTACCACAATATTTGTTTGGGAAGAAGAGGACCTAAAGGAAATTGTCTCAGTGTTGAAGTTTCTAAGTCTAAAAGTTAGAAACCCTTCATGCACTTTATTGATTTATTCCTACCTACTTGTTCTGTTACTTAACAAGTTATTTACCATGTAAATACTGAAAATAAATACAAGGGCATGCTCAACACATTACAAATCATCAACTGAAGGAAACAGAAACAAGCACACAAATGACATCGTTATTTTTGGACTAATGTCTCTGGAAAAACCCAATACGGGAAAACCGGTGCAGCTATCTAAGGGTTTTATTATTAAGCAACTCTTTTCTGAGTACACTAGGTGCCAACCAGGCTAACCCGATAGAGATAACAAATTTGGCAGCAATACCTCTCTTTGGAAACAGGTATTCGGAATGCTTGCTCCACGAAATCCCTCTCCAGCACAATCTGAAGCTCAGCGTTAGCCTTGCTGGCCTCTGCGTCAGCCTACTAAGGCTCTGCGCAACCTTTGTGTCTCTCTGCGTCACTCCCGTAGCCTTTGCGTGGATGACGCAGGCCCTTCTGGCTTTGCGCGGTCTCTGCTGGCTCTACATGGCTCCCTCTGGCTCTGTGCAGTCTCTGCTGCCTCTGCATGGCTCCCTCTGGCTCCGCGTCTGCCTCTCTCTGCTTCTGCATTGGTTTCTCGGCACTGTCCCTGCCTCTCTGCCTCGTAGTCACTGCCTCTCGCTGCAACTGATCATTGATTCTATCTCTCTTAGCAAACCCCGCTCTAGAGAATAGTATGACTGATCACTCTGGTCTGTTCTCCAAGTGACCCTCAAGCCTCCTCTTATACTTTTCTTGTTGGCATATCAACTGCCGAGATTAAGTCCCTGATCGACAACCAAGATTAGATTTGGCTTGATCCATGACTTTTGGACCATTATAACACAGTTTTATATTAATACACATTAATATTTTATTTTCCCTAAGTTTAGACTTAGAGACTCCATTAAAAATATTAATTATTTTAATATCTCCCAAACTGTTTAGAATCTACCCAAACCCTTTCTGGGTATTCGAGATCTCATGTGCCTTAGCCTCTCCACCAATTTCCGTGGCTAGAGCACATCCAATGCTACTCCAAATCAACACTCGCTCTTAGCGAGGATTGTGCTCTAGTAATACTCACCTTGCTCATTCGACATCGGTCCCTGTGCTGATGCTAAGCCTCCTTGCCCAACATCCTTTGCATTGCTGCATCCTGTACTGCTGCCCATGGCTCTACTACTGTCACTGCTGCATCCGTACTGCAACTCCCTTTGCATCCGTGCTGCTGCCAATGAACCTGCCACTGCCATTGTTGCATCTGCACTGCAACTGCTCTCATCATGCTGCATCGTGCTGCCCATAACACTACCACTGCTAACTGCTGCACTTTAACTTAGTTACTGAGAAGTAAGTAACTGATCTACCAATTCTGACCTCTCTATTAGGCTTGAGTACTCTTGATGTTGAAGCTCCCTTTACCGCTGACAAGTGCTCTCTCTCTGACCTCTGCACTGCTGCAACAACTCCCTACATCTCGCACCGTTGCACACCTCTCTGTGCCATCCTGCACTGGTGCAACACTCCTGTGCCTCTCGCACTGTTGCAGCCTACTAGCCTCGCGCTGTCCTGGGAATTCTGCACTGTAGCTCTCTCTGTCGCTTCATCCACATCCGTCTCTACCCACATCCACCAGTCCTACTACTCCTCTTTGGGGCTCCCGTAGCATGGTCTAATCCAAGAGGCTGGGTACCTCGAGGATCTTGCCCGTCATCGCCTGTAGTCTGTCTGACTGCAGCTCGATGTCTCCCCACTTTTGCTCAAGTGGCGTGTGTGCACTCATGGCACAGTCATCGTTTGTCTCCACTTCCTTCTCTGCCCTTGCTGGCGCTGCCTTGGTCTCGGAGGCCTCTCCCTTGTTCTTCTTCCTTGGACACTGGGTCGCATAATGACCCAGCTCCCCACAGTGGAAGCATTTGATCTTGGAGAGGTCCTTCTTCTTCCGTTTCTCTTGCTTTCCCTCAAATGCTAGGGCAACATCCTCCTCCTCCTTCTTGACTTTGATCCCCTTGCCGCTGCTTCCGGCGTTTCTTAGCTTTCTGATCTCTTCTTGGTGAAGAGTTGCCCATATTTCCTCCCAATGTGGGAGGGTGGCTCTACCTAGTATACTCTGGACAAATACCTCCCAGTCTTCTGAGACTACGTTTAGGGCTTTTCTCACCATCAATTCTTGATCCGGCGTGGCTCTTATGGAAGTCAGCTGATCCCGGATCTCATTTAGTCGACCGAGGAAGGTGTCAATTGGTTCTCCCTTCTTCATCTAGTATGACTGCAGCTGATTTTCTAGTAACATCCTTCTCTGCACAGAAGTATGCTGGTATAATTACTTTAAGGCCTCCCACATCTCATTTGCCGTTTCCTTCTCGACAATGTGTGGTACTACATGGTCTTTGACCACATCAAGGATGATGCTCTTGGCCCTCGCCATTGCCTCCTCGTATTTGTTGTTATCAGCTGGGTCAACTGGGATTGCTATCGTCCTCAAGGCAAAGTGCTTGACGTGATTTATGTCAAGTACGAATAAGATTTTGGCCTTCTAGACTGCGAAGTTTGAGGCTCCGTCTAGTCTGTCCTAGTCTCTTACTCCGTGTAGTGCCATGTTGCTCTTCTACTTCCCTCCTGGAAGTTCTCGATGTGACTCCCTCTGAGCCTTGATTTCCCTCCTGGAAACCCTTCTGCCGATGTCGAGATGCCCCCTACTCTGATCGT
Source organism: Pinus tabuliformis (assembly GCA_031772625.1). Taxonomy (NCBI): domain Eukaryota; kingdom Viridiplantae; phylum Streptophyta; class Pinopsida; order Pinales; family Pinaceae; genus Pinus; species Pinus tabuliformis. The sequence goes on from CM062808.1 coordinate 871,131,581, forward strand.
CTGTGCAACTACACCACTGATTTGGATTTCTCGGCTAGAAACCCTCGGTAGCAACTCCCTCCTCCTTGGCCTTGCCCTGTTAGGTATTGTTCTGACTACAGTACCCCACCAGCTCCACTCTGCAACTTACCCACAGCCTCCTAAACCCCAACAACCTGAAGGTGAGAGCTCCTAGGCTCTGCGCAGTCTCGACACCGACAAACTAGCTCCCTCAGCCAACTGCGTCAGCCCTCCTGGCCTCTGCGTGGCTCTGCGTGAGCCTGTCTTTGCCTCCTTCAGCCTCTGCGTAGCCTCTTCTTGGCTCGAACTTGATGACGTAGGCACTACGTCACCCCTTCCTTGCTGCTTTGTTGCTAGGAACAACTTCTGTCACTCGGGACAACTGTTTTCTGCTGCTGCTACTCTGCTCTGCTGATGTCCTCAGTTCTCTTGTGATCTGCAACCACGCTCTGATACCATGTTGAAGTTTCTAAGTCTAACAGTTAGAAACCCTCCATGCACTTTACTAATTTATTCCTACCTACTTGTTTTGTTAATTAACAAGTTATTTACCATGTAAATACTGAAAATAAATACAAGTGCATGCTCAACACATTACAGATCATCAACTGAAGGAAACAGAAACAAGCACACAAATGACACCGTTATTTTTGGGCTAATGTTTCTAGAAAAACCCAATGTGGGAAAATCGGTGCAGCTATATGAGGGTTTTATTATTAAGCAACTCTTTTCTGAGTACACTGGGTGCGAACCTGGCTAACCCGACAGAGATAAAAAATCTAGCAGCAATACCTCTCTTCGAAAACAGGTATTCAGAAAGCCTGCTCCATGAGATCCCTCTCCAGCACAATCTGAAGCTCAGCGTCAGCCTTGCTGGCCTCTGCATCATCCTATTGAGGCTCTGTGCAGCCTTTCTGGCTCTCTGTATCACTCCTGCAGCCTCTCCGTGGATGATGCAGGCCCTTCTGGCTCTGCACAGTTTTTGCTACCTCTGCGTGGCTCCCTCTGGCTCTGTGTTTGCCTCTCTCTACTTCTGTATTGGTCTCTCGGCATTGTCCATGCCTCTCTGCTTCGTACTCACTGCCCCTCACTGCAACTGATCACTGATTCTATCTCTCTTAGCAAACCCCGCTCTAGAGAATAGAATGACTGATCACTCTGGTCTGTTCTTCAAGTGACCCTCAAGCCTCCTCTTATACTTTTCTCATTGACATATCAACAACCGAGATTAAGTCCCTAATCGATGGCTAAGATTAGATCTGGCTTGATCCATGACTTTTGGACCATTCTAACACAGTTTTATATTAATACACATTAATATTTGATTTTCCCTAAGTTTAGACTTAGGGACTCCATTAAAAATATTAATTATTTTAATATCTCCCAAACTATTTAGAATCTGCCCAAACCCTTTCTGGGTATTGGAGACCTCATGTGCCTTAGCCTCTCTAGCAATTTTCATGGCTAGAGCACATCCGATGCTATCCCAAATCAACACTCAGCCCTAGGTAATTTAGTCAAAGGAAAGTCATCATATTTTGGGAATTGTACGAGGATATAAAGGGCCATTATCCCTGGTATGGGAGCCCTGAGGTTTTCTTGATTAAGGAGTGATAAGAAACAAATTTGGGCATATCGATATTGTGTACTATCATTGATCTAATTGCTAGTGTAATTCCCATAGTGCTAAACTTTTGAAGTTAGCGACTTTAATGTGTTTATGTTTCCTAGCTAAGGCATAGACCAGACCTGGGTTGTGTGGAATTCTAACACGCCAACTCCTCTATATACCTCGATATTGGTACCATTGATTGTTGAACTTCTCTATCAGGACCAGAGTAAAAATGTACCCATCACTCAAACAAAACTACTAATTTGACATGTTTAGCTTTTTCTATCTATTTTTATACTTGGTGGTGATATTGATGATGAGGATCTCAATATAGGCAATGTTTTTGATGATATGTAGTTATTTGTTGTAGCATGATTTCTTTTGGATTGTAGAGGCGATTTAGAGCCTATTCCTTGATGTATCTTTGGTTTAGAGATGGATTGCACTCAATGTTGTTTTGGTTATATACAGCCTTTGCATATTTGTGTATAATGGTTTGGATTCACACACACACGCACACAGATATATATATATATATATTTTTTTTTTTTCATAATTTGAATATTTTATGTTTTTGTTAACCACATTTTTTGTGCAGTTTTTTCTAATTCTTGTCCATTTGACATTTTTGGGGTCAACCAGTTTGATTACTGGTCTGGTTTTGATAACATTGGGTAAGATTTCTATTGAATAAGAAAAATTTCAAAGATGTGGAAGCACATCACCAAAAATTACCAAATAAAAGAAAAGAAAAATTTGCAAGGTAAAAGTTAATTTAATAAAGGTCAATGATGATTTTTTTTGACAATGTTGAATTGTAGAGCTACAAAAATAGGATAGTGTAAGAGTCACATGTTCTTTAGGGCTTGAAAAAATAGTAGTATACAGAAAAAAGCATAATTAAATGCAAAATTTTGGACAAGCTTTAATTTAGTAGGTCAAGGTCAAGAGCTAGTTTGAAGCTTCAACATTAGCGATACAATGAAGCTAATATTCCCTCAAATTTCCAAGAGATAATCAACCTTTGGTGGTGTTACTACTCCGTTTAGCAAACTGCAGAAGCTCGTACAATCCACTATGGTTGGCATATAGGATGGTGGCCCACTATCATCTTGGGCTAGGTACTCATTCTTTAAGCCTCAAACTCCTACCATAAGGCTAAGGGAGGCTTTCAATGAGATGCTTCACCAATTCATTACAAGACCAGTGCTATATGATGGGGTCTACTTGGTTGAAGGGAGGATTTTTTACTGCTGTCCTACTGGCTTAAATGTAAAAATCTGCACTGTAAAGTTATCTAAACCAGCCTAAAAGTACACTAAAATGTAGGAATTTATAGGGTAAGTTCCTCAGACAGAACACCAAAGGACACCGCTCACAAACAGATTACAGATCAATACACCAGTATTTTTGACGTGGTTAAAACCCTCAAAGAGGGAAATAGTCCACGGCCTGAGCCAACGCGGCCACTTCAGGCAATTTATTAATAAAAGAATGAAAATTTACATAAGCTTCTCTCATAGAGTTCATTTTGGCAACAGGGGCGAAGGTTTCAGTATAGTCAATGCCTTCAACATGTGAAAATCCCTTAGCAACAAGACGACCTTTATGTTTATCAACTTTTCCATCTGGTCTATACTTGGTTCTGTAAACCCATTTGCATCTAACAAGTTTTCGTCCCTTGGTAGAGGAACAAGATCTCATGTATCATTTGCCAATAATGAACAATATTCTTCATTCATAGCTGCGTCCCAATCTGGATGGCCTGAAGCTTCTGCAAAGGTGTCAGGATCATAATTCGTTGAAGCTTGAGCTAGTAAAGAAGAGGCTCTATCGAAATGAGAATGTATAAGTCGCTGATCTGTAGGATCACCGACAAGAGCGCCTGTTGCATCCCGAGTAGCACAGACCCATTTTGGAAGCTGAGGAGATGAAGTAGGATCCTGAGAAGGTGGGAGAGGATTGTCATCCTCGCTTTCATCATTTGAAGAAGAAATATTTTCAAAAGTAGAAGAGATAGAGAGAGGTGGCACATCCACCGAACTAGGCTCGTAGGTCGATATATTTTCAGCAAACTTTACATCTCTTCTAATGATAACATTTTTGGACTTAAGTGGAATAAGTCTATATCCTTTGACATCTTCAGAATATCCAAAAAAAATACATTTTTCACTCTTAGGTTCTAAAGCTTTATGTTTTTCATCTGAAATATTGGGCCATGCTTCACTTCCAAAAACATGAAAGTGACTTACATCTGGTTTAATTGAGCTCCATGCTTCTTCTGGAGTGATATTCTTTAAAACCTTAGTAGGAGTGCAATTTATTATGTAATTTTCACAATTAATTGCTTTTGCCCAAAAATTAAGACTAAGTCCTTTAGATTGAAGCATACAATTAGCCATTTCCTTTAAGGTGCGATTCTTCCTTTCAACTACACCATTTTGTTGTGGAGTATATGGAACAATATGTTGCATTTGAATTCCATTCTTAGTGCAAAAGTTGATGAATTTGTTGTTAACATATTCTTCGCCATTATCTGATCTTAGCTTAAGAATTTGATGTCCAGTATTGTTTTTCAACAAAGGCCTTAAAGGCCAAAAACATGTTAAATACTTCACTCTTGAGTTTTAAGAAGTATACCCAAGTGTGTCTGGAGAAATCATCAATGAAAGCTAAGAAATACTTGTAGCCAGAGAATGAAACAACTGGAAGTAGACCACATAAATCAATACACACAAGCTCTAAAGGGGCTAAGGCGTGCCAACTTCCAAGAGGCACGTTTTTCAAAACTATCTCGATGATGTTTTCCGAGTACACATCTGGAACAAACACCATCTATGCAAGATACCATTGGAAGACCTGTCACCATATTTTCTTTACATAGATTCTGAAGGGAGCGATAGTTTAAGTGACCAAATCGCTCATGCCAAAGTTTGCTCACTTCATCATTATGAGCAACAAATACTGAGGGAAGATTTGATGACCTAAAGTTGTTAAACTTATACAACCTTGTAGAATCATCAGCAATGCCAGTAGATAAAATCTGTTTAGGATCTCTTAGGTCCTTAATTACAACATCGTGAGGTGAAAATTCAACGATTTTACCTTCACCTGAATGAGATATCTGATATACAGATAGAAGGTTGCAGGATAAGGTTGGAACACATAATACATCATTAAATTGACCATTGTCTATATGAACGGTTCCAGTTCCTACAACAATAAGAGATCTATTATCACCAACATATATATTTTTGGTGTTACAATCATTTAAAGAAGAAAACATGGCTTTGTTTTTGGCCATGTGATAAGAAGCTCCAGAATCAATGAACCACTCATGAGAATTAGAAGAAGAAACATTTAGTGCACATCCAAACCAAGATGTTTGACAACCACATGCAGAAAGTGTTATTCCTAAAGATGAAGCTGAAGTTGAAGAGTGCTCCAAATGGATGTTATGCTTCTTCATTGCTGCTTCCAAGGCTTCCATCTTCTTAAAGCATTTGGATTCTAAGTGGCCATCTCGATTACAAAAGTGGCAATGTCTATCAGTCTTCTTCCCTTTGTTTTTATTTGCCTTATCGGTTTGTTGAAATGATTTTTTATTTTGAGGCTGAAATTTCTTAGGACCCTTGTTTGGTTTAGGACCATTCTTTTTAGGATACGGCTTCTTAGGATTCTTTGAATTTGGTTGTTGCTGGGCGGCTAAGGCTTTCTTAGAAGAGTTTCCAAGATTAAGAAGACCAAGGTGTAAGAGTTTTTCTTGTTCTCTTATTAAAGAATCACAAAAGGAATCAAAGGAAGGGGACTTGTAGGCTTGTCCTTGAGAAATGAAGGCTTCTCTTGTAGAATGGAAGGTGGAAACAAACACAGAGTAGGCTGGTCCCAACTTAGTAAGAATGGAATAGATAAGGTTACCATCTTCTTTCTTAACCTTAACACCTTCCAAGAGAAGTCTAAGGGTCTTGAACTTGGACAGAAAATCTTCAATGGAAGAAAAATTATTGGGGTCCAATGTAAGCAACTCATTTTCAAGTTGATGGGCTCTAATTTCATTTTTAATTGCAAAAACTTTGGTGATTTGTTTCATTGCTTCATCAAGTGTATCAAGTTCTGCGATATGGAATCTAAGGTTTGGAGAAATAGACATCCCTATCAACCCACGTGCTTGATCTTGCTTATTTTCCCATTCGGCTGCCTTATCTTCATCTTTTGGTTTGGCTTCTTGGCCTAAGGCTATTTGGTAAAGACCTTTACTTCTAAGTAAATCCACAATGTAGGACCACCATTGGAAGTAGTTGGTGTTGTCAAGAATAACTTGGCATGGACTTTCCATTTTTAATAGAAACTGAAGCTGTATATGCTGAAAATAAGTGTTCCAATGGAAAGATCTCGAAAAAATAGGCTGATTAAAAAAACAGCTCTGAAAATGGCTTCCGGATGAAGAAGTTATGGCTTTTTGAAGAAAAGTTGTTGAAGATGCCGACGAAGTGCGGGAATGTGTGGAAATGAATGATAATGTTATATTAAAAAAAATCTGCCCCCTTTCCAAACTTAATCTAATAAAGTAGCTTTGGACCAAGAAAGACTTGAACTCAAGACTTGTATTCTCATAAATTAGATTTGGACCAAGTGAGCTAGATTAAAAGGTTAGTAATTTTTGGAAAAGATGAAAGGGTTTTTTTTTTTTGTAAGTCACTGAAGCTTTGGGCTGCGTGCTTACTTGAAAAAGCTCTTTTTTTTCCCTACAAAACAAAAAACACAAAACCCAACACGGACGTACAAAAAAAATAAAATCTTATGGCTTGAAGTTAGCTTTAGCCGGAAACTATATATTTTCCTCAATGTTTCTGATTTTCCGAGATCACACTAAGGCGCAGCGGAAAAGAGCATACGCATGAGAAAAATCCTTCCTCTCTATTTCTGATTTGCCCAGATCGCACAGAATCGCGAGGCAAAGAGCATACGCAGAGATGAAAGGTATAGATCCGGTAATAGAAAAACAAAGAGCTAAATAAACCGAAATAAACAAAGAGAAAATAACTAGAAACTGCAAATAAACACTGTATACCTCCAGATCTTAAAAATGACGTAGCCAGGGCTATCAGAACCTTTTCACGTGAAACGAAAGGGGTTCCTTACAGGAACAGATGCTCCTAACACAATAGAGCAGTCCTCTCGGCCCGAAAGCAGTCAGAAACAGTAGATCTAGGAAACGACAGTCGGATGCAGTTCTACTGGCTTCAGATTTGGATCACCAACGGATGCGGCCCTCAAATAGCTCCAATACCATGTAGGAATTTACAGGGTAAGTTCCTCAGATAGAACACCAAAGGACACCGCTTGCAAACAGATCACAGATCAATACACTAGTATTGTTGACGTGGTTAAAACCCTCAAAGAGGGAAACAGTCCACGGCCTGAGCCAATGTGGCCACTTCAGGAAATTTATTAATAAAAGAATGAAAATTTACATAAGCTTCTCTCATGAACGGTTACCCTACAAATGACTCTCCATGCTCTTTAAATAGAGATCATGGACCAATCGGGTGTTAAGCCACGGATCAAGTGTTGGTAATACTGAGGAGAGAATGAACCGTCGGATCACTACATATTGTGACCGTCGGATTGTAAGTTACAAAAGTACATAGTAAAGAAAAACACTTTACCTAACTCTACACTAGACCAAGTTATACTTAACTATTTCCTATGTGTCGGAATATCCTAACATAAAACTCAATGGAAATCAACCAATAAATAATCAAAATTAGCGAACTTTAATTATGCTAACTAGAAAAATAATTAATTCTGTAAATCAGTACTTGATTAGATGGATTTGTGCACAAATAAGCTTGTTGTCTTGTTGAATAGGGTTATAAATTAGCAAATAAAATTATCTAACAAGAAGAAAAAAATTAAATATTTTCATTAGATATAGCGTACAAGTAATCCATTTTGGTATACTAAAAATGTCCTAACCAAATATATAAATATTCTTGAGTTTCGACAATCGATTAGGGGGGTTTCTGTGTAAAATGCTTACTGCCCTATTTTAGCAGGCCTGAAATTTCCGCAGAAAAATGCAGAAATTAGCAAGCAAGTGCCTTGATAAGCCACCCAAAATTGTTAAATCACCTCTAGATGTTAGATCGAAAGGTGGGAAGGCCTAAAGACTAAAGTATGTTCAATTAAGACCAACTTTATGCCTTGGTCCTGTGCTAAAATCGAATTTCTGGCACACTAGAAATTCTCTTTTATAGGTTTTGGAGTCAAAATTGTTGATTTTAAAGGTGTCTTTCAAACTGATAATTATTTTTGATCTTTTCATATTCTTATTAACATCACATCATTCAATAATTATACAAAAAGGCATCAACATATAGCATTAGCCATAAAGAGACAGCCCACATAAAGAACATAGAGAATTACCCTGAGAAAATCCTCACAGGGAAGGACCCAACAACCTTTTCCAATAGAGAATTCCTCAATTCAACATAGACATATCTAAGGCATCAACTAGGTCAAACTTGGTCTAAGGTCCATCCTGCTAGTTGAGTCAATCTGGCCCATTGAAACATGCTTTATTCTTGCTTCTTCATGTTGGAAAATCAAGGGTTTTGTAAATTGTACTTGACTTTCCTTACTTGATAATTACTTGTGATGTTAGTTGGCCTTTTATTACTTGTTATTCTTTGTTCATCAAACAATAATTAAAACAATGAAGATCACAATCAGAGAAAGTACACAAGATATACACTCGAAGCCAGCATGAAATCGCTCCAAGGGGAAAACCCAGAAAGAAAGCTTCTCTTCTTATAGAATTATCTTACAATGAGACTTCTAAGTCCCAAAGACCAAAGCCCAAAATCCTCCCACGCACCAAGTCATCCATCTAGCAGATATTCTTCACAACAACTTCAAAACTTCGACCTTCTGTAGCTTTGCTCTAGAATTTTGGCCTTGCAACTTCACTTTGGAATTCCGGCCCTGCAATTTCGGCTGGCTGCAACTGGCAGCTACATAGAAACCCCAACAGCTTCACACGTGTGGACAGAAAAAGATATAACCCAAAAGACTTCGACTTCTTCTTCCTTCCTTTGTCATCTAGCTCTTTCTTCTTCTTCGCTATTGTAGATCAAACTTGAGATGAGAGAGTGCTTCAAATGACTTGAGCTCCTTCTATTTATAGCCTTCTTGAGCGGTCGAATAGCCCTTCTTTAGGCTGACTTCATCTTGCCAAGGTTGACTCGGTCTTGGAGGAATAAATGGCTTTTCTTGACTCAAAATAATTTTTTTTTTCTTTCTTTTATATAAAATATACAATGTAATGATCACAAAGGTCATTATGAAGACCAAACCTAGTTACAATTTTCAACACTTCCTCTTAACTAGGGAGGTATTCATAATCCCATTATGAAGTACAAGGAATCTCAATCTTGAAGCATTCTCATAAGAAGAGTGTGATTGATAAGCCATCTGTCAAGCATCTATATCATAAACAACACTGCCATTGAAGGCCTTAACTGGATAAGCTCATCTTTATTCGAGAGCATTATGCTCGGAGGCTTTACCTGAGCTGCCACACTACCTCTAAGGCACATACCCCATCCAGATGTTCACCGGGTATGTCCTTTTAGGACTATCCTTATCTTGAATTTCCAATCCTGGATTCTCAAAGAATTTATGTACTCTTCAGCTACTCTTATCTTGGATGCCCTACCTCATTCTCAAAGAGTATTGGTCTACAACTTCTTTCTTGGATTCTACAATCAATGAGAAGTTCCAATCTTAGACACTTATACAATCCTCCAGACTCCATTATTTTCTTATGGCCTTCACTAAGATTTACGATTGTTAGTCTTGGTCTAGTGCTTTACACATAAAGAGAAGAACTATCCAACATCACTCCCTCTCAATTAGGGAAGAGATGTCCACCAAACCAAGCTTACCTCTCAGGTACTCAAGCTTCTTGTTTGGTAATGCTTTTGTCAGAATATCTACTACCTGTTCATCTGTAGGTGAATAGTGCAACTCTACGATCCCATATCATACTAGGTTTTTGATGTAGTGGTACTTATTATTTATATGCTTTGTCCTAGCATGAAACACCGAGTCTTTTGTCAATCTTATGCAACTTTCATTGTCACAATGTATGCATGTAGGGCTAAGCGGTCCTTCAAATAAATTTGATAATAACTTCCTGAGCCAAACAAATTCCCTGCAGACTTCACTTGCAACAACATACTCAACTTCAACACTACTCAAAGCAACTGTATCTTGCTTTCTGCTCATCCATGAGACCATGGAAGATCCTAAGTTGAAGCATCCACCTGTTGTGCTTCTTCCATCTGTCTCACTGCCACCCCAATCAAAATCTATATATCCCATGAGCTGGATCTCATTACCATTATACCGAAGGTAGTGATGTATGATTCCACATAGATATCTTAGGATATGTTTTGGCTGCAATCCAATTATCATGTTTTGGCTCCATCTAAAACTGACTTAGAACATTTACTGCAAAAAATATGTCAGGTCTAGTATTTACCAGGTACATCATGGACCCGATCAATTTATGTAGCAAGTAGGATCCACTGGACTAGAATACAGAGTCCTCAACTTGTTTAGATTGGTAGTCATTGGAGTCGTCATAGGCTTTCTATCCATCATGACAAATTTTTGAAGAATCTTGATCACATGTTTCCCTTGACCAAGATATATTTCGCCAGGCTTCTTCCAAACTTCTAGTTTCAAGTAATAATGCATAATCCCTAGATCCTTCATATCAAACTTGGTTGCTAACAACTTCTTGTATTCTTGAATTCGATGTTCTACGCCTGTAATAAGTACATCATCCACATACAATAGTATGATAACTGGTTCATCTTGGACTGTAGAGGTTAGGATCTGCAAGACTCTTGGCAAAACCAAGTCTCAATATATATGCATCCATTCTTGCATACCAAGCTCTCGGTGCTTTCTTTAAGCCATATAGAGCTTTCTTCAATCTGCAAACATGAGTCTCCCTCTGATTTATTTCAAATCCTTGAGGCTGCTCAATGTAAAACTCTTCATCGATAGTCCCATTCAAAAATGTTGTTTTAACATCCATTTGATGGATGTTTGATCCCATTGTAGCAACCAAAGAGATAAGAGATTTGATTATTGTATATTTAGCTGTTTGAGCGAAAGCTTCTTCGTAATGAATACCTTCTTTCTGTGAGAAGCTCCTTGCCACAAACCTTGCCTTGTATTTATCAATGCTCCCATCTGCAGCATGCTTTATTTTATATATTCATTTTCCAGTGACTATTGATTTGTCACTTGGCCTAGGAACACTTTCCCAAACGTCATTCTTCATAATTGACCGGTATTCTTTTTGCATCGCATTCCTCCACTCTTGATGTTTCGTGGCATCTTCATAGGAGGAAGGCTCTGCTTCAATGAGCTTTGTCATATATGCTGTATAACCAGAATACCTCTTAGGTCTTTTACTTTCTCTGATTGTTCCCTTTGTTGTATGTTCTTCTGTTTCTTGTAGAGTAGTTCTCAACCAAGCATGCCTCTTTTGATTTTCAGGAACAATTACTTGCTGCACAAGCTCACTAGGACCTTCAACATCTTCTTGAGTTGATGTCGGATCTTGACCATCATGGTTCCTCAAGATATCCTCAAAGATAGGTATCTCTTCTTCACCAGAATCAATTGGAACATCTTTTGATTTCTTGTAAGCTATACTTTCATCAAAGATGACATCCCTGCTTACTTCAATCCGATGATCCTCCTTAATATAGATTCTCTATGCTTTTGATGAAGCACTATACCCAACAAAGATTCCCTTTAGATTGGTAGGATCCAACTTTTTCCTTTTGTCCTTTGGAATATGCATATAAACTAGACATCCAAATATTCAAAGATGATCCACACTTGGCTTCTTGTAAATGTTTCTTCCGGTGTCATGTTTTTGATAATCTTATGAGGACTTCGGTTTTGCAAGTAGACATTTGTTACACATGGTTCACCCCATCGGAATTGAGGGAGATCTTGATCATGAAGTGTGGCTCTGACACATTCTTCAATTGTTTTGTTTTTCCTTTCAACCACGCCATTTTGTTTAGGATTATAAAGAGCAATTACCTCCCTCTTGGTAATTTTAGTTAACAATGGTATGTTCTATGCTTGCAACAATTACTTCAATGTCCTTTAGATAGCCCAATGACAATTTCCAATAGCAATCACATTAACCATTAATCACATTGACAATAACTGTAGATAGAACATAAAAAATAAATGCAGAAGACAAGCCAAGACAAGAGAACACTAGGATTTGGCGAATGCCAGGGAAAAACCCCAAGATGGGGAAAACCCTTTGATCAATTCTTCTTATTATTATATCAAATGTTCAGCAGAGGGAGAGAGTACAAAAGGGAAAGTCGACTTACCAAATCAATGTCAAAACAACCCTGTCAAATCTGCAGCCAACAGTAGTCAAATTCTGGCCTAACTAGAAAGTCAACAATAGTCAAAGTATGGTCAAATCCTTCCAAAATATCTTGGTCAAAGGAGAGAGAAACTCGACCTCTCTTGCTGGTTAAAGTCAACCCAAAACAATCTCAAAATAGTCGGTCAAAATTGGTCAAAGTCTTACTTTTGTCCTACGGTTAGCCCAGTCAACAAGTCCAGAAAACCTCAGTTTCTGTGCCAATTAATGCAGCCCTCCAAAACAGAAATTCTGGCACAAAAAACATAGTCAAAGGAGGTCAAAATAGCCTTGGTCAACGCTAGTCAAACCCTACAACAGATCTTAAAATTCGGCCTTGTAATTTGTCCTCTTTCAGCCACACATGTGAGAGAAGAAGACTTGCTCCTACAAGTTCTACGTCACAATCAAATGAGAGGGAAATGATGAGTTGTGATGATGGCAAATGAGGTTTGAGATCTCTCTTATTTCTATAAGTCGTTGAGGGTCAAAAGACATGTTCATTGGGCTTCATGAGCCTACATGATGATATGGCCGAACTTGGCAATTTGCACATGTGTGGGATTGACCTCAAAAACATAATTTTCCTTGTCCAAATTTGATGATATTTTGGTTGATTTGGGTCCTTTAAAAGAGAAATTCAATGCAATAATCATCTCCATCAATTGAGTTGTCCAAACTGGAATTTGGCCCTAGTTGCCAATTTTAACACTTTCTCTCAACTAGGGAGAATTCCACTTGCCAATCCATCCATCATCATGCCATCCTTTCATCATGTACCATCTCTACATGTCATCTCAACTCTGTGGAACACTAATTTAATAATGAAGAAGAATTGATCGAGAGTGAGTCATAAGACCTCAAGGGTTTCGTGAGAATGTCAACAATCTGCTCATCAGTACTGATGTGTTGGATCCTTATTGCTCCTCGTTGTACCATATCCTGGATAAAGTGGTACTTGATGTCAATATGCTTGGAGCGGTTGTGGAACATGGGATTCCTTGAAAGGCGAAATCGACTCTGGTTGTCATAATAGATCACAATGTTATCCAACATGTACTCAAATAACTCATTGAAGAGGTTCCTCAACTAGACAACTTCACAATAGGCCATACTAGCAGGCTGCAGCAATATATTCAGCCTCAGTGGTGTTTAAAGAGACTAATTTCTGCTTCTTGCTCATCCATGAAATTGAAGCATACCCCAATGAGAAGCAACATCCTTGTTGATTTTGGGTAGCATCGGATGTGCTCTATCTCCAAAATTTTGTGAAGGGGTTAAAAGCACATGAGATCTCCAAGACCCAGTAATCGTTTGGAGAAATTCAACCCAGATTGTGAGTTATTAAAATAATTAATATTTTAATGGGGTTCCTAAGTCTAAACTTAGGAAAATAAAAATATTAATGAGTATCAATAAAAATATGGGTGAGAAGCTTCTAAGTGACAAGGATCAAGTCTAATTTAATCTTAGCCGTTGATTAGGGACTTAATCTCGGTTCTTGATTCATCAACAGGAAAAGTATAAAAGGAGGCTTGAGGGTCAATTGGAGATGCACCAAGTTGATTAGTCAATTCAATTTTTCTGGGGCATGGTTTGCTGAGAAAATCGAACCAGTGATCTGAGTTGCAGTGAGAGGGGCAGAAGCAGAGATTTGGATCGGAGAGGAAGTTCCGAGCCAAAGAGTACGTTGCAGAGAGATAGCTTGAGAATTAGGGAGGCAGCGCAGAGGCCTACGTAGGCCAGGAGGGGCTCACGCAGGCCAGGAGGGTCTCTTGCAGTGGTAGTGCAGAGCATTCGTAAGAAGTCTGAGATTTTGCTGGAGAAGCAAGGTTCTGACCTGGGAGGGCTGAACAACAGTCTTCCTCCAACAAATCGATCCAGCAGAAGGGGTGACGTAGTCTTCGTAAGGCAAGATGCTGGTCCACGCAGTGATTGCGTAGGGACTTCACAGTATCTGCTGGGAAGAGCTAGATCGCTCATTGGATCAACTGTGAGTTGGGGAACGAGGTAAACCCTCGTATGTATTTCTTGTTGCCGTGATTTCTCTGTAAGGTTAGCCAGTGTGAGAGGTAACCTAGTGTACTCAAATTCTGCTTGCTTAATAATACAAACCCTCTATCTACTGCACCAGTTTTTGCACATTGGGTTTTTCCGGGGACGTGTTGTCCAAAAATAACGGCGTCCCTTGTGTGTTTGTCTCATCTATTGTTTCAGTTTATGATCTGTATGTTAGTGTAGTTTGCAGTAGTGTTTACATCACTATTTATCTAATTAAATAACTTGTTGAATGAAATAACAAGTAGGAGATGTTAAACCAGTAACTGCAGTAGGATTTTTGTTTGTAAAGATTCAAAAATTTTCACAATCCTGACGTGCTCTTTCTATCTACCACATTACCAGCCTAGTCAACATCAAAATGTCCATGTAGCCTCAAATTCTTGACAATGTGTCTCAGTCCATAGATGATTGTGCCATAGAGATATCTCAAGAGATTCTTATCAACAATTCAATGTATGTGATGAGGTTCAACCATAAATTGACTCAAAGTATTTACAGCAAAGCATATGTTTGGAGGGGAGTTTACCAAGAACATCAGGGCCCCCATAAGCTATCTATACTCAGAAGGGTTTGCCAATTCAGGCCCAACAACACTTCCACATAGCTTCTTGAAGTTGAGTTCCATCGGAGTAGACACAGACTTGCAATGCACCATCCCACATCTCTCTAGCAGCTTCACAATGTATTTTCCTTGAGAAAGGAAAATCTTGCCCGACTTTTGCTTGACCTCCAAGCCTAGGAAGTAATGCATCAGTCCTAGGTCCTTCATCTCAAACTTGGAAGTCAACTCCCTCTTGCATTTATAAAGGAGAGGGTTTGCGCTTGTCAGAAAGAGATCATCAACATAAAGGACCAAAATAAGAGGCATGTCCTTTTCAACCTTGAAGTATAAGTTAGGATCAACATAGCTTCTTGTAAATCCTAGCTTCACAAGATAACTGTCAATCCTCTCATACCAAGCCCTAAGGGTTTGCTTCAACTCGTAGAGAGCTTTCTTCAACCTACATACATGTGTCCTTTGATCTTGAACCTCAAATCCCTGATGTTGTTCCAAGTAGACTTCCTCTTTAGGTGAGCCATGCAAGAAAACAATTTTGATGTCCATTTGATGTAGGCTCCATCTCTGATTGGCAGCGAGAGCAATAATAGGTCGAATAGTGGTATATCGGGCAACTGGTGCAAATATATCGTCATTGTCCACTCCTTCCTTGTGAGAGAAGCCACGAGCAACGAACTTGGCCTTATATTTTTCAACACTCCCATCAACTCCATGTTTAATTTTGTAAAGCCATTTTGAGGTGACCATGGACTTGTCCTTAGGTGTACGCACCACATTCTAGACATTATTCTTCATGATCGATTCATATTCCTCATTCATTGCATCCTTCCAGACTTGGTGTTTTACGACTTCCTCAAATGTGCATAGTTCAACTTGAACAATAGTACTCATAATGACCAAATAACTTTTATACCTGTTTTGCTTCTTACTTTCACGAAATGTCCCGCTTAGATCAATATGTCTTTTAACATCTATGACAGTATCTTTGAGCCATAGTGGACATTTCCTTGAGGTAGAGGGATCGCCAGTTGGTGGATCAGTAGGATTCATCGGGCCTTCAACATCGGGCATAGGCTCATTTGTTGGAGGTTCATCCTGTTTTTCAGCAACATCATCGTCCTTCCTTGGGATTGGGAGATCTTTGGCTTTCCCAAGGGCAATATCTTCATCAAAGGTGACATCACAACTTACTTACACATCTCTTTGATCGAGCACATAGATTCTATATTCCTTTGAATTTTCACCGTAGTTGACGAATATACCTTTCTTCCCAGAAGCTTCCAACTTATTTCTTTTCTCTTCATGCACATGAAACTATACCGGATAACCAAAGATTCTAAAATGAGAACCATCAGGTTTCTTACTAGTGAAGACTTCTTTGGTGTCTTGAAATCCAATGCTTGATGAGGGCTCCTATTTTGAACATATACGACCGTGTTAACAACTCCTCACAATAATTTCGGTAGAACTTGATCATGGGGCATGGCACGGGTGGCTTCTGTGATTGTTCGATTCTTCCTTTCAACAACTCCATTCTGCTCAGGTGTGTTGGAACAGTTGTCTCCCTCTTAATGCCATCCTCTCTACAAAAGTCATTGAATTCATTTGATTCATATTCGGTTCGATTGTCGGTCCTCAATATCTTGATCTTCTTCCCTGTTTGATTCTCCACCAATGCTTTGAAAGAATGGAAACATTTGAACACTTCATCCTTCTTCTTCAAGAAATAGATCCATATTTTGTGTGAGAAGTCATCCACAAAGACTGCATAATTTGTGTATCCTCCCAATGAAGTTATGGGCATGGCACCGAATAGGTCAGAATGGACCAATTGAACAATATCGATTGTCTGGCTTTCACTAGAAGGGAATGGTCCCTTTATATGCTTCCCAACTACACATCCCTGACAAACTCCTTCATGGTTCATGTTAAATTTGGTCACCCCTGTGACCATCTTCCTTACCCCCAGGTAAGGCTTTGCAAATATCTGGTGCCATAATTCACATTGAAGAGAAGTACCACTCGCCAAAGCTCCCAAAGGACTTCCTCCAACTTGATAGAGACCATCAATTCTAAATCTAAGAGTAAATGCATCTTTAGTATTTCTTTGCCAAATACGTACCTTTCCATCAATAAATGCTACCTTGAAGCCTTTATCTTCCATTGTAGAAATAGACACCAAGTTCTTCAAATCGGGCACATACAACACTTCTTGTAAATATATGGTTTGACCTTGATTCAAGTGAAGAGTGACAATACCTATCCCTTTCACGGGGTAGGTGGCATTATCTCCAAGTATGATCTCTAGATTAGTCTTCTTTTCAATCAAATTTGAGAGGGCCTCCTTGTATCCAGTGAAGTGCCTTGAGGCTCCACTATCAATCAACCAATGATCCAAAGTATCCGGAGGAGAGGCAGTGGATAGAGTAGAAATAAGATAAAACTCATCTTGTTTTTCTACAACATTACTTTCATCATATCTGATGTAACGAACAAAGTTCGTATACTTAGAGGAATGCTATGATACCAATGTAACGAACAAAGTTTGTCTATTCAGAGGAATGCTTTGATACCAATGTAACCAACAAAGTTCATTTACGTCTGATACCACTGTTACGAACAAGGTTCACATACTTAACAATATGGTGGTCCAACAAATGTGAAGCTCGTTCATTTATTTGGAAGAATTTTGTGGATGCCTTACTAAAAAGGTTTCATGACGAAGAAGATGATGATGTCTACGAAAAATTCGTTTATCTCAAGCAAAAAGGGTCTATAAGAGAATACACCCACGAATGGGAAGTATTAGTTGTAAGACAAAGAGGATTTTCTAATGAAATGCTAAAAACGTATAGATGTGGACTTAAGGAGTATATCAGAGCGGAATTGAAGTTGTACAAGCCCATAACTATTGACGAATCCAGACATGCAACAATAATTATTGAGCGAAAATATAAATTCCATAAAACACCATATGCCAATGATGGAAAATCAAGCAGTTACTCAAAAGGAAAGACAAGCAAGAATTCTCTAGACAAGTCTAGCAAGTACATTCCACCTCCTTTGCGAGAAGGATCAAAACAACAATCAAGTTTTCAAAAGAAAAGGGTTGGCAAATGCTGGACGTGCAGAGACAAATATTCTCCAGGACACAAGTGCAACACATAAAATCTCTACAACCGCGAAGCAAAACAAGAAGAGGAATCTTCAGATAGTGACTTTGATGAAGAAAGTAATGAAGAAAATGAGACTCCTAATCCAGATCCAGAAGAAGAAAATATGTCGAGAATTTCTTTGGCAACCATCATAGGGATAGCCCAACAACACAATGTCCTCTAAGGAAGAAAGACACAGATGAGAATCATGATCCGAAGGTTGCAGCCATGAATATCGAGGAGGAGGAGTTTGCCATGATAGCCGAGATTCGTCCAAGAGGGAGGTGGGTTGATTTAGAATTGTAGTTCGAAAAAACTGTAGTTGGGTAGGATCCTTGAGGAGTCCACCTCTCGGATCAATACCTTGCTACGGGAGCCCAGATCAGGTCAGTTGATGTAAAGGAGTGTCAGAGTGACAGTTGCAATAGCTAGGAACGACAAAGACTAAGCAACGTAGAGCTACAGTTGACAACAGTGCAGTTGGCACAGGGCAGAGTCAGCAATAGTGCAAAGGCTTAAGAGGGTTAGTGTAGAGACTAGCAACAATTAGAAATCCAACAACGAGATGCATCATACTGAACACCAGTTTAGTAATTTGGGATGCTTTTCCGTTGTTGATGCAATAGTAGCAACAGTTGGAGAAGATTGCAGTGCAGATGTAGTATTGGCAGTGGCAGTGCCAGCAACAGCACGAATGTAGAGGGAGTTGCAGTATGGATGTAGTGTTGATAGTGGCAGGGTCAGCAACAGTACAGATGAAAATTTGCATAATAGTTGGTGGACAGGATGTCAAACCAATGTTGCATTAATCATTATCGGGATATTACCGGTGCGGGGAAAAAATCGTAAAAATCGGGAAAAAATCGGTAAAAATTGAGAAAAAATCGTAACATACAAAAATATTCTTTTTTTTTCAATTTTTTTAATATCTAAAGCATCTACAACATAAAATAAATACATTGACACATAAATATGATAAAAGAACTAATATATAAGATGTTTAATATCATTTTTGGTGCTACATCACACATAACAGTGAATCATGTCCTGAATAGTAAGTCCTGACTCCTGACTCATGATTCCCAACTCAGCCTCAAAATATCAACAAAAAATATAACAATATTTCTCATATCATGAGTCATAATGTCCTATATAATGAAATGAACCAAATAACTAAAGTCTAATACCACTGATTTCCTCTGCCCCTCTAGATGTAGATGTCGGTGGAGTTGGCAGTGGACTCTGCTGTGCTCTAGAAGCTGAAGAACTAGGAGCTACAGGAGGTAGACCACATCCTCTACTAGTGACAGGGGTAGCTTGGGTCACCTCCTCCTCCTGTTGCTCCTCCTCATAAAAAATCCGAATAATAAAAAAACTAAAAAAAAAAACTTATTCCATGATTTTTTCCAAAAAATCGCCGAAAAAAAAATGTTGTATTTATCAGGTGATAATATCGCCGGTTTTGAAAAACCGCGATTTTATGATATAATCGCGATTAGTGCAACACTGTGTCAAACATCAACAGTGCAGAAATAGATGTTACAGAACAGAGTGATGCTTCAACAGAGTGCATTGCTAGAGCACATTCCTCACTAAGAGGGAGTGTTGATTTTTGGTAGCATCGGATGTGCTCGAAGTTTCAAAATTTGCAGGGAGGCTTAGACACATGCATTCTCCAGTACCCAGAAATCGTTTTAACTTTTGGGAAATTCCACCCGGAGACAATTTTATTAAAATAATTAATTATTTTTAATGGGTCTCTAAGTCTAAACTTAGGAAATTAAAATAATTAATGGGTATTGATCTAAACTGTGAGTGAAACTTCTAGAAGAAGACGAAGATCGAGTCCAAATAATCTAAGCCATTGATTAGAATCTAATCTGGGCTGTTGGTTCTCAACTGGAGGATTATAAGGACATCGATGGGCACTTGGAGAACACATTGAGTGAAGATCAGAAGATCGATTTTTTGAAGTAGAGCAGTTGCTAGAGAGAATTTCAAAGTGATCTTTTGCAATGAGGGGCAAGGATAGTAGCCGGTGAAGAGTTTTCCTGGGTCGGAGAGTACAAGGCAGAGAGGAAAAAACGATGTCAGAGAGAGGCTGACGCTGGCCCACGCAGTGGCAACGCAGAGCCTAGAGGGAGATTGAATTCCTGTTGAGGAAATCGAGTTTCAGAAGCCGGGAGTCGGGGTGTGAGACCGGGAGGCTGGAAATCGAAGTCTCTGGCCAACAGAGGGTCCAAAGGAGGAGCAACACAGTCCCTAGCAGAGGTGATGCAGACACTGCGTGGGGTTGATGCAGTTCTGTGCAAAAGGTGACATAGAGCCTATTCCAGGAAGATCAGATTCAAATTCTTCTAGTGACAGGGTGAGAGCATCTCACTACTTGTTTTGTACAGTTTCTCTCTGTATAGGATAACTAGTTGGGCGTCCAACGAATTGTACTCAGAATTACTACTACATAATAATAAAACCCTTAACTACTGCACCAGTTTTCCCACACTGGGTTTTTCCGGGGACATTTGTCCAAAAATAACTGTGTAGATGTGTTGCGTATTTCTTTCTTGTTCAGTTTCTTGTCTCCGCATTTTATTTTAAATGGTGAAGGCTGCAGTGTATTAGTTTCAGTGTTTATTGTAGGAAACAATAAATAATTTTGATTAGTAATTAACAAATAGAAGAAACGTAATCAGTTGCTGCAGTAGAAATTTGGGCATCCAAATTTTCACAGAATGCGATGCCTTAGGATTTGGGATTGGAGCAATACCAACGTTGCACGAAGTGGGGACGAAATGGGGATGTTTTTTTGAAGCGTTGACGTAGAAGCGTCATTTTCTAAAATTCTAGGAAGCGAAGCGTCTACTATATATATATATATATATACATATTTTATATATTTTTTTCATTTATATTCGAAGCAAACATCCCAAATACCAAATTAGTTGTAGAAGACATGAAATCATGCATATTTTTACATAAATCAAGATAGATATGGCATCCATGGTTCAGTGGTACATCAATGATTAATTATTCGAGCATCAACCATCTATATTCTACAATTACAAATATACATCAAATTTTTAAGCATATTATAAAACATAAAACATAAAGCATATTATCTACCAAGTGAGCAACTGTCAACATTAGTCATGTCCAAAATTCAAATAATAATGTTTACAAAATAGGCCACTTGGCCATCCCCAAGACAAAAAGGTTCAGATTTGCAAGAAGCCTACAAGTCTAATGATTAATCTATGACAAAACTAGTAAATTGTGAATATATCTACTAATCTCTCCTCCTTCCACCACGAAGAGTACGTGGCAGTGGGCCTCACGTGGTGGCAATGAAGAAGATGGTACCTGTGGAAGTTGTGGGTGTGGCACTGAAACTGATGAAGACGAAGCCCTTGCTGTTGGTGTTGAACCATGGAACCTAGGAACCAAGGGACCAGATGGGGGTGGCCTCTCAACTCGATCATCATCATCCTGGAATCACTTAAAAAATTTATACAGAAAAAAACCACTAGTTAACAAAAAAATTAAAAAACAGGAATTAGAGAAATGCTTTATAAGCAAAATTGACACATTTGAATTCAATGGAAATACCACTTATTGACTGAAAATTGAAATTCATACCACAATGGACATATTTGGATAGAAACATCCTATAATTGCTCTAATCGCAACACTCGCACTTCTTTTGGTTCTCACTTGGCCTTTTGAGGACAAAGATTTCACTTTTAAGTTTTTCTTCAAATTTCTCCTTTGGGGACTTGGTGGTTGCATTTTCTTTGCATGAAGGTTCTCCTGGGCTTGATTTGTTGTAGCTGACAGTGTTATCTAGCCCTTGCAAGCTTTTCAATTTTTTATTGAGCTTGTTGACATCAACCCTTAATAATACAACTTCTTCTTCACACTTCTCGCAATCTTCTTCCTTCTTTAGCTGGTGTTTGGTCACTTCTTCAACTCTTCTTCAACAGAAAAAGAAGACACAATTATGCCTCAATTCATCTTCTAATTAGCAAGCCTCACAGATTTGGACCTTTGCCACTCACAACCTCAGATAAAGAACCTTAAATTCAGTCTGGCTCAGGAACCTCTGCCTTAGAAAATTTTGGACCAGCCTCAGAAGTTCGGATCACTACCTCAAAAAACTAACTCGGATCCGCTTTTTGGTTCTGCCTCAAGTATTTCTTAGACAAGGCATTTGAAAACTTCAAAAGGAGCCTTAGAATAGAGGCATAAATCAAACTCGCATAAGCCTGAAGACTGTCTCAGAAGGCTGCCTCAGAGACCTACCTCAGAGAGGCCAAAATGCCTCAAGCAAAGTGTGAATGGAGGCCTCAGGAAGGCCGAATTAGGTCTCAGACAAAGTGCGAATGGAGGCTTCAGGAAGGCCGAATTAGTTCTCAGACAAAGTGCGAATGGAGGCCTCAAGAAGGCCAAATTAGACCTCTATCAAACTCGGATATGGCCTCAGGACAGACCCTCGTTCTCCACAAATTGTCTTCAGAAACCACAAGAAAAGTATGCCTGTCCAAAACTCAGAAAATTATTTCCTCCAAAATCTCTGTTCTATCTTGCCCGATTTTCTCCTTTTGTCGACCTCAGATAGCTACTATGAGATCAAAGATATTTTATTCCTCATATAGTTGCACGAATGGCATTTTTTGAAGCTCCTCGGCTGGGCTATAAATACAGATTGAATGGAGCCCTATTTTTAGGGCCGATCTAAGCCAAATAAAGATTTTTATTTGAAATTCCACGTCTATACTAGAGCTGACTTGAACCTAGAAAATGTAAAAATATATTTTCCCTTGAACAGACACGTCCATGCAGGTGCCATCTTGAAGAGAGGAGAACTGACTTGCTTAGAGGAGGCTTAGAACACAAAAAAAAATCAAATTTTTGTCTTTCATAGATTCTCCTTTCAAGGCTGATTAGGACACGTGATTTTAGGCTAATTTAAATTATGATTTTGACTTCCTTTTAGGGGCAGCAATAAATATTAGGGTCGTGAATTTTGGGGCAAAATGCTGGTGCTAAACCCATCCATTGGGGCATCAAACTTCAAATAACAATATCTCTCCAACCAAGAGGACCCACAAGGTGTACCACCTATCAAACAAAATGCCATGACAAGGGATATCAATCCGGAGGGTCCTTGCATCCAATTTCATTAATTTGTGAATGCAGATCAGCAAACAAATTCTGGCCCATTCACCCTTTGAGATCAATGATAATTTCTTCCAACAGTCTCTTCCTCCCTATTTCTTCATTTATCTCATTTTGCCTAGCTTTTTCTTCTTCAAATTTCTCAATCTGATTTTGCAATTCCAATCTAATATATGTCCAATCTCCTGAAGGCACCCTGGTCTCTTATATTAGCCAAGTGTTGTTAAAACCCATGAATCCACACCCCCATCCTCATGTGTTTCCTGCAATGTTTGGAATACCTTCTTGCTAGTCGTTGTTTTCATAAACTATCGAGCATCAATTGATGTTCATTTTAGTTTGTAATGCACCATATTATGTTTTTTTTTTTCTTAATTTAAATGTGACTAAAGTGTTTCTGTCTTGATAGCTGAAAAATTCTGGAGTTGGATGTTGTTTACTTTTGTTCTTAGGTTGCCATGAAAGCTGCATTACAACATCCTAGGCTGAATTAGTTATAACTTGATATTTTTTGTGCATTATAATTGTAGGATTTCCTTGTCTTGGCGTGTTACTTCAGAAATTGGAGAATCCAGCACTTAGGGCATGTCTGAATGTCACCGTGAATGAGGTATGTATTGTTTCATACATATATTCTTCAGTGTAAACATGCACTATAATATTAATATAAATCTGTGTGATTTAACAATGAGCAGTTGTCTGGACTCTGAATATTTATTTTAGTTTTTTTAATGTTATATGTGTGAACTCAGGAATGTACAACTCTTGCCTCATATATGTTTTCTATTATTGAAATATAAATTTTGTTTTGCCCCCTTCATCTCTCCATGCTTGTCAGTATGGCCACCTATCACCGAGTGATTTGCAAGTGAGGATATATCCAAAATTTAATAAAAGAAAATATTACTTACGGGATTTAATCAAAGTTACATAATAAAACACTCAGCTTGTTGAAGTTTCTAAGTTTACCCAGCTTAGAAACCTTCCATGCACTTTATCTGACTTATTCCTACCTACTTGTTATTTTTCCTTAACAAGTTATTTACAAAGTAAATACTGAAAATAAACACCCGTGCATGCTCAACATATTACAGATCAGCAACTAAAAGAAACAAGAACAAACACACCACATGACACCATTATTTTTGGACTATTGTCCTCGGAAAAACCCAATGTGGGAAATTTGGTGTAGCTATCTAAGGGTTTTCTTATTAAGCAATATCAGAGTACAATCTGGGTGCCGAAATTGGCCTACCCAACAGGGAATTTCCTTAGCAACTATACCTCAGTTTGAGAGAAATCTCCTGGCTGAAACCCTGGAAAACCCTTCCGGCAGCTCCTCCGCACAAAACTGCTCTTGCAACCCCAGCGTCTGCCCAATCTGGATTGCGTCTACCCCTCTTTGTCTCACGCTGGCCCTGCGTCAGCCCTAGGAGGCCTTGCGTCAGCTCTGGGAGCTTTTACGTCAGCACGCTGGCCTCTCTGGTGCTCTGCGCAGCACTTGGCTGCCTCTCCGTGGCCTTGCGTGAGCCCTTTTTGGCTCTACGTCACTCTCCTTGGCTGCTGCGTTGCTCTCCCGGCACAATCTTTGCCTTCTCTGCTTCTCTGTACTCAAAGCC
Source organism: Pinus tabuliformis (assembly GCA_031772625.1). Classification (NCBI taxonomy): domain Eukaryota; kingdom Viridiplantae; phylum Streptophyta; class Pinopsida; order Pinales; family Pinaceae; genus Pinus; species Pinus tabuliformis. The sequence goes on from CM062808.1 coordinate 871,156,242, forward strand.
CCTCAGCTGCTCTCCCGATCACTGATTCTATCTCTCTTAGCAACCCCCGCTCTAGAGAATAGAATGATTGATCATCTGGTGTGTCTCTCCAAGTGACTGTCAAGCCTCCTCTTATACTTTTATTGTTGACGATTCAACGGCCGAGATTAAGTCCCTAATCAACAGCTAAGATTAGATCTGGCTTGATCCATGTCTTTTGGACCACTCTAACATAGATTCATATTAATACACATTAATATTTTATTTTCCCTAAGTTTAAACTTAGGGACTCCATTAAAAATATTAATTATTTTAATATCTCCTGATCTGTTTAGAATTTGCCCAAACCCTTTCTGGGTATTGGAGATCTCATGTGCCCCAACCTCTCCACCAAATTTCGTGGCTAGAGCACATCCGATGCTACCCCAAATCAACACTCCCTCTTAGCAAGGACTATGTTCTAGCAAAACTCCTCACTGAGTATTACTCTGATCATCCGACATCAGTGCCTGTGCTGATGCTAGGCCTTACTGCCCAACATCCTCTGCACTGCTGCCTCCTGTACTGCTGCCCATGGTTCTGCGACTGCGACTACTGCATCTATACGACAACTCCCTTTGCATTCTTGCTGCTGCTGGTCCTTTCTCCCAGCACTGCATCTGCACTGCACCTCCTCTCATCATGCTGCCCATTGTTGCACTGCAACTCAGTTACTGAGAAGTAATTAATTGATCTCCCAACTAACCTCCTTGTTGGGCTAGAAACACCCACTGACGCTGAAGCTCCCTTTGTTGCTGACAAGTGCTGCCTCTCTGACCTCTGCCTGCTACAACAACTCCCTGCATCTCGCACCGTTGCACACCTTGCTGTGCCTTTCTGCACTGGTGCAACACTCCTGTGCCTCTCACACTGATGCAACCTGCTAGCTCTGTGCTGTCTCGGGACTCCTGCACTGTAGCTCTCTCTGCCGCTCCATCCACATCCGTCTCTACCCGCCCAACCAGTCCTGCTACTCCTCGTCGGGGCTCCCGTAGCAAGGTCTAATCCAAGAGGCTGGGTACCTCAAGAATCCTGCCCCTCATCACCTGTAGTCCGCTTGACTACAGCTCAATGTCTCCCCACTTCCGCTTAAGTGGCGTGTGTGCACTCATGGCACAATCATTGTCTGTCAAAACTTCCTTCTTTGCCTGTGCTGGCGCTGCCTTAGTCTTGGAAGACTCTCCCTTACTCTTCTTCCTTAGGCACTGGGTCGCATATGACCCATCTCCCCACAGTGGAAGCACTTGATCTTGGAGAGATCTTTCTTCTTCTGCTTCTCCTGTGTTCCCTCGGATGCTAGGGCCACATCCTCCTCACGCTGAAATTTGATCCCTTTGCTGCTGCTACCTGTCTTTGACTGCCATCTGATCTCTTCCTGGCGCTCTTCCTGGCGAAGAGCTGCCCACATCTCGTCCCAAGGTAGGAGAGTCCCCCTCTACCCAGGATACTATGGACAAACACTTATCAATCTTTTGAGACAACATTCAGGGCTGTCCTCACCATAAGCTCCTAATTCGGTGTTGCTCCTATATCAGTCAATTGATCTTGGATCTCATTGAGTCCTCCGAGGAAGGTGTCAATCGATTGACCCTTCTTCATTCGATACGACCTCATCTGGTTCTCGAGCAGCATTCTTTTTTGCACAGAAATATGCTGGTACGGGTTCTTGAGAGCCTCCCACATCTCAACTGCCATTTCCTTCTCGGCTATATGTGGTACCACATGATCCTTGACCCTGTCAAGGATAATGCACTTGGCCCTCGCCATCGCCTCTTCATACTTGTCATTATCATTTGGGTCGACTGGGATACCTATCGTCTCCAAGGCAAAGTTCTTGACACGATTCCTGTCAAGCATTGATAAGGTTCTGGCCTTCTAGACTGCGAAGTTCGTTGCTCTGTCCAGTCTATCCTGGTCTCTTACCCCGTGTAGTGCCATGACGCTCGTTTACTTCCCTCTTGGAAGTTCTCGGTTTGACTCCTCTAAGTCTCTACTTCCCGTCTGGAAGTTCTCTTCTGGACTCCCTCTGAGTCCTGATTTCCCTCCTGGAAATCCTTCTGCTACTTGTCGAGATGTCCCCTACTCTGATCGTCTTGTGCAACTGCATTGCTGATCCAGGTTCCTCGGCTAGAAACCTTCGGTAACAACTCTTTTGACCCTGCTCTGTCAGGTATTGTTTTGACTACAGTACCTCACCAGCTCCACTCTACAATATTTCTGCAGCCTTCTAGACTCTAGCAATTGCCTCTCCGTGAACTGTGTCAGCCCCTCTCTGCCCCACGCTGGCTCTACGTCACCCCAGATGGGTCTGCGTCAGCCCTGGGATGCCCTGTGTCAGCCCTCTGGCCCTCTGCATCAGCAACGCTAGCCTCTCTGAAGCTCTATGCAGTTCCCGACTTCCTCTGCGTGGCTTTGGCTGGCTCTGTGTTACACTTCCTTGGCTTCTATGCTGCTAGAAACAACTTTTGTCACCTTGGGACAACTGTTTTATACTTCTATTGCTTCGCTCGGCTGATGTCTTTTGGTCCTCCTGTGATCTGCAATCATGCTCTGATACCATGTTGAAGTTTCTAAGTTTACTTAGCTTAGAAACCCTCCATGCACTTTATTTGATTTATTCCTACCTACTTGTTATTTTTCCTTAACAAGTTATTTACAAAGTAATGTGGGAAAACCGGTGCAACTATCTGAGGGTTTTCTTATTAAGCAATATCAGAGTACAATCTGGTTGCCGAAATTGGCCTACCCAACAGAGAATTTCTTTAGCAACTATACCTCACAGTTTGAGAGAAATCTCCTGGCTGAAACCTCGGAAAACCCTTCCAGCAGCTCCTCAGCACAAAACTGCTCCTGCAACCCCAGCGTCTGCCCAATCTGGACTGCGTCAGCCCCTCTTTGTCTCATGCTGGCCATGTGTCTGCCTCAGGAGGCCCTGCTTTAGCTCTGGGAGCTTCTGCTTCAGCACGCTGGCCTCTCTGGTGCTCTGCGCAACACTTGGCTGCCTTTGCGTGGCCCTGCGTGAGCCCTTTCTGGCTCTGCGTCACTCTCCTTGGCTACTGCACTGCTCTCCCGGCACAATCTCTGCCTTCTCTGCTTCTCTGTACTCAATGCCCCTCAGCTGCTCTCCCGATCACTGATTCTATCTCTCTTAGCAAACCCCGCTCTAGAGAATAGAATGACTGATCATCTGGTGCGTCTCTCCAAGTGAACCTCAAGCCTCCTCTTATACTTTTCCTGTTGACGATTTAACGGCCGAGATTAAGTCCCTAATCAACGGCTAAGATTAGATCTGGCTTGATCCATGTATTTTGGACCACTCTAACACAAATTCATATTAATACACATTAATATTTTATTTTCCCTATGTTTAAACTTAAGGACTCCATTAAAAATATTAATTATTTTAATATCTCCTGATCTCTTTAGAATTTGTCCAGACTCCAAACCTTTTCTGGGTATTGGAGATCTCATGTGCCCCAACCTCTCCACCAAATTTTGTGGCTAGAGCACATCCGATGCTACCCCAAATCAGCACAGCCACTAACTTATAAGCATTATTTAACTGTAAGGCCTAGTCTAGTAGCATAACACAATCAGTGGAAAGACATTTAAAGCATATTGTAAGGTAAGAATGATAATGATAGGAACCATAATCTATAGAGTTATTAAATATGTTTATTTTTTGTAATTTTGATGATCTCTGTCAAATCTTTTTCATGTCTTTTTTTTTCTTTCAATTTTTTGTTTTTGATGATCCTTTTTCCCTGTACCTAGTTGCATACTGTGAATTGTGGTCCTAGTCCACGATGTTAAAAATCCTTTTATGATGACATAAAGAGACGTTTTCCTTGAACCAATTTGAAAAATATAGAAGCAACAGTGAACCTTGATAGTTTGTCTATAAGGCCATGGTTTACCAGTAAGGTAGAACACTTGCCATAGTAATGACCCGTTTTCAAATCTTATTGGGCTTGCTCCCTTGTGTTAATGTTTTTTTCACCCAATATCATCATCCAAATTCTGCGATTAACTTCAGAAGGGAGTCATCTGAATGATCAGCTAGTGAAAGTGTTTCTGTCACTAGCACGATCTCTTTGACTTCCCAACTAGTGTGTTCTAGTCTGATGGAAGTTTTCCTAAAATTAGCTGTTACTTGATACTCCAAAAATATACAATTTAATGTCTCAAATAGGCAAGGAAAAATTTCATATACACAATAAATGTTCGCAGATTTGAAAACAAATTCTTAAAATCTGCAAAAGAATGATTCAATATTGAGTTCTAAAAACTGATGATTTATTGAGAATTTTAGAGTGACCAATGCACACATTTGTTGGGCTTTGTTACCCCTCAGTTTTGCATGAATGCCACACTATTGAAGTTTTTCACTATCATGATTTTTAGCGCAAAGTCAGTTTCTACAGGTTGATGGAGCCTAGGATGGCGTAGGGGTTTTCTTTGGTTTCACTTGGTGCCTTGGCTGACATTTGATGACATGGATGATGATATGTTAGATGCCTTGATAATGTTTCACCGGCGCACTTGCTTATCATGAAGAAAAGACATTGCACTTGATTGGTTTTCTTTGGTTTCACTTGGTGCCATGCCTGATATTTGATGACATCAGTGATGAGATGGCCTAGGGGCTTTCTTTGGTTTCACATGGTGCCTTGGCTGATATTTGATGACATGGATGATGATATGTTAGATGCCTTGATAATGTTTAACCGGTGCACTTGCTTATCATGAAGAAAAGACATTGCACTTGATTGGTTTTCTTTGGTTTCACTTGGTGCCTTGCCTGATATTTGATGACATCAATGATGATATGTTAGATCCCTTGATGATGTTTTACTTGGTTCACTTTCTTATCATGAAGAAAAGACATTGCACATGATTGGGTTAGAGGTGGACAGTAAATGATGACATATACTTCCCTTGCTAGAATGCCCTAGCTCCTTTGGGCATGTTTGACATTGTATTAGCATCTAGGGTTGCAGGGGAGCCCCCACCCTCTCGAACCTGCTCCTGAAACGCGCTCCAGGCAGGAGTGCACTGCCAAAATTCGCTCTCACAGGGAGCGAATTTCGGGAGCGCACTCCCTAAAAAAAATTCGCTCCCTACTAATTCACGAGTGATACTGAAGATTGGAAACAAGAATTTGGCCCTAGTCTTGATATGCAGTTCATGGTAATGTTAAAGTAAAAGTGACATTCTTTTTTATCTTTCATTTCCATCATTTTACTTAAATTTTTAACATTACCATGAAATGACTCAGGATGTTTGGGAGTGGTTCCGACCTCATTGAATTTCATATGGAGAAAGTAGAATTTTTGGTCTCACACAAAATCTAGCAGGCTTATCATTTTTTCAGGGTTTTAGGTTGGCGGGATTCCAATGTTTCCATTGGATTTTATCATGTACTAGGGTATGGAACTTGTATTTAATTAAGAGCACCAAGTTGTCTATGCGGGGGAGACTCCCAATAATCAAGAGCACTTAGGGTACTATGGTATGGAACATGTATTTAATCAGGAGCACCAAGGTCGTTCAACTATGCAGGAGGAGACTCGCAATAAAGAACGAGGCAAGAAATTAGAAATTTCTCGTGGCAGGAGGGTCAAGCAGTAGATAATAGATTTACTTGTCTTTTCTAGTTTCTAGTACTTTTTATAACTATTGACTCATTCATATTTATTATGGTATTTTTTGAAAACAATATATTACAATTTAAGTTTGACTTTTGAAGTTGCCATTTATAACTCATTGGTAGTGAATTATGAATATGATTCTTCGTGAAAGTCGAAAGTTGAAACATTTCATTTCATGTTAGATATTTTTTGTTATCATTTGGTTACTTGGTAATGGTAATGGTTACAAGTACAAGTTACAACTTTTGTGATCAATGATGATAAATGTTATATATCAAGTTTTGAAAGCTTGAAACTTTAAGATTGATGAATCATGAGACACTATATGTTTTATGTTATTAACTTGTGGATGTGGCTGATGAAGATTATAACTTCTAGATGATTGATGTTATATGGTTCAATCCATGTTTTTTATATCTAATTCATCATTCTATATGCTTTTGTTGAGATATATGCATCAAAATATACATTATATAAAAATTCGCTCCCGAACTGGGAGCTTCTGAAAATGTCGCTCCTTGCCCCTGTTTCCGCTCTCACTCCCTGCTTTCGCTCCCGCTCCTCGCTTTTACCACCACTCCCATGTGTTGGAATTTCTAAGTTTAACTGTTAGAAACCCTTCATGTACTTCTCTGATTTATTTCTGCCTACTTGTTCTGATTAATTAACAAGTTATTTACCATATAAATACTGAAAATAAATACAAGTACATGCTCAACACATTACAGATCATCAACTAAAGGAAACAAAACAAGCAGACAAGTGACATCGTTGTTTTTGGAGCAATGTCCCCGGAAAAACCCAATGTGGGAAAATTGGTGCAACTATTTGAGGGTTTTATTATTATGCAGTTTCTGAATACAATCTAGGTGCCAAAACCGACTCACCCAACAGAGAATAATCTCGACAGTAGGACCTCTCTACGCGGAAGCAAATATTCTAGTTGAAACCCTGGATAAACACTCCGACAGCTCCCAGCTCCAATCTGCGCCACGAAAACCCCAACATCTGCCTCCAGGGACTGCGTTAGCCCCTTGGCCCAGAGTCAGCCCAATAACCCTTGCATCAACCTTTGGAGGCACAACGTCAACCTCTAGAGCCTCTGCATCACCCACGCTGGCTCTCTGAGGCACTCCGCATCCCCTGACTGCCTCTGCATGGGCCCTAGCTGGTTCTGTGTGGACTCTAGTTGGCTTTGCATCCTTCTCTCTCAGCTTCTGTGCTGATCTTGCCGGCACACTCTCTGCCTCTTTGCTTCTGTATTCACTGCCCCTCAGCTGCAACTCTGATCACTTTTTCGACTTCCTTAGCAAACCTTGCCCCAGAAAATCGAAATCTTGATCAACTCAGTATGTTCTCCAAGTGACCCTCAAGCCTCCTTATATACTTTTCTCATTGACAAATCAACGCCCAAGATTAAGTCCCTAATCAACGACTAAGATTAATTCTAGCTTGATCCATGACTTTTGGACCCTTCTAACATAGTTTTATATTAATTCACATTATTATTTTATTTTCCCTAAGTTTAGACTTAGGGACTCCATTAAAAATATTAATTGTTTTAAGATCTCCCAAGCTATTTAGAATCTGCCCAAACCATTTCTGGGTATTGGAGATCTCATGTGCTTTAGCCTCTCTACCAATTTTCGTGGCTAGAGCACATCCAATGCTATCCCAATTCAACAATCCCTCTTAGTGGGGACTATGCTCTAGTAATACTCTTCACTAAGCATCACCTTGATCATTCGGCATCGGTCCTTGTGTTGATGCTAGGCATGCTGCCCAACATCCTCTGCACTACTGCATCATGTACTACTACCCATGGCCCTGCCACTGCCACTGCCACTGTTGCATTCGTATGGCAACCCCTCTCATCATGCTGCATTGTGTTGCCCATAGCATTGCCACTACTATCTGCTGCACTGCAGTTACTGAGAAGTAAGTAACTGATCTCCCAACTCTGACATTTCCGTCAGGGTAGAGACACCCACGAAGCTGAAACTCTTTCTGTCGCTGACAAGTGCTCCCTCTCTGACCTCTGTGCTGCTGCAACAACTTCCTGCATCTCGCACCGTTGCACACGTCTTTGTGCCTTCATACACTAGTGCAGCACTCCCGTGCCTCTCGCACTGTTGCAGCCTTGCGTTGTCCCAGGAATCTTGCACTGTAGCTCCCTTTGTTTCTCCATCCTCATTCGTCTCTACTGACATCTGCCAGCACCGCTACTCCTCTTCGGGGCTCTTGTAGCAAGGTATAATCCAACAGGTTGGGTACCTCAAGGATCCTGCCCCTCATTGCCTGTAGTCCGTCTGACTACAGCTCGATGTCTCCCCACTTCCGCTCAAGTGGCGTGTGCTCATGGCACAGTTATCATTTGTCTCTAATTCCTTCTCCGCCCTTGCTGGCGTAGCCTTGGTCTTGGAAGCCTCTCCTTTGCTCTTCTTCCTCGGCCACTGGCTCACATAGTGACCCAGTTACCCAGAGTTGAAGCATTTGACCTTGGAGACGTCCTTCTTCTTCTATTTCTCCTGCTTTCCCTCAGATCAATGTTGTACGAAGCGGGGGCGAAGCAGAAGCGTTTTTTGGAAGCGGGGACGCAGAAGCGTCAATTTCCAAAAATCTAGGAAGCGAAGGGCTCGCGGAAGTGTCTGCTATATATATATATATATTTATATTTTTTTGCATTTATACTCAAAACAAACATCCCAAATACCAAATTAACTGTAGAAGACATGAAAACATGCACATTTTTGCATAAATCAAGATAGATATAACATCCATTGTACATTAATGATTAATTATTCGAGCATCAACCATCTAGAATCTAGATTCTTCTCCTCTTGTCCAGCCTTTGCCTCTACCTCGATTGTCTAGGGATATTAGTCAACATTGCCCAATTTTGATCAAACTACCTAATTCAAGACTTAAAATATGGTAGAAAAAGCTTAACATGCTTGATCAATGATTTTGACTTGATTGAAAGGTAATTTTTTGCTAAGGGCTTGCCACGTGACAAAGGAGTTCAACGATTAACACCACCAACACTAGAGTACATATAGGGCTTGGTGCTCTTGATTAAATGCTAATCGCATACCTTCATACTTGATATAATCTAATGAAATGCCACAATCCCATTGATCCTGAATTCCTGAAAACTGTTAAGTCTGCTGAATTTTGAATAGGATATGAAATTCTATTTTCTCCATATGAAGTCCAATGAGGCTGGAACCACTCTCAAACATCTTGAGTCATTTCATGGTAATGTTAAAAATTTAAGTAAAAGGATGAAAATGAAAAATAAAGGAGAATGTCACTTTTACTTTAAGAATTTAACATTACCATGAGGGAGCATCTGCTATATTTATATTTTTTTTTGCCTTCATTCGTCACCCTAACCCAAGGTGGACCCATCCCCAACAAGCAAACTCACCTAAAATTAAAAAAAAAATTGAAAAAAACGATTTTCTAAATGCTCCTCCGAAAGCATACGGGAAGCGTATGCTTCCTCCTCCGAAGCGCCACGCTTCCAACGCCCGAAGCGCCGTATGAAGCGTGCTTCGACGCTTCGGAAGCGACACTTCCGTACCACGCTTCCGAATTTCCAGGAAGCAACAAAAAATTTGGAAGCGGCGCTTCCGAAAATTCCGGCCAAGCTTCCTAGCCGCTTCCGTACGAGACTCGCTTCGGGGCTTGGAACTGTGGGGGAGGGGGCGCTTCCTGCAACATTGCCTCAGATGCTAGGGCAGCATCCTCCTCTTCCTCCTTGATGCTGATCCCCTTGCCGCTGCTTCCCACCTTGCTTAGCTTTCTGATCTCTTCTTGGCGAAGAGCTGCCCACATTTCCTCCCAATTTGGAAGGGTCGCCTTGCCTAGTATGCTCTAGACAAACACCTCCCAGTCTTCTGAGATTGCGTTCAGGGTTGTTCTCACCATCAATTCTTGATCCGGCATGGCTCCTATGGAAGTTAGCTGATCCTGGATCTCCTTCAATCGACCGAGGAAGGGGTCGATCTGTTGTCCTTTCTGCATCTAGTATGACCGCAATTGATTTTCTAGTAGCATCTTCCTCTGCATGGAAGTATGCTGATACAACTTCTTTAGGGCCTCCCACATCTCATTTGCCGTATTCTTCTTGGCATTGTGTGGTGCTACATGGTCCTTGACCCTGTCAAGGATGATGCTCTTGGCCCTCACCATTGCCTCCTCATACTTATCGTTATCAGCAGGGTCAACTGGGCCCACTATTGTCCTCAAGGAGAATTGCTTGAGACAGTTCTTGTCTAGAACGGATAAGATTCTGGCCTTCCAGACTACGAAGTTTGAGGCTTCGTCCAGTCTGTATTCCTTAGAAGAGTATTCCACACCATTATCGAACCTTTAGATTTTTTTATCTTTCTTTCAGTTAGGGTTTCCACTTCGGATCTAAACTCCTTGAACTTTTCGAATACTTCATCTTTTGTTTTGAGAAGGTAGAGGCATGTGTTTCTAGAATGGTCATCAATGAATGTCACATTGTAGAGATGGCCTCCAAGTGATTTGTTAGACATGGGCCCACACACATCAAAATGAATGAGGTCTAATATTTCTTTAGACCTAGTTTCACTATTCAGAAATGGCTTTCTTGTATGTTTTCCCAAAAGAGCATCCCTTGCACACACCTTCATGATCTAACTTCATATTGGGAATGCCATGAACCAATTGATTAAGAGTAGGGATGACCTTATAATGTAGATGACCATACCTCCTATGCCATAGCTCAATGGGATTGATCTCCCTGTGAACCAAAGCTTGAAGAGGTGGTGTAGTAACTCTATAAAGACTTCCTTCACAAACTCTAATAACCTTGGCTTTTTCAATGCTACAGTCTTTTCCCCAAACTAATACTTTTCCATCAACTAAAGCAACTCTATCCGCTTTATCTTCTAAACAAGAAATAGAAAACAAATTCTTTTTCAAACCTAGAACATATAGTATGTTGTTGAGGTGCAACTTTGATCCATTTTCTAGCTTCAACGAGGTTGATCTTAGGCCTCTAACAACATAGCTTTTGTTGTCACCCAATTCCATTGCATGAGAAGATGGCTCCTTTGATAGTGTATGAAGATATTTACTTTCTCCTGCCATGTGCCTTGATGCTCCACTATCAATGATCCAAGCATTGTCATCACTAAGAGAACATGTAAGAGCAACCAAGAATCCTTGACTTTTGACCTTACTGAATAAGTAGTGGATGACCTTCTTGATCCAGCTTCCAACATTGTTGATACCCATTCTCATATGGTTTATCAAAGAGGGAGAATCCATGTTTATTCCTTTTGAGCCAGCAAAGTGATCTTCAACCTTTCTTGACCTTAGCTCTGATACCATGTTGAGAAATCAATGCAAGTAGATTAGGGTTTGATTCTTCTTACTTGATAATTACTTGTGAGTTATGTTGGCTTATTTTACTTTTTTATTATCTTATCTTTCAACAAGCAATTACCATATTATGTGTGTATGACGATCACAAAAACACAAGACACAAGATGTAGGCACTATGGCAGGGAAAAACCCCTCTCGAGGGGAAAACCTAGTCAAAAATTCTCTTCCTTCAATAGTTTTCTTTGAGACTCTTTACCCTAGACATAGACCAAACCTTCCCTCCACACCAAGTCAGCCCTTCCAAATCTTCGACCCCTTTGCAATAACACTTCCACCCCAACAAATTTGACTATGTAACAACTTACGACATCAAGCAGCAACAACACTTGGAAGACTTCGATCTCCCAAACTAGGGCACGAAAGAGAGAGAGAGTAGCACCAAAACTTCGATTTCTTCCTTCTCCTTAGCCTTGACCCAACTCGCACTTCCTTTGACTTCTTTGACCCACTTTGCACTTTTCGTAGCTTCACTAGAGATATCGAACTCGCTTGAGATGAGATACTCCAAATGGATTCAATCTCCTTATATTTGTAGGTTTCATGTGAGTTCGAATTGGTGTCCCTTAGGCCGACTTGATCTCCTTTAGGCCGACTTGGTGTGGAGGTTACATAAATCATATTTGACTCAATAATAAACCTTTTTACATGATTCAAAAGCCCAAGAAGGGTCTCTTTAAATGTACAATGACTCTATTGACTCAATATTAATCCTAGGAGTCCACAATGGGGACTTTGACTAATATAATGATGACCCAAGCATGAAACCCATGCTTTAATAACTCATTGATACAATAATATTTTTTTTTTTATTCTTTTGACAAGTACATGACATGATGACTCAAATACATTAATCAAGACCGAACCTAGTTACATTTTTCAACATTGTTGGTAAGTTCATTTACTCGATTTCCCTAATGACTTGTTGTACTAGAAGGCTAGGGGATGCATTGGATCTTATGCAGGATTGCAGATGGTCTCCATCTTGGGTTTGGTCTCCCTATACGGGGTCCTAATCCTCCAGAGGGCTACATTGGCACATGTAGGGTGTGCGTTGAGAGCCATGGGCCTCCACAGCAGTAGACAACACTCCATGGATCCCCAAAGATGATCAGAGATGCTCGAGATACTCCCATTGGACGATGATAATGCACCTGGTTCACCTTTGCCCAGTGGGCCCTAGAGATTTACCATGCACTTGGAAGTTGACCCAGTACTTGTCGGATGATGTGGCATCCCCTACACCATCATTAGAGCCCTTATTAATGATCTACAGGCATCCTCGACTCATTTGGAGACCCATGATGTTATTATTGTGCCCCCACACCCATTGGGAGCACCACAGGTTTATTGTTTGGAGAACAAGGGGCCAACCCCTTGTCCATCACTTTTGAGGGTCCTACTCTTCATTATGGCACCCATGGACCTCATTAGGCCTCTTAGAGGGCCCTACGACATGCATAGATTATTATTTGACCTCTTGAGAGGCTTATTCTTTCATTTATGAGCTAGTTTGGTGGGCTTGTCACCAAAAGTTAGATTATTAGAACATTATTTTATTTTTGGGGCTTATGTAGGCCAAGGAGGCTAATTCGAACTCCTCATTAGTGTATAAATACAAGTGAGATGATTTCATTATCTCATCATCACTTTGGATTGGATCTCTTCTCTCTCTTGAGAATTTCACACTTTTTCTTGGAGCATGAATTGGAGTTTTATGGTTGAATTTTGATGTGTGGATTTGGTTTATCTTGTCTTGAAGCTACTCTATTTTCAAATTGTGGATGGTTGGATATGCTTTATTACATGTAAGTACTTTCTTTTAATGCTATTCATGTTTTACTTTGTCATATACATTGTTTTGTGATTTTCGCTATTTTTAAGGCTAATTGCTGCATGCATTTCCTGCTTAAATTGTGGAATTTTGTCTCTATATAGCATCTCTCAATGTATGGGCCATGTAATGTGAATGAAGTCTCCTAGGGGTAATTCTTTCAACGAATTTATCTTGATAAGTTATCACCTTTTGCACATCAAAGTATAAAAGTTGCAAGATTGCTTCTCCTTGGCCTAGAAGGCTAGCGAAGTAGTCTTGAGGCCTCCTTGATTGGGAATCAAAGGTCCTCAGTCATATTCATCATAGACTTTATTCTTCCAAGACTAAGGCACTGATCTACCAAGAAGTGGTCACTCAAGATCATACCCTTTTCACCTTTTCCTAGGTCTAGCCAAATTGGGACCCCTAGGGCATCATTTTCTCGGCAAACTATTCCTCCAAAAAGTTCAATCTCCTAGCCTCTCCTGCGCTGGCGTCTCCTCAGGACCTCCTCCAAATTTGAGGCCATTCCGACAGTGGAGTTGTGAGATCAAACTTTGCCCTAACATCCCCAAGGCTAGTGCCTCGTAGGATCAATTCAACACCTTTAAGTGAAAATGATTTCTTTGATCCTTTCCCCTACCTTGTCTAGGGTAAGAACATCATTGGTTGTCATATTCTTTCCTCCTATCTTAGACTGGGTCCACTTGGTCCCATGTGGTCTTGTTCCTTTGAAAAGACAATTCTTCAAGAATCATCTGGGATACCAATTTCAATAAGGATTTTAGGGATTGGGAAAACCTTTTCATGAATCATATCCCTTAAACCTAACCCTTAAATCCTCTCGTTCCTCTCTTAGAAGTCATTGTACCTTGCTTAAAAAGCAAGCAAGATCTATCCTTCAACCTCTTCTAGAAAGGAATCATTTGGGTCACAATACATCCATTCATTGATTTATCTTTCATTGGTGACTCCATAATATACATGGTCTCCTCCCATCGATGAAAGTCCGTAAATAGTAGGGAGCCTTAATTGAGGTGACAATGGGCTAAGTCTCCATTTGTTGCCTTTGGTCTAGCATTTGCCCTTTAGGGATCCATTTTGAGGTCCTTTGTTAGTTTGAGTGGTAACATTTTGGCATCGTTGCCAGGGACACGCAACATGTGTTTTGTTCCCCATGCGACATATTGACATAACATTATTGGCGATTCCGATGGAAGAACGAATCCCTATTTCTTCATTGAACTTCAAAGTCAATGCTTGTAGGGTGAAGCAGGAATTTTTTAAGGCAATTTCATTCACCCTGGTGACTCCCATCTCATTAAAGACCCAACAACATGTTGACCACATATATTCCCGCCATAGATATGACAGGGACCCCAAGATATCCTTCATCGAAAGCCATGAAGAATATGCCAATGTTCGATGGGGATTCACATTCCGCAGCCAACCACGTGTTAGTGTTTGTAGCATCGAATGTGTTGTAGCCTTGAAATTTTGTAGAGAGGCTAGAATACATGAGATCTCCAAAACCGAGAAATCGTTTCTGGAAATTCCGCCTATAAATGACTTAATTAGATTATTAACTAATTTTTAAATATTTCCTAAGTCTAAATGTAGGGAATATGGTTAATTAATCAGTGTTAATTAAGTCAAGACATGAATGATATAGAAACTCACACGGATCGACTCTAAGATGATCCTAGCCATTGTTTTTGTTTTAATATTGGCCGTTGGTGCTCCAATAGAGGATTATAAGAGGAGGTCAATGTGGTGATGGAGAAGACACTTGAAAAGCTCGATTTCACCAGCAAATCGATTTCCATAGTAGTAGTGGTCAGTTGCCGGAGAGAGAGTCATGAGCTCGAAGCAGTGAGAGAGGGGTAGAGACAGTGAAGCTAGAGGAAGATTTCTGTTGATTTGTGGTAGCATCGGATGTGCTCTAGCCTTGAAATTTGGAGAGGCTAAGGCACATGAGATCTCCAAGACCTAGAAATCGTTTTGAGAAATTCCATCCGGATGAAGAGTTATTAAAATAATTAATATTTTTAATAGGTTCCTAAGTCTAAACTTAGGAAAATAAAAATATTAATGGGTATTAATAAAGATAAGGATGAGACCTTCTAAGAGACAAGGATTAAGTTTGTTTTAATCTTAGCCGTTGATTAAGGACTTAATCTCGATCGTTGATTCATCAATAGGAAAAGTAGAAGGGAAGACTTGAGGGTCATTTGGAGACACACTGACAGATACTCAGTATCTCAGGGAAATTCGATTCTCAAGGAAGAGGAGATCGATTTCAGAGGGAGTTGCAGGGTGGAGGAAGAGGAGGGTTTCAGCAGTGAGCAGAAATCAAGGAGGAGGTGACGTAGGGGCAGTGGAAGACAGCGCAGAAAGAGAGACGCAGGGGCTACATAGGCTGACGCAGAGGGACGCAGAGCCACTCAGAGCCGCGCTGGGTCAATCAGAGTGATGTAAGGGTGACGCAGAAGTGGGAGTAGGGTCTCCAAAGTGTCAGACAGCCTTAGAGGGAAAGTCTCAAGTGTTTTCTTTTAGTTCTTTGTAAAAATCAATCCTTGTAAAAGCAATTACTGTTGAAGATTAATAAAGCCCTCATCTACTGCGCTGGTTTTCCCGCATTGGGTTTTTCCGGGGACAATTGTCCAAAACTAATTGCGTTGATCTGATTGATTCTTGTGCATGTATTTTTTCTCTGGGTAATTGTGTGATAATTGCAGTATAATTTATTTTAATATCTGCTGAAGGAATTTCATAAATAACTTATTGAGAATAATAAGTAGGTGAAATAAAGCAGTTGCTGCAGTGATGGAATTTCAGTTTAGAAATTTTTGGAATTTCCAGAATTGGTGAGTGCATTTGCAGAGAGGCAAGAGAGCCACAAAGAGGCTGACGCTGGGGCAATGCAGAAGCCTCTAGAAGCAGTTTCGATTCTGCTGGAGAAAGACGAGTTTCAGTGCCATAAACTGGATAAAGGTTCTGGAGGCTAGGAGAGGCATTTTCCTAGACAACAATAGACCAGGCGACTTGAGGAGAATCTGGTTCAAACTGAGTGCAGAAGGGACTGCGCTAGTGTGATGTAGTATTTACGCAAAGCCAGTTTGGACGACTCCCCTGGAGCTGAGGTCAGAACCCGGATTTGCCTGTGGGGTACGGAAATTTCCTCGCTAGATTTTTGTCGATATTTTCTCTGCAGAATTGCCAGTATTCAACATCTAGATTGTACTCAGGTTATTTCACTGCTGCTTAATATTAAAACCCTCAACTACTGCACTGGTTTTCCCAAGTTGGTTTTTCCTGGGGACGTTTGTCCAAAAATAATTGTGTTAATTTTATGTATGTATGCTAGCATTTCTCAGCTTCTAGCATTTTATTTTTCTGCATAATTTTATTTGTGAAGGTTGCAGTGTGTTTCGATATTTGCCATAGAAGATAAATTGCTAAATTAAATTAACAATTAGGAGAATAATTTCCAGTTGGTACAATACGATTTTGATTTTCGGAATTTTCACATGGTATCAGAGCTTAGTTGATCAACCGGAGAGCTCAGAGGCGAAGAGAAGGAATTTCGCTGCTCATTGTGGGCAGTAGATCGGAATTCCCAAGGGCAATGTAGTCATTCTGCCAGAAGGCCGAGTTGGTTGAGGAGGTTCGTTTTTTTTGAGTGAGGGATAGAAAAATTTGATCTTTCCAGATTGAGTGATTCCAAAGGCAGAGGGAGCAACTTAGATTTTTCGTTGGGCAGATCGCTAGCTAGACGTAGTGGTTTTTGCAGCAGTTCTCTAGAGCAGACCTAGCATCGGGTGGAAGGGAGAATAACACATAGAGTTGAGGGAAAATTTTCCTCTAGGAACTTCTAGTATGAAAAGTTTGAATTTCTAGTTGCAGATAGGCAATAACAGCTAACAGAGCCATGCATTCCAGAAGGGAGTGTGAATAGCAGAGCAACAACTGAGCAGCGAGAAAGAGGGAGCAGTGTTGCGGGGGAGCGCCCCCCCAATCTCGCTCCCAATCCGCGCTCCGGGCGCGAGCTACTTGGGAGCGGGTCGGGAGCGCGCTCCCTAAATTTTTTTTCGCTCCCTGCCTTTTCGGGAGCGTTTTGCCTTTTTTGCAATTTTTTTTTTTGTAGTAATGTTCGAAATGCAATTTTTTTTGAAAGAAACAAATAATTTTTGAGTGGGGCAGCTTAATGATCAAGTCTATCTCCCTAGTATTGATATGCTATTCATGGTAATGTTAAATTCATCTTTTTACTTAAATTTTTAACATTACCATGAAATGATTCAGGATATTTGAGAGTGGTTCCGACCTCATTGGATTTCATATGGAGAAAGTAGAATTTTAGATTTCATTCAAAATCCAGCAGACTTATCAGTTTTTCAGGATTTCAGGATTGGGGGATTGCAATGTTTCCATTGAATTTTGTCATGTATTGGGGTATGGAACTCGTATTTAATCAAGAGCACCAATCCCTCTATGTACCTTGATGTTAGTGACATTGGTTGTCGAACTCCTCTATCATGACCCTCCTAAAAATGTACGCATCACTCAAACAAAATATTGACTTGACATGCTATGCTTTTTCTATCTTATGTTAATGCTTAGAGGGTGATATTAATGACAAAGATCCCTATACAGATACATAGGTAATGACAAAGATACCTCTCATTAATGCTTAGAGGGTGATATTATTGACAAAGATCCTGATTTTCCAACAAGACTAAAAAATTAGACATTTCTCGTGGTGGCAAGAGGCCCAAGCATAAGAAATAGATAATAGATTTACTTCTCTTTTCTAGTTTCTAGTAGTTTTTATAACTATTGACTCTTTCATATTTATTATGATATTTTTTTAAACAATATATGACAATTTAAGTTTGAAGTTGGAAATTATAACTCATTAGTAATGAACTATGAATATGATGCTTCATGAAAGTTGAAAGTTGTTTCATTTCATTTCATTTTATAACATTTCATTTCATGTTAGATATTATTTGTTGTAATGGTTACACTTAGCTTACAAGTACAACTTTGGTGATCAATGATGATAAATGTTATATATTGAATTTTGAAAGCTTGAAACTTTAAGATTGATGAATCATGAGACTCAATATGTTGTATGTTACTATGTTACTAACTTGTGGATGTGGTTGGATGAAGATTATAACTTCTAGATGATTGTTGTTATATGGTTCAATCTATTTTTTTTTTATGTTTTTTATATCTAATTCATTATTCTACATGTTTTTGTTGACATATATGTATCAAAATATAAAATATATATATATTATATAAAAAACACTCCGGGATTCGCTCCCAAACTGAGAGCTTTTGAAAATGTCGCTCCCGCTCCCGTTTTCACTCCCACTCTGCGCTTTCGTTCCCGCTCCTAAGTAACTCTGGGAGGGAGATTTTTGGGTTTATTTTCTCCAATTTTGAGTCTCACAGATTTTGCATTTTGTAGGGATGATTGTACGAGATTGCCAGAGGAGTCCGTTTGAGTTAGCCGAAATGCAGATCTGGGCAGCATATCGACTTCTAGTTGCCAAAGGAAGTGCGAGTTGCAAAGAAAAGAGGAGTCCCAGCTAGGGACTAGGCTCAAGAGGACATAGTGAGGCACTAGATCCAGGAGGAGGAGAACTATGAGACTCCATTGTGCCAGATGGGAAGGATCCTTGAGGAGTTCACCTCATGGATCAATAGCTTGCTACAGGAGCCCACAGTATTCAGTAGGAGGATGGATCAGTGACAGTTTATGTAGTCAAATGCCCGAGTGACAGTTGCAGACTAGTAGCAGTTAGATGCTGGGGAGCGCAGTGCAGAGTTAGCAGTGTGAAAATTCTATCACTGCAGCAACTGATTTACTTTTCCTACTTATTTCATCATAAGTTATTCATGAAATTAGTTCAACAAACATTAAAATAAATACTGCTGCAGATATCACATCGTAATACAAAAACAAAAGTATGCACACATTGACACAGTTATTTTGGACTAATGTCCCTGGAAAAACATTGACACAGTTATTTTGGACTAATGTCCTTGGAAAAACCCAATGTGGGAAAACCGGTGCAGCAAGGGAGGATTTTATTATTCAGCAATTTTCTTGTACAACAGGGTGCCAAACTGGCTTACCCACAGATAGACAAACTTCCATCGCTTTCCTAAACCTAGCGTAGGCCCCACTGACCTCTACTACAGCCTGAAACCCTCTGCGTCAACTTGAAACCCTCTACGTCAACCTACTGAGGCTCTGCGCAGCCTCTCTAGGCTTTTGCATCACTCCTGCAGCCTCTGCGTGAATGACACAGGCTCTTCTGGCTCTGCACAGTGTCTGCTACCTCTGTGTGGCTTCCTCTGGCTTTGCATTTGCCTCTTTTGCGCTGATCTCCCGTCTCTCTGTTCCATACTTGCTGCCTCTTGACCTCTCTCCAGACCACTGGTTCAATTTCTCAGCAAACCTCACTCTAGAAATTGAATTGATTGGTCTCCCTCAGTCTGTCCTCCAAGTGCCCCTCAAGCCTCTTCTTATACTTTTTCTGTTGACATTTCAACGGCCGAGATTAAGTCCCTAATCAATGGCTAAGATTAGATCTGGCTTGATCCATGTCTTTTTGGACCATTCTAACACAGATTCATATTAATACACATTAATATTTTATTTTCCCTAAATTTAGACTTAGGGACTCCATTAAAAATATTAATTATTTTAATATTTCTTGATCTGTTTAGAATCTGCCCAAAGCCTGTCTGGGTATTAGAGATCTCATGTGCCCCAACCTCTCCACCAAATTTCGTGGCTAGAGCACATCCGATGCTACCCCAAATCAACATTCCCTCTTAGCGAGGACTGTGCTCTAGCAATACTCCTCACTGAGTATTACTCTGATCATCCGGCATCGATACTTGTGCTGATGCTAGGCCTCCTTGCCCAACATCCTCTGCACTGCTGCATCCTATATTGCTGCCCATGGTTCTGCCACTGCCACTGCTACATCTGTACGACAACTCCCTCTGCATCCATGCTGCTGCTGGTCCTTTCTCCCAGCACTGCATCCGCACTGCACCTTCCTCTGCATTTGTGCTGCTGTTGGTCCTTTCTCCCAACACTGCATCTGCACTGCAACTCCCTCTGCATCTGTGCTGTTGTTGGTCCTTTCTCCCAACACTGCATTTGCACTGCAACTCCCTCTTCATTCGTGCTGCTAACACACTACTTCTTAAAGGGGTTCTTTACCATCCCCATCTATTTCTTGAAGTAGTCAAATTTTGACTTTCCAAGGGCCTTGGTGAGGATATCTGCCACTTGTTCCGCTGTAGGAGTGTAGCTCAACTGTACATCTCCACGTTGGACACAATCTCTGACAAAGTGACACCGAATATCAATATCCTTTGACCTATCATGAAAAACTGGATTCTCAGAGAGTTTGATGCAACTCTGATTATCACACATGATCTTGGTCGCCTCCATATTTCTTCTGAATTGGTTTACCAACAGTTTTCTGAGCCATATGGCCTCACACGAAGCTGTGCTTGCTGCCATATATTTTGCCTCAGATGAGCTCAGAGCCACGGACTTCTGTTTCCTACTGCACCAGGAGGTTATTCCTGATCCATTGTTGAAACAGTACCCAGAGGTACTTTTCCGATTCACTGAACTTCCTGCCCAATCTATATCAGTAAATCCACTCAACCTGATATCCTTCCCCTTGTTGTACAAGAGCCTATAATCAACTGTTCCCGGTAAATACCTGAGAACGTGCTTGGCTGCTACCCAGTGAGCCCTCTTTTGTTCCACCATGAACTGAATGAGGGTGTTGACAGTGTAGCAAATATCTGGCATGGTATTGACTAGATACATCAGGGATCCTATGAGCTGTCGGTATAGGGTGGGATCGACATCCTCGTCTTCTGATGCATCAATATTCTTCTAGTTGGTGATCATTGGCGTAGCCATAGGTCTATAGTCTCCCATCCCAAACCTTTTTAGAATTTCTGTAGCATACCTTCCTTGCCCAAGGAAGATTTCTCCTTTCTGCTGCCAAACTTCCAACCCTAGAAAATAGTGCATTCATCCCAGATCCTTCATATCGAACTCTGTGGCTAGATTCTTCTTGCAGTCTTCAATGAGTCTGGATGATCCTGTCAGGAAGAGATCATCCACATATAGGACTAAGATAAGTGGCTCGCTCTCTACGACCAGATAATAGAGATTCGGATCCGCATCGCTCTTGACAAACCCCATCTTCTGCAAGTAGCCATCTATTTAACCATACCACGCTCTTGGTGCCTGCTTCAGCCCATACAAGGCTTTCTTCAGTTTGCATACATGAGACTTCTTCTCATGAGTTTCAAATCCCTCTGGTTGTTCAATGTATACTTCTTCTTCTATTACCCCATTCAGAAATGCCATCTTGACATCCATCTGATGGATCTCCCATCCCATCTGGGCTGCAAGAGATATCACAGTCCTAATAGATGTATACCTGGCTACCGAGGCGAAGGTTTCCTCATAGTCAATCCCTTCCTTTTGAGCATACCCCTTAGCCACAAACCTGACCTTGTATTTTTCAATACTGCTGTCCGCAACATATTTGATCTTGTAGATCCATCTTGAACCTACCATAGATCTGTCTTGAGGCCTTGACACCACCTCCCAGACATCGTTTACCATTATGGAGTTATACTCCTCCACCATCGCATCTAGTCAGACCTGATGCTGAGCTGCCTCCTTGAAGCTGGCAAGCTCTCCAGCCTGAGCTACTAACGCTTGATACCTGTCTGGTTGTTTTCACTCCCTTTTACTGTTCCTTGGCTCTCTAATGAAGTTCTTTGCATCACGCAGAATCTGAAAAAGTTCCCTGCTGGTTCTTCCTTTGCCAACAGGTGCTTTTGTTTGCTCCTCTTCCTCATCCTGAGAATCTTCCTGATCTGAGGAAGGATTCTTCACTTTTGTTGGTTGAAGAGGCATGACCAACGAATCCTCTTTCGACTGCTCCTTGGAAGGCATTTCGCGAGATCTTCTGAAAGCTCTGTCCTCCATGAACTTTACATCTCGTCGTACTACTACCTTCCTGCTCCTTAGAATATAGATCCTGTATGCCTTAGCATTCTCGCTATATCCTGCTAGATACCTCTTTTCTACAGTCTGATCTAGCTTCTTCCTTTTTTCTTTGGGTATGCGACAATATGCCAAACTCCCATATATCCTGAAATGACTGTCTTCAAGTGTGTTCTTAGTGAAGGCTTTCTCTGGAGTAATCTTGCCCAATGCCTGATGAGGAGTCCTGTTCTGAATGTAGACAATTGTGTTGCATGCTTCTGCCCACAGGAATTTTGGCATATCCTGATCATACAGCATGGCCCTAGCTGCTTCTACAATAGTCCTATTTTTCCTTTCTGCCACCCCATTTTGCTCCGGATTGTAGGGAGTTGTCCACTCTCTTCTGATGCCCTCCTTAGCGCAAAAACCAGTGAAGTCCTTATCGACATATTCTCCACCATTACCTGAGCGCAAGACTTTTATTTTCTTACCTATCAGATTCTTCACTAGAGCCTTGAACTCCTTGAATCGACTGAAAACCTCATCCTTGGTTTTCAAAAAATAGATCCAAGTTTTCCTCGAGTGGTCATCAATGAAAGTAAGGAAATACTCGGCACCGCTAAGAGCTTTGATGGACATAGGTCCGCAGATATCTGAGTGTATCAATCCTAGTACACTCTTGGCCCTGTGGTTGCTCCTAGGAAATGCCGCCTTGGTATACTTTCCTAGAGCGCATCCCCTACATAGATCATGTCGTTCCGTACTTAGATCTGGAACTCCTGTTACACTGCTCCTGAGATTCTCAGAGCTCCATGGTGCAAGTGACCCATCATTCTGTGCCATAGTTCGTTCAAGTCTTTGTCCCCATGACTGCTTATTAGTGCCATTGGAGATTTTAGTTGTAATCTATACAACTGATTACTTTTGATCCCAATTTGCACTTTCTTTTTCTAGCTCGGGTGTTTGACGTATACCTTTTTCTTGATGAAGTAGACGTCATAGCCCTTGCCTTGTAGTTGTGACACGGAAAGTAAGTTCATCCCCAATCCTGGCACATGCAACACATTTGTGGCACAGAACTGCTCTCCTGATTCTGTCTGAAAAACTATGGTACCCTTTCCTACTGGAGTACACTTTGCCTTGTTCCCCATGGTGATTTGAAAGTTCATCTTCTCTTCTTGATATTCTGAGAAACATTCCCTGATTCCCGTCATATGCCACGAGGCTCCACTGTTTATATACCATACTTCTGATGATGCAGCACTAGTCATGCACGCCACTTCTTCTTCCAACCTGGAAGCCAACATAGAGAAATCGAAATCTCTCTCTCTTGTGCAATCTTCTGAAAATCTGTGT
The DNA here is from genome assembly GCA_031772625.1 of Pinus tabuliformis. NCBI lineage: Eukaryota > Viridiplantae > Streptophyta > Pinopsida > Pinales > Pinaceae > Pinus > Pinus tabuliformis. The sequence continues at coordinate 871,179,562 of CM062808.1, forward strand.
GAGTCCCCTAAGGTGGATTCCTCTGTATCGTGGTCTTGACCCATAACTGATTTTCCCTTTTTGTCTCTGATTACTTCCTTTGATACCATGTGAAAATTCTATCACTGCAGCAATTGATTTACTTTTCCTACTTATTTCATCATAAGTTATTCATGAAATTACTTCAACGAACATTAAATAAATATTGCTGCAGATATCACATCGTAATACAGAAACAAAAATATGCATACGTTGACACAGTTATTTTGGACTAATGTCCCGGAAAACCCAATGTGGGAAAACCGGTGTAGCAAGGGAGGATTTTATTGTTCAACAATTTTCTTGTACAATAGGGTGCCAAACTGGCTTACCCACAGATAGACGAACTTCCATCACTTTCCTAAACCCAGCATAGGCCCTACTAACCTTTGCTACAGCCTGAAACCCTCTGCGTCAGCCTGAAACCCTTTGCGTCAGCCTACTGAGGCTCTGCGCAACCTCTCTGGGCTTCTGCATCACTCCTGTAGCCTCTGCGTGGATGACGTAGGCCCTTCTGGCTCTGCGCAGTCTCTACTACCTCTGCGTCTGCCTCTTCTGCGCTAATCTCTCGTCTCTCTGTTCCGTACATGCTACCTCCTGACTGCTCTCCAGACCACTGGTTCAATTTCTTAGCAAACCCCACTCTAGAAATTGAACTGACTGGTCTCCCTCAGTCTATCCTCCAAGTGCCCCTCAAGCCTTCTCTTATACTTTTCTGTTGACATTTCAACGACCGAGATTAAGTCCCTAATCAATGGCTAAGATTAGACCTGGCTTGATCCATGTCTTTTTGGAGCATTCTAACACAGATTCATATTAATATACATTAATTTTTTATTTTCCCTAAATTTAGACTTAGGGACTCCATTAAAAATATTAATTATTTTAATATCTCCTTATCTATTTAGAATCTGCCCAAACCCTTTCTGGGTATTGGAGATCTCATGTCCCCCAACCTCTCCACCAAATTTCATGGCTAGAACACGTCCGATGCTACCCCAAATCAACAAGCAGCAGTGTAGTGGACACAGTGCAGAGTCCGCAGTAGCGCAGATTCTTCAGTGACAGTGTAGATGCTAGCAGCAGTCAGTGACTTGGGTGACAGATGCATTATGCTGATCACAACTGATTCAATATTTTGGATGCTTTTTAGTTGCAAATGTTGAAGTTGCAACAACAGATGAGAGAGAGAGTTGCAGTGTAGATGTAGTGTTGGCAGAAGTATGGCAATGTCAGCAGCAGAATAGATGCAACGTATATCAGAGTTGCGCAGTGGTTGGTGGGCAGTATGGCCGGACATCAACAACGTGACAGGAGATGATGCAGAGATAGGGTGTTGCTACAGGGTTTGCAGTAGGACTAGAACACATTCCTCGCTAACAAGGAGTCTTAGTTTTTGTAGCATCAGATGTGTTCTAGCCTTGAAATTTTGTGGAGAGGCTAGAATACATGAGATCTCCAAAACCTAGAAATCGTTTCTGGAAATTCCGCCTAGAAATGACTTAATTAGATTATTAACTAGTTTTTAAATATTTCCGAAGTCTAAACTTAGGGAATATGGTTAATTAATCAGTGTTAATTAAGTCAAGGCGTGAATGCTCTAGAAACTCACACGGATCGCTCCAAGATTATCCTAGCCATCGATTATGTTTTAATCTTGGTCGTTGGTGTTCCAACAAAGGATTATAAGAAGAGGTCGATGTGGTGATGGAGAAGACACTTGAGAAGTTCGATTTCATCAATGGACCGATTTCCAGAGTAGCAATAGTTAGTTGCCGGAGAGAGAGTCAGTGAGATTGAAGCAGTGAGAGAGGGGTAGAGTAGTGAAGTCGGAGAAAGATTTCCAGATTCGGTGAGTGCATTTGCAGAGAGGCAAGAGAGCCATAGAGAGGCAGATGCTGGGGCAATGCAGAAGCCTCTAGATGCAGTTTCAATTATGCTGGAGAAAGACGAGTTTTAGTGCCAGAAGCTGGACAGAGGTTCTAAAGGCCAGGAGAAACATTTTCCCAGACAGCAACAGACCCGATGGCTTGAGGAGAAGCTGGTTCAAACTGAGTGTAGAAGGGACTGTGCTAGTGTGATGCAATAGCTATGCAAAGCCAGTTTGGACGACTCACCTAGAGCTGAGGTTAGAGCCTGAATTTGCCTGTGGGGTGAGGAAATTTCCTCACTAGATTTTTGTCAGTATTTTCTCTAAAGGATTGCCAATATTCGACATCCAGATTGTACTCAGATTATTTCACTGCTGCTTAATATTAAAACCCACAGCTACTGCACCGGTTTTCCCAAGTTGGCTTTTTTGGGGGACATTTGTCCAAAAATAATTGTGTTAATTTTATGTATGTGTGCTAGCATTTCTCAGCTTCCAGCGTTTTATTTTCCGCAAAATTTTATTTGTGAAGGTTGCGGTGTGTTTATTTCGATATTTGTCATAGCAGATAAATTGTTAAATTAAATTAACAATTAGGAGAATAATTTCCAGTTGCTGCAATAGGATTTTGGTTTTCGAAATTTTCACACCACGTGGTAAGGTTTGTTGATTTCTAGTAGCATCGGATGTGCTCTAAGTCTCAAATTTTGTAGGAAGGCTTGGGCACATGTATTCCAAAGAACCCAGAAAGCGTTTTGGGAAAATCCACCCGAAGATAGTTTTATTAAAATAATTAATTATCTTTAATGGGAACTTAAGTCTAAACTTAGGAAATTAAAATAATTAATGGGTATTAATCTAACCGTGGGTGTAACTTCTAGAAGAAGGCAAAGATCAAGTCAAAATGATATTAACCATTGATTAGCTTCTCATCTGGGACGTTGAATATCAACAAGGAGATTATTTAAGGAAGCTTGAGGGTCATTTGGAAAGACACACAGAGAGTTGATTAGTGAGATCGAATGGCTAAAGCTAGAGGCAGCGCAGTGATTTCGTAGTGATCACGCAAAGAGGGGCAGAGAGAGTTTTGGCTGGAGGATATTCTCTAGAGCCAAGAATACTCAGCAAAGAGGCAAAGGGACACACAGAGGAGGCAACGTATTGCCCAGAGAGGGTGACACAGTGCTAGGAAGGGCTCCCGCAGGGCCCATGCAAAGCAGCAAAGCCTTGCGCACAAAGGTCCGAAATTTGCTGAAGTTGACATTCTGAGCCGAGAGGGCTGGAGTCAGCTCCTGAGAGCAAATCGATCCAGCAAAGAGGTGACACAATGCCTTAGAGGCTGATGCAGGTCCATGTAGTGACTGCGCAGAGGCAGCACAGAAGTAGCCGGGGACTCATTGGTTCAACTACTGAATTAGCTGATACTTGCAGTGTAGAGTGAGGTAATCTCACTAATTTCTTCTGCCGAGTGATATTCTCTGTACTGAATTGCCAGCAAGGCATCCAGAGATTGTATTCATATATAACTTCTGCTTAATAATAAAAACCCTCAGATCTATTGCACCGGTTTTCCCGCAATGGGTTTTTTCGGGGATGTTTGTCCAAAAATAACTGTCATTTGTGTTGTATCTTTCTCTTGTTCAGTTTCTTGTTTCGACACATTATTTAAATGGTGTAGGCTACAGTGTATGCATTTCAATGTTTGCCATAGGAAACTGCAAATGACTTGTTCATGTAAATCTAACAAGTAGGAGAAATATCATGAATTGTTGCAGTAGGGATTCCGGTTTAAGGAATTTTCACTCGGTATCAGAGCAGTGTAGGTGAGATAAAAATAGCAGTGCCAAAGAACCCAACTTTGAGCAGAGAAGGAGGTCGAATAGCTGCAGGAGGCAACAATTCGAATCCCTAGAGGGATTGCGTAGTCCAAGCCAGGAGGGATGAATTTTCGAGGAACGTCTCTCTCTAAGTGAGTTGACAGAGAGGAAGGGCTTCCTGATCAAAATCTTGCCATGCCATAGGGTGCAACGCAGAGCCTCAGCATGAGGAAAGAGCTGGTGGGACGCAGTTTTTTTGCTGGCAGTTTGCTAGGCAGAAAATCGTCAGAAGAGAGAGGAGAAGCACAACGAGGGGATTTTTTCCTCAGTAGACTTCCTGCCAAGAAGTTTGTTTCTTGTTGCTTGAGCAGCAACAGTAAGAGACAGAGTGGAGCACTTCGACATTTCCATGGCGGAGATGGCAACTAACGTGCTGAGAGATTAGGACAGGTTGGATGGGGCATCCAACTATGTCATATGGAAGGCAAGGATGTCATTCCTTCTAGATGAGCATTCTCTCAAGACCTTTGTCGACAGTGTGGTGGTTGTGCCTGTAGATCTAGATCCGTTGAAGAAGTACCAGGCAGAAATGGCGAAGGCCAAGAGGATGATCCTTGATGGAGTAAATGATCACGTGGTTTGTCATGTCGCTAGCAAAGGGATTGCTATGGAGATGTGGGATGGCTTGGCAATGTTGTATCAAGGATCTTTCTGTGAAAATTCTATCATTGCAACAATTGATTTATTTTACCTACTTATTTTCTCAATAAGTTATTTACGAAAACCCTTCAGTAAACATTAAAATAAATTTTGTTGCAGATATCACACCATAATCCATAAACAAACACATAGATAAGAATCAACATGTCAACATAGATATTTTGGACAATTGTCCCCGGAAAAACCCAATGAGGGAAAACTGGTGCAGCAACGGAGGATTTTATTATTCAGCGATTCTTCAGTACAACCAGGTGCCAAACTAGCTTACCTAACAGAGAAAAAAAATTCTCCAGCACTTCTCCCAGTCTTAGCGTTAGGCTTGCTGGTCTCTGTGCAACTCCTAGACCCTTTGCGTTAGCTCCTACCTCTCTATGTTAGTACTGGGCCTTTTTGTGTCACCCATGCAAGCCCTCGAATGACTACACAGTCTGTTGCCTCTGCGTCTGCCTCTCCAACCTCTGCGTTGGTCTTCTAGTGTTGTTCTCGACTCTTTGTTCTGTACTCGTTGCCTCTTGTTGCTCTCCAGACCACTAGTTCGAATTTCTCAGCTAACCCCACTCCAGAAATCGAACTAACTGGTTTCCTTCAGTGTGTCTTCCAACTGACCCTCAAGCCTCCTCTTATACTTTTCTCGTTGGTCCTTCAACGACCAAGATTAAATCCCTAATCAACGACTAAGATTAGATTTGGCTTGATCCATGGCTTTTGGAACCTTTTAACACAGTTTTATATTAATACCCATTAATATTTTATTTTTCCTAAGTTTAGACTTAGGAACTCCATTAAAAATATTAATTATTTTAATATCTCCCAAACCGGGTACAACCTGTCCAAACCATTTCTGGGTCTTGGAGATCTCATGCAGTTTAGCCTCGCCACCAATTTTCATGGCTAGAGACATCCGATGCTACCCCAAATCAACACTTCCGAGGAACAAAAGATTAACTTTGAGCAGAAACAGAGATCTGCATAGATGCAGAAGGGGGAGCGCATAGATCCGTTCCTCATGAAGCTTCAGGAGACCTAGAATGAGTTAGCAGCTGTGGGGTCTACACCTCAAGGTTCCGAGATGGCGAGACTGCCTTAAACTCAGTGTCAGAAGAGTGGCAAGTCTTTGTCTAGAGCATCCTGGGCAGGGCAGCTTTTCCAGACTGGGATAGTATGTGGGTGACTCTTAAGCCGGAAGAGTTGAGGAGAGATCTAGTTAAGTGTAAGCTTGACGGGAGTAGCAACAGTGGGTCGAAGCCCAAGGAGGAGGATGACAATGCAGCTCTTGCATCCAAGGGGTAGCAGGAGCAGCAGAGGCGGAAGAAGGACGTCTCGAAGATCAAATGCTTCAGGTGTGGTGAAATGAGTCACTATGCAACATAATGTCCTCTCAGGAAGAAGGACAAAGATAAGAAGCACAATCCGAAGGCTGCACTTGCAAAGATCGAGGAGGAGGAGTTCGCCATGACAACCGAGATACCTCCAGGGGGGAGGTGGGTTGATTAAGAGCTGTAATTCGAAAGAGCTATAGGTGGGCAGGATCCTTGAGGAGTCCACCTCTTGGATCAATACCTTGCTACGGGAGCCCAAATCAGTAGTAGCAGGATGGACTAAGTGTCAGATGGTGCAGAGCAATGTTGTAGGAACCGTCCCCCCTCCAAGGATCCAAAGGCAGATCCGCGTCCCGTACGGATCCACTACCGAGTCTTTGGCGTAACCGCAGATCAGAAAATCGGATCTGCGGTTCCTCCTTTTTTTGGCAGTTCCTGCAAAATTGGATTCGTGGCAGCCCAATCCGTGGCAATTATTGCCCGATCCGCGGTTTCTATTTCCCGATCAGCGGGTCCAGAAAGGATCGGGTGCAGATCTGTGGAGGTTTGGGTATGTATCCACCACGGATCACGAGTGGATCTGAGAGAAGGTGGACGGTTCTGCGGGTATTTTTTTGTTTTTTCATTTTTGGAAATTCCGAACTGTTCTATGAGGGACTACACTTTTCGAATACTCCCAAGATGCCCCTTGATGCTCCCTAGACGCTTCCTAGATGCTCTCTAATGGTAATGATAAATTCTGAAAGTAAAAGTGACATTCTCCTTTATCTTTCATTTCCATCCTTTTACTTAAATTTTTAACATTACCATGAAATGACTTAGGATGTTTGAGAGTGGCTCCAACCTCATCGGACTTCATATGGAGAAAATAGAATTTCATATCCCATTCAAAATTTAGCAAACTTAATAGTTTTCAGGATCAATGGGATTGTGGCGTTTCATTAGATTATATCATGTATGAGGGCATGTGATTGGCATTTAATCAAGAGCAACAAGCCCTATATGTACCCTAGTGTTGGTGTTATTGGTCGTTGAACTCCTTTGTCATAGCCTTAGCAATTATGTACCCTTCACTCAAGTCAAAATCATTGATCAGGCATGTTAAACTTTCTCTACCATATTATAAGGCTTGGATTAAGCTGTTTGATCAAAATTAGGCAATGTTGACTAAAATCCCTATAGAATTGAAGTAGAGGCAAAGGCTAGACAAGAGGAGAGGAATCAAGATTGTAGATGGTTGATGCTGGAATAATTAATCAATGATGTACAATCGATGCCATATCTATCTTGATTTATGTAAAAATATGCATGTTTTCATGTCTTCTACAACTAATTTGGTATTTTTGATGTTTTTTAAATATAAATGCAAAAAAATATAAAACATATATATAGTAGACGCTTCCGAGACACTTCGATTCCTAGATTTTTGGAAAATGACGCTTCCATGCCCAGCTTCCAAAAAACGTACCCATTTAGTCCCTGCTTCATGCAACATTGGTGCAGAGGAGTGTTGAAGCGACAGATGCAATTGCTAGTACGCCAAGTTTGAGCAACGTAGTGTAGAGTTGCAGCAGTGTAGTAGCAGTAGCAGCGCAAGAGCTTCAGAGGGATAGCATGGAACCAACAATAGTTAGATCTTCAGCATCGAGATGCATCTATGCTGAACATTTGTTCGGTAATTTGGGATGTTTTTCCGTTGTTGACGCAGTAACAACAATAGTTTGTAGTGGCAATGCCAACAGCAACACAGATGCAGACTTCAGAGGGAGCTATAGTACAGATGTAGTGTTGACAGTGGCAGTGTCAGCAACAGTATAGTTGTAGCAGCAATGCAGTAGTTGGTGGACAGCATGTTAGACATCAACAACGCTTAGGGTGATGCTTTAGTGGGAGGCATTACTAGAGCACATTCCTCGCTATGAGGGAGTGTTGATTTCTGGTAGCATCGGATGTGCTCTAAGTCTCAAATTTTGCAGGGAGGCTTTGGCACATATATTCCAAAGAACCCAGAAAGTGTTTTGGGAAATTTCGCTTGGAGACAGTTTTATTAAAATAATTAATTATTTTTAATGGGACCCTAAGTCTAAACTTAGGAAATTAAAATAATTAATGGGTATTAATCTAACTGTGGGTGTAACTTCTAGAAGAAGGCAGAGATCAAGTCAAAATGATCTTAGCCATTGATTAGCTTCTAATCTGTGTCGTTGAATGTCAACAAGGAGATTATTTAAGGAGGCTTGAGGGTCATTTGGGAAGACACATAGAGAGTTGATCAGTCAAATCGAATTGCTGAAGCTAGAGGCAACGCAGTGATTCTGTAGTGATCACGTAGAGAGGGGCAGAGAGACATACAGAGAAGGCAGCGCAATGCCCAAAGAGGGTGACGAAGAGCCAGGAATGGCTCACGCAGGGCCCACATAGAGCATCACAAAAGCCTTCCATGCAGAGGTCCGAAATTTGCTGAGGAGGTCGACATTCTGAGTTGAGAGGGTTGGAATCATCACCTGAGAGCAAATCGATCCAGCAAAGAGGTGACACAGTGCCTGAGAGGCTGACATAGGCCCACGTAGTGACTGTGCAGGGGCAGCGCAGAAGTAGACGGGGACTCGTTGGTTTAGTTGCTAGATCATCTGGGACTTGCAATGTGGATTGAGGCAATCTCACTAATTTCTTTTGTCAAGTGATATTTTCTGTACTAGATTTCCAGTAAGGCAGCCAGAGATTGTATTAAAAAATAACTTCTGCTTAATAATAAAAACCCTCAGATCTGCTGCACCGATTTTCCTGCATTGGGTTTTTCCGGGGACGTTTATCCAAAAATAATTGTGTCATTTGTGTTGTATCTTTCTCTTGTTCAGTTTCTTGTTTCGTCACATTATTTAAATGGTGTAGGCTTTAGTGTATGTATTCCAATGTTTACTGTAGAAAACTGCAAATGACTTGTTCATGTAAATCTAACAAATAGGAGAAATATCATCAGTTGCTGCAGTAGGGATTCTGGTTTAAGGAATTTTCACAAGGTTCATAAGGTAGCTTTCAAAGCAAAATATAACTCAACCTTGTGACCAAATGGAATTGTTTGTCCTATCCATTGCCCCAAGTACCGATTGGCTTGAGTCATGTAAACCTAAAATCATTCCTTCTCTTCTAATGTTGACTACGCATTTCTTGTTGCGTGAAGGGCCAAGTTTCCAATCTCATGAAGTCGTATCCCAAATGTTAGATATGACCCTTCAAGAGGAGGAAGTTATTGAATATGTTTTTATGCTTGAGGAAGAGCCTCTTATTGATGCATACTTTAATGATGGTGCCAAAGGAGAGACTCGTGAATTGGAAAACATGTTCTCTAAGGATAATGAGGAAGATTTCAACCACTAAAGCCCTCAGACATTGCAAGAATGGATATGATGGAATATGAAAAGTCTTGCTGGAAACTAATGGCACATATAACTCCCAAGAGATTTTCTCCCATTATTGGGAGCAACCGGAAAGGCTCCGTAATACGAAGAGTGAATATAAAGAGAGTCCTACCAATGACCTTCTTCTTGAGGCATTTTATCAAAATCATGTAGTAAATACCTTGGAGATCATTCTTCGGGAACGTATGAAGGAGGAAAGGTCATCCCTATCTAAAGAAGAGAATGAATGGCATCCTTACCAACAACAAATATATAGTGAAGAATGGGAGGATTCTGAGGAAGATCATGATAATCGAATAAATGAAGAATCCATGAGTGACTTTTGGGTTGTTGATTGGGGAATTGGGTATGATTATAGAAATGAGCACCCCATGGTTTGTCAAGTCCATAAGCATGAGCTAAGGGAAGAAGAAAATGCTTCGCCCCTTCTAAATAACAATGTTGGTCCTTATGAAGCCCTTCATAGTGATTGGAAAGGTCTCTTCTTTATGTTCCAAGATGATTCAATCAAAGAAGAGACTTCCAATATTGTGGGAAATTCTGATGACTCTAATATAGAGGAAATTGAGGAGGATGCCTCCTTAGGCTAGGCCCCTGATAAAGGGTTTTTCTTCATGTTTGAGCGTTCCTCCCCTACCCTGGAAATAGAGGTTTGTGATGATGTTCATTCCTCTAGTCTTGATGAAGAGCTGTTCTCCCCTATGAAGAACCAAGAATCATGGTTTTTCCCCAAATACAATGATGAGTCCACTTCCTGTTATCCCAATGACCAAAATAATATCATCCTAAATATGTTTGAGACATTCAATCCTTCTTACCTAGAGGGTGATAGGCTTGAGATAATTCTTCATCAAAGATTCATATGCTTGATCATTAACATTTCTATCTCCTGGTTAGAAGACCAAATTCAATCTTCTTGGTTGATGTCTTGCCCTTCTTCTAGTGTTCTTTTCTATATAATATGGGTCTCCTGTTTTCCCACCTCTCGCCCCTGAAACTCCTCGCATCATTATTCCCATTTATGTTGTTGGTTGCATTGCGTCTATGATTATACCTGGCACTTGACATTGTATCATATGCATGGTAGAGTAGGGTGCATCGCATGTTGATTTTGCATTAGAACTAACATCATATGATATTTCTCATGGTAGATTAGATGCATCTAAATTAAAATTTGCATATTTTATTTTCAGTTGATTTTATGGCCTAAATTTAGCATGTGCGATCATGAAACGCCGCGAAAGCATGTTGCCCTGTGGTTTTTTCATTTATTATATGTGCAAGTGACATGTCTACGGTAACCAAGAGATTGTTGGAGTTCTCGTGACCACCCGTTTGAGTAGCTTTGCCCACCTCTTCGAGAGATCACGTCCCAGTTGGAGCCAGATGTTACCCACCATTTTGTGGGTGATATCCCTAGGAGATATTTTTTCTCCAAGAAGGTCCTTAGCTGACAACCAACAACCCCTTGCAACCACCAGCTAGATCATTGTACCACTTCTCCGCCACTTGAGCCAACCATGTGGTCCCTCACCCATCTGCCATGATCGTATGTTTGAAGGTAAGCCTCCCAAATCTAAAGGTATGCCTTGTCATTTGGTAATTGAGTATTGTAGTTTGCTTATCATGGATACTTTTGGGCATGAATAAATGGGAGGATTCAATGGAAAGAGTGGGCTAAGTCTGTGTTCTTGTCCCCTAGATCCCTTTTGGATATTAACCTTGGATTCTAATCCCATGGGATCTCTTTCACTGACCATTTTTCTTTAGGGATGGTATTTCACAGGAAAACCTGATTTTGGCTGTGTGGTCCCACTCCCTTATCCAATAATATTACCCTTTTTCCACTCATTATTACCCCATTCATCATTTCTCTCGCCTGGGTCCACATTCCCCCACTCGATCCACATAGGGTTAGCTTGCCTCTTCCCCTTGCCCACACCTTGGGTCAGGCTTGGAATGATGCCCCAGGTGTTGATGCAGCTAAAAAGAAAGATAAAAGCAGATTTGGCCACATTCAACAAGAAAATGTAGCACAAAATGCAAAAGGTGGCTGATACAAACACATTTAGCACGTGGGCAAAAGCGAATACATGAGCTCTACCCATCATCATGGCCATCACCCTGGTTCCTACAGGTTCTATGAGCCTCCTTCATCATATAGGAACCCATGATTGTCCCAACCCCTGGTGGGCAATGAACCACCCTCCCTTAAAAGTGGGTATTCACTGCTATACCTTATGCATCATGATTCATGCTGTTACCCTTAAGCCCCGAGCAGTTAATCAAAGAAAAACAGAAAAAGAAAAAACGCATATAAAGAAGGGTGGAAAAACCAAGGCCGGGGCACCTCATGTACCATGATTTCTCCCTCCTATACATTAGAAGCCCAAGTGTGGGCTTCCCTTTTATTAGCTGCCCTTGTACCCCAAAATATGGCCCATGGTTGCCCCTTCTCATCCCCTACTTCATTCACCTATCTGTCACATGCTACCACCTTTTGAAGAGTGTACCTTGAACATATTATCCCCTTTAGAGGTAGAAACCACCTAATAGGATACTTGGTTAACCCCATTTGGAGTTTAGGAGACATTGGCACATTTCGAAGCCCATTATGGAAGGGTCAACCATTATGAAGTCACCACCTATGCTCCATGGTTGGTAAGCTCATTTACTCAATTTCCCTAATGACTTGTTGTACTGAAAGTGTTAATTTTAGATAACAATGGTATGTTCTATGCTTTAGCACAATTTACTTCAATGTTCCTTTAGCAACCCAATGAAAATTTCAAACTATAACCAGTAGTAATCAAATTAACTTAAACACATTAATAGTAAATGCAGATAGAACATAAAAACATGTGTAGAAGACAATCCAAGAAAAGAGGACACAAGATATGGTGGATGCTAGGGACAAACCTCAATGTGGGGAAACCCTTTGATCAAATCTTCTTATTATTCTTCAATAGTTCAGCAGAGAGAGTACAAATATCAAATTAACTTGCCCAAAACAGTGCTGACAAATCAACAAACAACTGCATCCCTAACCAGAAAGTCAACAGTGGTTAAAGCAACTCCAAAATGTCCTCCAAGCAGCTCGGTCAATAGCAGATAAATTCGGCCTTCCAAGAGGGTCAAAATCAGCCCAAAGCCTTGCTGTAAATTTTGCAATCAAATCAAAAGTCGACATTGAAGTCAACTCGGTCAACCTGTCCCAAATGCCTCGAAAATTGTGCCAATAAATGTGGCCTTCAAAAATCAGATTTCTGCCCATAAGAACGAAGTCAACGCTGGTCAAAAGCACCCAAGTCAATACTGGTCAATGCTGTTTTGATTTCCTGAAATTCAGCCAGCAAACAAACCCAAAAATTCATCCTCCTTTGACACATGTGAAGTAGAGAAGGCTTCCTCCAAGTTGTACGGACCAATCAAGAGAGGAGAGAGAGAGATATGTGATGAGATGAGTGATGTCTAAATGAGAGAGAGGTCTCTCCTATTTATACACTTCGTTGAGGGTGAGGAGACACATCTATTGGGCTTCATGAGCCTACATTTCACTGAGGCCCGACCTTGACAATTTGTGCATGAGAGAGAATAAATTCAAAATTCCATTTCTTCTTGTCAAAACGAGATGGTGTTTATATCAAAATTGTACCTCTCGAAAAGAGGAATCCAATGCAATAATCATCTCCTTCATATGCGCTTTCCTAAGGTGGAATTTGGCCCTAGCTGCCAATTTTAACACTCCCTCTCAATTAGGGAGAATTCCACTTGCCAATCCATCTGTCATCTGGTACCATCCATGTCATCACTGCCCTGCTCTGCTCTACTATGCTCTGTTGTGCCATGAAGTAATAATGAAGAAGTGATCGAGAGTGAGTCATAAAACCATACCACTCTCCACTGACAAAAGTCAGTACTTGATCCCAGATCAAGTTGTTGAACACTAGGCATCCTAGTTATAGGGGGTATGGCAGTACATGATGCGTCCATCGGTAGTGGTATGGTCCCTAACCATCTTTCACCAATTCATTGGCCAGATGAGAGTTGCTTCCCATGAGACTCGGAGTCTATGGGTAGGATTTGTGTTGGGGCATCAGCAGGAGAAGGTGAACCACTTATCTTGCTCATATTCCATAGGAGAAGGTGAACCACTCATTCTATGCATATGTCAATCGTAGGGGAAGGTGAACCACTCACCCTACATACATGTGTCCAGGTAGGGAAAGGTGAACCGCTCACCTTACACACATGTCAACCATCATGGGGTATCACAAGGGAAGGTGAAACACTCAACCTACACACATGTCAACCATCATGGGGTATCATAGGGGAATGTGAACCGCTCACCTTGTATCTAGTGCACCTCTAGGGGAAGGTGAACCACTCACCCTATGGTTGCTCATAGCTCCAAGAAATACCCCAAGCCCCCAAGAGCTCCTAGAGCTCAGTGCCCAACTCATACGAGACCCTCATAGGAGGGTCGCTCCACGACTCCAAGTCTCTTTCGGAAGGTTAAGAATTTGACCTTCCCTAAAGGCTTCATGAGAATGTCTGTGCCTTGCTAATCTGTCCTGATGTGTTGGAGCCTTATTGCTTCTCATTGTACCATATCCCGGATAAAGTGGTACCTGATATCAATGTGCTTGGAGCGATCGTGGAACATAGGATTCTCTGATAAGCGAATCCCACTCTGGTTGTCGCAGAAGATCACAGTGGTATCTAGCACGTATTCAAATAGCTCACTGAAGAGCTTCCTCAACTAAACAACTTCACAACTGGCCATACTCGTAGCAGTGTACTCAGCCTCCATGTTGCTTAAAGCAACCGTTTTCTGCTTCCTGCTCATCCAAGATATAGAAGTAGACCCCAAAGAGAAGAAACACCCTGACGTGCTCTTACGATTCACCACACTACCAACCCAGTCAACATCTGAATATCCATGTAGCCTCAAGTTCCCAACAGTGTATCTTGGTCCATAGTGGATTGTGCTCAAAGATATCTCAACAGATTCTTAGCAGTAATCTAATGAATGTGATGAGGTTTGGCCATAAATTGACTCAATGTGTTCATAGCAAAGTATATGTTAGGATGGGAGTTGACCAAGAACATCAAACCCCCCACAAGTTGACGATACTTAGAAGGGTTCGCTAATCCGGGCCCAACAACACCTCCACATAGCTTCTTGAGGTTGAGTTCCATCGGAGTGGTCACAGACTTGCAGTCCACCATCCGACATCTCTCACGTAGCTTCACAATGTATCTTCCTTGAGAAAGGAAAATCTCATCTGGCTTTTGCCAAACCTCCAGTGCTAGGAAGTAATGCATCAGTCCTAGGTCCTTCATCTCAAATTTGGAAGCCAACTCCCTCTTGCATTTATGAATTAGAGGGTCATCACTTGTCAGAAAGAGATTATCCACATAAAGGACTAGAATGAGGGGTCTATCCTTTTCAACCTTGAAATATAGGTTCGGGTCAACATCACTCCTTATAAATCCCATCTTCATAAGATAGTTATCGATCCTCTCATACCAAACCCTACGGGCTTGCTTCAACCCATAGAGGGCTTTCTTCAACCTGCATACATGTGTCTTACGATCTTGAACTTCGAATCCCTCAGGTTGTTCTACATAAACTTCCTCTTTAAGTGAGCCATGCAAGAAGGCATTTTTTACATCCATTGGGGGTAGGCTCCATTCTTGCGAAGCGACAAGGGCTATGATCGAACGGATGGTGGTATATTGGGCAACCGGTGCAAATATCTCATCATAGCCTACTCCTTCCTTTTGAGAGAAACCTTGAGCAACAAATCTGGCCTTGAACTTTTCAACACTCCCATCAGCTCCATGTTTGATCTTGTAGAGCCATTTTGAAGTGACCACTAACTTGTCCTTGGGTCTAGGAATCACATCCGAGCCATCATTTTTCATGATCGACTCATACTCGTCGTTCATCGCATCCTTCGAAACTTGGTGTTTCACAGCTTCTTTGAATGTGCAAGGCTTAGATTGTACAATGGTAGTCATGGTAGCTAAGTACCCTTGGTACCTATTCGACTTCTTGCTTTCACGAAATGTCCCCCTCGGTGCAATATGTTTCTCAGCATCTTCAAGAGTATCTTTGAGCCACAAAGGTCTTTTTCTTGAAGTAGAGGGCTCACTAAGAGGTGGATCAATGGGATCCATTGGACCTTCAACATCGGACATCGGTTCTGTTAGTGTCGGTCTTGAAAGCCCTCCATCAGTGATCAAAGCTCTTTGCATTTGCATTAGTAGGTGTCTCATCAGTGTCAAAGTTTGCATCCCGTTAGGCATGCCATAACCCTGATGGAGGAGCTGGTCTATTTATACCCCTCTTGGTTTTGCTGGATCAGGTCATATCAGTCATTGAGCTTTTCAAGCTTGTCTTGTTTTGTCTTAAGGTCAAAGGTCCTAGGTCTAGGGTTTTGGTCATTTGTCTCAGCAAGGTCATGTCTTTGAAAGTCCTTGAGTGCCCAGCAAGCCAGAGGGAGGATTGTAAACATGTTTCTTTGATATTTTCATCATGTACAGTTCATTTTTAACCTTGGATTTAAAAACTCTGTTTTTAAAGCCAAGGTCATGTTAAATTTTTGTAAAAAGAATGTAATTCCAAAAAGTCTTCAAAAAGGCAGCAATAACCCTAGTCCCCTTGCCACAATCCCTCAGATGATCTACCTGCAAAAAGAATCAAGTCAAAGCACTCAAAAAGTCAAATTCAGGATAAAGGAAACCAAAAAATCAGTGTTTTAAAAAAGTGTCAAAAATAAACTTTATAAAGTGGGTTTATGGATGAAATCTTTTCAAATGAAGTTTATAAAGGTTCAACTTCCCCCCTTTTATTCTCATTGTGCATCTCAATGCTTGGAAGAAAGGTTTGAGAGAGTGATAGGCGAAAGGAGCAAAATCGCAGTGATTTCGGGCAGCAAGGTGGTGCGCGACCCGTTGAAGGTGGTGCGCGACCTGTTGGGCGGTGCGCGACCCGTCCAGGACCCCTCTACAGTGCAGAATTACTACGGGCGCGACCCGTTGGGAGGTGCGCGACCCGTTGGGAGGCCTGCGCGACCCGTTGAGCTGTTTGCCTCCAAACTTCAAACGAATTCCTCCATCTCCCTTCAACTCATCTCAATCGGTCGAGGTAGGCTCTTTATGCATGGTTTTTGAGATTGGTGATGGATGCAAGTCTTCATGCTATGATTTTAACCTCAAAACTTGCAAATGAATGGATTTATATGGCTGCAATGTTCATGCCCAAATTGTGTTAGGGTTTATGGTGTTTCAAGCTGTTTTTTCCCTTTGATTGGTTTCCTTTCCTTTCCCTTTTACCCACACTCATATGCACATTTCTTTTCCCCATGATTATTTTATAAATGAAATACAAATCCCCTTCCCATCCCTAAATCACTAAACTAAAAACCCTACCCCTCTCAAAGCATCAAACACAAAACAAAGTGAAACCCTAATTCCCCTCTACCATATGCATATGCAAGATAATAAGAACTGTTGGTAAAATGTCAACATGTGTGGTGTATGGTTTCCCTTTTGTGTTTCCCTATTAAACATGTATGCATATGTTCCCATGTTCACTTGTATGCATGTTTTTTCCCATATGTAATACTCTTTGCAAATGATTTCCCTATTACAAATATGTGTTCCTATATGATATGATTTGCAAAATTTCCCTTAAAAACTCCCTGTTATTTTTATATATTCCCATTCCTGGTTAAAAAGTTCCCTCCCTTAACATTTCCCTCATGTTTGGTTCCCCTTGAAACAGCATAGATTTCAGCACTTTTTGCAGGCAGAGACAGCAGTTTAGTTTGTCCACTTTGCTCCAAAACCATGTCAGAAACCGAAACTTATGAGCAAAGTGATGACCATTCATCATCTACAGAGGTTGAGGAACAGAGGAGGCCTCGTAGAGGAGGTAAGGGAGGACATCATAAGCGGGAGGAGCCTACTTCTTTGGCAGAATTACAGGCCTGTCCTTTGGCAGTGAATTGCTTCCAGTACATGTCTTGCTATCAGTTTTGTGAGAGGATCTCTCAGATTCAGCATCATAGAGAGTTGGCCCGCTTGTTTGTCTTACACCTCCATGATGGACATGTCACTCTTGCAGGGGTGAACTTCACATTGACACCTGAGGTGATCTCACAGGCTACAGGGATACCAAATGTGGGTGAGGTGTGGCCTAAGCGCAGGTTGCTTGATTTTGTTCACTTTGAGCCCTATGTCCGGCCATCATTTGTGAGACTTTTGACGGGTGTTTTTCCATTCAGATTTCTCCGGAGCGAGTATGCTCCCCTCATGAGGCTTATTATGCATTATTTTACCTGTGAGGGCAGATTTTCACAGGTGTATTCATATCACATTCGCCTTTTGATGCATTTCACCCGAGTGAGGATGATGAACCTCCCGGTCTTCTTGTTTCATAACATTTAGAGGATGGTGCCCATATTGCAGAGGAAGACCCCGGCCCAGCAGTTCAGGAGCCTTTGCCATTATGGTTTGATTCAGCTCATAGTCTCACATCAGCTGACTCAGCAGGGCATCTCATGGGAGGAGTTCATCTCTCGTGAGTTTTTCACAGTGCCACCTCAGCCACATCAGGAGGTCATTCATGAGGAGGGAAGACCATCTCAGCAGCCTGATACTCCCATCACCCGACATGTCAGCTCCACTCCTCTGGTCACTTATCAGAAAGGCCCAAGGGCCTTATTTGCAGCAGGTAGGCGAGTACTATCTCCACAGCAGGTGGAAGGGGTCTTGCCTTCATCTTCAGCTCAGCGAGTGTTATCTCCACATCAGGTGGAAGGGGCCTCGCTTTCTTCATCAGCACAGGTACTCCAGAGGGGCAAAGAGCCCATGATTCATGAGGATCCGGTGATTGATCTCGAAGCCAGTTCTCCTAGCCAAGAGGCGAAGGAGATCATTCAGCATCTTAGGGCTGAAAATGATGTTTTACAGAGAAGACTTGAGGGTGCCCAATGGACCATCACCTACCTGGAGCAGCGGAACACATAGCTAGAGGAGGAGAAGGCACTTGATGAGCTATGGAGGATTCGTAGCGACCGAGTCTTGAACCGTAGGAGGCCCGGTGATCCATTGCCTGCTGACCGAGAGTCACTGCTCATTCAGGAAAATGCCCACTTGGAGAGGCTGTTGGCTAAGGCCAACCAAGAGAAAAAGCTGCTGAGAAATATGAAGAATCACTATTGGGCAAGGATGCATGTTTGCAAGGCCAAAATGAAAATGTTCCAAAGGAGGTTGACCGAGGCTCTTAGGCGGAAGAAGAAGACCAATCCACTCCGTATCTTGGCTGAGGCATCCCTCAAGGATCATGGCACTCATTAGCATCAGCTACAACACAAATCCCAAAATTTTTTGAGAATTTTGGGTAATTTTGGTATTTTTGGGAAATTTACAGGTTTTGGCTTCTCAACGGGTCTCACCCCCGGTGAGACCCTTTGTCATCGTAGCTCCGTTTTGCAAAAACTCAACATTTCTAGATTTGTCATGCAAAGTTACACATGCCTATGGATGGACTTGAGTTTTTATGGAGTTTTGGGCCTCCAAAAGGTCAAAATACAGGCAAAATTTGACTTTCTGCCCCTTTTTTGAGTTGCAGAAGCAGTCTTGGGAGAATTGACTTTTGACTGGGCAAATGACCTCCAAATCCAAAAATTCCAGTTGGGTTGGAAAGTAGACTCAGAGACCTTTCCAACGAGCTATCCTGCACCTCATTCTGACACCGGGAAGGCCTCCAAACAGAGCTCCAAAGTGCGCGACCCGTTGAGGAAATGTGCACGACCCGTTGAGGAAACTTTGCCAGATTTGACCAGTTCAGCCCAGAAAACGCAGTTTGGCTCCAGTTTGACTTTTTGAGGTGGATGGTGGTCCTCTTGGATGTAATTGTGACACTTTTTGGATACTTTTACTCTTGTTTAACTCTTCTAGAAGTTTCTTTCATGTAAAGGGTAAAAATTGAATGTATGAACTGGTTTCCAAGTTTATAGAGGCAAGTTGTTTTGACTGCCTATTTTGTAGTGCTTAGTTTAGAAGTGGTTCAAACAGCTCCTAGGATAGTGAGCTCGACCCATGGAGGCAGGGAAAGAGGTTAGATCATCTATATTATGTACTTTCTTGCTCATTTTCATGGTTGGACTCTTGAGGGAGAAGCTATCATTGTATTATCACTTGTATCTCTGCAATTTTTGGCTAAGGAAGACCAGGGTTTTGCAGTCATCTTTGGGATTCTTGTGGACTCATGTGTTGATGGTGTGTTTCTTCATGTTCTTGTAAGCTTTGTCATGTGATTCATTTCCTTTCTTTACTGCTGCACATTAAACAAATGAAGTGATAAAGTATGAATTCATGCTAGCCATGCTCTGCTTTTAAATTTGTTTAATTTTAATGTTTTCTACTGTCTAAAGAGAATTCAAATTCATTGTTTGCTCTCTTTAGCCTTCTTATCTTTCTTCCTAATCATCCACTTCAGCTAAAGACATCAATACAGGCTCCTACCTCGCCCCAAAGACCCCCCTGCAGAAACTGTGTCAAATCCCCGCACCCAAAATTGCAATTCCTCAATCTGCCACCAAAAACTCAAAAAACCCCAAATCAACCTTTTAAATCAGTTTACTAGCCTAATATCAGTGTTACCTTGTTGGTCATCTCATCCCATTGAAGATCTTCCGAGATTAACCGGAGAGAGCCTTCTCCTGCCCCGTAGGGCTAGCTACGAGGCTGAATGGTTTGATGTAGCCTTGAGGTTTACCTTTCTCAGCCTGAGGTGAAATTTCAAGCGCTAACAGGTTCATCAGACAGAGGTTCATCCTGCTTTTCTGCATCAACATCATCATTGTCCTTCCTAGGGATAGGAAGATCTCAAACTTTCCTAAGAGCAGAATCTTCATCGAAAGTGACATCATGACTTAATTCGACTTCCCTTTGACCAAGCACATAGATTCTATATGCCTTCAAAGTTTCACTTGTAGCCCACAAACGTTCCTTTCTTCCCAGATGCATCTAGTTTGTTTCTTTTCTCTTTCAGCATATGAAAATATATCAGACTACCAAACATTCTAAAAAGAGAAACATCAGGTTTCTTACCGGTGATACTTCTTCGGGTGTCTTGAAGTCCAAAGCTTGATGTGGGAATTCGTTTTGAACATATACAACAGTGTTGACAACTTCTCCCCATAAGAAATTTGGTAGACCTTAGTCATGAAGCATGGCAAGGGTGGCTTCTATGATAGTTCGATTCTTCCTTTCGTCAACACCATTTTGTTCCGGAGTATATGCAGTAGTGGTCTCTCTCTTAATGCCAACTTCTCTATGATAGTCTTTGAAGTCATTTGACTCATATTCGGTCCCATTATCAGTCTTCAATATTTTGATCTTCTTCCCTATCTGGTTCTCAACCAAGGCTTTGAAAGAGCGGAACCATTTGTACACTTCATCCTTCTTCTTTAAGAAATAGATCCATTTTTTGGAAGAGAAGTCATCCACAAGAATAGCATAGTACAAATATCCACACAAAGATGTACGGGCAACATACCTGATAGATCAGAATGGACCGATTGAAGAATATTGGTGGTTTGAGTTTCACTTGAGGGGAATGGTCCCCTTGTGTATTTTTGAGCTTCACAACCTTGACAAACACCTGCATGATCTAAGTTGAATTCGGGCATACCTGTGACCATCTTCCTTATTGAAAAGTGTAACTAGGTTCGATCTTCATAATGATATGTAATTATGATTTTATGTAAAAAGATGTGAATAAGAAAAATGAAATTAGTATATTGACTTGCTTCATGGGTTTCATGAGCAAGGAATTTTGTTTTTCAGTCAAGTCTCCCATTGAGAGTCTTTAGGGTTTATTCATCTAGTCATAAAAGAGTCATTGTCATGTAAATGAAGTCATGTTACACATGGCAAAAGGTCAATATTGTCTATGTAAAGTATCCTTCAAGAACTTGTCACCAAACCCCTTCTTGTCGGCCTACAAACTATAAGGAAGCTGCAAGATGAAGTCGGCCTAAACTATAGCTGTCAAGTCGGCCTAAAGGGCAACGAAGAAGGGTATATATAGCCCTACTTGGCCTCAATTGGAAACACACAATTCGTACAAGCATTCACTGGAAAAGTGCAAAGAAGAAGGCAAAAGAAAGAGAGCGAGAAGAAGGAGTAGCGAAAAGGAAGGACGAAGTGTGTTGTGGGACATCATCTACTGGGGACAATGAAGATTCTTTTGGGAAGTGCGAAGTGTGGGTAGCAGAATCTTCTGGAAGTGCGAAGTGTGGGCAGCATAATCTTCTGGAAGTGTGAAGTCTGGGGAGTAGAATATTTTGGGTAGTGCGAAGTTTGGGTAGAAGATTCTTTTGGGGCAGCAAGAGGCCGAGGTTCTCTCTAGAAGAACTAGAGACTGAGATTCTCTAGGGAAGCTATGGAGGTGCAGTGCAATGAGATAGAGACCGAGTTTCTCTAGGAGGAGAGACAAAGAAGGGAGGAACAGATCAAGGTGGGTGACAAGTGTCTTGGAAGGATACTATAGTCAAGGGTTCAATGTCATGGTCTTGGTACTTATGAATTGAAGATCTAGAAGAAGAATTTTATGTGGTTTTCCTCTCAAGAGGTGAGAGGTTTTGGCCCTGGATGGAGAAGCCTATATTTTGTGCCACTTGTCTTTATTTCGATAATTGTCTTGATGAAAAGAACACACTAATAAGCTAACAAACTGAAAGATCATAAGTAAAAGAAGAACAAACATATCACAAGCAATTATCAAGCAGAGTGTTAATTTTAGGTATGTTCTATGCTTAGAGCAATTTATTTCAATTTTCATAGTTAGCTCAATATCTTTTCCAGATTAGCAATCACATCAGCATAATAGTAAATTGTAGATAGAACATAAACATAAATCGCAGAAGACAAGCCAAGACAAGAGGACACGAGATGTGGCGCTAGCCAGGGACAAAGCCCAATGTGGGGAAACCCTTGATCAATTCTTCTTATATGTTCTTCAATAGTTCAACACAGAGAGAGAGAGATAGTACATATACAACAGAAGTCAACACTTTGACTTATCTAAATAAGAGCATAGAGCATCTCTAAGTAGATGGTACATGAGGTAGCTGAACTTAGTTGAAGACATGCAGCTTCAATTGATTCTCCAAGGTGACTCCATCACCATGCTGCACCTATCATTGTGCTGCTCCTCATCATCATGTTGCACCTCACCATGCTACACCCATCATCACGGTGTTGCATCTCATGATGCTTCACTTAATCATGATTGTACCCATCATTGTACTGCTGTATTATGTTGAGCTATGCTATGCATTGCTGCTACATGTACTTGTTGCACAAAGTACCATTGTTGTCCCAAGTACCATTGTTGCACCATGTACTATTGCTCCACCATGAACCATTGCTGCACCAAGTACCATTGTTGCACTATGATTGCTACACTATGATCGTTGCACCTTGTACTTGCTGTCCCATGTATTATAGCTCCACCATGAACCATTGCTACTATGTCCAGCTACCAATTTGGCTCCCACAGACTGTCCAACAATTTGATCCAAACTGACCCAAAGAATGGATCCAACACATATCACAACTGTTGCTCCAAGATTGTTGTACACCACTGTTTGCATTGTTGTGCCTGCACTTCTGGTTAGGGCTTGTACCACTGCCCTTAACCCAAAACACATTGAGCAAGACTAGCCCTCAAGGGCTGTGGCTTGCCTTGGAGAGGCTCCTCCCATGCCACGTTGTCCTCTAAAGGGGTTGTCCACCTCAACACAACCCTAGAACTCCAACAACTTGCTATGGCTTGCGGCCTAGCTTCTTGTAGCTTTCGGCCTCCTCCAAAACGTGCCCAAACAGTTACCCAATTTCCAGCGTTAACCTCCTCCTCTACTT
Organism: Pinus tabuliformis; assembly: GCA_031772625.1. Taxonomy (NCBI): domain Eukaryota; kingdom Viridiplantae; phylum Streptophyta; class Pinopsida; order Pinales; family Pinaceae; genus Pinus; species Pinus tabuliformis. The sequence goes on from CM062808.1 coordinate 871,202,672, forward strand.
GGCCTAGCAACCTACCCTCTCGACCCTCCTTCTAACGATCTGATCACCTGAAAATTGAAATGACCTTTGTTTAGGGTATCATAGACTTGCGGCTAGGGGAAGATAGACCTGTGTATAATGGCAGCTTGTGTAGGCCTCCTCCACCCTGTTATATTTCCATGCTTGGACTGCGGCTAGACATCCTCCTAGATTTCTCTTCCACTAAAACCCAAAGCGAGTGGAGAGAAATCAAGAGTGAAGTGTGTGAAAATGACTCTCAAGTCACCTCCTTTTATACTAAAACGTTGAGCACATGTGGGGGTTATTTGGTCGCTGGCCGACCTTGACGAATTGTCCCGTTACACAAATAAATTAATATCTCCATGAATACTTATTAGAATTGGGTGATCTTTGGATCAATCCTACACCTTTGGATGAGAGGGATCCAAGAAAAATATTAGCTTCCATAAATAAGATGACCCACATGGAATTTGGCCCTAGTTACCAATTTTAACACTCCCTCTCAACTAGGGAGAACTCCATCCGTTGATCCATCTGCCAGACTATACAATCTATGCCATCAATGCCCTGCACTGCTCTGCTAAACCATGAAGAAGAATAATTGATTGAGAATGTCTCGTACCATTCTCTACTGACCCGAAGTGAGTCCCATATGAAGAGAGTGTGTCGTACCACTCTTACTGATCCGAGATCAGTGCCAAGAGAGAGTGAGTTATATCACTATTACTGACCCGAAGTCAGTTTCATTGATCCCAGATCAATATCACGAGAGTGTCTCAAACCACTCATACTGATCCTAGATTAGTTTCATTGATCCCAGATCAATATCAAGAGAGTGTCTCAAATCACTCATACTGATCCTGGATCAACTCGAAGAGAAAGTGAGCTATATCACTCTTACTGACTGGAAGTCAGTTCCAATTGATCCCAGATCAATGTAGGTCATCTTAGCATAGGGAGTATGGTAGATACACGATGCGTCCATCAGTACTATTATGGTCCCTAACCCCATTTCTCTATTCATTGGCCAAATGAGAGGTACTTCCCATGAGTCCCACACTGCATGGGTAGGATGCCTCGACAGGAGAACCACTCATCTTGTCCATATGTCGCCACGGGGTATCACAGGGGAAGGTTGAACCATTCACCCTGTACACAACGCACCACTAGGGGAGAGTGAGTTTCCCTATGGTCGTTTGTCGCTCCAAGAAGTACCCCAAGCCCCCCAGAGCTCCCAGAGCTCAATGCATGCATCATACAGGACCCTCATAAGAGGGTCTCTCAATGACTCCAAGTCGTTCTGGAAAGTCACAAATTTGACCTTTCCTCGGGGCTTTGACAGAATGTTTGCGACCTGCACATTAGTCCCAATGCGATGGAGCCATCTTTCTCATCGATGTACCATATCCAAGATAAAGTGGTACCTAATGTCTATATGTTGTAGCGATCATAGAATACGAGATTCCTCAATAATTGAATCCCCCTCTGGTTGGCACAGAAGATCACGGTGGTATCCATCATGTGTACAAATAGCTCACTGAAGAGTTTCCACAACCAGACAACTTCACACGAGGTCATACTCATAGCTATGTAATCGGTCTCAACGATGCTCAAAGAAATCGACTTCTGCTTCCTGCTCATCCAGGATATCGAAGTAGAACCTAAAGAGAACCAGCACTCAGAAGTGCTCTTGCGATCCTCCACATTGCCTGCCCAATCAGTATTCGAATAATCATGCAACTTCATATTTCCGGCAGTGTAAATCCATGAGAGATTGTGCCCTAAAGATATCTCAGAAGATTTGTGGCACCAATCCAGTGAGGCTCAACCATATATGAGCTCAACATGCTAATTGCAAAACATATATCTGGACGGGAGTTCACCAAGAACATCAATCTTAGAATGAGCTTATGAAACTCAGAGGCATTTCCCAAATCAGGTCTGGCATCTCTACCACATAACTTCTGAAAGTTAAGATCCATCGAGGTAGTCACGGGCTTGCAGTTCATCATTCCAAATCTGGAATCCAACTCCCTCTTACTTTTGCAAATGAGATGGTCTGCACCTGTCAGAAAGAGGTTGTCCTCATAAGGTGCCTGCATGAGAGGTCTATCATCCACAACCATCAAGCAATGGTTTAAATTGGCTTCACTCCTAGTGAACCTAAGCTTCATCAGACAACTATCAATCCTCTTATATTAAACCCGGGGTGTTAGCTCTAAATCATAGAGAGCTTTCTTCAACCTGGATACGTGAGATTCCTGATCATGAATCTCAAACCCCTCGGGTTGTTCCAAACTTGTGGACTTGCTACATGAGGGGAATGGTCCCCTTGTAAGATTTTCCTTCAATACGTCTCGGGCATGTACCTTCATGCTCTTCTCGAATTCAGGCACCCCTGTCACCATCTGACTCACATCAGGTAGGGTCCCATAATAAGCAGACCTCCGGTGCTATAGATGAAATGTGTCAACTAACATGGTCCCCAATGGACTTCTTGCAACTTGATATAAATTGCCAACACGTACCTTTCCATCGATGAATGCCACCTTGAAACCTTTGACTTCCATTGCCGAAACGGACACCAGGTTCTTCTTGCGACCAAGTACATAAAGATATTCTTATAAATGAATCGAGTTTCCCTCATTCAATTGAGGGGTAACATTCCCGACACCCTTTCCGGGATAGGTGGCATTGACTCCAAGTATAATTCCACAATTGTTTCCATCTCTACCAAATTAGAGAGTGCACCGTTCTATCCGATGAAGTGCCTTGAAGCACTACAATAAATAAGCCGGATTCCCAAACAGTCTGGAGGAGAGGGCCAATATAAGATAATGCTTCGTTATCTTATTAGAAACAACATTTGATTCTTCATACCTTGGGTCCCTTGCTCTCTTTGAAGAGTCGGCTATTTCCTTGATGACCTACATTACCTTTCATTCCTCCGATCATTGAAGATGTCCCTGGAATGATTGTTATCTTCATCAAGTGATGTGTGAACTTATTACAAACAAGGCATCTGCCTTTCCTTCTACCCTTAGATCCGGACTACCCATTGAAGTGATCTTTAGGTAGGCCATCAGAAGCTTCTGCTACGCCATTTTGATAATATTCTTTGCTTCGACTTCACCCTTGGTGAATTTGAAGAGGGATGAGGAATCCATTGATCCTTTTGTCATTTCCCAACTGTCTTTGGTGATTGCTCTTTCACTCTTGCTTGGGCTTTGTCTTCACCTCACCTCTGATACCATGTTAATTTTAGGTATGTTCTATGCTAAGAACAATTTATTTCAATTTTCACAGTTAGCTCAATATCTTTTCCAGATTAGCAATCACATCAGCATAATAGTAAATTGCAGATAAAACATAAACATAAATCGCAGAAGACAAGCCAAGACAAGAGGACACAAGATGTGGCGCTAGCCAGGGACAAACCCAAATGTAGGGAAACCCTTGATCAATTCTTCTTATATGTTCTTCAATAGTTCAACAGAGAGATAGAGAGATAGTACATATACAACAGAAGTCAACACTTTGACTTATCTTAATAAGAGCATAGATCATCTCTAAGTAGATGATACATGAGGTAGCTGAACTCAGTTGAAGACATGTTGCTTCAACGGATTCTCCAAGGTGACTCCGTCACCATGCTGCACCTCACTGTGCTGCACCATGTTGCACCCATCATCACAGTGCTGCATCTCATGATGTTTCACTTAATCATGATTGTACCCATCATTGTACTGCTGTACTATGCTGAGCTATGCTATTCATTGCTACTCCATGTACTCGCTGCACCAAGTACCATTGTTGTCCCGAGTACTGTTGCTGCATCATGATTGTTGCACCATGTACTAGTGCTCCACCATGAACCATTGCTGCACCATGTACTTGCTGTCCCATGTATTATAGCTCCACCATGATCCATTGCTGCTATGTCAAGCTACCAATTTGTCTCCCACAGACTGCCCAACAATCTGATCCAAACTGACCCAAAGAATGGATCCAACACACATCACAATTGCTGCTACAAGATTGTTGTACGCCACTGTTTGGACTGTTGTGCCTGCACTTCTGGTTTGGGCTTGTATCACTGCCCTTAACCCAACACATAGTCAGCAAGACTAGCTCTTAAGGGTTGCGGCCTACCTTGGAGAGGCTCCTCCCATGCCACGTTGTCCTCTAAAGGGGTTGTCCACCTCAACACAACCATAGAACTCCAATAGCTTGCTATGGGTTGTGGCCTAGCTTGTTGTAGCTTTCGGCCTTCTAAAAAACGTGCCCAAACAGTCACCCAATTGCCAGTGTTAAGCTCCTCTTCTACTCGGCCTAGCAGCCTGCCTTCTCGACCCTCCTTCCAACAATCCGATCACCTGAAATGACCTTCGTTTAGGGTATCATAGACCTATGACTAGGGCAGGATAGACCTGCAGCGAGGGCAAGATAGACGTGCGTATAATGGCAGCGTGTGTAGGCCTCCTCCACCGTGTTATATCTCCATGCTTGGACTGCGGCTAGACATCCTTTAGGCAACGTATATAAGCAATGATCTTCTCTCCAGGACTGCGGGTAGACCCTCCTTTAGGACTACGACTAGGGTAGCTTGATTAGCCTCCTCTCCTCTTGCGTCTAGGGCTTCATACTCCTAGATTTCTCTTCCACTAAAACCCAAAGCAAGTGGAGAGAAATCAAGAGTGAAGTTTGTACAAATGACTCTCAAGTCACCTCCTTTTATACTAAAACATTGAGCACGTGTGGGGGTTATTTGGCTGCTTGCCGACCTTGACGAATTGTCCCATTACACAAATAAATTCATATCTCCATGAATACCTATTTGGATCAGATGATCTTTAGATAAATCCTACACCTCTTGATGAGAGGGATCCAAGAAAAATATTAGCTGCCATAAATAAGATGACCCATATGGAGTTTGGCCCTAGTTGCCAACTTTAACAAAATTGGTAACATTGAATGCCCTAGATTTCTCAACGCTCTTTACATCAGGTAAGGCTTTGAAATGAAGATGAGAAAATCTTCAGTGCCATAATTCGGATTGAAGAGAAGTATCACAAGTCATTGCTCCCAACGGACTTCCTCCAACCTGATAGAGACCTTCAATCTTGAATTCAATAGTGAATGCATCTGTTGGGTTCTTTTGCCAAACACTAACCTTCCTATCAATGAATGTCACCTTCAAACCTTTATCTTCCATCGCAGAAATAGAGACCAAGTTCATTTTCAGATTTGGTACATATAGTACTTCTTGTAAATGAAGAGTTTGACCTTGATTTAAGTGGAGAGTAACATTCCCAATTCCTTTCACAAGATAAGTGACATTATCCCCAAGTATAATCTCCATATTTGTCTTGTTTTCAATCAAGTTAGAGAGAGCTTCTTTGTACCCAGTGATGTGCCTTGAGGCACCACTATGGATGGAAGGGAAGGCTCCAAGCCACATGCTATGGTACAAGGGTAGCTATGATGAAGGAAGCCCACACATTGGTATATGGTGTAGGAGAGAGCAATTGTGGTACATGAGTTATCTTGACCTTTGTTTTTCCACCCTTCTTCATATGCCTTTGGCCTTTTATTGATTTTTCTTTCTTCTATTGCACGGGGTTCCAGGGGATGAGATCATGATGTGTATGATGAAGCCGTGATTACCCCTTTAAGGTTGGGTAGTTCATCGCCCACCAGGGGTTGGGACAATCATGGGTTCCTAAATGATGCAGGGGACACTCATATGGGCTGTAGAAACCAGGGTGTTGGCCATAATGAGAGGGCACATTGTATCCTCAAGGAGAGTTTCCCCATATCCTCAAGCGGCAAATTGGTACAATGTGTTGCACACTGAGTCCAGAACAATGTGCGATGCCTCTCCATAAGCATCCTGTTGGCAGACACATAATTAGCTGCATTATCTGTTATGACTTGCACTACATTCTGCACACCAATCTCGGTGTTGAACCCATCTAACAACTCACATATCATTGTTGCATATTTTATATGTGTTGATGCATCCAATGATTTAATAAACATGGTACCTTTAGGACAATGTACCAAGAAATTTAGAAGGGTCCTATCCTTCCTATCTGTCCAACCATCAGAGATCACTGTGCATCCAGACATTTCCCATGTCTATTTCAACTCCGCCAATTTAGAGTTGATGTCTTGCTTTTCTGCTTTAAGGATTAGCCCTCACAACTCCTCATATGTAGCACTTTTGTACCTTGGGCCCACAACAACAATAGCATCACACATTGGCTGCCAAAATGGATTGGTTTTGGTGATGCTGAGAGGTAAGTCGCTCTAGAAAAGACACCTCCCCATAACACTATCTGCTTCTTGCTTCTCCCTTTTTAAACAATTGATTTTATGGAAGGTTGTGCTCCATGTCCTGCTCGTGGAACAAAAAATGATGACCTCCCATTCCCAATAACATTAGCACTAGTAGTAGAAGGTGATGTTGTGGAGCCCCTCCCACTACCCTTGGCCTCAAAATCAGAAGAAGATATCCCAAAATATCTACCTGCACGTTTAGCCTTGTTTCTTTCTGCCTCTTCCTTCTTTTTGTCTTTTTCATCAATTGCTTCAAGAGCTTTTTGTATAAGCTCCGCACTAGAAACCGTACAAAGCCCAACATCATGTCAAGGGAGTTTAGCCAAATGGTATTTCAATCGTGTAACCCCTCCTGTCATCTTGGTCCCACACAATTTGCATGATAGATATGCCTGATTTGTCCCACCATTAGGCTCTCCATACTCCCAAAATGGGTTCAAGGCTTTTGGCATATTGGTGAACTAATTCAAATCTAGGGCACCAAAAAAACAAAAATTTGGCATTAAACACCCATACACCAAAAATAATAAGTAATAACCACCTCATTTTAAAAGATATTTTTTTACTACATTATTTGCAATGTGAATTCAATGAAAAATGGCAATAAGAGGGTGCATAAGAAAGTTAAAAAAAGAAATGAAGCTTGCTGTCCAAATATGGAGAAAACCCTTGCATTGGCTCATGAGCATGAAAATCATAGCAAATGGAAAAAAAGAAAGAAAGCAAAATGTTGGTAGGCAAAGAGGCAAGCATGCATAACCCTAAATCTATGAAAAAAATCATTAACATAGGGGTTTTTAAGAACATACCTGTTAATGGAAGAAATGAAGTTTGTCTCACTATTCTTCAATCTTTGATCCACAAAAATTCTTATTTAATGGTGATAATGGTTGTTTGATCCTCAATCCCTCCTTGACAACCACCACAAAGCTCTTCCTCTTCCTCCTCCAAGACTCAAAAACCAAAATGAGCAAATCAAATGACCAAATTCCCTTTTCTAGCCACGGCTCAACCTGCCGACAATTTTTGTATCATCGCGCGATATTTCAGAAATATCGCGATATTTTCGAGAGAGGAAATATCGCGATATTTCGGCTCACCAAAAATATCATGATGTTTCCGAAAAACAACATTGTTGTTAAGTACTCTTGCAATAAGAAGATTCATAATAAGTACTTAAGCAACATAAACGATCTTAAATCAAGATAAATTTCACTCATCATCTTGCATTAAGCATCCTAGATCTAGTTTGCATTAATAATTTACCTCCTAGCATACGCTAGGTTGATAGAGATTTAGGGCAACCCTTTTCAAACTAGCTAGGGAGGTTCAACTCTTCCTAGTAGTTAACATAGTGACCTTGCAGTCGTTAGAGCCACAGTGTCTGCAGTGCCGGAGGCACTAGGCAAGTGGAACACAGGGGGGGCTATCGTTAATTAGCTTGTTGCATGCTTCCCATTGGCTCCCATTTCACAACTTACTTTGGGAATTGTTTCTCAAAACAGTTAAGGGAAAGGTTCTACTCAGATTAGGCATATAATTAAAATTAACCAGGATCATTGCATCTCACATAGGTCCTAGGACTTGCACATCATATAGGTTAGTCAATGATTCAAGAACTGGGTGTCCATCCGGTCACTTGGTTTCAGTTTACGGTTTACCATAAGCATGAATTGTTAATCTTTCTAAATTTAACTAAGTAGCTAGGCCACTCATCTGTGTCTCCCAAGCAAGTTGGTTCTCAACTTGTTTTCCTTCATCTTATTTCATAGGGACTACCCCCCATAACCTACTATTAGGAGACAACTAGAATGGAGTGGGCGGGGACCAAAGTGACAAACCTCGCCCTGAGCGGTTGTCGTGGGCGTGTATAATTTGAGCAACAACAATTTGTATAGGTCTAAGGAAATTTCTTTTTCACACGTGCAAGGGTCCTTGGAGGCATTTTTTGCGTTGACTTTTTTGCTGCAAGATTTGACATCAGTTTGAGAGAGTTTGACTTTGTCTTTTGACTTGCTTTGGGTGTGAAAATTTTTATTTCTTGAGGCCTAGTTGACTGGCACAAAAACCGAGGTGATCTGGGTTGTTTGACTAACATTGACTTCAGGGTTGACTGCAGGATTTGGTTATATAATTTCTATTTTGACTGAGTTTGACTAGGATTTCTTGGAATGGTTTGGGCTAGCTTTGACCAACATTTGAGGCCAAATTTGTGGATTGTTAACCAAGCTCTTGGAAGGATGATTTGACCCTTGACTTTGACTAGTTAGGGCACATTTTCACTGTTGCTGAATTGGACAAAAATTGCATACTTTGACAGTTGACCAGAATTGACTTTGGAGGCTCATCATCGGTGATTTTTGGTTCATCTATTTTTGGATAGTCAAAGGTTGAATTTGTCTCATTGTGAAATTGGATTATTGTACTCTCTGATGAACATTTTATGACAATCTAATGAGAAGAAGAATTTGAAAGGGTTTTCCCCCTTGTGGGGTTTTTCCCTGGACTTTGACCAATCTTGGTATCTCTTGTCATTGCTTCTGATTGTCTCCTATTGTTCACTGTCATTTACTGTTCTATCTACAATTACTATTGTTTATTGAAAGATTGAATTGATTGCTAATTCAAGAAGAAGGATTGGGCTAAAGTAATTTTAACAGCACAAAGCAATGGAAAATTAACATGGTATCAAAGCTAAGGTGAAGGACAAGCCCAAAGGAGACAAGAGCTAGAGCAAACATCTTTGGAAAAGTTGAAGGAATCTATCTGAATAGGTCAAGATGACTACCTCATATTTCAAGGAAGCTGAGAAGCTAGGAGACTTATCAAATTTTGTTGCTTGGAAGATTAGGTTGGAGATCATATCAGATGACAATGATGTCTTGGAGTACATACAAGGAAAAGTTCCCGAGCCACCGGAAAATGCTCCCGCTGCTGCCAAGAACAAGTACAAGAAAGGTGAGTTAAAAGAAAAGAAAATTATTGCCGATGGTTTGCAAAATCATTTACTTGTCTATGTCAAAAATTTGAAGAAAGCTAAGGATATGTATGATAAACTAGTTGACATGTATGAGGTCAATAATTTGCAAGAAATCATCTCCTTGAAAGATCAACTAAATGATATGAAAATGAATAAAGGTGAATCTATGCAGTCCTATATCATGAGGATATCTCGTCTTAGAAATCAATTACAGAGAGTTGGGGAATCTATACCTGACAGGAGTTGGTGTTGGTAACCCTTAGAGGTCTCCCTCGTATTTGGAAAACCTTCATTACCACCATAAGCAATAACAACAATTTCCTGTCATTTGATGAGTTTGTTGGAAAATGCACTCAAGGAGAATCCAGGATGATTCCAAGAGGTAGGATTCAAAAGCAGGAAGAAGGAGAGCCATCAACATTTGTCACTCAGGGAAAGAAGAGGAAGGAAAGAGGAGGTCCATCTGATTCAAGTCTGCACCAGCTCCTCCGGACTCCAATAGAAGGGAATCAAAAAGGAACAAGGACATGTCAAAGATTGAGTGTTATCATTGTCATAAGTTTGGCCACTATGCTCAAGATTGCGGAGCAAGGAGGGATGCTCCAAGGTCAAGGAATAACAACAATCGTGGCTTCAACAATAGCAGGTTCAATAGAAGAAGAGATGATTGAAGAGGAAGAGATGATAGAAGAAGAAGAGATACTCTGGATGATCAAGAAGAAGGCCGTCGTCCTCAAAAGAAGTCAAGGAATTCTAGGTATGAAAGTAATGCAAATGCTAGTCAATCTGAGTATATTCTTATTTCTGCCCTCTCTAGTTCTTCTCCTTCAGATTCATATGATAGTTGGATAGTAGATAGTGGGGCCTCTCGACACTTCTCCGGGTATAAGGAGGTCCTCTCAAATCTAGTTGAGAGGGAGACAAGTTTGCAGATTATTCTTGGAGACAATACTAAATATCCCATAAAGGGATTTGGATCTGTCAAATCTGGTTTCAATTTGGTTTCATGTAGTGATGTATGTTCTGGAACTAAAGAAGAACCCGATATCAATTTTTGCCTTGGAAGACAAAGGAATGAGAGTAACCTTCATCCAAGGAAAAGTCCTCACCTAGTCGAAGGAATCTCAAATGAAAGATGCCTTTACATTGGGATTTAGAGTAGAAGGACTCTATAGAGTCACTGGAAGACCTCTTCTAGCAATGGTCCACGACACTAATCATCAAAGTGAGCTATGGCATCGAAGATTGGCACATCTACATTATGAAGCTCTTCCAAAATTGAAGAAGTTGGTCTCCGGGATCCCTAATGTTCAAGCTCAGGATGAATAAGACCAATGACATCCTTCAACTCATTCATTCTGACCTATGTTGACCGATGCCCGTGCATTCTCTTGGTGGCCATCTCTACTACATAACTTTCATTGATGATTTCTCCAGGAAGACATGGATATATTACTTGAAGCATAAGGATGAGGCCTTTGATATATTCAAGGACTTCAAGGCTTTGATAAAAAATCAAACAGGGGAGAAAATCAAGGTCTTCAGGTTTGACAGAGGAGAATATATTTAGAATGAGTTCATAGACTTTTGCAAGAAGGAAGGTATCAAGAAGGAGACTATTGTGCCCTACGATCCTGAACAAAATGGAGTGGCTGAGAGAAAAAATAGGTCTATTGTGGAAGTTGCCTGAGCTATGCTCCATGATCAAAAGTTGATGAAGTTACTTTGGGGTGAAGCAACAAATACAACAATATATGTTCAAAACAGGGTTCCTTGTCAAGTGCTGGACAACAAGACTCCCGAAGAAGTATCCACAGGTGTGAAGCCCAACATTAGTCATCTCAAGATATTTGGTTGTCCTGTATATTTCCATGTGTTCAAGGACAATAGGAACAAATTGGAAGCCACCGGAAGAAAATGTAAGTTTGTTGGGTATTGTGAAAATTCTAAAACATTTAGAATATATATTCCTGGTCATTAAAAGGTTGGGATTAGTAGGGATGTAACATTCGATGAAGATGTTGCTCTTGGAAAAGCAAGGGACCTTCCTCCGCCTCCTCAAAAGAAAGATGATGATATGGAAGGTCCCTCCATGCTGGAATCTGAGAATTGTGATCCTATGGAACCCATGGATCCTTTGGACACTTGTCCAAGTGATCCTCCTACCAGGAAAAGACCATTGTGGTTTCGAGATACATTACAAGACACCAAGAAACACATTCCTGCCAGAGGGACTTTTAGAGAGAGCAAGAAGCCATGTTGATATCAGGGATACCTTGTTGCGATGAGTACAACCATTCAAACTGAACTGCGTACCTTCGAAGAAGCTGTGAAAGAACAACTCTAGAAAGATGTTATGGATAAAGAATACAAATCTATTATGAAGAATGATGTATGGGATGTTGTTTCGAGGCCGAAAGGAAAATCAATGGTGACTTCAGAATGGCTATAAAATCAACAATGGAGTTGATGAAGAATCGATAAATACAAGGCAAGGTTCGTGGCCCGAGGGTTCTTCTAGAAAGAGCGAGAAGATTATGATGATACATTTTCTCCTGTTGCTCGCTACAAAACCATTAGTTCGATCGTTGTGCTTGCTACTAGTCAAGGATGGACCCTTCACCAAATGGATGTGAAGATAACGTTCCTTCATGACATACTATAGGAAGAAGTTTATGTTGAGGAACCACGGGGATTTGAAGTGAAGGATTGAAAGACACATGTTTGCAGGTTGAGGAAAGCACCATATGGCTTGAAGCAAGCCCCGTGCATGGTTTGCTCGTATTGACAGTTACCTGGTGAAGCTTGGATTCACGAGAAGCAATGTCGATCCCAACCTCTACTTCAAAGTGTTCCAAGGTATGCCTTTGATTTTAGTTCTATATGTTGATGATCTATTCTTGACAGGTAGTGAGCCCCTAATGATTGAGTGTAAGAGGGAGTTGGCCTCTGAGTTCGAAATGAAGGATCTTTGTATGATGCACAATTTCTTGGGACTAGAAGTCTAGCAAAGACCTGGAGAGATTTTCCTATCTCAAGAAAAATATGTTGTGAAGTTGTTGGAGAGATTTGGAATGATAGAGTGTAAATCCTTTGCCACCCCGATCTTAAGTCAATTTATGACTAAGCTCTCCATACACATTGGGTTGCTGCCAAACACATTTTGAGATACTTGCATGGGACTATTTGCCTTGGTTTAAGATATTTTTCCGAAGATTTACAATTGCATGGATATACTGATGTTGATTGGGTTGGAAACCTTATTGACAGGAAGAGCACATCAGAGTGTTGCTTTAGCTTGCGATCTGCCATGATATCTTGGATGAGTAGGAAACAAAAATCCGTAGCATTAAGCACGATTGAGGGCTAGCTGTGAGGCAGTTTGGTTGAGAAAGCTTTTTTGGAGAGCTATTTGAGCAGATCCTTGATACTACTGCGATATATTGCGACAACAAGATTGGGATCCAATTGGTAGAGAATCTCGTATTTCATGGTAAGTCCAAGCACATTGAGATCAAGTACCACTACATTCGAGACATGGTATAGAGAGGAGCTGTAAGACTCCATCATATATCAACAGATGAGAAGATAACAAATATTCTCACCAAGGCTTTACCGAAAGGGAAGTTCTTGATATTCAGAAAGCAAGTTGGACTGTTGGATCTGACCCTCTTGGGTAAGGGTCTCTATTGATCAAGAACACTGAGCATAGCTCTTCCCCTTGTTTGAGCTCCCAAGGAGGAATTGTGTATTGAGGGCTCCTGGGATTGAGGTATCTCTGGACAATAGGATTGGTGTTATCCTTACCCTCTATGGTAAGTGAATCTCACCTATTGTCACCATAGGGTGTGCGTGATTCTTGTCATTTATGACAAGTTGTGTATCTCCCCCTCTCATGATTGATAGAGTATACCCTAGTGTGCATCCTACCCACAAGTGAGGCTTGTTGAGATTGCTCCTCATCTGGCCAATGGGTTGAGAAGACTTGAGTAGGTGTGATCCTTGCATAACAATTGGATCTCCCTCAAATATAGAGGATGCAGTTCTACCACTTGACTCTTTAGGGTCAACATAGGAAGATCAATAGACATTGGGATTGGTGTGATCTCTACCCTCGCTGGTAGATGGATCCCGCCTAATTGTCACTAGACATTAGGATTGGTGTGATCTCTAGCCTCGTTGGTAGATGGATCTTGCCCAATTCTCACCAGACATTGGGATTGGTGTGATCTCTAGCCTCATTGGTAGATGGATCTTGCCCAATTGGCACCAAACATTGGGATTGGTGTGATCTTTGGCAATGTTGCACGAAGTGGGGATGAAACGGGGACGTTTTTTGGAAGCGGGGACGCAGAAGTGTCATTTTCCAAAAATCTAGGAAGCGAAGCATCTCAGAAGTGTCTAGTATATATATATATATATATATTTTTTGCATTTATATTAAAAAAACATCCAAAAGACAAAATTAGTTGTAGAAGACATGAAAACATGCATATTTTTACATAAATCAAGATAGATATGGCATCCATTGTACATCAATGATTAATTATTTCAGCATCAACCATCTACAATCTTGATTCCTCTTCTCTTGTCTATCCTTTGCCTCTACTTCAATTCCATAGCGATTTTAGTCAACTTTGCCTAATTTTGATCAAAAAGCTTAATCCAAGCCTTATAATATGGTAGAGAAAGCTTAACATGCCTGATCAATGATTTTGACTTGAGTGAAGGGTACATAATTGCTAAGGCCATGACAAAGGAGTTCAACAATCAATAACACCAACATTGAGGGGGGTACATATAGGGCTTGTTGCTCTTGATTAAATGCCAATCACATGCACTCATAAATGATATAATCCAATGAAACACCACAATCCCATTGATCCTGAAAACTGTTAAGTCTGCTGAATTTTGAATGGGATATGAAATTCTATTTTCTCCATATGAAGTCTGATGAGGTTGGAACCACTCTTAAACATCCTGAGTCATTTCATGGTAATGTTAAAAATTTAAGTAAAAGGATGGAAATGAAAGATAAAGGAGAATGTCACTTTTACTTTAAGAATATAACATTACAATTAGGGAGCACCTTGGGAATATTCGGAAAGTGTAGTTCCTCACAGAACAATTCGAAATTTCCAAAAAAAAAAAAGCCTCGTGGAACTGTCCACTTTCTCTTGAATCCGCTCGCGATTCGCGGTGGATACACGCCCGAACCTCCAAAGATTCGCACCCAATCCTTTCCGGATCTACAGATCAGGAAATAGGAACCGCGGATCGGGCAATAGGAGTCGTGGATTGGGGCCCCACAAATCCAATTTTGCAAGAATCGCCAAAAAAAAGACGATCCTCGGATATGATTTTCTGATCGGCGGTTCCGCCGAAGGATAAGCGGTACGGGACGTAGATTTGCCTTTGGATCCTTAGGGGGGGGTGGTTCCTGCAACACTGATCTCTAGCCTCATTGGTAGATGGATCTCGCTTAATTGTCACCAAACATTAGGATTGGTGTGATCTCTACCCATGTTGGTAGATGGATCTCACCCAATTGTCATTGGACGATAGGATTGGTGTGATCTCTACCCTTCTTGCCAGTAGACAGATTTCGCCTATTGTCATTGGATAGAGGGTTGTAGCTTGTTAAGTTCCCCTGTGATGTCAAATTCTTCTTTTAGATTCGAGAGTGTTCAACAGATGAAGTACAAATAAGCAAAGATGAATAGAGACGACATTTGATTTGATGATGACGAGACATCTGTGACGGGATATTCTTTGCAGTAGGAAATTTCTCCCTAGCTGAGAGGGAGTGTTAATTTGGCAGCTCAAGGACAAATTCCCTCCTTTGGACATTATTCCTCTTTCATAGAGACCCAAAATTGACCTTGAAGCACTGAATTTGGATGAGGAAAAGTGTATTTTTGAAGTCAAGCCCATAGGTACACAAATTATTAAGGTCGGCTTAAGGACAAATTGCCCCTCCAAAGTTGCATATAAATACAACTGACCTTAAGCACATTTGGACATCACATCACAACATCTCTTCTTCTCTCTCAAGTTTGATTGTTCATACAACTTTGAGGCAGTTTCTTTTTCACACATGTAAGGGTCCTTGGACACATTTTCTATGTTTACTTTTCTACTGGAGGATTTGACATTAGTTTGACTGAGTTTGACTTCAGATTTTGACTTGCTTTGAGTGGGAAAATTCCAATTTCTTGATGCTGAGTTGACTGGCAAAAAAACCGAGGTGATCTGGGCTATTTCACTGGCATTGACTTGATGATTGACTTCAAAATTTCTCTCTTTTGACCGAGTTTGATTGGGATTTCCTAGACTGTTTTGTGTTGACTTTGACCAACATTTGAGGTTGAATTTGTGGACTGTTGACTGAGCTCTTAGAAGGTTGATTTGACCATTGAATTTTACTAGTTAGGGCACATTTTGATTGTTGCTGACTTGGGCAGAAATTGCAGACTTTGATAGTTGACCGGAATTGACTTTAGAGGCTCATCATTGGTTATTTCTGGTTTGTCTATTTTTGGATAGTCAAAGGTTGACTTTGACTCATTGTTGAAATTGGATTATTGTACTCTCTGCTTGATCCAAAATGGATTTTGGATAGACTCCTAAGTCTAAGTGTTCCTCACTGAGGAAAATGAAAGTCCAAGGAAGTTCTTGAAACTAGCCCCATTGCAGAGATCGTCTCATTCTGAATCTACTGCAACTTGAATGGGCAAAAACTGACTTAGGATGCAGAAGTTATCATAAAATGAAACTGCCTCTATCCTTTGGAAAAAGGAGCAAAATCCACTAATAATGGGTCCTAAAAAATCCTCTAAGTCTTCAAAATCCTCGAGAAGGTCAAAACCAACGCAAAAGGAGGACCTCTTAAAAAGTCGGATTACATTATCGGGACCCAAAAATATGAAGAAATGGCAAAAATGAGGCCTATCGTTGGCTTGAACAGTGAGTGAATAGGAGCCATCAGATTTGGCCGATCAACGGTCCAGATCCAATCGGCAATCGCAATCGACAATGGCTATCAGAGGATATCGGAGCACAACCTATGGTTATTGCGATCGCGACATTGCAATTGGCGATTGCAACGGAGCGATATCGCAATTGGCGACCATAACAGAGCGCTACATTGGCCCGGGGCATGAGCAATTTGCGATTGCGACAAGTCGCATTGCAATATCGCATTGCCGCATTACAGAGGAGCAGGGATATGTTTTATATATATATATATATATATGTGATGCAATTGGCCGGGCCCGACGGCAATATGAACCGGGTTTAATATATTTTGAAATCCGTTGAAAGGCATTTTTTATGTATTTTCGTATATTTTGCTATTAAACGAAATACAAAGGGGAAGCACGATGCGATGAAGTTCGGACCCGAAGGGGTTTTGGAATGAAAACGAATAATATTTGAAATCCGTCATAAGCCATTTTTGCGGTGTTTTCATAGTTTTAATGAAATTTTAAAATACAAAGGGAAACCTTGGAACAAGGCATTGGCGACTTGCAATAGCGATTATGGGCGGACCCGATGGGAGTTTAGGACGTGATTATGAAAATTTGAAATTTGGGAATAGTGTTCTCTGCGGATTTTTCCTGTGTTAGTGCATTTCTCTGTGTTAACAAAAAGCGACCGTTTCAGGGATTACACAAGCCCGGTGCACTCATTCGTTACAGAATAGGTGGCATCCATCCCTGAGGGTGTTTAGCAATGATTGCTAATGCTCAGAGAAGGGATTTGAGCGGACTGTGGCTAGAAGACAGAGAGCCCGAAAGGGAAAATGAACCAACAATGCCGATTTGGCTTAAAAAGCTACAGAACGACAGAAACAAGAGGGGGGCTGCTGAGTGGTTTTTTGGTTGTTGTTGATTGTTGTTGATGGCAGCTGAGGTTGTTTTGTTGCTGACAGTGAAGCCAAAGTAGGAAGCTAAGGCGAAGGAGGCAGCGCAGACGCAAAAAAGGCAGCCAAGGGAGTCACTTGGAAGTCAAGTGAAAAGCCAAGAGGGTTGTAAACTGATAGAGGGCAGAAAGAAGCCAGAGCCGAAGAGCCAGAGCCAGAGCCAGAGCTAGAGTCAGAGCCAAAGAGCTAGAACCAAGAGCCAAGAGCCAAAGCTTCAAGAGCCAGGGAATAACATGGTGTCTGAACCCGCTGTTTCTGTGTAAAACAACAGGAGTTAAGCCAAGAGCTTGAAAAAAAAAGACTTATACCATAATCCCAGAGAGCCTAGTTGAGTTGACTAGAGCTCACAGAGATGTAGCCCAAGAGTTGTGGGTGAACTCCTAATTAAATTGTTGTTTCTGTGTGTGTTTTATTGTTGCATTGTCTCTACTGTTTATTTACTGTTATATGCATTTATATATCAGTTTAAGCACATCAACTTACAACACAACAACAAAAATTAAAGCATGTAATCAGTTAAAAACAATACATCAACATACACCTATATTTTCAAGCATTTCTTAATTCCGCATTGGTTAATCAATAAGAATTGGGAAAATTTAAAGCTTTGGAAGTGAGAGAGGTTCTTGTAAGTTAGACAAGAAGCCTAAATGCCCCATTTTCAGATCACTGCTGAACATTTTATGACAATCTAATAAGAAGAATTTGAAAGGGTTTTCCCCCTTGTGTGGTTTTCCCTTGGTCTTTGACCAATTTTTGGTGTCTCTTGTCATTTTTTTTTCTGATTGTCTCCTATTGCTCATTTTCATTTACTATTCTATCTACGACTACTATTGTTTATTGAAAGATTGAATTGATTGCTAATTGAAGAAGAAGAATTGGGCTAAAGTAATTGTAACAACATAGAGCAATGGAAAATTAACATAGGGCAGCGTAATATTCAAGCCTATGGAAAGCCTATTGCCCTAGTATTGATATGCAATTCATGGTAATGTTAAATTTTTAAAGTAAAAGTGATATTCTCCTTTACCTTTCATTTTCTTTCTTCTACTTAAATTTTGAACATTACCATGAAATGACTCAGGATGTTTGAGAGTGGTTTAGACCTCATTGGATTTCATATGGAGAAAGTAGAATTTTAGATCTCACTCCAAGTCCAGCAAACTTGGTTTTCAGGATTTCAAGATTGGGGGATTGCAATGTTTTCATTGGATTTTGTCATGTAGTAGGGAATGGAACTCATATTTAATCAAGAGCACCAAGCCCTCTACGTACCTTGATGTTAGTGACATTGGTTATCGAACTCCTCTATCATGACCCTACTAAAAATGTACCCATCACTCACACAAAATGTTGACTTGAAATGCTATGTTTTTTCTATATTATGTTAATTGCTTAGAGGGTGATATTAATGACAAAGATTCGAAGATAGGCAATGATTTTGATGATATGTAGGTATTTGTTGTAGCATGACTTTTTTGGATGCTAGAGGCCATCTAGAGCCTATTTATTGATGTATTTTCAGTTCAGAGATGTATTGCACTTAATGCTATTTTGGTTATGTGCACCCTTACATGCTATATAAGTGAGAACTTGTAACTTGTGGACATGTGGTTGATGAAGACTATAACTTCTAGATCATTGTTGTTATATGGTTTAATCCATGTTTTTATGCTTTTTATATCTAATTCATCATTCTACATGCTTTTGTTGACATATATGCATCAAAATATATAAAATATATATTATATAAAAATTTGCTCCTGAGCCGAGAGCTTTTGAAAATGTCGCTCCCCGCTCCCGCTTCCAAGCAGCCTTAGTTCCTCCTCCTTGGGCTAGGAGCATGTGATAGGGGCAATTAATGATCCTCCCATACCTAAATCTAGCAATTTGTATAAGGTCATAAGCTAGTGTGAAATTTGAAGATGATACTTTGTGTGATATACTTATATGGCTCTAACATTGAATATGGTCCACTTTTTATGCGTCAATGACTCTTGCATCCATGCTAAAAGACCTTGCTCGATTCTTTGGAGCTTTCATTTGATGATGATTCATAGCTCTTTGGAGGATGTTGATGATGCTTCACTCATACCTCTTGGACATTTATGACACACCCTATGGAGGGCCTTCCATTGTACCTTGTATGTTGCACACTAGATGATGGGCATTAAGCTTGATGATGATTTGGCATGCACCCTATGACACTCCTCCACCTCCAACACCTTGGACACTAGCCATTGGAGTTAGGGCATTTCTCATTGATCATGATGTGGCACCTCCTTGCATGACGTGGGCTTAAGGAAGGATGATGTTAGGCTTGAGAGAGTACTTTTACTGTGGAAACATGCCTCTTGGACTATTCAGTGCACCTCTTGATGAAGAGACATGTTTTTTTGAGGATTATGTCAAATGTTTAGGCCTCTGCACCCACACGTGGCCTTTTTTTAGGGTATTTTTCATGTTATTTTGTTGTTTTTTCACATTTGAGGATATATTGGGGGTCGGCTTTGATGACCTATAACTTGTATTATGGATTTTCATATTTTAGTGGCTTTTATCCTAAGCTAATGCCCTTGGTTTTCCTCACATAAATAGGGAATCACTTAGTTCATTTGTATCACTTAGTTCATTTGTTCATTGCAAAACTTGAGAGACATATCTCTTGGATTACATACATGTTCTTTGGTTCACTATGGAGCTCTAGTTGAGTGACTCATTTGGGGACTTTTTGGATGTGGATTTTTTACCTCATTTCATGGATGTTTATGGTGACACTTGGATGAATGCATAGTAAAATAAGAAGTTTAATTTATCTTATTTTGGTTTCATGTTTTGTTGGATGGATGATGCATGTTATCATGATATTTGTTTCATGATCCTTGTTAAACTAACGCTTCCTGAGGAAGTAGCATGTTATCTCCATCCCTTAATCTATTCATAAAACTTTGAGAGCCATGACTCAAACTTTAGGGTAAGTATGTTAACTTTCCCTAGTTCTTTTGAGTCTTGTTTCTACTCTAGAAGTCGCCTTAAGTTTGTATGTTCCTAGACTCCATTAGCACTAGATTGAGAAGGCACTAGTCTTCTCTCTTGTGGTAATCCTTAAAACCCTAAATTTTTATTTTGTTTTAAGGTAAATTAGGGTTTTTTTTATAGCAAAATCATACATTTTCAGCATTTATTGACTTGGACATTGATGTCCTAGGGTGAGGAATTGATTGGAAAAGTAAAGTTACATTTCATGTGCAATTTTCAGCCATTAATTAGGGCTGACGTCTAGGGTTTAAGTGTTGTTACATACCTTTTAACCATAGAAAATTGTTGTAATTTATTCTCTCATTTACTCATAATTAGCCCTCATTTCACATTTTATTATCATAGGTTTTGAGGCTAAATTTGTTGTTGTTATAAACTATTGTATTTCTGCAAATTCTGATTTAAAGAGCTAGTTTATGACAGCCAAGTGTAATCTCTTGGTTGTGTATGTTTGGGAACCTATTTGAGCCTTGATTGGTTGACCTAAGCCTTTAGATTGAACCATAGGAATCTGAATTCAAACCTTGAAGTTGGTTTTTAATCCACCCTAAACCCTATTTCCTAATTCCTTGGGTGGAAATGATTGTAGAACACTTAGGCAGCACGTGGCTTAAGGCAATGAGTTTATTTGATTCCTAATTTCTACTAGGGAAGCCTCTCTTGTGTTAGATTGTGTCTATTACTAAAACGAAGGGAGTTGTTGCTGAGGTGACAGTAGTGGTATTCCCATTGTTGCACTTGATATAGGTTGCCTAGTGAGGCTTTGCACTAGGGTGATACATTTTTGATGTAACATGCAGCATGACAACCATGTTGTGATGGACAAACTTCAGCCATTGGAATACATGGTTACAAATAATAGGGTGATGATTGGATTCCTTCTCTTCGAGCTGGGAATTAATTGCATTAAAGACATCGGGAGAAAAGAGTGGCCCAGCAAGTTCAATGTCCGGAACTTAAAGCTACCTGCTGTTTCGAGATAGCAACCATAAATGTTGTCTTATTTTATAAACTCCAGTTTATATGCGGACTGCAGATCATTGAGCTATATATATATATATATATAGATATATATATATATATATTTAGTCTCTGATAGAAGCAGGAGAACTTTTATTCTATGTCAAAGACCAAATACAGATGCTCAGACTTGGGCCTTAAATAGCTTATTTCTTTCTGTCATAGACCAGATTTACATAGATAGATCAATCTCAGTAGAGGAAATCTGGCCAATTGAGCTCTATCAGGCATCTGCTGATAATCTTCCGTATGTTTCTGCTGTATTAAAAAAACCTTTTAGTTACCAAGAAAAAACTCTTGATAGTTTGGGTGCCCTAAAACATCCCACATATGGTCCTGCTTGTTCTTTGGGTGTTGTGGGCCTTTGAATCTTAATATCTACAGCCATCAGGCCTTTGATTCTAGATTTCTTCTAAAACTTAATATTATTGGTGTTCTTTCAGGGTGTATTGATTCGAGCAGTTGAACCAACATCTCTCGCAAAGGAAGTTTTGAAGAAGGTACACATCGGCTAACCCTGTTATGAGTAGTCATTTCAATATTACCATGTGCTAAATTTCATAGAGCTTTCAGAGTATTGTAGCATTGAAATTCAAATTTTCTGAGTTCAAATTATAAACAATAGGGATATTGTGAAGAAAATCTGGAGAAATTTTCCAGTTCAAATTATTTAGACACCTTCACACATATCATAAATGTAGAGAGATAACTTCAACAATTAGCATTACAGTTGGATGTATGTTTTATAACTGAGAGCTTTTCAATATTTTTTCATGAAGCATGATTTGTTTACTTCCTTTTATATAAAATATAAATGTGTTTTTCGGGGGAGAACTGTAACAAGGTCCTAAGATTTTATCATCCGCCAAATATCAAGTGAATGTAAACTCTGTAATGTTTATATTCTATATGGCTACATCTGCGGTCATTTCCAGAGTCTGCTTCTTGATCATTAATGATGTTTATCATGATTTTCTGAAATATCAACTAAAGGTTAATCATTTATTAGTAATTACATGTCAGTCCCAAATCCTGCTAAATAAGAATCCTCGTTTTCTATTTCTTATGTACAGAGGGCAGTGCTTTCACACAGGTGAATGTAATTGTAACCCATCTTTTGTTTTTTCTGGCTCATTGCCCATCTTGCGTCAATTAACCCTATTTCTTCTTATTAATTATAATTTATGCCTAGCAGCCAATTTGTTGATCATCTTTAATTGAACTAGGTTCATGAGGGGAATTACTACATTCTGAATTTCTCTAGTGAATGAAGTTGACTGCAAATTAAGCGGAGAATCTCTTACTGAATACATAGTTGATACTCTTAGGTAAGGTCCTGAAAAATCAACCGTTCATCCTTCTACTCCATTCATTCTCTTTCAACAGTTAAATTGCATGGAGCATGAACAAGCAAATTAGAATGTGATTAAGTGGACAGTACACAATAAAAAGTTGTAGTAATTTGTTTGTATTCATGAATCAGTTGTTGAAACTACGTTGTAACATTTCAATATTTTAACTTCAAACACCTTGTCCTTAACCATCAATGATAAAAAATAAATCAATAAATGAGAATGTAATCAGTAATTAACAGGAAAGGATAAGTAGTGACAGATTCATCATAGGATTCATAGAGCAGAAATGGTTCTGACTTCTAACCCCTTCTATAAGTCTTAAATTCACCTGTAAGATATCAAACCCTAATAAAAGTTGATGCTATCGAAATCTAAAAGGGAAGTGGATGCATAATAAAATTAGTCAACAACATAAGGTGTGAAAAACATAGATAGAAGGTGATTTACCGTTAGATTGTCACCAACATAAGGGTATTTATTAGGCTAACGTTATCAGCTATGCCTACAGGGAGATGTCATTGTAAGCTTTGATGGTGTACCAGTGGCTAATGAAGGAACTGTACCTTTCCGTTCCACAGAGCGTATTGCATTTGGATTTCTCATCAGTCAAAAGTAATATGCACTTTGTTATCATTTGTCATTCAAGCAAACTTGATATGTTTATCTGACAATGAAATCATGAGTCATTTTAAGGATGTGGGATCATCCATCATATAATATGACTTTCTATAACTTCTTTCGATCAATGTTTGAAGTAACCCTGATTTTCCAAATGTCTAGATATACAGGTGATACAGCAGAGCTTGGGATTATTCGAGAAGGAAAGAAAATGAATGTTGTAACAACATTGAAGCCCCGTGTTCATCTGGTACATATATGCTGTTTATTAGTCTACATCAATTGTTGATTTTGAATGAATAAAAAAATAAGGTTTTTGATTATATGTGACGATTTACAATTAGTATGGACTTGTCTCCAAAGCAAATGACAGTGATTGCATGGCAGAAATGTGCCTTACAGCTGCATTTGTTTCTAGGTACCATATCACATTGAAGGAGGGCAACCTTCATACCTAATTGTTGCAGGATTAGTGTTTACACCTCTATCAGAGTCACTAATAGAGTGAGTTTTCACCCTTAAAAACTTTATTAGCAACATCCATGTGTGATTGTATGCTTTAAAACAAATTGTGGGTAGTTAGATTTTATTTTCATTCACTCAACTATAATGTTATATCGACATTTCTTGAATATATACGAGTTCTTGATATCGTATATGGTTGTTGATGTATTGCAGCGATGAATGTGAAGAATCTATGGGGGTAAGCTGTAGCCTAATTTGGTTGGTTATATTACATTGTAGCTGAGTTATATCACATTTGACCTGAGTCACCTGGTTTGTGTTCATGCAACAATAAAATTCAGAAAAGTATAAGATAAAATTCATCATCAAATTTGAAAAAGAGAATTAAGTAAATTTTCTCGTAACTGCATATATTCAAAGAAAAAACAAATACAATTTTTTTTATATATATTTATTTGTTTAAATCTTCAAATTTGATGAAAAAATTGTCAATTTCAATCTCAGGACTGAAAACATGTTAAGACATCATGTATTGTTCAAAGACATGTTGCATGTGTGTATTGTTTTTTTTCCCTTCTTTTTTTGAAGTTAAGCAAAAGGACAACTTTTAATGATTGATTATTGGTGGGGTAAATGCACACCTAGGACCTTCTTCACACATAATTAGGTGCACATATGACCACTTTGCTTCATCCACTAGACATTCCCTACCATTTGTGATCATCTTCTATTTTTAGCATCTTTTATATTTAAGTATTGAAGGTCTTTCTCATGGAAATGTTCATAGATGAATGACTTTATTAGCGCAGTTGAATCCCAAAAAATGATATCTTTTATATTTTTAGTAAGTCTATTTTTAACAGGAGGTGCCACCTAGGATAACATGGGGCAGTGATTGAGCAGTGACATGGCTATTTCCTATCCACTAGTGTGCATTACCTTATCCATAGGGTCCCTAATTACTAATGCACACTTCCTCTCTTATTTTGGGAGATTGTCTTATCCACTCACTTTATCACCTTATTGTTTAACTTTCAGTTGCATTTTTGGAGATTTCTTGCTATTTCTGATTTACGAAGTCCATTAGGGAGTTATCACTTCACTTCTAACTTATTTTTGACTCCACTTATCTTTAGTAAACCCTATTTTAAACTCTCACTATATTTTAAGGTCTCTTACTTCAACTTTAAGCTACTAGCTAATTAGGGAAAATGTTTTTCTATTTTCTAGTGTGTATGCACTATGGAACCCCAACCTAGTGTGCATTAGTTCTATCATTGATCCAATTAGCAGGGTTGTTAAGGGCCTAGAAACCAAGGTTGCACGAAACGGGGAAACGGGTACGAGTTTCCGAAACGGGAAGCGATACGAAACGCGACCTCCCCAAATTTTGGAAACGGGGAAACGCGAATATATATATATATTAGGACATTTAACATTTAAGAAATATGTGCAATCATAAAGCATATATGATACATTCTAATTTATTACATTATGATAAAATTGTCAATTGTCAATGCATAAACTATAAGTATCTAAATTTACATCACATTTACTAATGAATAATCACATAATGAAAATAGAAATATCCAAAATCAGCCACGGGAAATTTCAAATTTTTTGTCTCGTGCTTGATTGGGAGTCTCCTCCTACATAGTCGAATGACCTTAGTGCTCTTGATTAAATACAAGTTTCATACCCTAGTACTCTACATTCTCTTGATTATTGGGAGTCTCCCCTGCATAGAAGGCTTTGTTCTCTAGATTAAATACAAGTTCCATACCCTAGTACATGATAAAATCCAATGGAAACATTGCAATCCCCCCAATCCTGAAATCCTGAAAAACAGATAAGTCTGCTGGATTTTGAGTGAGATCTAAAATTCTACTTTCTCCATATGAAATCCAATGAGGGCGAAACCACTCTCAAACATCCTGAGTCATTTCATGGTAATGTTAAAAATTTAAGTAAAAGGATGAAAATGAAAAATAAAGGAGAATATCACTTTTACTTTAAGAATTTAACATTACCATGAACTGCATATCAACACTAGGGCAAAAGTTCACTTTTATAACTTTAGACAGGCATCTGGAAGCAACTAGAAGTCACTAGGCTAACGTAAGAATAGATTAGAAAACAAATAAAAAAAAAAATTAAAAAAAACACAAGTAAATGCTGAAACGTGGGTCGTACGGCCCTGAAACGCGTTTCAGGCCGTACTGGCCACATTTCAGTTTCGTGAAACGTGGTAGTACGGCCTAAAACGCGTTTCAGGGCCGTACCAAACGCGGTTCAACGTTTCGTACTCGTTTCCGTACGGAAACGCCCTCCTACCCCACGTTTCCTGCAACATAGCTAGAAACATTGTTGGATGGGCACACACAAAGCAAGGACTTGTTGTTACCTCAATCCAAGCCCCCACTTTCTAGACCTAACTACCTCCTAAAGGTCAAGGGAGGATTCCCAAAGGTAACCCCAACTGACTCCAAGTAAAACTAGTGCCTTAAATGAGGTTGAGAAGGAGTGGATTTGTTATATTGGATTATCCCATTGTTTGTGTGTATAATTTAGCAATAGAAAACTAAACAACAATTACAGTTACACCAAGTTGTTGGAGAATGTAAATAGATTTAGTCTTCATAATGACTTTTGTAATCATGACATTGTATATTTTATATAAAAAGAGAAAATTTTTATTTGTTTATTCAAGCATGGGTTTCATGCTCAAAGTCTAGGTCAAAGCATGTTTTTCATGCTTCTAGGGCTTGTTGAGACAAAGAAGAATTTTTTCCATGTATTGTAGTCCTATTTGGACTTGTTGTAACAAAAGAAAATCATTATAGTTGAGTTTGGAAAGTCAATTTGTCCTCCAAGACCAAGTCGGCCCTGCCAAGGAGAATTCGGCCTAGAAAAGGCCTATTTGACCTCTTGAAAAGTGTATATATAGAAGGGACTTCGACTCATATAGAGACTGCAAAAAAGTTTGATCTACAATAAGATAAGAAGGCACAAGAGTGAAAGTCAAGGAGAGAAGGACTTTGAAATCGAATCATTTGTGCTCACACATGCGAGAAGTTAGGGTTTTCTGGGCAAATTGCAAGGCCGAATTGTAGACCTGAAATTGTAGGATTGAAACTTTGACTGGAGTAGATTGTGAAGAATTTGACCTTCATTGACTTTGGTAGACTTTGACTTAGTGCTTGGGAGGAATCTTGACTTTGGTCTTTGGGTCTTGGAGGTCTCATTTTGATTTGATTATGTAAGAAGAAGTATTCTTTCTGGGTTTTCCCCTTGGAGGGGTTTTATCTTGGTCTTGGTGTTCGTCAATTAAAATCTCTATAAGAAGAAGAATTCGTTTGGGTTTTCCTCACAATTGGGAGAAGTTTTGACCCTGGATGATAGCCCATATTGTGTGTCTCTTGTCTCTTTATTGTTATGTTTTGGTAGTTGTTTGATGAAGAACACGATAATAATCTAACTAAAGAGAAGATCCTAATTTATTGAAGTAAAAAGCATTCACAAGCAGTTATCAATAATAGAGAAATCACCTAATATCAATGCCCTAGATTTCTCAACATGGAATTAGAGCTAAGGTGACAAAGCCAAGAAAGGGCATCTTATCAAGGGACAGTCAAGGTTCAAATCTCGAGGAAGGCATCAAAGCGAATCTAGAAGTCAAAGATCTATCAAGAAGTCTACACTGGAAGAAGTCTTGGGATCCTCAAAAGACCACAAAGACCCTACTCAAGTTGAATAGACCTACAAATCAAAGTATCTTGAAGACTATTCCTCCATGAGAAGCAAGATCAAGGACGTTATCATCATTTTCAAAAGGTTCTAAGGCAATCTCCCTCTCATTGAAGCAAGGTCCTTACCATTGAAGAAGATCATCCAAGAAGCATCAGGACATCATCAAGAAGTCATTATTGATCATCATCAACAAGGACATCACCATCAAAGGATCTAAAGTGATCTCCTTAGTGGAATCAAGGATCACTCTTGAAGAGATCTATCTTCATCAAGGAGAAGTTCTATGTCATCTTTACTATCATCAAATTCAAGGAGGCATCAAGTGGAAGGAGCATCTTAACATGTAAGTATATTCATGTCCACATCTTATTCTGTCAAAATGTCTTTTTGCAAGGAAAGCAACAAATTGGTTGGGGCTTCAAATTATTTTTCATGGAAGAAGAGGACTTGGAAATGAGGTCATGGGTCATGTCAAAGGATATATCCCCAAACCAGCAAAAGAAGATGCTCAAGGGGAAGTTAGGGCTCAAAGGATTCTTATAGAATCCATCAAGGATCCCGTCATTTCATATGTATCAAAATTAGAAGCCTCAAAAGAAATTTATGACAAACTGGTAGAGTTGTATTTCGTAAGCACTGCAGGAGTCCTCTCATTAAGGCAAGAACTCTACAAGCTAAAGGATGTCAAGAGAAGAAGGAATAGCTTCATACTTTATGAGGATATCTGAAATTAGGGATCAACTTCAAGATCTGGGAGAAGTCATGTCTGATAGAGAAATGACCACAGGAGTACTAAATGCACTACCATAGGAGTGGGGTAACTTTACTTAAAGTATTTATGGGAAGAAAGAAGCCACTCCATTCCAAGATCTATGGTCACTATGCAAGATTGAAGAATCCAGGCTAAAGGCAAAATCTAATGTAGGATCAAGTGAGCAAAATCAAGCTTATGCTACAATGACAAAAAGAAAGGGAAAATTTGGAAAGTTTGGTCCTCAGAAAAAGAAGAAGAACATGGCTAAGATTCAATGCTATGGATGTCAAGAATATGGGCATTACAAGAGAGATTGTCCTAAAATCAAGAAGGACAATAACAAAAGAGGAAGAGAAGAAGCCCATATCACAGAGGAAGTAGAGGAAGCTGAAAAGAAGAAGTCCAAGAAAGAGGAAGTAAAAGATCTCTATTATGATTGAGATAGTCTTTCTCTCCTAGCTCTTTTCAAGTTTTCCTATTGTAAAGTATAACTATTAGGAATCATTAGAAGCATGATAGGATGCATCATGTTAGGAAATGGCATCATAAGAAGCATTACAGGCAAGAGCTTGTGACATCATCATAGAGAAACATGAAAGATGGTTGAAATTGAAGTCCATGGCAGTCACCCATGGAAGGATATAGCTCTTGAAAACCTCATTAGTAACATTGGTGGCACTTATGGAAAAGAAAGAAAAGGTCATCTAGTACAAGGCTCGGCATACATCTGTCAAAATGAAACATTTGCTGGATGAGGATACTCAAGGTCCTCTATTGGAATATTCATCAAAAGGTTCACCAATCAAAAGGAAGCAAGGGTTTCATCAGGGATTCCAACTTGTGGAATTCATGGGATAAGAGTATGATGACAAAAGAGGTGAAGCAGATCAAGGGATTGAAGTTCTTTCAATCAAGGAAGTTGCTGAAGGAAGTCTAAGATGACCTAAAAGAAAAATGAGGTATGCTTATATTCGATATTGAAGAGTCATGTCATATGGTTGCAAGTAACATAGATAAATGCTCTATCTCAAGGGCATGATCAAAAGGAAACGGATGCTCGAAAACATGAGTCACACATTGTCTAGATGAGATCAACATAATATGTCCTCATATGAAATATGAGGTGGTTAACCGTGATTGGAGGAACTCTGATTAAAAGTTCCTGAGAAGAAAATGTGTGAAGAAAGAAGGAAAGAGATCGTAGAATGTGAAACCATGAAGAAGGCAATCAACATTCGAGGACTAAGAGATTGACTAGGATATCTCCATGAAAGATATGAGGACTCTGATGAAGTTTGAAAAAGAAAGAAACCCTTGACAATATATATCTTTGGGAGATGTGTCAATGTGTATGTAGGATGTTGAGACAAACTAGAAGATGTCATGATGAAAGACCATCACAAAGGTAATTTTGATTTAATATTCATTCCTTTATTTTTGAATAATATCTAGATGGGCTTATGCAAGGTTGCCAAGGGAAGATCTATGGATATCTTTCACCCATGATGTCCATGTAGTAGGATGAAAGATCCTTAAGGAAACGTGACATGAAGAAGGCAACATGGCATGAAGGAAGGTCAGATATGAACTGATTGATCACTTTTCGATGAAAGAAATAATGACATGACTAACTCATGGATGGTTTGTGCCCTAGAAAGAAGTTCCAAAACATGAAGACTCTTGAAAAAAGAAGAAAAGTTCATGACATCGCGAGGAGGAGTTTTTCAAGAAGCTAGTTGTCCCATCATCTCCACCTGAGGAGCTGTTGTAGGTCCCTAATTAAGAGGGAGCTTGGAAGCAAGTTTCCTACTGTAGAAACTTAGAAGAAAAAATTCATAAGCCAAGAGGGAGCTTAGGTACATTCCTTCATTGGAATAGGTATGTCCTCCATAATTAAGAGGGAGAGATAGACACATCATTCTTGTATTCACTTGGGAAGGCAAAATGGAGGAGTGAGTAAACATCTGGCATCCGATGCTCTTTGAGGATGAGTTAGGGCATCCAAGATAAGAGTAGTCGTAGAGGACCGATATTCTTTGAGGACTGGGAATCCAAGATAAGAATAGTCTTGGTGGAACACACCCTGAGAACCCGGGTGGGGTATGTTCCGAGAGAGACAATGATGAGGGTGTCTATACATCATTGGTCTCGCCAGCATTGAGCTCAAATATTGTGGAGAGATAGAGCTGTTAGTCAAGGCCTTGCTATGTGACAATGCTGGTTGATATGATGCTATACAGATGGGTTACCAATCAAACTCTTCTTATGAGAATTCTTGAGATTGAGAATGTTCAAGTACCATTATGAATACCTCCCTGGTTAAGGAGTGTTGAAAAGTGTAACTAGGTTCGGTCTTCATAATGACATGTGTAATTGTGATTTTATGTAATTGATGTAATGAAGAAGATAAAATTATTTTATAGTACTTGAATCATGGGTTTCATGATCAAGGAATTTTATTTTAGTTAAGATTCCCATTATGAACCTTTAGGTTTTGTCATCAAGTCATAAAAGTCAAATTGAGTCAATGTCATGTATGAAGGACCCTTCTTGGGCATGTTACATATTTGCATGAGTCATTAAAAGAATAAAAAGGCCCTCCAAGACCAAGTTGAAGCTCCTACAAGTCAGCTTCAAGAAGGAATAATGAAACCTCTCCAAAAGACATGTCGGCCTAGATCTCTATCAAGTCGGTTTATATGCATGGGCAAATCATTATATATAGGCAGCTCAACTCCCATTTGGAAGCAAGCAATTTGGCAAAGAACAAGTCTGCAACAAGAAGTGTGAAGATCACTTGAGAAGGAGCCTCATCACCAACAAAGAGAGAAAAAGGAAGAGTGAAGTCTTTAGCATCATTTTTGGATCTATTTTGGGTCACTTTGATATCACATATGCAAAGAAGAGGAGGATCATTTGCTGCAGAAGAAGCCGAGAAGAATTGCAGTTCTCTTGGGTAATCGAAATTGGAGAAGGGCAAGTCAAAAGAGAAGCCAATTTGAGCTAGAAGGAGACTCTATTCTAAGTCAAGGAATCAAGGGCATTATCTAGAAAGTGAGACTTTCCAAGAAGCTGCAACTAGGGTTTCTGAATTAGGGTGTAAGATTGCAGACCTAAATCAAGGGGCTGAAATTCTAAAAGGTAGTTGAGAAGGAGGAAGAAATAAAAAGGTTGACTATCGTTGATTGAAAGAAGCTTTGAGACTTGGTCTTGGAGAGGCAATTAGGTCAAGGATCTTGGTCTTGATGTTCATCAATTGAAGTCTCTATAAGAAGAAGAATTCATTTGGGTTTTCCTCTAAATTGGGAGAGGTTTTGGTCCTAGCTGATAGCCTATATTGTGTCTCTTGTCTCTTTATTGTTTATGCTTTGATTGTTGTTCGA
This sequence comes from Pinus tabuliformis, assembly GCA_031772625.1. NCBI lineage: Eukaryota > Viridiplantae > Streptophyta > Pinopsida > Pinales > Pinaceae > Pinus > Pinus tabuliformis. Next base: position 871,234,302 of record CM062808.1, read on the forward strand.
CGAAGAAGAACACGATATTCTAACTAAAGAGAAGATCCTAATCTATTGAAGTAAAAAAGCATTCACAAGCAATTATCAATAATAGAGAAATCACCTAATATCAATGCCCTAGATTTCTCAACACCTCCTAGCTATTGTATTATGATTTTGGCCCTCTTGAGAGGCTTATTTTTCATATCATGGAGCTATTTGGTGGGCTTGTCACCAAAAGGATGTTATTTTGCACATTATTTTTATTGTAGGGGCATTATTAGGCATAATTAGATCATTCGAATCCCTTGGAGGATCATATAAATATCAAAGAGGATCGTTTGATCTCTCATCATCACTTGGATTTGGGATATATCTTTCTAAAGATTTCGGACCTGCAATTTGTGGAATGATTTGAATGATTAAATGCATTTTGATGTGGAATATTTTCACTATTGCTCTTGGAGCTGCCATTTGGCAAGTTTATGGATGGATATACTCTTTTTGTCATTTAAGTGCTCTTTTCATGTGAATTCTGTAATGTTTCATGCCTGATGTATGGAATGCTATGCCATGATTTTCCTTGTGCCCTTAAAATTAATGTGAATTTATGAAACACTAGTAATTTTGGCCCATTGCATATGTTATATACCTTGGCAAGAACAATGAATTTTTCTAGGGGTAAGTTGTGCACCTTTTACCTTGAAACTCCATCAAATATTGCATATCGAAGTATAAAAGTCTAAAGTTGTTGTGAAGTTGCATCCATAGAGAGTGTAGCTACTTCTTTAGGCCTCCTTGAAGAGTGAAGTTCCTAAGTCGTGATCATTTTGACTCCAACCTTCCCAATAGGCAGGTGTTGGTTCTAGATCCTTGGTGATCACACTAACTTGACGAAATATCATTCTTTCACCTCTTTTCTTCCTCTTTTCTTCGTTCCCTATGGATAAGGAGATTTTCTAGGGCTTGGTGCGAAATTTTAGGGAGGAGGAATTTTAAGATTTTGTCTAGACAAGTTTCTTCATTTATGTCTCCTCTATGCATCCTCCAGTTTTGAATGAATTATGACCGTGGAATTTCAAATAATTTGATGCCCTAGCTATCACACCAAGAGGGAACCCTTGAAGCTACTTTGACGTGGGGATTTCTTGAAAGTTTGCACTTTGTAGTTCATCATTCAAAACCTTTTCTCTTAACTATAGGTGATCATTGGATGAGCCTTTACCATGATATATCTCTCAACCCTTGATCTCTTATAATATTTCTCTCAAGGGGTTTTTCATGGAAAGTCACCCTAGATTCTCCCAAATATCACAATTTAATTGAATATATCCATTGAATGAGGCATCCTTGCCTCACTTTGAACCCTAGTATAAATAGATTAGTCGTAAGTGAGGGATTTTGGAAGTTTTGATCTTAGGCATTCATCATTTTTTAATATTCCTAAGCCCGAGGTCATCCTTCATAGGTCTTTCTTGGGGAGCCTTTCAGCTTTTCTTTAAGTATTTGAGCCATTAATTGAGCCTCTCCTTTGGATGCGCCTAGGAAATCATGTTATACATTGCCATTGATCCTATCATTTAAGTGATTTTACCGGGACTCCTCCCATCGGTGAAAGTCTGTAAAGAGCAGGGGACATCAACTGAGGTGACAATGGTTCCTTGTCCCATTTTTGTCACTTGGTCTAGTAGCAGTCCCTTTGGAACCCCTCCCAGGACCCCTGCTAGATTGAGCGGTAACAAAACCTAAACCGATGGAGCAAGGCACTCATGAGGAATTTGATGGTCATTAAATTTTGTGATCTCCAAAAGCCATTGCACCTGAGACTAAAAAGAGACTTGCCTGGCTTGAAAGAACATTAAAGGAAGTTGAAGGACATGTTGTTGCTCGTGGAACCTTTGGGGAAAGCAAGAAGGCAAAGAAGTACTCTAGCTATACAACCTTGATGTGCAAGATCATTGAGTCCGAGCCTTCCACCTATGAAGAAGTTGTTGAAGAATGAGTATGGAAAGATGCTATGATTGAAGAATATCAATCCATATTGAAGAAAGATATTTGGGAAATCGTGCCAAGGCCCAAAGGAAAGTCTGTTGTGTTTTCAACGTGGATCTACAAGATAAAGCATGTTGTTGATGGAAATGTTGACAAACACAAGGATAGATTTGTGGCTCGTGGATTCTCCTAGAAAGAGGGAGAGGATTATGAAGACACCTTTTCTCTCGTTGCCAGGTATGCATCTATTAGATCTGTCATTGCTCTTGCTTCTATTGCAGGTTGGAAATTACATCAAATGGATGTCAAAACTGTTTTTTTGAATGGGGTCATTGAAGAGGAAGTCTATATTGAACAACCTCAAGGGTTTGAGGTCCATGATAGAGAAACACATGTTTGCAAATTGAAGAAAGCCATGTATGGGCTGAAGCAAGCCCCTCATGCATGGTATTCCTGCATTGATGGTTATTTGATGAAGCTTGGTTTCAAGAAGAGCGATGTTGATCCAAACTTGTATTTCAAAGTTGTTGAAGGCGAGCCCTTGATGTTGTTGTTGTATGTAGATGACTTGTTTCTAACAGGGGCTGAAGTGTTGATTGTCCAGTGTAAGAGGGAGCTGGTATCTGAATTTGAAATGAAGGATCTTGGTCTGATGCACTACTATTTGGGATTGGAAATTTGGAAAAAACTTGATGGAATCTTTGTTGGCCAAGGAAAATACACTATTTTGATCCTTAAGAGATTTGGCATGATGGACTGCAAGTCCATGGATACTCCAATGGTGAAAAATTTGAAGAAGATCCAAGATTGTGACTCTAACTTTTGATTGATCCCTCTATGTATTGCAAACTAATTAGTTCATTGAATTGTCTTATGAACACCAAGATTGACATTTATTATGTTAATACATTGAGCCAATTCTTGGTTGAGCCCTAGCATCTGCATTGGATTGTAGCTAAACATATTTTGAGATATTTGCGTGGTACTATTGAGTATGGCTTGAAATATGATTCTAATGGACAATGGCAGTTGCATGGATTTACTGATGTTGATTGGTCCGGAAGTTTTGATGATAGAAAGAGTACCTCTAGATTTTGTTTTGGGTTGGGCTCCACTATGATTTCATGGGATAGTAGAAAGAAAACTTATGTTGCTCTAACTATGACGCAAGTTGAATACATTGTTGCATGTTCTGCCTGTTGTGAAGTTGTGTGGCTTCATAAATTATTTGTTGGTTTGTTTGATCAAGTGTTGGAATCAACCATTAGATATTGTGATAATCAAAGTCGGGTGAAGCTTTTTGTGAACCTAGTGTTTCATTATAGGTTGAAGCACATTGAGATCAAGTATCATACATCAAGAATATTGTCCAGAGAAGAGCTATGAAGCTCTAATATGTTCCAGTTGATGAGCAAGTTGTTGATGTGTTGACAAAGTTGTTGCCTGGGATGAAGTTTGCTTATTTCAAAGAGCAACTTGGAGAACCCCTCTCTGAGAGACAGGGAGCACTAATTGCATAGCATCATATAATGGACAATCTTCCTTAGGCTAAGGCTATGAGACCTATGGATTGGTTGGGAAGATTGTCACTCTTGTAGGCTATGTCCCGTGAGACCTTATGGTCTAGGAGATATATATTGATTTGATGATTCCTCATGTAAGTTGTGTTGTGAGACCTTGTTTTCTAGGATATGTGTAGTTATGATGATTCCTCCTATAGGTTGTATGCTATGAGACCTTGTGGTCTTGGAGATGCATTGATTTGGTGATTCCTCCCTTAGGCTATGTGTTGTGAGACCTTGTGGTCAAGGAGATGCTTTGAGATGAATTGAATGCTATGTATCTTTCCTTATGATGGGACTTGTGATCTCTCCCTAGGTTGTGTGTTGTGAGACCTATGGATTGGTCAGGGCAATTGATCGTGACAGAGAGAGACTTGGATTATGATCTCTTCCTTCAGTTGTGTGTTGTGAGACCTATGTACTAGTCAGGAAGATTGATCTTGAGAGAGAATGAAAAACTACCTCCCTAGCTAAGAGGGAGTGTTGAAAATTTAAGTAGCTATAATCGGTATTTTTCATTGGCAAGCAAAGGAGAAAATTCAAATTTAAAAGTTTGACCAAGTCGGCCCCACATGTGCTAATTAGTCCTCCTCCCACACATATAAATAGGGCATCATTGAGACACATTTGGAGCATCTTGACACACAAGTTCGGTCTGCAATTTCAGAGAGAGACACCACATGTGCAAAGGAGAGAGAAGCATTTCTGATCTGCATTCTCTTTCTTTGAAGCTACTTTGATTTTCTTTGACTTGGACGATTCGACATCTACTTTGATTGAGGTTTTGACTATGTTGGAGGACCGAGGACTTTAGAGATACTTTGACATTGGTTGATTGTGATTTCATCCCCATATTGGCTCATTGACCAGCATTGACCGCATGCATTGATTGGAGATTTGACCAAGTACTTTGATTGGTTTGTTGACTTTTTTTTAGGTTACTTCAGGACTAAATTTCAATCCCTCTCTTCAACCACCTCAAGGCCAAAATTTGGCCTCTCTGTGTAGACTGTTATTGTTGACAAAAGTTGACTTTTTCTCGCTCATGTTGACTAGGATATTATTGAGTTCAGATTTCAATCTTGTTGGAATATTCTTGATGTACTATTGATGAACAAAATTCTCTCATAAGGAAAGAATTTGGTTGGGCTTTCCCCTTGTGGGTTTTGCCCTAGCTGTCAACCTAATTCTTGGTGTCTCTTGTCTATTATTTATTGTTTACTGTGATCTCTATATTGCTTTGTTAATGAAATGAATGGTTGAAGTTTTTCATGTAGAGCTACTTGATGATTGAAGTATAAAGAAAGGACTGAATATATCATTAGAAGTAGTTATCAATTGTGAAAAACTACTCTAGTTTTGACTGTACTTGAAAATCAACACTTGGGACTCGGGAGAACTCAACTTGGTCTTTGAATTGTTCATTTGACTTCATAATAGCTACTTTAAACAAAGTCTTTCGGTATAAATCACATGAGATATTTTTTTGGCTGACGCGTTTCGAACCAACAAGTGTGGTTCATCATCAGGACCAAATGAAAAACAAGCGTGCAAACCCAGCATCGACAAGGGTAGTCTTTCCCATGCCACGAAACCCATGCAAGATTACTGCTGCAACATTTTTTTACCTGCACAATAAAATAATATTTGAATTGTTTATTGATGAACCACACTTGTTGGTTGAAAACGCGTCGGCCAAAAATATTCTCTCATGTGATTTCTACCGAAAGACTTTGTTTAATTCATTATGGATCATAGAAGCTTGAATACATAAAAAATAGCTACTTTATCAATCTTTTCCCTAACTTCCCAATCCAAGGTACCTCCAACTGCTAGTTAGACTTATGTAATGGCTGGTTGAATATCTAATGGCTAGTTCACTTGACCTTTTGCTACATAGTAAACCCGAATTCACCCCCCCCTAACTAAGATATCCAACACCCTAGTGAATTCGTTCAATATGACATGTGGTAAACCCGAATTCAACCCCCCTAATTGAGATCTCCAACGCCCTAGTGAATTTGTTCAATATGACATGTGGGTATTGTTATCACTCCTCTGGATCTCGAAGGTTGAGGAAGAGTCCAGCTGAGGTAACCACAGACCAATCTTTTGGCTTGGTAGCTAGCCCTACCAGGCCGGAGAGGGCTCTCTCCAAAGGATCACAGCCAAGAGGGTTGGATGGATTGGGGTTTTAGGCTAGGTATAAAGTGCAAATGCTGTTTGATTTGAATTTTGATTGGGTTAATCACTGGATGAGTGAATTAGGTCAGAGAGTGAACTAGGTTAGGGAAAAAGAAAATTAGAATTGCAGACATCTGGTGGGGCAAGGTAGGCAAGTACTTTAACACTTTGTAGTATCTTGATGGAATGGTTTAGACTGATGAGGTGCTAAAAAGAGCATGGAAATCATGAATTCTTTTTAAACTGAAGAAATGAAACAAATTATGATGGTTTTCCCAAAACAAAGCATAGAAGATGAATTCTGCTCATCACACTTGAAAATCAAACATATTTAGAAGTGAAGTGGATCATAGAAAATACAAAAAATTCACACATATGTAACTGAAGAAGAAACAATGTCAAAATACCATGCCACAGGAATCCCACCAAAATAGTTGCAACTCATCCAATATAATTCATGCCAAAGATTGATTCACTAGTACAACATCCAATGGAGTACAACCTCTAAGAAGAGTGAAGAAAGGAAAGATATAGACATCAAAAGAAACTCCCCCCAACCTCAGGGGTCGAATCCATGAGAGGAGGAGCAGTTCCACCAAAATCTGAACTGATAGCTAGAGTGTAGGGTGGTCAAAGCGACTCATCCCTAATTGCATTGAAACTAATTCATCTGACTTGATGAAGACTATTAACCTAATGTATTTACCCTAGGTAATGGTAAAAGACCATAATTACATTTACCATATCAATTACATCAGCAACAAGTTGATTCCCATAGGTGAAAATCAAATCTGGAGAAGAACAGTGAAAAATTAGGCAAATTGTCAAGTGTGCCGTCTTTCTATCCAGTTTGCCCTCACAGTGTCAAGTGCGCAGCGCCATCTTCAGACCAACTTTTGACTGCCTTCCCGGTGTCCAAATTGAGCCCAGGATAGCTCATTGGAAAGCTTATCCTGTCTAGTTTCCAAATCTGCCTTTAGTTTTCAAAATGGGCTTGATTTGACCCTCCAAAACTTCATTCTCCCAAGACTGGTCAAGTGCGCAGTGCCTAGCTGAAAAAGAGGGTAGAAACATGATTTTTGCTAGTTTTTTGCCCTTTTCACCTGCCAGTTTTGCAAACCAGGGCTGGAAACATGGTTTTCTTAGATGTATTGGTCCTTCTGCATCCATTGGTGGTCTCCATTTCTCCAAAAAGTGTCCCAAAAAAGTGCGCAATGCGCGTTTGACCATGCAGTTGATATTTAAATTGCCTAAAAAACACAGAAAATATATATTTGCTAAAATGTGCCAAGAGGCTTCAAAATTGGTCAAGGAGCTGATGTTTGGTGTAGCTAGGCTTGGAGTGAAGCCTCTGCAAGTATGTCAAGCTTCTCCTTCTCTTTTTGGTGAGTTAGGGCTTCAATTTTTGCCTTTGCAACCTTGAGTTTTGCCCTTGCATTCCTTTCTCTGTTGGCATAATGTTTTGCCATCTTCTTCTGAATTTCATTTTGCTGATTAGCTTTGTCTAGGAGCTTCTCTAAATGCTGATTGACCTTATCAAGCCAATGCTCCTGGTTCTCATTGATCAAGATGGCAAATTGCTCATTCCATGTGAGCTCATTAGCAAGCTCAGCCTCCTTTTGTTTCTCTAGTTCTAGAGCTCTTTTCAGCCCTCTAGTTCTAGGTCTTTTTCTAGGTTCTTGCTCTTCTTTAGGTTCACCATACCTGTCATAGGCCTCATCAAGCAATGCCTTGGCTTTCATTGCTTCCCTCTTTGCCTTGATGAGCTTAATCTCCATGACATCATGTTTGGCTTGAAGCTACTTATTCTCCTGCTCATAATATGAGATGATGTATTTTGACCTCTCTAGGTTGATCTGGAGCTCCCTGATGAGTGCATCTTTTTCTTTGATGACAATGCTTGTGCTCTCACTGTCATCATGCTCACCTAGGTCAACCAAGTCAAAATCCTGCTTTGTCTCATGGAGGTCCTCCTCCTCATGCTGAATCTCTATCTCTATCATCTTTTCCTTGCCCTTCTATACCTGCTTTGCTGATGAAGAAGGCAAGGCCCCTCCCACAATCTGTGGGGCAAACACCTGCCTATGGCCTCTTTGATAAGTGTGTGTCAAAGTGCCCAAATCAGCCCCTTTAGGCTTGATGACCTCAACCTATTCAATTTGCTCCTGCTCTCTGATTTCATCTCTGTTAGGTGAATGAATATGCTCATGAAATGGTGATGATGAAGGTGATGGTGAGGGTGACTGATTAGATGACAATGAATGATCTATGAGCTGAGATGGAGGAACGGAGGTGGAATGATGAGATGATGAAGGGATACTTTGAACATTCTGAGTAGATGAATCAGTGAATATGGGATTGGCTATGAAGGTACTCCATGCAATGTTGAGCTCTTTGAGATGATAAAGGACTATGATTTTAATAAGGGAATGATGAAAGAAACTCTTCGTTTGATGTTCATACTCTCTTTTCTAGACAATATAGGCCATCTTATCAATGCTTTGGAAAAGATAGTAGGGTATATTGAACATTTTTACCCTCGTGAAATGCATTAAAGGCCGAGTGTGATAGGAATAAAGCCTAGAAAATCTACCTTCACATGAAAAGGAGCATATCTGTCTAGTAGGTGAGAAAAAGGAAAATAGCCCTTTATTTCATTCTTGTACCTTGGTTTTATGAAAGGCTCATAATAATGTCTATCCAACTCACCTTGTTTAAACCATTTCTCCCCAACATCTGGGATTCCGGTGGCAGCTGATATAATGGTAGTAGATAAAGTAAAAGTGACACTTGCTAAAGTGACTTGGTTATCTTGGAGTTTGGATATGAAGAGTCTAGTCAACATAGGATGGTGTTGGATTGCTTGAATTTGCTCACAGAAATCATAACAGCATAGATATTTGAAGGATGTCACAACCATATGAGATGCCAATAGTTCTCTGAGATCTGTTGGCTCAAATCTGAGTATTCTGCCTCCTCTGCTGCTTCTCCCTCTGTTTCTTCTTCCTCATTGTATGGTTTATATTCCTCTTCTGCCATGGTGTTTTAATATCAAACCCTAGGGAGGTATAAGGTTGTTGGAATGTGGTTTTTTGGGAGTAGGGAATGGGGAAGGGAAATATGAAGGAGATGGGTGAAGGGATGTATGTAATGGAGGAGGATATGGGGTATTAATATGATAGATTTTTGGGATGGGGAAATTGTTTGCAATGTAGGGGGTTTGGGAGCCTAGGTAGTTGTAGCACCTAGGACTTAGGGTTTTGGCACAAAGGTTTAGAGAGTATTTGGGATAAAAGGGTTTAGGGAAAGGGAATGAAGGTGTAGGGGGTGTATGAAAGTGTAGGGGAGTTAAAATTTAGGAACTGAGAGTGCAAGGGTGGTTTTTAGGGAGATACTAGGGTTTAGATGTGAAAATAACACCAATTCTTCAACAAACTTTCAAGAAACCATGAGAATGATTTTAGGAGGAAGAAACATGTAATCTTCAGCTGTTACTTACTTGTGGGAGGTCGAATACAACTTTGGTGGAGCTGAGGAGGTGATTCTAGCCTTCCTGGACAAACACGCAATGCCTGTGGCAAGTGCGTAGCGCCTCTAGCAAGTGCGCAACGCTTGAAGGGAACACGCAGCGCCTGTGGCAAGTGAGTAGTGCCGGGCAAGTGCGAAACGCCTGAAGAGAACGCGCAGTGCTTGCTCTGTTTCGCTGCTTTCGCCCAAAATTATGAAAAATGGTCTCTTGGGGTTTTCTCAAGAAATGATAAGAGGCAAATGGAGTTGAGTTAGATGCTAGGAAGGCCTTTATACTTAAGTGAATTTGATCTTTAGCTTTAAAACCCACTTTCTAATGTTTCACTTCTCCTTTTTGAAATGCTTGCTAATTTCCCTTTACACTCTGATTTTCTTCTTTGCAGGTTGATGATGCATGGAGTTTTGGCACTCTTCACATTTGAATTTGCTTGGATGAAGTTGGCACATAGTTCTTTGAGTTGACAACTTAGGAATAGTAACTTATTACATATAATGAACATAAAATTACATAAATTAGAAAAAATATTACATCTTTGTTTTTTAGAATAAAACTACAATCTGAAATAGAACGGATACTTGGAAAGAAAATTAGAACTTGGGCAAGCATATTTACATGTTTGCCAATCCTCTTTAAATACAAAAAAGGATATTATTTTTCTCATTCTCATACTTTTTTCTGGCTTTATGCAGTGAAATGGAGTATTATTGGAACTTGAAAGAATGAAACCTAGTAACCTAATGGGACCTTGAATGACCAGACTCCATGTGAACTTGACTGACACAAAACATTCTGGCTTTATGCAGTGAAATGGAGTATTATTGGAACTTGAAAGAATGAAACCTAGTAACCTAATGGGACCTTGAATGACCAAACTCCATGTGAACTTGACTGACACAAAACATGATGAGATAAGCTTTTATGATCAATGTATGCTCAACAAGACACAAGAAGGTGGGCCAACAAATATTGATTTTTGAGGGAGAGTAGGGCTTTTGACATAGGGCTACCATCAGTGAGTAAATTTTTGAATGAGGACCTAGGTGGAATGACAAAAAATTCAGAATGGGACCCTAATATGATATAAAAGAGGAGTTTTGATCATTGATGGCAGCATGCAAATACTGACTCTAATAGGTATGTCAAAACCGTGCCCTAATATGAACTAGGTATGCCTCCAAAAATTCATATCATTCGTAGCATTGCCACATCATCATTGTCCCCGTGATGTCATCAATTCACTATGCTAGTTCTCTAACACCCTAAGGAATCTAGGAATTTTGAGGCTTGGGTTTTGATCCTCTTCTTCTGTAGATTTGTTTTGATGTAATGCATGTACCAAACTGCCCAACACTGACTTGTTTCTGCCACCTAGAAACTTGTATGACCTATTTCACCAAATTTGACGAAGTTGTAGCTGGCCATTGCCTTCGCTATTTGGAAAATTTTTACTTGGCATGGACTCCTCTCATCAAGCTAAACAATCTGAGACCAAGCTAACGTTTTAACTTATGGGACCATTTTGCATTAGGAACCATGAATTTCCTCAAGAACTGTGAAAGTTGTCTATGTAAAACTGCCATGCATGAGAATTGCTTGAGGGATACTACAACGAAGCCAAGGCCACTTACAGTCTATATAAGGTTTAACCATGTGGAAAGACATAGGTGCACCTCGCTATGGGTTGGATTGGCTCATACACTAGAGCTCAACCCTACAAAAGCAAGTTCCCATAAAACCATGAGTCTTCAAGTAAGCTCACCTAAGGCTCTCCAACCTATACATGATGAGAAGAACCCGAAGTGAATTGTAAAGACCAACCATGGTCCAACCAAGGTAGCAAGATATAGACAATGAGAACAAGACACGGGCCTAAGATACCTAATATAAAATCTCACATGGTTGTTACAATGCTTTGACTTGTGACCTTGGACTTACAATGATGGTGATAAATGCTATAAAGGTTTTTGTATGTGCCCCTATTAACATGCAAGCTAAGTCACCTAACATAGGGACACGAGACACGCAGGACACGTTAAAAATTAGATATTTCTTACACAAATTCTCATTCATGATACCAATTCAGACATAGATCTAGATTCTACATTGTAAATTTAAAATTTGTAAGTTTTACGAAGTAACCTTATGCATACAAATACAATTGTGATAGATTCATCAATGATCCAATAGGAGAAAGACAAGAAACTTCAAACTACAATTTTCTCATTAAGTCATCAAAATCAAAATGTGTTACATAGGTAGTAGCAATGCCAATGGAAAATAGAAATAGCAAATACAAAACAACTTCAAGGTAGTAGGTAGCTCATCAGTCATCAATCATCATCATCATCAAAATATTTCATGGTCACCACTGCTCTCCTCTACTGCATCCTCCTCCTTTGTATCCAATGTAATCTCTGCATCTGTTGGTGTGGAGGGTGACCCCTCAAGAGTATCACCATCATCAAAAGTGACAGGCTCTAGCACTATGTCATTAAGATCCAAGTTGGCCAATGCCAACTCAACACTGTTGTCCAAACCCATATCATTAGGAAAGACATCCCACATCTGTGTCTTTCCCTTCAACCACTCATCCCTCTGCCTGTAAATAAGAGGAAGGTTGGTGTGCGGATACACCATTGTCTCTGCCCTGGACTGCTCGACCCTGCTCTTCTTGACACTATACAAATTTCCATATGTGCTCCAATTCCTCTAGCAACAAGAGGATGAAGTCACCTGAGAGGGGAGCCTCATGGCTAACTGCTGTAGAGCAGGGCTTGTTGCCCCATGAGTTGCCCACCAAGAATAGGGCTTCTTAGCCCCCTGTCTCTAATAACATCATAGCTTGCAAATTGCCCAGTGCCAGTGGAAAACTCTGCAAAGGCATCCTCCACCTCATCAAGGGATGCTCTATCCTGAAATATCTGCCTCAATGCATCCTTCCTCCCTTGTGAAATTTCACCATCCATGTGAGGAGGGAATCTACGGGAAGGTCCACCATTCAGCCACTCATGGTTGTAGTATTTTGGGTTCAATGAGTAAGCCAAACAATGCAAAGGTGTGCAATTCTTGTCCCATCTGGTAACAATAATATCCCGTATGGTGATGAAGAAGGCCTTTGATGATGTCTCATACTGAAACATACGATTTGTATGCTCACGCTTTCAGTGCTCAAAGACATTGATGTTTTGAAACATAATTAGATATAATGTTTTATTAATTGAATGAAATTGGATGAATACATGGCTATGGAAGTTCTCCTTATATAGGAGTTGACTGGCCATGCCAAAATAAAAAGACATGTCCTTTGGAACCAATGTCTCTTCAATATTAATTAAGTGTTATTAATTTAATTTACTTAATAATTTATGTTATATATATATAGTCTATGAATTTTTAATTCATAACATTGCCTCTCCCTTAAAAATGCTTTGTCCTCAAAGCATAGGTAAGGTTGGGTGTTGTTGAAGAAAACGTTCTGACTCCCAAGATGAGTCTTCCTCCAGTAGTTTCTTCCATTTGATGAGGTACTCCTTAATTGTCTTGGACCATAATACCTTCTCTCTGGTAGCGAGTATACCTTCAGGTTCTAGTACGATTCTTCCTTCTTCATCGGTCTCTGGTATCTTTGTTTGAGCTATTTGATTTTTCCCTAGTACTTTTTTGAGACTTGATACATGGAAGGTGTTATGGATTCGACAATTGTCTGGTAACTTTAGTCCATAAGCCACGCTACTTATTTTTTTGATTATTTGATATGGGCCATAATATTTAGGTGATAGTTTATTTTTCCCTTGTTCTTTTAATGATAATTGCTTATAAGGTTGGAGCCTAACAAAGACCCAATCTTCTTCCTTGAACTCTCTTTCAGTGTGACGATGGTCGGCTTCTTGTTTCATGCTATTACGTGCCACGGTGAGATTTTATTTTAATAAGTTAATGACTGTGGATTTGAGGCTTCTGCGATCTGCATTTTGTGTGGTGATATCTACTTGATTCATCACATCTATGTTTTTTGTAATCGACGTTTCGAACCAACCTCTGTGGTTCATCATCAGGATCAGATGAGTGAATAAGTCAAAGATTAATGGGGTAATAAATAGAGGAGAGGGTTGGGATGGGAATGCATGGAGCCAACATTTTGATAAAGACATGAAACAGATTTTTAATTTATTGATTTTATTAGTGTTTATTAAATTTTATGATTATCAAATCTTGATAATTGTATTTATGGTTATTGATGAAAAATTGAATGCTATGACTTAATATTATTAATGATTATTAACTAACTAATAGTTTTCTGCAAAATTAATTAGTTTTGTTAATTACAAGATTTTTAATGATTAATTTTTAGTATTGACAATAATGTTTAAATCTTAAATGATTAAAAATATTAAAATTATAATTAAAACTTAATATTTATATGCATTGTTAATTGCATATTTATTATTATTATTTATGATAATGAACTATCTTGATTTTAATGTTCTTAAATTTATGGAAATATATAATATTCTAATTGATAGTTATTAAAATATTTTGTTAGTGATGTTGCTTTATTAAGATATTTTGTGAATGATGTTCATAAGTCTTTGATGTTTTTAGATTAATAATATATCTTTATTATTAATTTTTATGTATTGATTTATAAAGTTTTTTGGTTTTTAATAATACTTGATTAGGATTGATTTAACTAAGGTCTAGTTATAATTAAAATGATTTTAATTTTAATATAAATTTAAAGATTGAAAGAGTAAATAGATACATTCTCGATTATTGTTATTAATTCAAATATTATTTTAATAAATTTTAGGGTTTGGTAAACCATAAGGAGGACCAAGGGATAATGGGGCAGGGAGCATCTAGGAGAAGGTAGAATCCCTAGTTAGAGTGGGAATCCAATTATTGCTTATTTTCCAACCATCATCGCGGTTGAGGTTGTTAGGGTGTTTTCCTATTTCGATGGCTTCTCTAAATTTTCTATGGTGATAATGATCAATCTTGGCCACAACACGAGTTTTCGATGCAAATGTGATGATTGGTTTTGTTAGTGTTCGGCCAAAGCTGAGGTTTTGGAATGGTTATATTTAATGTTAGCAGCATGTTCTTGAATCCTAGTTAATATAGATCGACTGGTCTCCCCAATGTAGGCTTTGCCATAAGAACAAGAAACCAAATAAACCCCTTTGTGGTGTTTCAGATCGATAGGATCTTTTACCGATTTTAGACATCTGCTAATGGTATTCATGGGTTTGAAGGTGGTCTTTATATTATTCTTTTCTTAAATGTAAGAAATCTTATTAGTGGTGCCTAATATGTAGGGAAGGTGAACCTTACCAACATAATCATCCATAGGTTGTTAACTTGTTTGTTTATAGGATTCTCCGCTTTCTTGAAAGCTTTGATACCTTGGTGTCTTCTATATCCATTATTTTCAAAAACATCCAAGAGGTGGTTCTACTCTTGATCAAAACGATCATGATTTGAAATACGCACAACCCTCGTTGCTAGAGTGTTAAGCACCCCGAGCTTCTGAGCAGCATGATGGTGAGAGTTGGCATGAAGGTAACGTTATGTGTGGGTTTTCTTACGATAGACCTGGTGAGATATTGAACCATCTTAGTTTCTCTTGATTAGGATGTCAAGAAAGGGAAAGCCGCCATTCTCTTCAACTTGTTGGCATTATGATACAAGTGTGTCCTTGATGGCAACTCACTCAGATGAAAGATCACAATATAGCAGGTTAACAGCAAAGATTTACATATCAGACTACAAAAAATGAAGAGAGAGAGGGATATGCAAGTTCACCTTGACCAAGCTGCATATACACGCAAGTTCACTGAACACAAGTAGCGTATATGTACACATGCACTTTCACAGAAGGAAAAGCACATATATCTTGGAAAACTAAGTTTTTGGTCCGAGGTTTTTGGTCCATGGTATTTTGATCCATGGTATTGGTCCAAGGTATTTGGTCCTAAGTGGTTTTGGTCCATGGTATTGAGAAAGGCCTAAAACTATATAAGGAGGAGAAGATCATTAGGCCAAGTGTGCAAGTATCGAATATCTGATGAAGTGTGAGATCTAGTATGCAGGTTATTGGCTTATGGTGCTGTGCTTGATCTGAACCAAGGATGAACCTTAGCAATTGATGAAGGATAAGATCTAATGATGGATCGGGATCTTAAGGCTTGAAATGAATTATCATTATGTGGTTTGATCATGTATAGTCTAGATCTGAATACTGACGCATGTGTTATTTTGTAAATATTATGATCTGGGTATAACTGAAGTCTGGAATAGCTACAGAATTATGAATTAATATTTGCAGATGTATACGCTGGTTGGCTTTGATAAAAGCGCGTATACACGCAGGTTCGACACATGGAAGTAGCGTATACCTTATAAAGTATGTTTTAGTTGTTTCTGTTTGCTGTTGCAGAGTTCTAGGTTCTAGTTTGGGTTCTAGTTACTGTATTCTAAATGATCAGATTGATTGTGATTTAACGATGGGTTGTCAAAGTAATTAATTGATTCAGTTGTGGTTGATTCAGAAAGTGATGATTGAGTCTCAGTGATTGGTTGATGTAGATGTATTTGATGGTTGATTTTTAGTTATGATGTTGTTGATGGATCCAGTCTGAAAATTTATGAAATGTGGTCCTTGGAGGAAGAAAGAAGGTCGTAGCCTTCTGTAGGTCGCCACCTACGTACCAGTAAACATATTGGCTAGTACAAGAGTTAGGGGGTTGTAACCTTCTGTAGGTAGAAGCGTGCGTACTAGTATAAGTCTGCACCAGTACAAGATTGTAAACAGATTTTCTTATTATTAAAAGAAGACAAAGACGACAGTAGCAGGTGGTTTTTACCCACATTGGGTTTCCACCTTATATCTTGGTGTTCATGTGTGATGCTTTATTCTACTTTTACTGCACTATCTAAAAAATCTTTGATATACTGGTTAAAGTTCAATGCATGGTAAATTGCGTAAATCAAAAGTTCTCTGCATATACGCTGGTTGCTTTAAGTACAGTCGCGTATACATGCTAGTTCACTTAATTGAAGTAGCATATACAAATCTGTTTGGGAAATTAAATTATTGATCTGATAATACTGATTCACCCCCTCCCTTCTCAGTATTATTTCCAACACAACTTCCATTGTAAACTTAATAGAAGTTGATTGACTGTTAAGGTGTTCTAGGAAAATGTCTAATTTTTCTTTTCCATGAGGCCAAATGACATAAGTGTCATCGAAAAATCTTTTCCAAAGCTTAGGTTTTAAAGGGGAGGACTCAATAGCTTTAGCTTCAAAATGTTCCATGAACAAATTGGCAATGATGGGAGACAGAGGTGATCCCATGGCCACACCGCAAGTCTGCTCATATATGTCATCTTTAAAGCTGAAAAAGGTAGATTTCAGATAGATTTCTACTAATTTAGCTGTGTCAGGATCAATGATTTTGTGGACTACTTCCATGGCTTCATCTATGGGAATATTGGTATAGAGGGCCTTTACATCAAAACTCACCAAGATGTCATTTTGGTCTAGTTTTATCTATTTGATCTCATTGATGAAGTGATTAGAATCTTTGACAAAGTAGCTAGTGTTCCCCACCATAGGCTTAAGTTTTTTAGCAAGATATTTCACAAGATGGTAAGTGGGGCCTCCAATAGTATTGATGATGGGTCTAATGGGGATGCCTTCTTTGTGAATTTTAGGGGCTCCATAAATCCTTGGGGTGTAGGGATTGGTTTCAATAAGATTTTTGATGTTGTGTTCATTGCTCAATTTTATCAAGTTATTAACATTCTTGGAGATCTTTTTAATGGGATTCTTTTTTAATTTAATGTAACAGCCACTATTGGTTAGGTTGTCTAGCATCTTCTCATTGTAGTCTTTTGTGTTCATTATAATAGTGGCACCTCCTTTCTCAGCTTTCAAGACCACAATATTAGGGTTTTGGTTTAAAGTCTTGAAAGCAAGGTATTCTTGTTTTGAAATGTTGCTTTTGGGTGGTTTAGCCTTTCTGAGGATGATGGAACAATCCTGTATGATAATCTCTTTAATGTTGTCTGGTAAATCCTTAATCCCGTATTCAATGTTGCACAAAATGTCTTCTTTAGGGATGGTACGCGAGGAAATAGCAAAATTTAAGCCTCTTTCGAGTAGAGCTAAAGTGATTTGGTCAATTACAATACTATATTTTCCATAAATTTAAGAAAATTAAAATCAAGATAGTTCATTATCATAAATAATAATAATAAATATGCAATTAACAATGCATATAAATATTAAATTTTAATTATTATTTTAATATTTTTAATCATACAAGATTTAAACATTACTGACAATACTAAAATTAATCATTAAAAATCTTGTAATTAACAAAACTAATTAATTTTGTAGAAAACTATTAGGTAGTTAATAATCATTAATAATATTAAGTCATAGCATTCAATTTTTCATCAATAACCATAAATACAACTATCAAGATTTAGTAATCATAAAATTTAATAAACACTAATAAAATCAATAAATTAAAAATCTGTTTCATGTCTTTATCAAAATATCGGCTCCATGCATTCCCATCCCAACCCTCTCCTCTATTTATTACCCCATTAATCTCTGCCTTATTCACTCATCTGATCCTAATGATGAACCACAAAGGTTGGTTCAAAACGTCGATTACAAAAAACATAGATGCGATGAATCCAGAAGATATCACCATACAAAGTTAATGACTTTTTGGCTTTCTTCTAAGTGGTCTTTTGCTGCTGGAACCTTATAATCGAGTAGTGCAAATTCCTTCCACCTGGGTGGCTCATAACTATCTAAGGCCTGGAAAGACGTCATTTTGGTTGAAGTATGGTAGGTGGTATTATACCACCATTCCGCTAAGTGTAGCCACTGGGTCCAGTTTTGTTTGTCGTTGACGAAGCAACAAAGGTATGTTTCCAAGCATTTACTTATGAATTAAGTTTTACCATATGTCTGGGGGTGATAGACTGAACTCATGTTGAGTGATATTCTTGCTTGGTGGTAGAAATCCTTCCAAAAATTGCCTTTAAACTTTGTGTCTCTATGTTAAAATTGGAAACTAGGGCCAAACTCCATGTGGGTCATCTTATTTATGGCAGCTGATATTTTTATTGGATCCTGCTCATTGAGAGGTATAGGATTGATCTAAAGATCATCCGATTCTGACAAGTATTCATGGAGTTATGAATTTATTTATTTTATAAGACAAATTGTCAAGTCGGCTAGTAACTTGAGTAGGCTCAGAAGCCCAACAGACATGCCTATTCATCATCTACATTTTAGTATAAATAGAAGAGGACTTGAAGTTATTTTTAGACATCCTCTTCATGTGATATCCTCCTCTCCACGTCTTTGGGTTTTTGGTGAAGAGGAGAGACACCAAGAGTGATACGTTGGTCTTCAAGTGATGCCCTAAATTCCAGTCATGGAGGAGACATCAAGACGTAGATGAAGGGAGAGGATCCCAGCCACGTGAAGCCCTAAATGCAGTGATGAACTACAATTATATGCAGCCCTAAACACAAGCACATATACATTGTCCAAACAGCCCTAAACATAAAGGGTAGCCACAGTGATATAAAGGAAGCCACAGTAGCTGCAGTGAGGAAGACACCTAGCCGCAGAGAGCCAAGGTATATGAAGCCGCAGTGATAGAAGAGCCGCAGTCAAGGTATATGGAACCGCAGTAAAGACATGTAGCCACAATTATCTACTGTCATGAAAAGGAACCGAAGTTACACGCAGTCAATAAAGACCTTATACGTTGTTCATGTAACACCTTATACGTTGTTCTTGAAGACATTTATATGCAGGGCATAGAGATATTTATATGTAGTCATGAAGACTCATTCATGGAGACAGTTATATACGAAGCCATGGAAACATTTATATGCAGGTCATGGAGACATTTATACTTTGTCATGGAGACACCTTATACACAGTCATGGAGATACGTTGTCATGAAGACATAACAGTCTCAGGCATACTTGTGAAGACAAGAGTCTTGAAGTGACACTCTTTGTCTCGACCTACTCTCTAGATACAGTCATAGTCCCGTCATAATTATGATGAGAAGGATTCCAGTGATCCCACAGAAATGCACTTTCATGACCTCGGCATAGTGATCTCAGTCATAATAAAGAATGACAAGAATGAATGGTCTCATATCATGATGCTACATAATCTACAGCAGGTGCAGTTGCAAGGCTTGAAGAATATGTAGAGACCATCTTTGTAGCAATCTCAATAAGGAGCAGCATGATGGTGAATAGGGCTGCATGATGGTGAATAGGGCTGCATGATGATGGATGAGACAGCATGCTGATGTATGAGACAGCATGATTATGTATGATGCAGCATGATAAGCATGTTAGTAAAGAGCAGCATGATGATGAGAGCAGCTCAGTCATCTAGGTCCAGTACTGTGATGGTACATCATGGTGCTACACGATAAGGTGTAGCAAATGGACGAAAGGCAACACTATGATAGGTGAAGGAGTCACCTTAGAGAATCAGTTGAGGCAATATGTCTTCAACTAATCTCATACGATATCAAAAGTCAAAATATTGACTTTTATTGTAAATGTACTATCTCTCTTAGTTTCTCTACTGAACTTTGAAGAACATAAAAGAAGAATTGATCAAGGGTTTCCCCACATTGGGGTTTGTCCCTGGCTAGCACCACATCTTGTGTCCTCTTGTCTTGGCTTGTCTTTTGCGATTTATATTTATGTTCTATCTGCAGTTTACTTTATGCTGATGTGATTGCTAATCTGGAAAAGAAATTGAATTAAATTGCTCTAGCATAGAACATACCTAAAATTAACATGGTATCAGAGCTGAGGTGAAGACAATGCCCAAACAAGAGTGAAAGAGCAATCACCAAAGACAGTTGGGAAAGGACAAAAGGATCAATGGGTTCCTCATCCCTCTTCAAATTCACCGAGGGTGAAGTGGAAGCAGAGAAGATTATCAGAATGGCATAGCGGAAGATCACTTCATTGGGAAGTTCGGATCTAAGGGTGGAAGGAAAGGCGGATGCCTTGAGTTCGACCATTATGCGAAGGAGTGTCTGAATGGCAGAGACACATCTCTTGACGAAGATAACAATCATTCCAGGGATATCTTCAATGATCAAAGGAATGACTGGTAATGTAGGTCATCAAATGGTCGACTCTTCAACAAAAGCGAGGAACCCCAAGTATGAAGAATCAAATGTTGTTTCTGATAAGATTAAGAAGCGTTATCTTACATTGGCCCTCTCCTTCAGATTCTTTGGGAATTTGTCTTATTGACTGTAGTGCTTCAAGGCACTTCATCAGATAGATGGGTGCACTCTCTAATTTGGTAGAGATGGAAACAATCGTGGAATTATACTTGGAGCTGATGCCACCTATCCCAGAAAGGGTGTAGGGAATGTTATCCCTCAATTGAATGAGGGTAACTCAATTCATTTACAAAATCTCTTTCATGTACCTAATCACAAGAAGAACCTAGTGTCGATTTCAACAATGGAAGTCAAAGGTTTCAGGATGGCATTCATCGATGGAAAGGTACATGTTTGAAAATAGAATTTTCAAAGATGTTTTTGAGTTCAGGGTTGTATCAGGGTGCTAGAAGTCCACTAGGAACCATGTCCTTTGACATATAGCACCAAAGGTCTGTGAGCCAGATGGTGACAGGAATGCCTGAATTCAAAAAGAAGCATGAAAGTACATGTCTGAGATGTATTGAAGGAAAATCTTACAAGGGGACTATTCCCCTCATATAGCAGGTCCTCCGGTTTGGAACAACCCGAGGAGTTTGAGATTCATGATCAGGAATCTCATGTATACAGGTGGAAGAAAGCCCTCTATGGCTTGAAGAAAAACTCCCCGGGCATAGTATGAGAGGATTGATAGCTATCAGATGGAGCTGAGATTCACTAGGAGTGAAACCGATCCAAACCATCCGAAGGTTGTGGATGATAGACCTCTCAAACCAGCACCTTATGAGGACGACTTATTTTTGACAGGTGCAAACCCTCTCATTTGCAGAAGTAAGAGGGAGTTGGATTCCGAATGTGGAATGATAAACTGCTAGCTTGTGACTAACTCAAGGATCCTAATTTTTAGAAGTTACATGGTAGTGATGTCGGACTAGACTTGGGAAATGCCTCTAAGTTTCATAAACTCATTCGCGCTGATGTTCTTGGTGAACTTCCGTCCGGACATATGTTTTGTAATTAGCATGGTGAGCTCATATTTGGTTGAGCCTCACTGGATTGGTGCCAAGAATCCTCTGATATATCTTCGAGGCGCAATCTCCCATGGATTGAGATACACTGCATGAAATAATTTGAATGCTGACTGGGCAGGCAGTGTGGAGGAACATTAGAGCACTTCTCAGTGCTGGTTCTCTTTGGATTCTGCTTCGATATCATGGACAAGCAGGAAGCAGAAGTCGAGACCGAATACATAGCTATGAGTATGATCTCGTATGAAGTTGAATGGTTGTGGAAGCTCTTTAGTGAGTTGTTAGTACACATGTGAATATCACTGTGATTCTCTGTCACAACCAGAGGTGGGATTCGATTATTGAGGAATCCCGTATTCATTAATTGCTCTAGCAGATAGACATCAGATACTGCCTTATCTGGGATATGGTAAGTCAATGAGCGAGGAGGCTCCATCGCATTGAGACTAATGTACATGTCGCCGTCATTTTGTCAAAGCCTCGGGGAAAGATCAAATCTGTGATCTTCCCGAACGACTTGGAGTCGTCGAGAGACCCTTGTAAAAGGGTCCTGCATGGTGCATACATTGAGCTCTGGGAGCTTTGGGGATTTGCGGTTCTTACTGGAGCAACATACGACCACAAAGTGACTCACCCTTCCCTGGTGGTGTGCACTGGACAGGATGATTCCCTCTCCTGTGGACAGGATGATTCGCTGTCTTGTGGGACAGGATGATTCGCTCTCCTGTGGACATGATGATTCGCTCTTCTGTGGACAAGATGATTCACTCTCTTGTGGGACATGATGATTCGCTCTCCTGTGGACAGGATGATTAGTTCTCTTGTCGAGGCATCCTACCCATGCAGTCCGAGACTCATGGGAAGTACCTCTCATCTGATCAATGAGCAGGGAAATGAGGATAGGGACCATAGTAGTACCGATGGACGCATCATTGTATCTACTATATTCCCTATGCTAGGATGACCTTCATTGATCTGAGATCAATGATACCCACTATGATACTGACTTCGGGTCAGTAGAGGACTGGTCTGGGACCAGTGGTACATACTCTAAGACTGACTTCGAGTCAGTAGAGGACTGGTCTGGGACCAGTGAGAGTGGTACATACTATGACACTGACTTTGGGTCGGTTGAGGACTGGTCTGGGACCAGTGGTACACACTCTGAGACTGACTTTGGGACAATGGAGAATGGTATGACACATTCTCGATCAAGTCTTCTTCTTCATGGTTCAGCAGAGCTGAGCAAAGCAGAGCTGAGCAGAGCAAAGCTGAACAGAGCAAAGCTAAGATGAGCAGAGTAGAGCTAAGCTAAGCAGAGCTGAGCAGAGCAGAGCAGTGCTAGGCATTGATGGCAAAGATAGTACAGTCGGATATATGGATCAGCGGATGGAGTTCTCCCTAGTTGAGAGGGAGTGTTAAAATTGGCAACTAGGGCCAAACTCCATGTGGGTCATCTTATTTATGGCAATTGATATTTTTATTGGATCCCTCTCATCGAGAGGTGTAGGATTGATCTAAAGATCATTTGATTCCGACAAGTATTCATGGAGTTATGAATTTATTTATGTTATAAGACAAATTGTCAAGTCGGCCAGTAACTTGAGTAGGCTCAAAAGCCCAATAGACATGACTATTCATCATCTACGTTTTAGTATAAATAGAAGAGGACTTGAAGTCATTTTTAGACATCCTCTTCATGTGATCTCCTCCTCTCCACGTCTTTGGGTTTTTGGTGAAGGAGAGAGACACCAAGAGTAATACGCTAGTCTTCAAGTGATGCCCTAAATTCCAGTCATGGAGGAGACATCAAGACGCAGATGAAGGGAGAGGATCCCAGCCACATGAAGCCCTAAATGCAGTGATGAACTACAGTTATATGCAACCCTAAATGCAAGCACTTATACGATGTCCAAACAGCGCTAAACATAAAGGGTAGCCATAGTGATATAAAGGAAGCCGCAGTAGCTGCAGTGAGGAAGACACCTAGCTGCAAAGAGCCAAGGTATATGAAGCCGCAGTGATAGCAGTCAAGGTATATGGAACCGCAGTAAAGACATGTAGCCGCAGTTATAAAAGGAACCGAAGTTACACGCAGTCAATAAAGACCTTATACGCTGTTCATGTAACACCTTATACGCTGTTCTTGAAGACATTTATACGCAGGGCATAGAGATATTTATATGCAGTCAATGGAGACTCTATACGAAGCCATGGAAACATTTATATGCAGGTCATGGAGACATCTATACACTGTCATGGAGACACCTTATACACAGTCATGGAGATACGTTGTCATGAAGACATAACAGTCTCAGGCATACTTGTGAAGACAAGAGTCTTGAAGTGACACTCTTTGTCTCGGCCTACTCTCTAGATACAGTCATAGTCTCGTCATAATTATGATGAGAAGGATTCCAGTGATCCCACAGAAATGCACTTTCATGACCTCGGCATAGTGATCTCAGTCATAATAAAGAATGACAAGAATGAACAGTCTCATATCATGATGCTACATAATCTACAGCAGGTGCAGTTGCAAGGCTTGAAGAATATGTAGAGACCATCTCTGTAGCAATCTCAATAAGGAGCAGCATGATGATGAATAGGGCTGCATGATGATAGAAGATGCAGCATAATGAGCAGCATGATGATGGATGAGACAACATGCTGATGTATGAGACAGCATGATGATGTATGATGCAGCATGATGGGCATGTTAGTAAAGAGCAGCATGATGATGAGAACAGATGAGAGCAGCTCAGTCATCTAGGTCCAGCATTGTGATGGTACAGCATGGTGCTACACGGTAAGGTGCAGCAAATGGACGAAAGGCAGCACTATGATAGGTGAAGGAGTCACCTTAGAGAATCAGTTGAAGCAATATGTCTTCAACTGATCTCATACGATATCAAAAGTCAAAATATTGACTTATATTGTAAATGTATACTCTCTCAGTTTCTCTGCTGAACTTTGAAGAACATAAAAGAAGAATTGATCAAGGGTTTCCCCACATTGGGGTTTGTCCCTGGCTAGCACCACATCTTGTGTCCTCTTGTTTTGGATTGTCTTCTGCGATTTATATTTATGTTATATTTTCAATTTACTTTATGCTGATGTGATTGCTAATCTGGAAAAGAAATTGAATTAAATTTCTCTAGCATAGAACATACCTAAAATTAACACTCTATCACTTACTATGACCTTGGGAAACCCATGTAGTTTGTATATGTTTTTACAAAACATATCTGCAATTTGCCTAGTTGTGTCAGTTTTTTTGATAGCCATAATATGGGCATATTTAGTGAGTCTGTCAACTATGACAAATATCATTTCCTTACCATCAGATACAAGTAGTCCTTCAATGAAGTCCATCGAAATCTCCTCCCATTTCTGATTTGGAATGTGTAGTGGGTGTAGTAAACTAGGGGTTGGGATATTTTCACTCTTATTCCTTTGACAAACATCACATTCTGCAACATATTTTTGGATTTCCTTGCTCATACCCTTCCAATAGAATGATTGTCGAATGTTGTAGTAAGTTTTGAAGAATCCTACATGTTCGACTACAGGAGAACTGTGAGATTCTTTTAGAATTTTCATCTTAAATTTGGATGTTGGTGTTAGGTAAATTCTACCTTTGTACCATATTATGTCATTCTTCCATTCAAAATTGGTATATTGATTGATATTTTCAATCATAGAATCACAATCCTCATCCTTGGCATATTCAACTCATATTTCGTCTAACCATTCAGGAACGACTACCATGGCGACACATGTTGTGTTGTCATCATCCTTACGTGAGAGTGCATCAGCTACAACATTTTCCTTCCCTTTCTTGTGCAATATTTCTAGGTCGAAAGCTGACAGCTTCTCCATCCACTTTTGTTGTTCTGTTGACAATGTCTTTTGTTGAAGTAGGAATTGGAGACTATTATGGTCGGTTTGGATTGAGAATTTACTTCCGAGCAAGTATTGTCGCCATTTCGTTAAGGCATGTATGATGGCAAGCATCTCCTTTTGGTAAGTTGATTTCAAACTCTCCCGTTTGTTAAGTTTCCTTCTCTCGAATGCTATAGGGTGGTTGTCTTGCATTAATACGGCCCCAATTCCGAATCCTGAAGCATCACATTCTACTACAAACAGTTTGGAGAAGTCTGGCGTTGCTAGTACCGGTGTGGTTGACATTACTTCTTTTAGATTCTCGAAGCATTCATCTGCTTGGTTATTCCACTGAAAAGTGTTCTTTTTTAACAAGTTGGTCAGGGGTGTTGTCAAGTGTGCATAGTTTTTTATGAATCTTCTATAATACTCGATTAGACCTAGAAATCCTCTTAGCTTGGATACGTTCTTGGGTTTTGGCCATTCTTTGATTGCTTTGATTTTGTTGGGGTCCACTTTGACTCCCTCCCTGGATATAACATGTCCTAGGTATTCAACTTCTTTTTGCCCAAAGGTACATTTTGATAACTTGGCGTAGAATTGATTCTTTTCTAATACATATAGTACTTCCTCTAGATGCTTGAGGTGCTCCTTCCATGTCTTACTGTAAACGAGAATATCATTGAAAAAAACTAATACAAATTTCCGCAAGTATGGGTGGAAAATTTCATTCATAGTGGTTTGAAAGGTGGCTGGCGCATTTGTTAATCCAAATGGCATAACTTTAAACTCATAGTGCCCCTTGTGAGTTCTGAATGTTGCCTTTTTGACGTCCTCTAATCTTACCCAAATTTGGTAGTAACCTGATCTCAAATCTAATTTTGAGAAATATTCTGTGCCATGGAGCTCATTTGGCATCTCGTCAATGAATGGGATTGAAAACTTATGTTTAATAGTAATTTTGTTTAGTCCTCTGTAATCTATACGCAAGCGGAAGGATCCATCTTTCTTTTTGACCAATACTATGAGTGCAGCGTATGGACTTCTACTTTTCGTAATGATTCCATCTTTTAACAAGTCTTGTATCAATCGTCCTATTTTTGGTTTTATGATGATGGAGGTAACGATACGGTTTTACATTTACTGGTGTCGATTTTGTTTTGACTTCAATGATGTGTTCAATTTTCCTTTCAGGGGATAATTTCATTGGCAGATCTTGGAAAACCTTCTCATACTTCTAGATTAGGGATGAAATTTCTGATGGTTAGTGAATCCCTTCTATTGATAATAACTCCAACTGCTGACATTGTGCAACAAATGCGGGGGCACCTTTGCGAATAAGTTTTTTCATCTATTGAGCAAAGATGACTTGAGTAGGTGGAGTTTGGAACTGTTAAAATTGGCAACTAGGGCCAAACTCGATGTGGGTCATCTTATTTATGGCAGCTGATATTTTTCTTGGATTCCTCTCGTCGATAGGTGTAGGATTGATCTAACGATCATCCAATTCCGACATGTATTCATGGAGATATGAATTTATTTGTATGTCTTGACAATTTGTCGAGGTCGGCCAACAAATTAAGTTGTGTTGCACACCCCCAACTTACCTCAATGTTGCATATAAAAGGAGGAGACATTATGTCTCATTTCACTCACTCTCATCCTCTCATCTCTTCCTTGTCTCTTGGGTATACACAAGGAAGGAGGATGCAGATCTCTTGGGCAGCTTGGAAGAAGGACACAGATTTCTAGGGCATCATTGTGAGGATGCAGATTAGGGCAGCGAGGACGCAGGAGGGTACAACCATCTGTTTGGGGTGATTTAGGGCTGCTTTGACCAACGCCTTACCCTCTTTGACTACAGCTTTACATGGGCAGCCTCTTGGGCTAGACGAAGTGTTGCGTTGACTTTTGGAGGGTTGATTTGGGACAGTGTTGACTAGTTAGGGCTGGTTGTAGGTTGTTGTAGATTTCATTGCTGATTTGTCCCTCTTACTTAGACTGTTTTGGGCTGCACATACTTGTTGTTGGAGACCGAGTTCTTGTTAAGTTTAGGTATGTTCTATGCTAGAGCAATTTAATTAATTTCTTTTTCATATTAGCAATCACATCAGCATAAAGTAAACTACAGATAGAACATGAATATAAATCGCAGAAGACAAGCGAAGACAAGAGGACACAAGATGTGGCGCTAGCCAGGGACAAACCCCACAATGTGTGGGGAAACCCTTGAACAATTCTTCTTTTATGTTCTTCAAAGTTCAGCAGAGAAAGAGAGAGAGAGATAGTACATTTACAATAGACGTCAACACTTTGACTTGACTAGATCTAGCATAGATCATTTCGTATAACGATGAGATCAGTTGAAGACATTCTGCTTCAACTAATTCTTCAAGGTGATGGCTTCACCTATCGTAGTGCTGCATCTGGTCCACTTGCTGCACCACTGCATGCTGCACTAATCACAATTATCATCATGCTGCCCATGTCCATGACCTTATCCATCATCATGCTTCATGCTGCCCATGCTGCCCATGATCTCATCATGCTTCTTGCTACTCATGCATCATCATGCTTCATGTTGCCCATGCTGCCCATGACCTCATCACTATGCTGCCCATACATCATGCTGTACTCCAAGTCACTGCTGCATGTCACCGAGATCCGTATACTAGATCTCTAATCCTCTTTTTCATCGCTGCTGAGATCCTCCTTATTTCAGCACCATTGGAGCCATTATTACGGAGATCTTCTCTTGCTTCATATCAACATGATCCACTCATTGTGATATTTATGCTTTCATTGATGCACTAACACAGTCATTATTGAAGTCATCATTATGTGGACTATTGCAATATATCTTTGTCATCACTGTATATTTGTTGAGACAATGAGTCTCATTACTGCTTTATTATGTAACCCTTGTAACTGTTAAGCTGCTGAGACTATTCTTCATTGTGATGACGTTATTCATTGCTCTTTGCATTGAGGTTGTGACTGCACCGAAACCCTAGGTGCAGTCCAACCCTATTGCAGCTCTTTTCTATGTGATTGCGCCTTCTTATCTCCATTGCAACATATACCATATTTGCGTATGACCTGTATATGTTGTGTAGAGTTGCTGCGTATTCTCTTCATGAACTGTATATATAGATCTTTATGAACAGCGGTATGTCAAGTGGTCAGCGTGTATATATTCAACATTGGACAATGTTGTTATATGTCATATGAAACAGTGTGTACATATATGAACTGCAAGTTAATTATGCCCAGCGTATAAATGTCATGATCAGCATTCCATGACAGTGCATAGGGTCCAGCGTACAAGGTTTACATCCTCATAAGCCTGCGGCTACTATGGCTAGGGCTACCAAGAACAGCGTATTACATTGCTGTGCGATTTCCATACATGACTGCTTTTTCCGTATCGACAATGGGTTCCATATATGACTGCGTTTCCTAACTGCGGCTCCATATATGAATGTGGCCTTTTTTATTTATGTGCTGCCTTGACTGCTTCATTACGCTGGCTTCATAACTATGTATAAATCCATATTATATGACTGCGTTGTATGCCTACGTGTAGAGTATAGAGCATGCTATGCGTGTAGCATGTTTGCTGCGTTGTATGCCTGCGTGTAGAGTATAGGGCATGTTATGCATGTAACATGTTTGCTGCGTTGTATGCCTGCGTGTAGAGTATAGGGCATGCTGTGCGTGTAACATGTTTGCTGCGTTGTATGCCTGCATGTAGTAAGGCTAGTTGTGCGTGTAACATGTTTGCTGCGTATATAGCTAGGGCATCATCCATGTATAAGCTATGGCATCATCCAATGTATCTTCTTGTGTGTCTCTCCTTCACCAAAAACCCAAGACGTGGTGAGGAGAAGATCACATGAAGAGTGTGTCCCTATTGACTCCAAATCCTCTCTTATTTATACTAAAACCGTAAGGTTGAATAGGCATGACGTTTGGGCTTCTTGAGCTTACGTAAGAGCTGGTCGGCTAGATAATAAATCCATAATCTAAATAAATTCATATATCCATAAATACATATTGGAATCGGATAATCTTTGGATCAATCCTACACCTCTCGACGAGAGGGATCCAATAAAAATATCAGCTGCCATAAATACGCTGACCCACATGGAGTTTGGCCCTAGTTTCCAATTTAACACTCCCTCTCAACTAGGGAGAACTCCATCCGTTGATCCATAAGTCCCTCTGTACTATCTCTGCCATTAGTGCCCTACACTGCTCTGCCTAGCTCTACTCAGCTCTGCTTGCTCTGCTCAGCTCTGCTGGCTCTGCTCAACTCTGTTGGCTTTGCTAGTTTTGCTCTGCTCTGCTCAACTTAGCTCTGCTGAACTATGAAGAAGAAGAATTGATCGAGAATGTGTCATACCATTCTCCACTGACCCGAAGTCAGTCTCAGAGTGCGTACCACTCTCACTGGTCCCAAACTAGTACTGCACTGACATGAAGTCAGTCTCAGAGTATGTACCACTAGTCCCAGACCAGTCTCAACCGACCCGAAGTCAGCGTCATAGTGTGGTACAACTCCTACCACTGGTCTCAGACCAGTATCGCAGGCTTAGAGAGTGTACCACTGGTCCTAGACCAGTCTCAACCGACCCAAAGTCAGCGTCATAGTATGTACCACTCTCACTGGTCCCAGAATAGTCCTGCACTGACACAAAGTCAGTCTCAGAGTATGTACCACTGGTCCCAGACCAGTCTCAACCGACCCAAAGTCAACGTCATAGTATGGTACAACTCCTACAACTGGTCCCAGACCAGTATCGCAGGCTTAGAGAGTGTACCACTGGTCCCAGACCAGTCTCAACCGATCTGAATTCAGCGTCATAGTATGTACCACTCTCACTGGTCCCAGACCAGTCTTGCACTGACACGAAGTCAGTCTCAGAGTATGTACCACTGGTCCCAAACCAGTCTCAACTGACCCGAAGTCAGCGTCATAGTATGGTACAACTCCTACCACTGGTCCCAGACCAGTAACGTTGATCCTAGATCAATGGAGGTCATCCTAGCGTAGGGAGTACGGTAGATACAACGATGCGTCCATCGGTACTACTATGGTCCCTAACTTCATTTCCCTGCTCATTGATCAGATGAGAGGTACTTCCCATGAGTCCCAGACTGCATGGGTAGGATGCCTTGACAGGAGAACTAATCAATCATGTCCTCACAGGAGAACACATCAATCCTGCTACAATCGCCATGGAGAACACATCAATCCAGGACGCCATGGAGAACACATAAATCCAGGCCTCATAGGAGAACACATCAATCCTGCTACAATCGCCATGGAGAACACATCAATCCAGGGCTCACAGGAGAACACATCAATCCTGTTACAATCGCCATGGAGAACACATCAATCCAAGTCTCACAGGAGAACTAATCATCCTGCTACACAGGAGAGTGAACCATCCTATTCGACAAGAGAGCAAATCATCTTGTCCCACAAGAGAGCGAATCATCTTGTTCCAGTGCGCACCACCAGGAGAGGGTGAGTCACCTTGTGGTCGTATGTTGCTCCAGTAAGAACCGCAAGCCCCCCAGAGCTCCCAAAGCTCAATGTATGCAACATGCAGGACCCTTTTATAAAGGTTTCTCGACGACTCCAAGTCGTTCGGGAAAATCACAAATTTGATCTTTCCCCGGGGCTCTGACCTGTACATCATCTCAGTGCAATCTTGCCTCCTTGCTCATTGACTTACCATATCCCAGATGATGTCTATCTATTGGAGCAATCGATGAATATGGGATTCCTCAATAATTGAATCCCACCTCTGGTTGTCACAGAGAATCACAGTGGTATTCATCATGTGTACTCACTGAAGAGTTTCCATAGCCAGGCAACTTCATACGAGGTCATACTCGAAGTTATGTATCCGGTCTCGACGGTACTTATAACAACCGATTTCTGCTTCCTGCTCATCAATGATATCGAAGCAGAATCCACAGAGAATCAACACTGAGAAGTGCTCTCGTGATTCTCCATAATGCTTTCCTAGTCAGCATTCGAATAATCATGCAGTTTTCATATTTCCGGCAATGTATCTCGATCCATGAGAGATTATGCCCTGAAGATATCTCAAAGGATTCTTGGCACCAATCCAGTGAGGCTCAACCAAATATGAGCTCACCATGCTAGCTGCAAAAACATATGTCCGGATGGAAGTTCACCAAGAACATCAACGCAAATGAGTTTTAGAAACTCGCATTTCCCAAATCAAGTTCGACATCACTAACATATAACCTCTGAAACTAAGATCCTCGAGGTAGTCACAGGCTAGTAGTTTATCTTTCCACATTCGGAATCCAACTCCCTCTTGTCTTCTACAAATGAGAGGGTCTGCACCTATCAGACATAGGTGTCGGTATGAGAGGTCTGTCATCCACAACCTTCGGATGGTTTGGATAGATTTCAATCCTAGTGAATCTCAGCTTCATCAGATAGCTGTTGATCCTCTCATACTATGCTTGGGGTGTCTTGCTTCAAGCCATAGAGGGCTTTCTTCCACCTATTTACATGAGATTCCTATTCATGAATCTCAAACTCCACGGGTTGTTCCAAACCTGTGGACCTGCTACATGAGGGGGAATGGTCCCCTTGTAAGATTTTCCTTCGGTACATCTCAGAAATGTACCTTCGTGCTCTTTTTGAATTCAGGCATCTCTGTCACCATCTGACTCACAGACCTCCGATGCTGTGCCAATGGACATGGTCCCTAGTGGACTTCCAAGTTCCTACAACTTGATACAACCCTAAACTCAAAAAAGTATCTTTGAAAATTCAATTTTCAAACACGTACCTTTCCATTAACGAATGCCACCATAAAACCTTTGACTTCCATTCCCTTTTCGGGATAGGTGGCATCGACTCCAAGTGTAATCCCACGATTGTTTCCATCTCTATCAAATTAGAGAGTGCACCCTTCTATCCGATGAAGTGCCTTGAAGCACTACAATCAATATGCCAGATTCCCAAAGAATCTGAAGGAGAGGGCCAATACAAGATAACACTTCTCTATCTTATCAGAAACAATATTTGATTCTTCTTACCTGGGGTTCCTTGCTTCCTAGAAGAGTCGATCGTGTCTTTGATGACCTATATCTCTGCCATTCATACACTCCTTCGTATAAGGGCCGCTGCGTCATTCTGATATCATTCTCTGCTTCGACTTCACTCTAGGTGAATTATGAGGAACCCATTGATCCTTCTGTCTTGTCCCAACTGACTTTGGTGATTGCTCTTTCACTCTTGCTTGGGCATTGTCTTCACCTCACCTCTGATACCATGTTAAGTTTAGGTATGTTCTATGCTAAAGCAATTTATTTAATTTCTTTTTCATATTAGCAATCACATCAGCATAAAGTAAACTGCAGATACAACATGAATATAAATTGCAGAAGACAAGCCAAGACAAGAGGACACAAGATGTGGCGCTAACCAGGGACAAACCCCACAATGTGTGGGGAAACCCTTGATCAATTCTTCTTTTATGTTCTTCAAAGTTCAGCAGAGAAAGAGAGAGAGAGATAGTACATTTACAATAGATGTCGACACTTTGACTTGACTAGGTCTAGCATAGATCATTTCGTATAACGATGAGATTAGTTGAAGACATTCTGCTTCAACTGATTCTTCAAGGTGACAGCTTCACCTATTGTAGTGCTACATCTGGTCCACTTGCTGCACCACTGCATGCTGCACTAATCACGATTATCATCATGTTGCCCATGTCCATGATCTTATCCGTCATCATGCTTCATGCTGCCCATGATCTCATCATGCTTCTTGCTACTCATGCATCATCATGCTTCATGCTGCCCATGACCTCATCACTATGCTGCCCATACATCATGCTGTACTCCAAGTCACTGCTGCATGTCACCGAGATCCGTATACTAGATCTCTAATCCTCTTTGTCGTCGCTGCTGAGATCCTCCTTATTTCAGCACCATTGGAGCCATTATTACGGAGATCTTCACTCTTGCTTCATATCAACGTGATCCACACATTGTGATATTTATGCTTTCATTGATGCACTAAGACAGTCATTATTGAAGTCATCATTATGTGGATTGTTGCAATATATGTTTGTCATCACTGTATATTTGTTGAGACAATGAGTCTCATTACTGCTTTATTATGTAACCCTTGTCACTGTTAAGCTGTTGAGACTATTCTTCACTGCGATGACGTTATTCATTGCTCTTGGCATTGAGGTTGTGACTGCACCGAAACCCTAGGTGCAGTCAAACCCTACTGCAGAGCTTTTCTATGTGACTGCGCCTTCTTATCTCCATTGCAACATATACCATATCTGCGTATGACCTGCGTATATGTTGTGTAGAGTTGCTGCGTATTCTCTTCATGAACTGTATATATAGATCTTTATGAACAGCGGTATGTCATGTGGTCAGCGTGTATATATTCAACATTGGACAGCGTTGTTATATGTCATATGAAACAGCGTGTACATATATGAACTGCAAGTTAATTATGCCTAGCGTATAAATGTCATGATCAACATTCCATGACAGCGCATAGGGTCCAGCGTACAAGGTTTACATCCTCATAAGCTTGCGGCTACTGCGGCTAGGGCTACCAAGAACATCGTATTACATTGCTACGCGATTTCCATACATGACTGCTTTTTCCGTATAGACAGTGGGTTCCATATATGACTGTGTTTCCTAACTGCGGGTCCATATATGAATGCGACCTTTTTTATTTATGTTCTGCCTTGACTGCTTCATTACGCTGCCTTCATAAC
This sequence comes from Pinus tabuliformis, assembly GCA_031772625.1. Classification (NCBI taxonomy): domain Eukaryota; kingdom Viridiplantae; phylum Streptophyta; class Pinopsida; order Pinales; family Pinaceae; genus Pinus; species Pinus tabuliformis. Next base: position 871,268,507 of record CM062808.1, read on the forward strand.
TGTGTATAAATCCATATTATATGACTGCGTTGTATGCCTACGTGTAGAGTATAGGGCATGTTGTGCATGTAGCATGTTTGCTGCATTGTATGCTTGCGTGTAGAGTATAGGGCATGCTGTGCGTGTAACATGTTTGCTGCGTTGTATGCCTGCGTGTAGAGTATAGGGCATGTTGTGCGTGTAACATGTTTGCTGCGTTGTATGCCTGCGTGTAGTAAGGCTAGTTGCGCGTGCAACATGTTTGCTGCGTATATAGCTAGGGCATCATCCATGTATAAGCTATGGCATCATCCAATGTATCTTCTTGTGTGTCTCTCCTTCACCAAAAACCCAAGACGTGGTGAGGAGAAGATCACATGAAGAGTGTGTCCCTAATGACTCCAAATCCTCTCTTATTTATACTAAAAGCATAATGTTGAATAGACATGACGTTTGGGCTTCTTGAGCCTACGTAAGAACTGGTCGGCTAGATAATAAATCCATAATCTAAATAAATTCATATCTCCATAAATACATATCAGAATCGGATGATCGTTGGATCAATCCCACACCTCTCGACGAGAGGGATCCAATAAAAATATCAGCTGCCATAAATAAGCTGACCCACATGGAGTTTGGCCCTAGTTGCCAATTTAACAGTTCTCCTCGGATATCTTAAGGTCATTGGTGAGCTGTTTGACCATCTTTGACCTTGCTGATTTGATTTATGTTGTTGCTGTTATAAATCACAGATTTGTGATATTGTACTATCTCTCTCTCTCTGCTAAATTATTGAAGAATATAGAAGAATTGATCAAAGGGTTTCCCCGCATTGGGTTTTGTCCCTAGCTAGCTGCCACATCTTGTGTCTCTTGTCTTGGCTTGTCTTCTGTCGATTTTATTTATGTTCTAACAGCATTTTATTTATATGTTGATGTGATTGCTATACTGAGAAGTGACATTGGGCTAATAAGAAGAAATTGAAGTAAATTGCTCTAAGCATAGAACATACCATAATTTAACATGGTTTCAGAGCTGAGGTGAAGTCAAAGCACAAGCAAGAGCAAGAGCAATCACCGAAGACAGTTGGAAAAAGTCAAAAGGTTTCATGGGTTCCTGATCACACTTCCTCGCCAAAGACAAGCTCCGTGAGAAGTCTGACTATCACGGATGGAAGATGTCTCTTGATTTGACATTGGAAGAGCAGGAAGTGTTGGATTATGTGAGAGGCAAAATTACGTAGCATCCATCAAATGCACCCGCTGCTACAAGGAACAAGTACACCAAGGGTGAAGTCAAAGTGAAGAAGATCATCCGGGACTCTATTGACAAGCATCTAGTGGCCTACGTTTCTGAGTTGAACACCTCCAAGGAGATCTACGATACACTGGTAAGCTTGTGTAAAGTTAGTGATGCAAATCAAGTTTTGTTCCTCATTTTTAAGTTGAAGGGCAAGGACGAGGATATTCAATCCTATTTCTTAAGGATCACTGGGATCAAGAATGATCTCCTATCGATTGGAGAAGTCATTTCTGATAGGGAAATAACTATCGCCACTCTTGGAGGGTTCCCATCCAAATGGTGTGTATTTAAAACCACTTTTATCAACAACAATCGAATTTCGGGATTTGAGGAATTGATGGCAAGATGCATTCAGGAAGAGACAAGGATGGTGGAACAAGAAACGTCTTCAAGCAAAGGCAACCCCACTACTTTCTCCTCTCAAGCTAAAAGGAGAAATAATTCTAGGTCTAAATTCAAAGGAAAGGCCGAATCGAAGGGTGGAAGAAAGGGAAGATGCTTTGCTTGCAATAAATTTGGCCACTATGCGAGGGAGTGTCCAAATAGGAAGGACACATCTCATGACGATGATCAAAATCACTCCCGGGGTAACTCCAACCACAATCAAAAGAATGGCAGGTTCAATGGCAAAGGAAAGAGGAATGTCGGAAATCAAGGAAGTGGTCAACCCTCCAAGAACGCAAGAACTCCAGGTATGAACAAATGTTGTTAACAATAAGCAAGATGAATATTATCTGATATCGACCCTCTCCACTAACTCTCCTCCGAACTCATTGGGCAATTGGCTTATTGATAGTGGTGCCTCAAGGCACTTCACTGGTTACAAGGAAGCTCTCTCTAATCTGATAAAGGAGACAAACTTGGAGATTATTCTTGGAGACAATTTCACCTATCCTGCAAAGGGTGTAGGGAATGTTACTCTTCAATTAAATCAGGGTAACACAATTCATTTGCAAGAAGCCTTATATGTACCTGATCTCAAGAACAAAGTGCCCATTTCGGCAATGGAAGACAAAGGCTCCAAGGTGGCCTTCATTGATGGCAAGGTACGTGTGTGGAAAAAGAATTTTACAGATGCTTTCACTCTTGGGTTTCGAATTGACTCTTTATATCAAGTTGGAGGAAGTCTGTTGGGAGTCGTGTCTTGCGACACATCTCTCCAGTTTGAACTATGGCACTGGAGGTTTGCCTGCCTTCATTATAGGGCTCTACCCGATGTGAGACAAATGGTGACAGGGATGCCCGAGTTCAAAATAGAGCATGAAGGTGTATGTCCAGGATGTGTAGAAGGAAAGCTCAAAAGGGGACCATTCCCCTCAGGCCATAGTAAGACCTCCGACATTTTGCAGTTGGTTCACTCCGACATATCTGGTATGAAACCTGTGAACTCTTTGGGAGGATATTTATATTATCTCACTTTTACAGATGACTATTCTCGTAAGACTTGGATATACTTCTTGAAAAAGAAGGATGAAGTGTTCTCCTGGTTTCGTCACTTCAAAGCCTTGATCGAGAATCAAACCAAGAAGAGGACCAAGATCTTCAGGACTAATAATGGGACTGAGTATGAATCCCATGGGTTCCATGACTTTTGCAAAGAGGCTGGCATTAAGAGGGAGATCACAACACCATACACTCTTGAGCAAAATGGTGTGGTAGAAAGGAAGAATCGTATGATTGTGGAAGTTGTTCGTGCCATGCTCCATGATCAAAGGCTTCTGAAGTTTCTATGGGCCGAAGTTGTGAATACTGCCATATATGTTCAAAACCGATGTCCTCATCAAGCATTGGATTCCAAGACTCTCGAAGAGATGTTCATTGGTAAGAAACCTGATGTCTCTCATTTTAGAATTTTTGGAAGTCCCATATATTTTCATGTGCCGAAAGAGAAAAGGAGCAAATTGGGTGCATCTGGAAAGAAGGGAATCTTCATGGGCTATAGAGAAAATTCTAAGGGCTATAGAATCTATGTGGCTGGTCAAAGGGAAGTCGAGATTAGTCATGATGTCACCTTTGACGAAGATATGGCTCTTAGCAAGGTTGACAATCTTCCTATTCTAAGGAAAACTAAAGAAGTTGACACCAGGAAGCCAGATGAAAAGGAAGATGAGACGATGTCCGATGTGGAAGAACCTATGGATCCTATTGATCCCCCTCCGCAAGAGTATTCCTCTTCTAGGAAGAGGCCCTCATGGCTTAGGGAGACACTTGATGATGCCGAAGGACATATTGCACCCAGAGGAACTTTCCATGAAAGTAAGAAGCTGACCAGGTATCAAGGATACTTGACCATTATGAGCACCATCATTCAAAATGAGCCTTCATTGTTTGAAGAAGCCATGAAGCATCAAGTATGGAAGGATGCTATGAATGAGGAATAGGAGTCCTACATGAAGAACAATGTCTGGGACATGGTCCCTAGATCCCAGGATGAAACAATTGTCACCTCGAAGTGGCTTTACGAAATAAAGCATGGAGCTGATGGGAGTGCTGAAAAATATAATGCTCGCTTTGTTTCTCAAGGCTTCTCTCAAAAGGAAGCTGTAGATTATGACAAGATATTTGCACCTGTTGCCTGATACACCACCATCCGCTCGATCATAGCCCTTGCTGCTTCGCAAGGATGGGACCTACATCAAATGGATGTCAAGATCGCATTCTTGCATGGTTCAATTAAAGAGGAAGTCTATGTGGAACAACTCGAGGGGTTTGAGATTCATAATCGGGAATATCACGTATGGAAGTTGAAGAAAGCTCTCTATGGGCTGAAGAAAGCACCTCGAGCTTGGTATGAGAGGATCGATAGCTACTTGATGAAGTTAGGATTCACTAGGAGTGAAGCCGATCCAAACCTTTACTTTAAGGTTGAAGATGATAAGTCTCTGATACTGGTGTTGTATGATGATGACCTCTTCCGGACAGGTGCAGACCCTCTCATTCACAAATGTAAGAGGGAGTTGGCTTTCGAATTTGAGATGAAGGACCTAGGACTGATGCACTATTTCCTAGGGTTGGAGGTCTGGCAGAAGCCAAGAGAGATTTTCCAATCTCAAAGAAAATATGTGGTGAAGATATTGCAGAGATTCGGTATGGTGGACTGCAAGCCCGTGACTACCCCAATGGAGCTTAACTTCAAGAAGTTATGCAGTAGTGTTGCCGGACCTGCTTTGGGAAATGCTTCTGAGTATCGTCAACTCATAGGAGCATTGATGTTCTTGGTGAACTCCTGTCCAGATATATGTTTTGCAATCAACACGTTGAGCCAATATATGGTTGAGCCTCATCACTCACATTGGATTAGTGCCAAGAATCTTCTAAGATATCTTCGGGGCACAATCACTCATGGGTTGAGATACACTGTCGGAGATGTGAGGCTACATGGATATTCTGATGTTGATTGGGCAGGCAGTGTGGTGGACCGAAAGAGCACTTCCGGGTGTTGTTTCTCTTTGGGTTCTGCCTCAATCTCCTGGATGACCAGGAAGTAGAAGTCGATGTCTTTGAGCCAATGTTGCACGAAGCACCCCCCCCCACGGTTCCAAGCCCCAAAGCGCATCCCGTACGAAAGCACCTAGGAAGCTTGGCCAGAAGCGCGCTTCCGAATTTTTTGCCGCTTCCTGGAAATTCGGAAGCATGGTACAGAAGCGTCGAAGCCCGCTTCGTACAGCACTTCGGGTGTCGGAAGCGTGGTGCTTCGGAGGAGGAAGGGTACGCTTCTGTACGCTTCCGGAAAAGCGTTTGGAAAATCGGTTTTTTTTTTTCAATTTTTTTTTTTAATTTTAGGTGAGTTTGCTTGTTGGGGGTGGGTCCACCTTGGGTTAGGGTGACGAATGAAGGCAAAAAAAATATAAATATAGCAGATGCTCCCTCATGTTAATGTTAAATTCTTAAAGTAAAAGTGACATTCTCCTTTATTTTTCATTTTCATCCTTTTACTTAAATTTTTAACATTACCATGAAATGACTCAGGATGTTTGAGAGTGGTTCCAGCCTCATTGGACTTCATATGGAGAAAATAGAATTTCATATCCTATTCAAAATTCAGCAGACTTAATAGTTTTCAGGAATTCAGGATCAATGGGATTGTGGCATTTCATTAGATTATATCAAGTATGAAGGTATGCGATTAGCATTTAATCAAGAGCACCAAGCCCTATATGTACCCTAGTGTTGGTGGTGTTAATTGTTGAACTCCTTTGTCACGCGGCACGCCCTTAGTAAAAAGTTACCTTTCAATCAAGTCAAAATCATCGATCAAGCATGTTAAGCTTTTTCTACCATATTTTAAGTCTTGAATTAGGTAGTTTGATCAAAATTGGGCAATGTTGACTAATATCCCTAGATAATCGAGGTATAGGCAAAGGCTAGACAAGAGGAGAAGAATCTAGATTCTAGATGGTTGATGCTCGAATAATTAATCATTAATGTACAATGGATGTTATATCTATCTTGATTTATGCAAAAATATGCATGTTTTCATGTCTTCTATAATTAATTTTCTATTTGGGATGTTTGTTTTGAGTATAAATGCAAAAATATGTATATATATATATATATATAGCAGAAGCTTCCGCGGACGCTTCACTTCCTAGATTTTTGGAAAATGACGCTTCCGCGTCCCCGCTTCCAAAAAACGCTTCCGCTTCGCCCCCGCTTCGCGCAACATTGCTTTGAGCACCGCTGAGGCAGAGCACATTGCTGTAAGTATGGCCTCCTGTGAGGTTGTCTGGTTGAGGACACTGTTCAGTGAGCTGTTTAGACATACGCTGGATACTGTCGTGATCCTATGCGACAACCAGAGTGGGATTCGTTTATCAGAGAATCCCATATTTCATGATTGCTCCAAACACATTGATATCAGGTACCACTTTATCCGGGATATGATACAACAAGGAGCAATAAGGCTCCATCATATTGGGACAGATGAGCAGGTTGCCAACATTCCGATGAAGCCCCTGGGAAAGGTAAAATTCTTGACTTCCGAGAACGACTAGGAGTCGTTGAGAGACCCTGTTATGAGGGTCTTGTATGATGCATACATTGAGCTCTGGGAGCTCCGGGGGGCTTGGGGTACTTCTTGGAGCGACGAGCGACCATAGGGTGACTCACCCTGCCCTACTGATGGGTTGTGTACAGGGTGAATGGTTCAGCCTTCCCCTGTGATACCTCATGGGGATATGTAGGCAGGATGAGTGGTTCATCCTTCTCCTTCCAAGACATCCTACCCATGCAGTTTGGGACTCATGGGAAGTACCTCTCATTTGGCCAATGAGTAGGGAAATGAGGATAGGGACCACAGTAGTACCGATGGACGCATCGTGTATCTATCGTACTCCCTATGCTAGGATGACATTGATCTGGGATCAATTGGAACTGACTTTGGGTCAGTAAGAGTGATATAACTCACTCTCTTTTGGCACTGATTTGGGATCAGTAAGAGTGGTATGAGACACTCTTCATTGGGACTAACTTTGGGTCAGTAAGAGTGCTATTTGGCACTCTCTCTTATCTGGGACTGACTTCGGGTCAGTAGAGGATGGTATGATACATTCTCAATCATTTCTTCTTCTTCGTAGTTCAATAGAGCAGAGACAAGTAGTGCAAGACAGTGCATTTGATATGGCAGCTGTTATTTTTTTTGGATTCCTCTCGTCGAGAGGTGTAGGATTGATCTAACGATCATCCGATTCCGACATGTATTCATGGAGATATGAATTTATTTGTATTTCTTGACAATTTGTCAAGGTTGGCCAACAAGTTAAGTTGTGTTGCACACCCCCAACTAACTTCAACGTTGCATATAAAAGGAGGAGACATTATGTCTCATTTCACTCACTCTCATCCTCTCATCTCTTCCTTGTCTCTTGGGTATACACAAGGGAGGTGGCTGCAGATCTCTTGGGCAGCTTGGAAGAAGGACACAGATTTCTAGGGCATCATTGTGAGGACGCAGATTAGGGCAGCGAGGACGCAGGAGGGTACAACCATCTGTTTGGGGTGATTTAGGGCTTCTTTGACCAGCGTCTTACCCTCTTTGACTATGAATTTACATGGGCAGCCTCTCCTAGGCTAGACGAAGTGCTGCGTTGACTTTTGGAGGGCTGATTTGGGACAGCGTTGACTAGTTAGGGCTGGCTGCAGGTTGTTGTAGCTTTCATTGCTGATTTGCCCCTCTTACTTGGACTGTTTTGGGCTGCACATACTTGTTGTTGGAGACCGAGTTCTCCTAGGATATCTTAAGGTCATTGGTGAGCTGTTTGACCAGCTTTGACCTTGCTGATTTGATTTATGTTGCTGCTGTTTTGAATAACAGATTTGTGATAGTGTACTATCTCTCTCTCTCTATCGAATTATTGAAGAATATAGAAGAATTGATCAAAGGGTTTCCCAACATTGGGGTTTGTCCCTAGCTAGCTGCCACATCTTGTGTCCCTTGTCTTGGCTTGTCTTTTGTCGATTTTATTTATATTCTATCAGCATTCTACTTATATGTTAATGTGATTGCTACTAAGAATTGACATTGGGCTAATAAGAAGAAATTGAAGTAAATTTCTCTAACCATAGAACATACCATAATTTATCAGGGACTCAAACAACTTATACTTCCTTCCATCTATTTTGAATTTAATGAACTGCTTTTGGTGATTTGCCAAATACATGCCTAGTGTTTGCAACCATTGTATTCCTAAAACAAATTCCTACTACAGCAACTAATTAAATTTCTCCTACTTGTTAATTTTTTAATCAAGTTACTTACTATTTCCTACAGTAAATAGCGAAACTAATACACTGTAGCCTACACCATTTAAATTTATAAGCAGAAACAATAAACTAAACAGGAAATATATACAACACAATGACACTGTTATTTTTAGACAAAAGTCCCCAGAAAAACCCAATGCGGGAAAACCGGTGCAGCAGCTCTGAGGATTTTATTATTATGCAGCAGTAAATTTGAGTACAATTCATTGAAAGCCTAACTCGCTATCTAATACAGAGAGAAACTAGACAGAACAAATAGTGAGATGATCTCAACCTATCACTGGAAGAATATGACCTTGATCTCGCTGGAAGGAGGCTCTGCGTCCCTTCTATGTCAAACCTATGTAGTTTCTGCATCAAAGTTTCCTAGAAACTTCAATTTTTTGCCTTGTGGTCTTACACCCCAGCTCCCGGCTTTGGAAACTCGATTTCTTTAGCAAGAATTCAATCTCCCTCTAGGCTCTGTGCTACCACTGCGTCAGCTCTGCATGGGCCAATGTCAACCTCTCTCTAGACGTCGTTCTGCCCTCTCTGTCTTGTACTCTCCGGCCCAGGAAAACTTCCCTCTTCCGGATACTATCTCTGCCCCTCACTGCAAAAGATCACTTCGAAATTCTTTTTGATAGCTGCTCTGCTTTAGAAAATCGATCTCCTGATCTTCACTCAATGTGTTCTACAAGTGCCTATCAAACCTTTTCTTATAATCCTCTCGGTGATCAATCAACGACCCAGATTAGATTTTAATCTATGGCTAGGATCATATTGACTTGATCTTCGCCTTCTTCTAGAAGTTTCACCCACAGTTTAGATTAATACCCATTAATTATTTTAATTTCCTAAGTTTAGACTTAAGGTCCCATTAAAAATAATTAATTATTTTAATAAAACTGTCTCTAGGTGGAATTTCCCAAAATGATTTCTGGGTATTGGAGAATGCATGCGTCTAAGCCTCCCTGCAAAATTTGAGACTTAGAGCACATCCGATGCTACCAGAAATCAACATACTCCTCCTAGGGGGACTATGTAAAAGCTGAACTCCATTTCATATTCGTTTAGTTGCATTTTGACTTTATGGCACTTTCCTACTCCATCTATTCGTTTTCCATTTGCCACCATAACTTTTAAATCTACTATAGGGTAAGCAAAACTGTTCAGTCTTTTGCAACATTGACATCTACAAAGTTGTGCGTACTTCCTGTTAGGATATTTCGACATATAGGAAATAGTTAAGTATAACTTGGTCTAGTGTAGAGTTAGGTAAAGTGTGTTTCTTTATTATGTACCTTTGTAACTTACAATCCGACGGTCACGATATGTTCTAGACATGAAGTGATCTGACGGTTCATTCTCTCCTTGGTATAACCGACACTTGATTTGTGGCTTAACACCTGATTGGTCCATGATCTCTATTTAAAGAGCATGGAGCGTCATTTGTAAGGTGACCGTTCATGAGAGAAGCTTATGTAAATTTTCTTTCTTTTACATTAATAAATTGCCTGAAGTGGCTGCGTTTGCTCAGGCTGTGGACTGTTTCTCTCTTTGAGGGTTTTAATCACATCAAGAATACTAGTGTACTGATCTGTGATCTTCTTGTGAGCGGTGTCCCTTGGTGTTCTATCTAAGGAACTTACCCTGTAAATTCCTACATGGTATTAGAGCCAGGTTTATGGCTACATCCGTTGGTGATCCAAATTTGAAGTCGGTACAACTGCATCCGACTAATGTTTCTGAGATCTACTGTTTTTGACCACTTTCGCGTCGAGAGGACTGCGCTATTGTGTTAGGAGCATTTGTTACAGTGAGGAACCTCTTTCGTTTCATGCGAAAAGGTTTTCGCATGATCTGGAGGTATACAGTCTTTATTTGCAGTTTTAGTTATTTATCTCTGTTTTTTATTAGCGGATCTATATCTTTCATTTCTGCATATGCTCTTTGCGTCATGACTCTGTGCGATCTGGGCAACTCAGAAACAAAAAGGAAGGATTTTTCTTATGCATATGCTCTTTTCCGACGCACCTTAGTGTGATCTCGGAAAATCAGAAATATTGAGGAAAATATATAGTTTCCGGCGAAATTTAACTTCAAGCTGTAAGGTTTGGCTTTTGTTTGCATGTCCGTTTTGGGTTGTGTGGTTTTTTGTTTTGTAGAGAAAAATCGTTTTCTCAAGTAAGCACGCACTCCAAAGATTCAGCGACAAAAAAAAAAAACCCTTCCTTTTTTCCAAAAATTACTAACCTTTTAAATTAACTCATTTGGTCCAAAGTTACTTTATGAGAATAGAGGTCTTGGGTTCAAGGCTTGCTTTTTGTTGAGTTACTTTTTCAAAAAGCACATGTAACTTATGTTTTAAAGTTACTTTATGTAAAAGTGTTCTCACCCATTATAAAAAGTGAGTCACTTATAATTCTAAAGTCTCTTTATTTTTTATTTAAGTTACAATTTAGTGGGTAGCTCATAAAGTACCATTGTAAAAGTGAATTTCACTTATTTATAAAAGTGGGTCACATAATTTTTTTTAAAAGTGAGCTAATTAGATTAAGTTTGGAAAGAGGGGGGATTTTTTTTTTAAATATAACATTATCATTCACTTCCGCACATTCACATACTTCGTTGGCATCTTCAACAACTTTTCTTCAAAAAGCCATAACTTTTTCATCAGGAACCCGTTTTCAGAGTCTTTTTTTTTAATCGACCTAATTTTTCGAGATATTTCTATTGGAACACTTGGTTTCAGCATCTACAACTTTATTTTCTGTTAAAATGGAAAGTCCATGCCAAGTTAAAGGTCTTTATAGAATAGTCTCAGGCCAAGAATCTAAACCTAAAGATGAAGATAAGGCAGTCAAATGGGAAAATAAGCAAGATCAAGCACATGGATTGATAGGGATGTCTATTTCTCCAAACTTTAGATTCCATATCACAGAACTTGATACTCCTGATGAAGTAATGAAACATCTCAATAAAGTTTTTGGAATTAAAAATGAAATTAGAGCTCATCAACTTGAAAATGAGTTGCTTACGTTGGACTCCAATAATTTTTCTTCCATTGAAGATTTTTTGTCCAAGTTCAAGACCCTTAAACTTCTCATGGAAAATGTTAAGGTTAAGAAAAAAGATAGTAACCTTATCTATTCTATTCTTACTAAGTTAGGACCAGCCTATTTTGTGTTTGTTTCCACCTTCCTTTCTACTAGAGAAACCTTTATTTCTCAAGGACAAGCCTACAAGTCCCCCTCTTTTGACGACTTTTGTGATTCTTTATTAAGAGAACAAGAAAAACCAATGTTGCACGAAGCGGGAGCGAAGCGGAAGCGCGGAAGCGGAAGCGGGAGCGCGGAAGCGTCATTTTCCAAAAATCTAGGAAGCGAAGCGTCCGCGGAAGCGTCTGCTATATATATATATATATTTTTATACTTTTTTGCATTTATACTCAAAACAAACATCCCAAATACCAAATTAATTGTAGAAGACATGAAAACATGCATATTTTTGCATAAATCAAGATAGATATGGCATCCATGATTCCATTGTAGTTACTAGTATGTACAACAATCATCTATATTCTAACTATTACAAACATACATCAAATTTTTAAGCATATTATAAAACATAAAACATTTAAGCATATTATAAAACATAAAACATAGAGCATATTATGATTTATCTAGCAAGTGAGCAACTGTCAACATTTGTCATGTCCAAAATTCAAATAATAATGTTTACAAAATATGTCACTTGGTCACCGCCAAGCCAAAAAGGTTCAAAATTCAAATTCACAAGTCTACAAGTCTAATGAGTAATCTATGACAAAAAGTAGTAGATTGTGAATATATCTACTAATCTCTCCTCCTTCCACCACGAATAGAACGTGGTGGCAATGAAGAAGATGGTGCCTGTGGAAGTCGTGGCACTGAAACTGATGAAGAAGAACCCCCTGCTGTTGGTGTTGAACCATGGAACCTAGGAACCAAGGGACCAGATGGGGGTGGTGGCATATCAACACGGTCATCATCATCCTAGAATCGCTCAAAAAATTCATGCAAAAAAAAAACACTAGTTAACAAAAAAATTAAAAACATGAATTAGAGAAATGCTTTATAAGGGAAAATTGGAAAATTAATACCACAATGGACATACCTGGAAAAGAGCATCCTCTAATTTCTCTAGTCGCAACACTCCATCCTCCAAATTGGGCTCCTCTGGATTCTTGTCCCAAATCAACAAGTCTTTATTAGACTTTGCATCTTCACAGTAATGGGACAACAATCGCAAGTTGTAATGAACATAAACCAAGCTCTCTGCCCGGTCTAAACTCAACCTGTTCCTTTTAACACTGTGGATGAAAGAATAAGAGCTCCAACACCTCTCTGCAGAAGAAGTGTTTACCACCTGTGATAGCACCCGCAATGCCAAACTCTGTAGAAGTGGAGTACCCCCTCCATGCATGTTCCACCACTCAAGAGCAGAAAAAGTCTCTCGATCTTTAATTGCATGCATGCTCCCAAATGGACCAGTGTTGAGCGTATAGTTGCTCACCTGTCTCCGTACCAATGCAGCGTCCTCCTCATCAGGGATTAATTTACTCAATGCAGCCATATATTTTTGGTGAACCTCTTGATCTTGGTGTGGTTTCTTCCTGCTTCCCCCCCCAGGTGCTGGTGTTGAAAGCCATGATGGATGATAGTATTTAGGTGTCAAAACATATGCTAATGCATGCAATGGAATATTTAGCATTTCCCATCGGTTTTGCACCTCTACACGAATATAATTGTACAAGGTGGTATCTCTAGGCTCAACAATGTCTTTAATCTGCCCCAACATGCTATCCATTTGCTCATACACCTCCCCAATTACTGGTCGATCTGAATCTGCAAACTTGATCATGTAATAAATTGGTTTGGTGAATTGCAAAACATATTTAACCTGTGACCAAAAGTAACTGTCAAGAACAATGTCCTTGACTGCATTAGCACCATCTGTGTCAGTGTTAATTTCATCCCATGTTTCAGCACACACCAGATTAGTTAAAGCTTGTCTCACCTTCACTAGCCGCCTAAAGGTGAGGTAATAACTAGCAAATCTTGTCTTTGCAATTTTAAGCAATTGCAACTTGGAGTAAGTGCCATAGAAGTAGTTTACCCTTGTATGCCCTGTGATGAATTTAATGAGTTGCTTCCCTTTCCTGTAAACCTCAGCAATCCACCCACATTCTTTGTGTTTCACAATATCATGCATCAAAAGGTTCAATGTGTGAACCAGGCACCCAGACCAAAAGATGTGTGGATGAGTACGCTCAATAATTTTTCCTGCTGCCTTACAATTTGCTGCATTATCTGTGATCACTTGAACCACATTATTCGGACCAACATCTTTGATTGATTTCAATAGGAGATCTGCAATGTTTTGTGCAGTTGCAGTGATGGAGGAGGAGTCATGACATGCAATAAATACTGCACCACTAGAAGAAACACCAAGAACATTTATCAAATGTTGGTTTCTAATATTTGTCCACCCATCTGATACAATGGATACCCCAAAATCTACCCACTCATTTGTAAAACGTGTCAAAGTTCTTTGAACCTTAGCTTTTTCTCTTTCTAATAACACTGTTCTAGCTTTCTCATAGTTGGGGGCATTGTATCCTTTTGGGGCTTCATTGATGGCCTTTACCATGTCATGCCAATAGGGAGAGCAAAGCACATTGAATGGTACACCGCAAGCACAAAGAAAACGGACTATCTTTCCATCCACATCATCCCTCCCAGCAACATTAAGGAAATCCCCTATTGTTCTTCTACCTCCAGAACTTGCAGAAGTACCATGAGGAGATGAGCAACTACCAAATTTAGAGGTTGCACTTGATTCAGAATGAGTTTTTTGTTTCTTGTTTTTTTGTTGTGTAGCCATCTCTATTTGGATGTATTTTCTTCTTTCTTCAGTTGAAATGTTTGGGCAAATTTGTACCCCCACAGAACCCATTTTTTCATCACTGTCCAGCACCCCACAAAGATGCCTCCTCAGACGGGTATATGAACCACAATATGGTTTTCCTCCATGACAACCATGAGGGCACACAAATTTGTAAGATCCACCACCCTTTCCCCATCAAGTTTGGTCACATAGTTCCACAAGGGTGTTGATGTAGCTTTCCCATCTTGTGTTTCAGTGTCCCCTTCAAGTTCATCCCCTTCCTCTTCAAACCCTTCCTCCTCATCATACATTGGGTCACTACTATTAGGACCATCACCAATGTCCTCTTCTGTTTCTTCCCTTCTATTCCTCACCCTTGCCATCATTAAAACCAAGAGTGGAATGATACATAGAAGCCAAAAGAACACCATCTTGGAATATGGATATAGGTGGTGGACAACGGCAACCTGTAAATAAAGGAGCAAGTAGAAACAATGGGAAAGAGTAGGAGAGGGAGGAGAAAAATACAAATTTTTTTTCAAAAAAACAAGGGAGTTTGGGGTTTGAACTTACCTCTTTAGCTCTTGTAGATGAAGTCCTCCAAGCTCTTGCTCCAAGCTCCTCCTCCTTCTCCTAGCTCCTCCTTCTTCACTCCTCCAAGCTCTCCTCTCTTCTCCTCTCCTTTCCTCTCTTCTCTTCTCCTCTCCTCTCTTCTCTTCTCCAACTCTCATAAACTCAAAGTGAGAAAATGAGGAATGAATGGGGGTTTTATTCTTTTCATTCCTCACCTTAAACTCACTCTAACCTCACCCTAACCCACTCCCTTAAGCTTTAGTTAACTTAACTTTAAAAAAAAATTAAAAAAAAAATTGTTTTTCTCTTGGGCGCGCCCCTTTCCGCCGAAGCGTACGGAAGCGTGCGTGAAGCGCACGCTTCCTGCTCCGAAGCGTGGCGCTTCGGCGGCCCGAAGCGCGCTTCGGAGCTGGCGCTTCGGAAAAACCAGGAAGCGCAATTTTTTTTAGGAATCGCGCTTCCTAATTTCCGAAGCGCGCTTCGGAAGGCGCTTCGTACGGCGCTTCCGTACGAGGCGCGCTTCCGAGCTTCGGAGCGGGGGGGGGGGGCGCTTCCTGCAACACTGAGAAAAACTCTTACATCTTGGTCTTCTTAATACTGGAAACTCTTCTAAAAAAGCCTTAGCAGCCCAGCAACAACCAAATTCAAAGAATCTTAAGAAGCAGTATCCTAAAAAGAATAATTCCAAACCAAACAAGGGTCCTAAGCACTTTCAGTCTCAACAAAATGATAAGGCAAATGAAAAAAAAGGGAAGAAGACTGATAGACATTGCAACTTCTGTAAATCGAGATGGCCACTTAGAATCCAAATGCTTTAAGAAGATGGAAGCCTTGGAAGCGACAATGAAGAAGCATAACATCCATTTGGAACACTCTTCAACTTCAATATCATCTTCAGGAATAACACTTTCTGCATGTGTTTGTCAAGCATCTCGGTTTGGTTATGCACTAAATGTATCTTCTTCTTCTCATTCTCATGAGTGGCTCATTGATTCTAGAGTTTCTTATCACATGGCCAAAAACAAAGCCATGTTTTCTTCTTTAAATGATTGTAACACCAAAAATATATATGTTGGTGATGATAGATCTCTTAGTGTTGAAGGGACTGGAACTATTCATCTTGACAATGGTCAATTTAATGATGTATTGTGTGTTCCAACCTTCTCCTGCAACCATCTATCTGTATATCAGATGACTCATTCAGGTGAAGGTAAAACCGTTGAATTTTCACCTCACGATGTTGTAATTAATGACCTAAGAGATCCTAGACAGATTTTAGCTACTGGAATTGCTGATGATTCTACAAGGTTGTATAAGTTTAACAACTTTGGGTCATCAACTCTTCCCTCAGTATTTGTTGTTCATAATGATGAAGTGAGCAAACTTTGGCTTGAGCGATTTGGTCACTTAAACTATGGCTCCCTTCAAAATCTATGTAAAGAAAATATGGTGACAAGTCTTCCTATAGTATCTTGCAAAGATGGTGTTTGTTTCGGATGTGTACTCGGAAAACATCATCGGGATAGTTATGAAAAACGTGCCACTTGGCATGCCTCAACCCCTTTACAACTTGTGCATAGTGATTTATGTGGTCCACTTCCAGTTGTTTCATTCTCTGGCTACAAGTATTTCTTAACTTTCACTAATGATTTCTCCAGACGCACTTGGGTATACTTCTTAAAACTCAAGAGTGAAATATTTAACATGTTCTTGGCCTTTAAGGCCTTTGTTGAGAAACAATATGGACATCAAATTCTTAGGCTAAGATCTGATAATGGCGGAGAATATGTTAACAACAAATTCATCAACTTTTGCAGTGAGCATGGAATTCAAATGCAACATATTGTTCCATATACTCCACAACAAAATGGTGTAGCTGAAAGAAAGAATCGCATCTTAAAGGAAATGGCTAATTGTATGCTTCAATCTAAAGGACATAGTCTTAATTTTTGGGCAGAAGCAATTAACTATGCAAATCACATAGTAAATCGCACTCCTACATTGTTGTAAAGAATATCACTCTAGAAGAAGCATGGAGCTCAATTAAACCAGATGTAAGTCATTTTCGTGTTTTTTGAAGTGAAGCATGGGCCCATATTCCAGGTGAAAAACATAAAGCCTTAGAACCTAACAATGAAAAATGTATTTTTGTTGGATATTCTGAAGATGTCAAAGGATATATATTTCTTCCACCTAAATCCAAAAATGTTATCATTAAAAGAGATGTAAAGTTTGTTGAAAATATATCAGCCTACGAGCCTAGTTCGGTGGATGTGCCACCTCTCTCTATCCCTTCTACTTTTGAAAATATTTCTTCTTCGGATGATGACAAATTCCCCCACCTTCTCGGGATCCTCCTTCAGCTCCTCAGCTTCCAAAATGGGTCTGTGCTACTTGGGATGCAGCAGGTGCTCTTGTAGGTGATCCTACATATCAGCAACGTACACGTTCTCAGTTTGATAGAGCCTCTTCTTTATTGGCTCAGGCTTCAGCGAATTATGATCCTGACACCTTTGCAATGTAGGAATTTACAGGGTAAGTTCCTCAGACAGAACACCAAAGGACACCGCTCACAAACAGATCACAGATCAATACACCAGTATTGTTGATGTGGTTAAAACCCTGAAAGAGGGAAATAGTCCACGGCCTGAGCAAACACGGCCACTTCAGGCAATTTATTAATAAAAGAATGAAAATTTACATAACCTTCTCTCATGAACGGTTACACTACAAGTGACCCTCCATGCTCTTTAAATAGAGATCATGGACCAATCAGGTGTTAAGCCATGGATCAAGTGTCGGTAATACCGAGGAGAGAATGAACCATCGAATCACTACATATCGTGACCATCGGATTGTAAGTTACAAAAGTACATAGTAAAGAAACACACTTTACCTAACTCTACACTAGACCAAGTTATACTTAACTATTTCCTATGTGTCGGAATATCCTAACATCCCCCCTTAAGAACAACTTGGGATAGGATTGAAGGATGTACAAATATGACACAATAGGAGAAGGAAGGAGGCATTAGAGCTTATCCTCCCTTAGTGACAACTTCCTGATCTCCCAACCATAAATCGAAGTTTAGTAAACTTCGCCTCTGTGAGAGCTTTGTAAAGATGTCCGCAACTGGATCATCTGTTGAACAATATTGTACTTCAAGAACATGGTCGTGAATGAGCTTTTTGATGAAGCGCATGTGCAGTTCAATGTGTTTGCTACGCTGATGTTGGACTGGATCTTTGCATAGTTGAATGGCACTTTGATTATCATACCAAAGTGTAGTCGGATGCTGCTGCTGAAAGCCAAACTTTGATAGGATCTGACGAAGCCACAGGGATTCCTTACTAGCTTCTACGGCCCCACGATACTCTGCTTCTGCTGAAGAAAGAGAAATGGCACTTTGTTTCTTGCAAGCCGATGTAATAGGTCTTGAACCAAGAGTGAACACATAACCTGCAGTGGACTTCCGATCATCATGGTCACCAGCCCAATCAGAATCAGTGAAACCAACCAATAGAGGAGATGCTTATGCACTATAATGAATCCAAAACTGGACTGTACCTCGAACATAATGAAGTATTCTTTTAGCTGCTTTCCAATGACTTTCATGTGGGTTTTGCATAAACCGAGCAATAAGGCCAACAACAAAGGAAAGGTCAGGACAAGTATGGGTCAGATACAAAAGTTTTCCTACAAGTTAACGGTATAAGGTAGCATCAACTCAGGGGAAGTACAAGTGACTGAAAGTTTGGCTCCAGACTGAAAGGGAGAAGGGGCTAGCTTACAATCTTCCATGTGAAAATGGCGTAGAAGATCACAAGCATACTTGGATTGGGAAAGGGAAATACCTTCCTTGGATTGCAAGACTTGAAGACCAAGAAAATAATGCAAGTGTCCTAAGTCTGTCATTTCAAACTTCTTTTTAAGGCTGGACTTCACATGGTTGATAAGGTTGGGATCACTACTAGTGAGGATAAGATCATCGACATAAAGAACAAGAATGATAAGAGACTTGTCCACTTTTTTGGTGTAGACAGTATTGTCAGAATGACACCTAGAAAAGCTAGATTCTAAAAGAAAGCTATCCATTTTGGCATACCAAGCCCGAGGAGCTTGCTTGAGACCATAAAGGGATTTCTTAAGCCGACATACAAGGCTGGAGTCTATTTGTATAAAGCTAATAGGTTGTTCCATATAGATTTCTTCATGCAAGTCCCCATGCAAGAAGGCGGATTTAACATCCATCTGATGGAATTCCCATTTGAAAGAGGCAACAAGGGAAAGAACAAGGCGGATAGAGTTCATTTTGGCAACAGGGGAGAAGGTTTCAGTATAGTCAATGCCTTTAACTTGTGAAAAACCCTTAGCAACAAGACGAGCTTTATGTTTATCAACTTTCCCATCTGGTCCATAGTTGGTTCTGTAAACCCATTTGCATCTAACAAGTTTTCGTCCCTTTGGTAGAGGAACAAGATCCCATGTATCATTTGCCAATAATGTACGATATTCTTCATTCATAGCTGCGTCCCAATCTAGATGGCCTGAAGCTTCTGCAAAGGTGTCAGGATCATAATTCGTTGAAGCTTGAGCCAGTAAAGAAGAGGCTCTATCAAACTGAGAATGTGTACATCGTTGATTTGTAGGATCACCGGCAAGATTACCTGCTGCATCTCGAGTAGCAAGGACCCATTTTGGAAGCTGAGGAGCTGAAGGAGGATCCTGAGAAGGTGGGGGAGGATTGTCATCCTCGCTTTCATCATCTGAAGAAGAAATATTTTCAAAAGTAGAAGAGATAGAGAGAGGTGGCACATCCGTCGAACTAGGCTCGTAGGCCGATATATTTTCAGCAAACTTTACATCTCTTCTAATGATAACATTTTTGGACTTAAGTGGAATAAGTCTATATCCTTTGACATCTTCAGAATATCCAACAAAAATACATTTTTCACTCTTAGGTTCTAAAGCTTTATGCTTCTCATTTGGAATATGGGCCCATGCTTCACTTCCAAAAACACGAAAGTGACTTACATCTGGTTTAATTGAGCTCCATGCTTCTTCTGGAGTGATATTCTTTAAAACCTCAGTAGGAGGGTGATTTATTATGTAATTTGCACAGTTAATTGCTTCTGCCCAAAAAGTAAGACTATGTCCTTTAGATTGAACCATACAATTAGCCATTTCCTTTAAGGTGCGATTCTTCCTTTCAGCTACACCATTTTGTTGTGGAGTATATGGAACAGTATGTTGAATTTGAATTCCATTCTCAGTGCAAAAGTTGATGAATTTGTTTTTAACATATTCTCCGCCATTATCAGATCTTAGCTAAAGAATTTGATGTCCAAATTGTTTTTCAACAAAGGCCTTAAAGGCCAAGAACATTTTAAATACCTCACTCTTGAGTTTTAAGAAGTATACCCAAGTGGGTCTGGATAAATCATCAATGAAAGTTAAGAAATACTTGTAGCCAGAGAATGAAACAACTAGAAGTGGACCACATAAATCACTATGCACTAGCTGTAAAGGGGCTGAGGCGTGCCAAGAGGCATGTTTTTCAAAACTATCCCGATGATGTTTTCTGAGTACACATCCGGAACAAACACCATCTCTGCAAGATACCATTGGAAGACCTGTCACCATATTTTCTTTACATAGATTTTGAAGGGAGCGATAGTTTAAGTGACCAAATCGCTCATGCCAAAGTTTGCTCACTTCATCGTTATGAGCAACAAATACCGAGGGAAGATTTGATGACCCAAAGTTGTTAAAATTATACAACCTTGTAGAATCATCAGCAATGCTAGTAGCTAAAATCTGTCTAGGATCTCTTAGGTCCTTAATTACAACATTGTGAGGTGAAAATTCAACGATTTTACCTTCACTTGAATGAGTTATTTGATATACAAATAGAAGGTTGCAGGATAAGGTTGGAACACATAATACATCATTAAATTGACCATTGTCTATATGAATAGTTCCAGTCCCTACAACACTAAGATATCTATCATCACCAACATATATATTTTTAGTGTTACAATCATTTAAAGAAAACATGGCTCTGTTTTTGGCCATGTTATAAGAAGCTCCAGAATCAATGAGCCACTCATGAGAATGAGAAGAAGATACATTTAGTGCATAGCCAGACTGAGATGCTTGACAACCACATGCAGAAAGTGCTATTCGTGAAGATGAAGTTGAAGTTGAAGAGTGTTCCAAATGGATGTTATGCTTCTTCATTGCTGCTTCCAAGGCTTCCATCTTCTTAAAGCATTTGGATTCTAAGTGGCCATCTCGATTACAAAAGTGGCAATGTCTATTAGTCTTTTTTCCTTTGTTTTTATTTTCCTTATCATTTTGTTGAAATGGTTTTTCATTTTGAGACTGGAATTGCTTAGGGCCCTTGTTTGGTTTAGGACCATTCCTTTTAGGATATGACTTCTTAGGATTCTTTGAATTTGGTTGCTGGCTAAGGCTTTCTTAGAAGAGTTTACAAGATTAAGAAGACCAAGGTGTAAGAGTTTTTCTTGTTCTCTTATTAAAGAATCACAAAAGGAATCAAAAGAAGGGGACTTGTAGGCTTGTCTTTGAGAAATGAAGGCTTCTCTTGTACAATGAAAGGTGGAAACAAACACAGAGTAGGCTGGTCCCAACTTAGTAAGAATGGAATAGATAAGGTTACTATCTTCTTTCTTAACCTTAACACTTTCCAAGAGAAGTCTAAGGGTCTTGAAATTGGACAAAAAATCTTCAATGGAAGAAAAATTATTGCGGTCCAATGTAAGCAACTCATTTTCGAGTTGATGGGCTCTAAGTTCATTTTTAATTCCTAAAACTTTAGTGATTTGTTTCATTGCTTCATCAGGATTATCAAGTTCTGCAATATGGAATCCATGATCTGGAGAAATAAACATCCCTATCAACCCATGTGCTTGATCTTGCCTATTTTCCCATTTAGCTGCCTTATCTTCATCTTTCGGTTTGGTTTCTTGACCTGAGGCTATTCTGTAAAGACCTTTACTTCTAAGTAAATCCACAATGTAGGACCACCATTTGAAGTAGTTGGTGCTGTCAAGAATAACTTGGCATGGACTTTCCATTTTAACAGAAACTAAAGCTATAGATGTTGAAAATAAGTGCTCCAATGGAAAGATCTCGAAAAACTAGGCTAATTAAAAATAGAACGGCTCTGAAAACGGCTTCCGGATGAAGAAGTTATGGCTTTTTGAAGAAAAGTTGTTGAAGATGCCGACGAAGTGCGGGAATGTGCGGAAATGAATGATAATGGTATATTAAAAAAAATCCCCCCCCCCTTCCCAAACTTAATCTAATAAAGTAGCTTTGGACCAAGAAGGATTTGAACTCAATACCTCTACTCTCATAAAGTAGCTTTGGACCAAGTGAGCTAGATTAAAAGGTTAGTAATTTTTGGAAAAGAGGAAGGGGTTTTTTTTTTTGTCACTGAAGCTTTGGGCTGCGTGCTTACTTGAGAAAGCTCTTTTTTCCCTACAAAACAAAAAATACAAAACCCAACACGAACATACAAAAAAAAACAAACCTTACGGCTTGAAGTTAGCTTTAGCCAGAAACTAGATATTTTCCTCAATGTTTCTGATTTTCCGAGATCACATTAAGGCGCGGCGGAAAAGAGCATACGCATGAGAAAAATCCTTCCTCTCTATTTCTGATTTGCCCAGATCGCACAGAGTGCCAGGGCAAAGAGCATACGCAGAAATGAAAGGTATAGATCCGGTAATAAAAAAAACAATGAGCTAAATAAACAGAGAGAAAATAACTAGAAACTGCAAATAAAAACTGTATACCTCCAAATCTTAAAAATGACATAGCTAGGGCTACCAGAAACCTTTTCACGTGAAACAAAAGGGGTTCCCCACTGGAACAGATGCTCCTAACACAATACAGCAGTCCTCTCGGCCCGAAAGCAGTCAGAAACAGTAGATCTAGGAAACGGCAATTGGATGCAGTTCTACCGGCTTCAGATTTGGATCACCAACAGATGCGGCCCTCAAATAGCTCTGATACCATGTAGGAATTTATAGGGTAAGTTCCTCAGACAGAACACCAAAGGACACCGCTCACAAACAGATCACAGATCAATACACCAATATTGTTGACGTGGTTAAAACCCTCAAAGAGGGAAACAGTCCACGGCCTGAGCCAATGCGACCACTTTAGGAAATTTATTAATAAAAGAATGAATGTTTACATAAGCTTCTCTCATGAACGGTTACACTACAAATGACCCTCCATGCTCTTTAAATAGAGATCATGGACCAATCAGGGGTTAAGCCATGTATCAAATGTCAGTAATATCGAGGAGAGAATGAACCATTAGATCACTACATATCGTGACCGTCAGATTGTAAGTTACAAAAATACATAGTAAAGAAACACACTTTACCTAACTCTACACTAGTCCAAGTTATACTTAACTATTTCCTATGTGTCGGAATATCCTAACATGCAGAAGCTCCAGGTCATCCAGATTGGGACGCAGCGATGAATGAAGAATATCATTCATTATTGGAAAATGATACATGGGATCTTGTTCCTCTTCCAAAGGGACGAAAACTTGTTAGATGCAAATGGGTTTATAGAACCAAGTTTGGACTAGATGAAAAGTTGATAAACATAAAGCTTGTCTTGTTGCTAAGGGTTTTTCACAAGTTGAAGGCATTGACTATACTGAAACCTTATCCCCTGTTGCCAAAATGAACTCTATCCACCTTGTTCTTTCCCTTGCTGCCTCTTTCAAATGGGAACTCCATCAGATGGATGTTAAATCTGCCTTCTTGCAAGGGGACTTGCATGAAGAAATCTATATGGAACAACCTCCTGGCTTTATACAAACAGACTCTAGCCTTGTATGTCGTCTTAAGAAATCCCTTTATGGTCTCAAGCAAGCCCCTCGGGTTTGGTATACCAAAATGGATAACTTTCTTTTGAATAATGGCTTTTCTAGGTGTCATTCTAACAATACTGTCTACACCAAAAAAGTGGGTAAGTCTCTTATCATTCTTGTTCTTTATGTTGATGATCTTATCCTTACTGGTAGTGATCCGAACCTTATAAACCATGTGAAGTCCAACCTTAAAAAGTAGTTTGAAATGACAGACTTAGGACACTTGCATTATTTTCTTGGTCTTCAAGTCTTGCAATCCAAGGAAGATATTTCCCTTTCCCAGTCCAAATATGCCTGTGATCTTCTACGCCACTTTCACATGGAAGACTGTAAACCAACCCCTTCTCCCTTTCAGTCTAGAGTCAAACTTTCAATCACTTGTACTTCCCGTGAAGTTGATGCTACCTTATACCATCAACTTGTAGGAAAACTTTTGTAACTGACCCATACTCGTCCTGACCTTCCTTTGTTGTTGGCCTTATTGCATGGTTTATGCAAAACCCACATGAAAGTCATTGGAAAGCAGCTAAAAGAATACTTCGTTATGTTCGAGGTACAATTCAGTTTGGGATTCATTACAGTGTAGAAGCATCTCCTCTATTGGTTGGTTTCACTGATTCCGATTGGGCTGGTGACCCTGATGATCAGAATTCTACTACAGGTTATGTGTTCACTCTTGGTTCTGGACCTATTACATGGGCTTGCAAGAAACAAAGTGCCATTTCTCTTTCTTCAACAAAAGCAGAGTATCGTGGCGCTGTAGAAGCTTGTAAGGAAGCCCTGTGGATTCGTCAGTTATTGTCAAAGTTTGGCTTTCAGCAGCAGCATCCGACTACACTTTGGTGTGATAATCAAAGTGCCATTCAACTATGCAAAGATCTAGTCCAACATCAGCGCAACAAACACATTGAACTACACATGCACTTCATCAAAAATCTCATTCATGACCATGTTCTTGAAGTGCAATATTGTTCGACTGATGTCAAGTTGCTGACATCTTTATAAAGGCTCTCACAGAGGCGAAGTTTACTAAACTTCAATTATGGTTGGAGTTCAAGAAGTTATCACTAGGGGGGGGGGTTAGGCTCAACTGCCTCCTTCCTTCTCCTTTTGTGTCATATTTGTACATCCTTCAATCCTATCCCAAGTTGTTCTTAAGGGGGGATGTTAGGATATTCCGACACATAGGAAATAGTTAAGTATAACTTGGTCTAGTGTAGAGTTAGGTAAAGTGTGTTTCTTTACCATGTACTTTTGTAACTTACAATCAGATGGTCACGATATGTTCTAGACATGAAGTGATTCGACGGTTCATTCTCTCCTCGGTATTATTGACACTTGATCTGTGGCTTAACACCTGATTTGTCCATGATCTCTATTTAAAGAGCATGGAGCGTCATTTGTAAGGTGACCATTCATGAGAGAAGCTTATGTAAATTTTCTTTCTTTTACATTAATAAATTGCCTGAAGTGGTCGTGTTGGCTCAGGCCGTGGACTATTTCCCTCTTTGTGGGTTTTAACTACTTCAAGAATATTAGTGTACTGATCTGTGAGCAGTGTCCCTTGCTGTTCTTTCTATGGAACTTACCCTGTAAATTCCTACACTTCCTGAGTCTATTACAACGTTAACGTTTTGTTTCTTGATATAGCCCTTAAGCTTTAGTGTCTGTGGCTAAGATATCCCTGTGATGGCTACTAGATAAATTCACGGCATATCTTTTTCTGAATTTGGATTAGGGTTGTCATTTTCTTCATTGTTTTCTTCGTCGAAGCTATCTTCTGAAGATTCTTTTTCTTGTTCGGCTGCGCAGATGTAAAATTTTTGCATTGTGCATTTGTGCCTTGGGGAATACTTATCTCCGCATGTCCAACATTTGCCATCCCTTTTCCTTTCAACACTAGATTGTTGTTTTCCTCCATTGCGCATTGGTGGTGGAACGTACTTACCAGTGCTCTCTAAAGATAGTTTACTTGACTTCCCCTTGGAGTAGCTGTTTGATTTTTCATTACTAGCATATGGTGCTTTATGGAGTTTATATTTCCATTCAATAATTATGGCTGCATGTCTGCCCTCTTCAATGGTTTGGGGTTTATATAATTTTAATTCTTCTTGAATGTAATCCTTAAGGCCACAACAATACATTTTTAATAGCTCTTCATCTGAGAATCATATTTGCCTTACTGCTAATACTTCCCATTCGTGGGCGTATTCCCCCATTGATCCTTTCTGTTTGATGTGAACAAATCTCTCATATACAACATCCTCTTCTTCGTCATGAAACCTTTTTAGCAGGGCGTTTTTAAAATTTTGCCAATTGAACAAGCGAGCTGCACATTTAGTAGACCACCACAGGGACCAATCATACGCTTCTGCTTCTAGGTAGTTGGATGCGGTCATGACCTTCTCTTGTTCACCTATTGGTGGATTTGCTTCAAAAGTGGCGTCCATCTTATTTACCCATACAATGGTGCCTTTATGGTCCTTACCATCGTATTTTGCTATTTCTCTTTTAATTTTAAGGTGGTCTCTTTCGGGGAACTTTGTATAGTACTGACTTCCTTCAAAGTGTAGTTGTGGTATTCGTGGCTTTTCGTGTATTAGGAAATCATGATTTGGAGAATATTCATCTTTCAGAGTCTTGGGACTCTGGGTGGCTGAGGGTGGATTGTCCTTTCCCATACGCTGGCTCATCATGCTTTTTAATTTTGTGATATCGTAGGCCATTTTGTCTTGTTTACTAATTGTCTTCTTGACATTATCAAGGTGCTTATTTATCTTATTGAGTCCTTGGATTTTTTTTACATCGTCACTGTTACTACTGCTCCCTAGTTTGTTCATCTTTTTCCTTGTAGACCCAAAAAAAAATTTGTTAAATATTTTTTTTATATAATTAAATTAATGTGATTAACAGCGAAACGAGGGTGATCGACCGACGTTGTTGACCGTCTTACCCATGGACAAGGGAGACCATTAGCAATTTGAGTCAATGGCAATTGTGGTCGAACAATGACCGTGACAGAGGGGAGGCACGATGGGCGCAGCCGGGCGAGGGGACCAACGACAGTAGGGCACGAAGATGATACAGCGAGAGTGGGCAGAGAACTGCAGAGCTGATACAGCGGTGTGGCACGACACAACGAGGACGTGACGGCGTGGACGAGTAGTTGTGAGTGTCAACTTGACAGCAGCGTGGAGCGGAAGGCACAATGGGAGTTAGGTATGATGGCAAGAGCACGGTTTATAGCGGCGGCAGGCAAATGGTAGGCGGAAGAACAGATGCAAGTGGGGACAGCTGCAACAATGGAACACGGTGACATGAGCAAGATAGGGGAGGGTGAAGGCACGCAGTCGGGACAGTTGACAAAAGGTGGAATGCACGGAGGTGTGGACAAATGCGGAGTACGATAAGCGGAAGCAGCGCAATGGTGGCTCTGATACCAATGAAACATACGATTTGCATGCTCACACTTTTAGTGCTTAAATACATTGATGTTTTGAAACATAATTAGATATAATATTTTATTAATTGAATGAAATTGGATTAATACATGGCTATGGCAGTTCTCCTTATATAGGAGTTGATTGGCCATGCCAAAATAAAAAGACATGTCCTTTGGAATCGATGTCACTTCAATATTAATTAAGTGTTATTAACTTAATTTACTTAATAATTTATTAATTAATCATTTATGTTTTATTTATGTTATTATTTAAATTATATATATATATAGAGAGAGAGAGAGAGATATTTTTTTTTAGTTTAGGAATTTTTAATTCATAACACATACTCAAGGCACTCACTCTATAAAATAATGGTCTTCATGGACTCAATCACGAAATACCATCCCTCATAAACCTCTCCTAGTATGGGTAGGTCTGTATCTACAAATCGTAGCAAAGCAATGATACGGTCCATGATCTTAATAGTGAGACCTACCCTCTCCCACCAAGCATCATCTAACACTATGTCCTTGACTCTTTTTGAGGTTGCTTGATCTATCTTTCTCCAAAAAGACCAAAACTCTGAAATAACCATGGCCCCAAGAGCAGTCTTGACCTCCCTCAACCTCTTCAACATGATGAATGAAGAGGCAAACTGTGTATCTGCAATCTTCAACAATGATAGATGGGTGTACTCCAGGACACGCAGGAACACGCTCTAGGACACGTTGGGACACGCTGGGACACGCTCTAGGAAACACTGGACACGAGAATCAGACACATGTCCTAGAGAATCATGTCTGATTCGTGGGATTTGGGATATGGGAGGGGGGAGGGTGGCGAACAAATCCGGTTTCTTAGCATGCAGGGTAACAAGTTCCTTCTCAAGGAGTGTTTTAAATATGTATTCATGTCAAGCAATAATATATACAAGAGTTATGAAGTAATTTGAATTGGTCTCTTGAACTATTGTCTTTTTCAATGCAATTTCATTCAAAATTCAACATTTATGATTATTATATAAAAAAAAAACTTTGCTTGGTTGAATTTGATTCACCGCTACATTGCCAATTCTTCAAATTTGGTTATTTTGTACTTTTTCCTATAAAAGAATTCCTAATGCGGTGACTAAATATTTGGCTAATGCATCAAGTGCTAATGGCTTTTGTGATTCAGTTAAAACTCATGGCTAAAGCTCGGTACTCTTTGCCAAAATTTGAAGGGGAACAGATGGTTATCTTATCACAGGTTTGTGTCTCAGCTGTGCAAGTGATCATGAGTGAGCATTGAAAGATGTGTCTTTAGATCTAGGTATTCTTAGTTTCCTTTTTGTTAAGAGTTCTATTATTTTGCAAAGCAGGTATTGGCCAGTGACGTTAATATTGGATATGAAGACATGAGCAATCAACAGGCAAGTGACTGCTCCTTTCCTATATGAATGCACATGGTTATTTATGTACTTGCTAATGGGTAATTTTCATGAGCAGTGTAGATAATCCGTTAACACAAGTTTCATTTGTTAATGTTGTACCAGGTCTTGAAGCTTAATGAGATCAAAATTAAAAATATAAGGCATCTAGCTCATATTGTGGATTGTAAGCACCTTTTTAGCACATTCCTTTGATCTCACATCCTCTCTTGTTTGATGATGCCATATCATGTCAAGAACCGCTGCTAATTCTTTTTCTGTGCACATGTAGCATGCAATGATAAATACCTGATTTTCGAGTTGGAGGATAACTTTCTTGTAGTCATGGAACGACAAGCAGCCTCAGCAGCAACCCCTCAGATCTTGAAGGACTATGGCATTGCATGTGAAAGGTCCCCTGATTTATTGGAGCCCTATGTGAATTCGTCAGAAATTGTTAATGAAGTAAATGAGAACTTGGATGGTAGCCCTGTATTAAATTCTGAAATTGATTTTGATGGCCTTCTTTGGGCATGAGTTGTATATTTATCTGTAAAATATTTCATATATTCAATGTCATTATCTTGCAATTATTTCAATTCATCTTTGTGGTGATAAGTGCTAGTTTGAGCCTTTGCTCAAGCAAACAAGTCACTTCAATAGTTGAAAATTGCGTTTCTGATTCTTGATTCTTTAGAAGTTCTCCTCATATCATAGGTTCAAGATGTTTCATGAGAAATTTCTCCCAAATTTATTGTCCCACTAGTATGGGAGTTGGAGGCTTTGGTGAAAACTTGAAGTAGGGAATCCTTAAATATCCAGAGAAGTTACAAGTTCAGGTCACATGTTGTTGTCCTTCATTAATCCATTGCTAACAGACTGGTTAAGAGCCATGCTTTATCCATTTGTCTTCAAGTAAGCTCAATCTGTATCAGGTCAAGAACACTTTTATGTGAAGATGTCCATTGGATTGTCATTTATGTTATATCAATGTGGGCACTGCTTGGATCTCTAAATGGAGACATTGCCACTCTTGATCAACCAGCATGCTTGTTTTGATTGGGAAGCACATTAGTGGTTTAATTTTCTGTACTTGTAATTTTAAGTTCATTTTCTTTTCAAGAAAGATCAAACAAATTTTCCAACTGTAGCGGATCAAGGACCCTTGTGTGAATATGTCCACTGGATTCTCATGTATGTTGTATTAATGTGGCACTGCTTGGATCTCTGAAAGGAGACACTGCACCCTTATCATTAACTCCTTATAAAGGTGCATGTTTGCTTAATTGGGAAGTGTATTAGTGGTTTAATCATTCTCTTCTAGAAAGATTAACCCTTTTACAATACAATTTGCCGCGTCTATTATGATGATTTTTATTGGTTATGGGCAAAATTTCAAGCCATTTATTTATTTTTAAGATATTTTCAATTTTTAAAACGATTAGCTATCTCAAAGTAATATGTGAAGTTAGATGCCTGACTATTTTCAAGAAATTTATGAACATGTGTGATCCTTGATGAGATTATTAACTTATACAATCATGCATACATAGATGGACGTAAATCCCCACATTCCATTCTTTCCCTTAAACTTACAAAGCATTGATTTACTTTTCAGAAAACAAGTTACTCCAGTTTTCTATAGGACCGGATGGGGACTTGAGATCTGGGGAGTAAATGCCAACTTTTGAACCTAGATCTTGGGTATTGCAACAATAAGTGCTTATTTCTACAAAATCATCACATATTAAAATAAATCAATTCTACATGCTTTGTAACATTGTAAGTTCTACCATCCTTGCAATATTGTATTAATAAATTCTAAATATTTTTAAAAAATTCTTGCAAAATGGTATTAGATAAAAAATTTCAAAAAGAAAAAAGGTTTTGCAAAAAGAAACATAAAAAAATATTAAGAATGTGTATTTATCTTAATATATCAAAACAAAGGTTTTCCAACATATGCAATGTAAACTTATTCAATATAATTTGATGATAACCAACATTGTTTAGTAAGTTTTATGATTGTAAGTTAACATATACAAACTATATTATTGTGATCATTAAATACATAAGGTAGACCTTACTGTGATTTATCTATAAGTTGGTTGCATTAATGGAATTTGATATTACCTTGATGGGAGGCTAGAGTGTCTAAAGGTGTGCTAAGGTTTCTACAAAGATGGAGCTTGATGAGGTTGATTACTCCCTAAATCCTTTTGAAGGCCATCAAATTTGGGTGGTTCCTAAATCTAAGGCAGCGGGAGGGGTGTGTAGTGGGTCTTGTCATCTAGGGGAAAAGCATTGCTTGTCTTTAGGGTCCAAAAAGAGGAAGGGGAAGTTTTAAAAAAATGGTATTATGTGTGGCCATGAACAATGATAACTCCTTGTATGGTTTTCAATTGAAGGTGTCAAAGGTTAGCAAAGTGTTTCCCAATGATAACGCATTAGAATTTGTTAGGAATGCATATCATGCCCCTCTAGGTTTATCAAATCAAATGCCAAGTAGTTCTGAGGCTTTGACTTCAATGTATCAAGTATTTTCTCTGTAGATGTAAATGCAAAGATTTTATGGTTTGTAGGTGGTTATTTGCAATGAATCATTCATTGTGTTTAGGTGGTTTCATTGGTCATTTCTATTGTGTTCAACCTTGTTTGAGAGGACGTTTCTTAGATTGATGGAGTTTAAGGATTTGTAACAAGTCAAGATTTAGTGTAAAATTGGATCTAGGAGCACCAATTAAATTTGAACTTGTATAGTCCCTTCCAACGTTGGAAAATGTAACTAGGTTTGATCTTCATTAAATATATTTGAGTCATCATGTAATGTACTTGTCAAAAGAATAAAGAAAAGAATTATTATTGTTATTATTATAACTTATTAAAGCATGCGTTTCATGCTTGGGTCATCATGTTTTAGGTCAAAGTCTCCATTGAGGACTTCTAGGATTCATTCCGAGTTAATAGAGTCATTGTACTTTTAAAGAGACACTTCTTGGGATTTTGAATCATGTAAAAAAGTATAGAGTCAAATGTGAATTTTGTTGCCTCCACACCAAAAGGTCTAGAGTCTTGGAATATCTCAGAAAAACTATTGAAAGAAGAATTATTGGTGGGGTTTTCCCTTAGAGGGGTTTTTCCCTGGCTGTGAGACTATATATGGTGTCCATTGATTTATGTGCTATTGCTTTGGTAATTGCTTGATGAACTATAAGAAAGAAGATATAAAGGAACCTAATAAGAAATCAACAATATCCAAGTATAAGAAAATCTTTCTGCCTTTCTAATTTTCTAACATGGTTTTAAAGCTTTGGTGAAGAAATAGGTTAAAGGCGGCCTCAAGCACTTGATCAAGGAATCATTCAAAAAGATTATTTCAAGCAAGAAGTCTACTATATTCGAGAAAGACGTTTAACACAATCAAGGGAGAGAATAAACATGAAGGAGCCTCAAACTACAGATCTTGGAAGAAGAGGATTGACCTCATCCTTGAAAAGAACAAGGTACTAGACTTGGTGAAAGGAAAAGTAAAAATGCTTACAGAAGACTCCAGTGATGTTGATAAAGTAAAGTTCGGAGATTTGGAATTAGTGGCCATGAACCTAATGGTAGAAGGAATAAAAGACAATATTGTCCCATTCATAGCCAACATTGACCATGCTCAATAAATGTATGAGACTTTGTGTTATTCACCGTTAAAAACATTGGTCAAGTAGCTAGCCTAAAGAATGAACTAAGGACCACAAAGATGAGTAAAGAAGATACAGTTGCCTCCTTTGTGAAGATAGCAAGAATCAATAGATGAAATTGTTCCAAGCAAAGAACTTGTGATCATTGTTATACTAGGATTGCCACCTACTTAGGGTGCATTTGCTACAGGATCAACAGTTGGAAGGAAGATCCCACTTTTGAAGAACTATGGCTGGCAGTCAAGAAGAATTAAGAATTTCATTAGTTGCCAACCCTCAAGGAGTGTTAAATGCCTATGTTGCTCAACACAAAGGAAACTTCAAGAAAGGACCAAAGAAGAAGGTTGGCATGTCCAAAGTAGAATGCTATCAATGTCATAAGAAAGGTCATGAAAGGAGTGACTATCCCGACAAACCAAGAAACAAGAAAAGAGAAAGAGATCAAACCAATCATGCTAAAGAAGAAGACCTAAAGAAAGCCAAACCTAAAGAATCTGATATAAGGGACTTACACTACTAAATCCTTTGCTTCTAGTCTTAGATATTCTATTTTGTATTTTTGATATTTAGAATTGATAGGTTTTTAACGTATTTTTGGAAAAGACAATTTCTTTTGTTTTTATAAGTTTATAGGTATCCCTCAAGCTTTGGAGGGAGCCCCCAACATCTCCCAAAGATAAGTATCTTATTTCCTTTCAATTTTTGTTTTCATGTGCTCATTTAAGTTTTGATTCTATTAAATACTAATCACCATCTCCCTTTATTGTCTTGATTAGGAAAAACATATGATATATCCTGAAGGAGTATGGAAGAAGGTCTCCCAAGACAAGGTTTTTCAAGAAACAAAGGAAAAACATATGCTATATCCTCAAGGAGTATGGAAGGTCTCCCAAGACAAGTTTTGTCAAGAAACAAAGGTATGCCTCAAAACTACAAAACATTGACTTCTTTTATAAATGTTCATTCATTTGATAATCTATTACTAACATTGTTATGTCCAACTATATTGAATCTTAATGATTCTTGTTTGGGGTGATCAATCACTTGATAAATCTAACCCCTCCTCATATTCTTAATTGATCTTATAGAACCCTTGACAGGTTCTCTAGAAACCTTAACCTAAGGGTATGCAAATATTAATGTCTGAAAACCACTTAAGTTATTGAGAAATGCTATATGAATTTTTTGTTGATGATGTCATGTTAGGGATTTCAGTATGATCATGAAAACCTAACTTGTTAAGGTTGAAATGATGTTGTCTGAAATCCCAAACCTTTGAAGTTTTTAATATAGTAGGATTTGCTTTGCTATGTTATGAAACCCTAGATCTTTAGGGTTTGGTTGGGCCTATAAGCAAAACCTTTGTTATAAGATCCTAGGAATGAAGCCCTAGGTTTATATATGTGTCCATGTAGTTGAAACCCTAGCTTGGTTTAGGTCGATATGTCTAATATGTTGCCTGCCATATGATATGCCTATGCATGATGATGAATTCCTAGATATATGTCTTGACCTAATTATTAATGGTCATAAGTCTTAGGGTTTAATGTAAATCCTTGTATGAGTTTGATATTCTAGGATGATGTTGAAATGAGAAAATCTATGGTTTGTATCTAACCCTAGTGGATGCTAGTCATGTTGTTTATTGAAGCTATAATTGGTTCTTGGTTGTTAAAAGATTATATATGAAAGCTTGGTTGTTGAAGCTATAATTGGTTCTAACATATGAATTGTGAAAGTTGTTAAATACTTTATAGATCTATATTTGTTTGAATCATTTCTGGGGTTTGCAATATGTTGTAGTCGAGTATGTCATACCATTGGTAGAAACATTGAAATGCTAGATGTAATGAAATTTGTTATGAAATAAGTCTTGATGAAGTAGTCTAGGGTTTATGACAAAGTCCCTAGCAAATGTTGAAGAGTATGTATCTCTTATTTCGGTATATATATATATATATATATATATATATAATTGAGATGCTTCCGTGATTATGATGTGACTAACTTCATGCTTCTATAGATTTGGTTGTACTTGCAATCTAATTTGTGCAGGTACATGATATTCAAGATGGTGGAGACAATCACAAGTAAAGTTGATGTGAATGATGATAATAATAATAACTTTGATGAGATGGATGGAAGCCATGAAAGATTCTTCGATGTTGAAAAGAAGAGATCTCCCTGAGATTAAGAGGGAGCCTGGATAGAGAAAATCTCCTTGGTTGAGAGGGAGAGCATAGTTTTGATTGGAGAATGAAGTTTGAAGGATATGTTGTATGAAAATAAAGTATTAAAGATTCGGTTGATGGGCCTATCATGTTTGAAAAGCAACATTAGAAAAACCCTGAAGGTTTGTGTTTATTTATGAATATGTGAAAGTATATTATTGATTGGGGTTGTACAGGTAAATCTCTTAAAGGTTTTGATAGTATGCTGGTTACCAATTAGTTTGATTGGGAGAGATTGGTTGTCCTTGATCTGCTGGATCAAGGAGTGTTGAGGATTTGTGAGTGAAGCATTGCCTGGGAGGACATTTGGCCGACACTTTGTGTTGATGCCTAGGTTCCGAAGTTGGAAAGGTGGTGTTGATTGTAGAGCTCTGATTTTGGATACACACCTGGATCCCTAGGTTGATGGTTAGCAAGTAATCTTGATGGTACCTATAGAGGCTGGAAGCTTTAGTCCATCTTAGTCCCACTTGGATAGATTGCCCTAGTAAGGAATCTAGTCCATGGCATTGCAGTGCATAAAGTTCTTCATGGTTCATATAGCTGAGATCTTCCTTGTACTTGTATATAATGAATACCTCCCTAGTTACGAGGGAGTGTTGGAAAATGTAACTAGGTTTGGTCTTCATTAAATGTATTTGAGTCATCATGTAATGTATTTGTTAAAATAATAAAGAATTATTATTATTATTATTATGACTTATTAAATCATGGGTTTCATGCTTGGGTCATCATGTTTTAAGTCAAAGTCCCTATTGAGGACTTGTAGGATTTGTTTTGAGTTAATAGAGTCATTGTACTTTTAAAAATACCTTCTTGGGATTTTGAATCATGTAAAAAGGTTAAGTATTGAGTCAAATATGAATTATATTGCCTCCACACCAAATTAGCCTTAAGATGATCAAGTCGGCCTCAAAGAGAGGACTATTTGACCTCACCAAAAGACTATAAATGAAGTAGTTCAAATTCCATTTGAAGCACTCACTCAACAAGCAAGTTCGATATCTCTTGAATCTGGGAAAAAGTTCGAAATAGATGAAGGAAGGAAAAAGTAATGCAAGTTTGGTCTAAGTGAAGGAAAGAAGGAAAATCAAAGTTTTGCTCCATCTATCTCTCTCTCTTGTGCCTTGGTTTGGAAAATCGAGGTTCTCTAGTTGATGTCGTAGTCAGTTGTTGCATATTGTTGTTGCCATAGGTCAAAGTTGTTGGTGTTGGATGTTGCTACCTCAAGATGTATTAGGCCAAGATCGAAGTTTCTAAGTGAGGATTGAAGTCTTTTAGTGAAGATTGAAGTTGCTAGGTTGAAGAAAGTGCTACTACTAATGTTGTTGTTGTCAGGTCAAGTAGGATCATCTGCAAAGGAAGAAGGATGACTTGGTGTGGAGGGAAGTTTGTGTCAAGGTCTAGAGTCTTGGAATATCTTAGAAAAACTATTTAAGGAAGAATTATTGAATGGGTTTTCCCCTAGAGAGGGGTTTTTCCCTAGCTATGAGCATATATCTGGTGTCCATTGGTTTATGTGTTATTGCTTTGGTAATTGCTTGATGAAGTGGAAGAAAAAAGATGTAAAGGAACCTAATAAGAAATCATGAATATCACAAGTAATTATCAAGTATAAGAAAATATTTCTTCCTTTATGATTTTCTAATATCCAAAGGGTTTTGCATAGTTTCAAAATTGTTAATTAAAATTTTCCTTTAAAAATAATTAAAAATAAAATAAAATACTCATTAATTAAGAATGGGAGATCTAATTGTAATGTTTGAAACGAAGGGTGATTTTTTTAATGAACCATCAATATTAATATTATAGGGATAACTCAATTACTCAAGGTCAACTAGTTGTTTGTATTGTCTTATTGTTTATAGTTTATGAATGCAAACCAAAACTAATAGTAGTTGTTGTTGCATAAACTAGCAGGCCTAGTTAATAGGCCAGATTTAGAGGGCATAACAACACCTTGGGACAAAGGCCCGCTATCACCACAGGCTAAGTCCCCTTCAATTCTTGGATTTTCACCAAGAGAAGTTGTCATAGTATGGTTCACTTGTGATTGATATGCTTCTATGATAGGTTTGAAGTGAGGGAAGGTGGCTCATTTAATGGAAAGTTTCAATGAAAGTGTGAGCTTTGGGAGAAGCCAGTAAAACTTTTCATGAAAAACCCCTTGAAAGGAAGACTACACGAGACCTAAGGTTGAGATATTTAACAACATATGAGCTCATCTAAGGTCAAGGTAGGCAAGAAGAAAAGGTATGAATGGTATACTTCAACAAGTACTAAAGCGCAATGCTTGAAGAAATCCCCAAGTTGAAGGATTAACTTCTAGGGTTCCTGTTATCACTCAGGTTGTCCCTTGGCTCCTTAAGGGATACGGCCGAGGTAACCACAAACCAATCTTTGGACTGCAGGTCCTAGCCTACCTGCAGTCAGAGAGGGCTCTCTCTTTAAAATTTAGCTTTGTTTTGGGTTGATTTTAGGCTAGTTATGGTGTACATGGGTTTTATTTTGATTTTGGTAGGAAGGAGGATGTTTTCAAGCAGAGTTGGGATGCATAGTGGGAGAAGTTTAGAACATTGGGCATGGAGTGAAGGATTAAGGCTGCTGGTGCGTTTTCTTGGTCACAAGATGAACTACAAAGCATAATAGTTCAAACAAGGAACAATATCAAAGCTGGAATAAGGATGAAATGGATGTCAGCGAATGAAAGATAGCTAAGTAGCTTTCATTATGCTAACAGAGGGAAGGCGAGTGAACATTATATAGGAGCAATCAATGATTCCTAAATAACAGTGATATATGAAAGAACTAGTGTAAATATGAGCAAAGAAGTATTCATATTTAGGACTAATTCAGAGGAAAACATGGAGAAATAACATGAATTGAGAACAGAATACAAATAAGCAACATATGGACTATTCTTTCTTCCTGCAATTTAGATCATGACATATAGATGATATAGCATACATAGAAACAGAAAACAAGGGAGAAAGACTTATTGTTCCATGAAGAAATCATTAGAGTTCTGCAATCAGATCTTTAGCCATCAAATCCACAAAGAGACAATCCATAAGCCAACATTCCAGCAATCTATGTTCATTAAATCTCTCGAAGTATACAGCGCAAGTCCATAAAGTGGATTATCAACCAACCAACCCTTTTTTCATAACAGAGGGTGGTTTAAATAGAGAAAATATCCAAAACTATCTACAAAACAGATCTGAGGGAAGATCTGTGGCAATAACTATGATCTAGCTACCTTCTACTGAACATAAATGCAATAAAATATCTATCTAACAGCTGCGCTGGGGCAGTCGCCTCAAAAGTGAGTTGAAATCTGTCCTTATGGCTCTGTGCTGTTCATTTAGCCATAACTGTGCTTTGGGCCTGCAGCGCTGCTCTCAAATGTGGCTTGATATATTGTTTTTGTAATAACTATGCCTTAAATTCATTCATCTACGCCTGCAAGTGGTTATGCTGCCTTAAGTGGCTAAAACTGTGAGTTGGTGAGCCTTTATGGCTCTGAGCTGCTTTGTTGACTTTGCTAGGGGCTCTTTATTGTTCATCCGCTTCGGAATTAAAGTCTTCCACTAATATTTCTTCACTAATACACTTTGTCGCTTCACTGATACTCTTTTAATTGAATCTGGGCTTTATCTTTCCTCTGATACTCTTTGACTGTCCCATCGCCCCTTTATCTGCCAATTTAATTCAAAAATAACTGCTGCAATGACTTCTGTGGCCTTTTGGAATGCTATCGGCGCTTGGCCGATCAAAATAATGCTTAAATCTGAAAAAATGTTGCAAAAAGGGAGGATTTGTATGCTGCTGACTATGTTGAGGCCAAGACTGGCTTTCTGAAGCAAAATTGGGCTTGGAGCGATCAAAAATGGCTTAAGGAAGCATGAATTCGCTTATCGGGAGCCGGGCGCGGGCGCTGGAAGAAGTCCTAAAAAAATGGCCATTTTCCTTTTATAAGGCAAAAATGCCTTAAAACATGAAATTTTATCAAAAATGGGGCGGGAGCGATCACTGTTCATTAGATTAAATCCTGGCCGTTGGATCCGGCGCGGGCCGATCCAACGACTGGCGCTAAATCAGCGGTCGGCGGATCGGCGGTCCCAACACATAAAACCTCCGATGAGCGATATAGTCCGCGGACCCGAAATCCCTTCAAAACTGTTTTTTATAGCTTTTCGGGCCCCAAAAAGGAGCGTACAGTACTACCCCTTTTCGGACCCGACACACTTTAGGCTCTGTTTTATTGTATTTCGGCTCCGGAATATCGGAGCATTCCCTCTTTGCCGTACAAAAAGGCCTTTTGGGACCCGAAATCATTACATGCCGCGCTTTATAATTTTTCGGCTCCGACAGTCGGAGCCATATGGGAATGATGCGAATCAATATGGGCCGTTGATCAGCGGGCCCAAATGGGCGGCTGAGATTAACTCGGCATTTCGGCAATCCGCGGGGACATGGGATTGACATATATGCGATCGCCGAAATGATGTGGACCGTTGATCTGGGCGGGACGATGGACGGCTGCGATCACATCGGCGCTTTACCATCGGGAATATTGCGATAAGGCTTGCGATAGATGAAAATGCGGGGTTTTTACGTTATAACTCAAGTTTTATAAAAAACTTAAGTTAAACGGTAAAGCGGGGATATATGGAATATGTGGAAATGAAGCATTGCGATAGCGATATTGTCGTCGGGTGCGATAGCGATATCGCATCGGCGGAGGGGTCGAGGGCATATATATGTGCACATATGAGTTGCGAAACACTGATTGCGAAATCGCATCGGCGAGGAAAGGATCAGATGGATATAAAAGGGGCCAACAATGATCGCTGCGACCTTCGACAGCGATATCATGTCGGAGGGGGGGCAAATGAATTCAGAGGAGGGCTTTGAGGTAAGCGATGAAGGTTTTATGATCGGAGGAAGGTTTTTTCACCGAAAAGAGGGTTTTTATGATTTGGCAAAGGGTTTTTAAGGCCTTTGAATGGTTTTTGGGTGTTATAAAGGGTCTTTAAGGCATCGGAAGGGGTCCGATAGCCTAAAAAAGATGGCTTTTAATGCTTGGAAGGGATTTTTATGCATAGGAATGAGTCCTAATGCATTTGGAAAGGGATTTGAGAGGA
The DNA here is from genome assembly GCA_031772625.1 of Pinus tabuliformis. Lineage (NCBI taxonomy): Eukaryota > Viridiplantae > Streptophyta > Pinopsida > Pinales > Pinaceae > Pinus > Pinus tabuliformis. Next base: position 871,307,875 of record CM062808.1, read on the forward strand.
ACAAAGGGGCAAATGAGGGTTCTTGCTAAGTTTCAGATAAACTTAGCAATTCCCAAGCATGCTTATGGTTATTTTTCAACCAAGGGGAGGGGATATGTATATAGGGGGATTTTATACATATTTTAGTAAGGGGAAGGGAGAATTCATGGGATTTATATAATAATGTTAGAAGTTAATATGGATTGTGACAAGAAAGCGCTAAGTTTAGAGATCGTAGGCTATTAAAGGGGAAAATAACTCATAGAGTGAATAAGAGTACTCCTAAGCAAAGTAGACCTTTACTTAGGCAAATAATATGAGAAATGATGTAATTAAGAGATGTCAAGCAGATCTTGACCTCTTTAGAGGAAGTTAGCGAATGATTTGGGAAAGAAGAAGAAGGGGAAGTTAGACATGCCTCGCTTGAGCTAGATCCAAATGGAAAATCGCCTCATACTTGTGATCTGACTAGATACAACACTTGAAAACATGAAATGGATCACAATTCTTCATTCTGCCACCACAAAACTACCTACCCAGCCTACTTACCTTACATTTTTTCTTCTTTTTGGTTTGGGTGCACTTGAACTAGCAAACCCAGCTTTTCAACTTTTCTTTTTTGTTGTCCTCCTATCTAAATTGATCCTTATTTCTTCCGGGGCTCAGATTAAGCTGTTGAGCGCCCAAGATTCTCTACCTATCTACAAATCTGCCAAGATTAAACAGTTTGGACAGATATTCATCTCTATATTCTGAAACAGGCAATTGAAACCTAGGGAAGCCAAGATCAAGTTGTTTGGCCTTCTCTTAACTGTGAAACTCTTCAAAAATGGTATGATTCTTCAAAAATGGAATTTGATGGAAATATGGAACTTTGCAGCATGGAAAGATGACATATTTGGCATGTAAAACACTCAATCATGAAATATGAGCACCTATTGCAATAGGAGGCTAACAGTGGCTCCACTTGGGGATGGCTTTTCCAGATGAAAAGCCAAGAACAGCAGGTCAGACTGCCTTGATCTTCAATGTTGCTGTAGACTGTAACACTCCTTCTCTGTTTTTTGATACTATTGACTGAAGCTTTTGAATCTTTTATACAGCACTCTCATGAACTGAATTGTTGTGAATGTATAGCACTGCCTGCTTTCTTATACGTGCTTATTACTACATGCACCTCTGCCTGGGCACAGCTTTTGAATTAGATTCAAAACATGAAACAAAACTGGAGTATTTCCCTTATTCTGTCTTAAAAAAGTTGTTGATGAAAAGAAACTGAAAATACTCCTTTCTTTTGTTTTCTTTTTTTTTCAAAATTGTTGCGTTGATTCCTTTATCGGCCTACTGCAAATATTAAAATAAAAGTGCTGATAATACAAGTATTTATGTACAGATATAATACAGCTGCGTTGTGTTCAACAAAAGGGATCCTGATAGTTCTTTAGCATTCGGCCATTGACAGGGCCTTCTTCAGCTTCTATGCGATCCAAACTCTTTAGAAAATATGTAGTATTGCCTTGCATAGCTGAAATAATAAAGGGGCGTTTCCACAGGGAGTCGAATTTGCCATGCTTTCCTTTGTCCTCTCTTCTTGAATCCCATCTTAAAACTTTGTTGCCGATGAGAAAATCTTCGGCCTTGGTTCTTTTATCAAACATCTTCTTCATCCTTTCTTGCAAAATCTGACTTCTGTGGTAAACTTGCTCTCTTGTCTGCTACAAATGAATAGTTTCGTTTATTCTCCTTTGTATATCATTTGGCTCAGCTTGAATCTCTTGCAGCAGCTTGATGACATGGATTCCCAAAGATGAAGGAAATATGGCCTCCATGCCATATACTAGCTCATATGGGCTCATTCCAATGGATCTCTTGGTTGACAATCTGTCTGCCCATAGGGCATTTACAAGATTTTTGTGCCAGTTCTTCTTTTTCTCTTCCAACACTTTCTTAATGATATTGATGAGGCTTTTATTGGATGACTCGGCTAAACCATTACCTTGAGGGTAATAGGCTGTGGAGTGACCTAAGGAAATGTGGAATTTATGGCAAAAATTGATCATTTTCTTGGATTTGAAGGCAGCAGCGTTGTCTGTAATGATCTTTTCAGGGCAGTCGAATCTGGACAGAATGTTGGTTTCAAGGAATTGGATAATGGTGGAGTCATTGGCTTGCCTACATGGGATGGCTTCAATCCACTTGGTAAAGTAATCTGTGGCTGTTAGAATCCACTTATGCTGGCCTGAAGAGGATGGGTGGATTTCACCAATGAAGTCTAAACCCCACTGTTGGAATGGTTTCTCAGTTGAAATGGGCTTAAGGGGTAAGGGCAGAAGCTTTCTTTTGCCTTCAAAGATTTGGCACTTATGGCATGAAACAGCAAACTTTCTCACATCAGCAAACAAAGAGGGCCAATAGAAACCAGCCTTTAAAATATTGTCAGCAGTGGACTTCCAATATAAGTGCCCTCCACAGTCCCCTGCATGGAATTCTTTCATGACACTGTCAGTTTCATTCATAGTTAGACAATTCAGCAATATTCCTTCATGATTTTTCCAAAACAGGGCACTATCTAAGACACAAAACTTTGATGCTTTCATCTTTAAAAATCTCTTTTTGGTTTTGGACAACCCTGGGGGGGCAAACAGGTTTAACAATATAAAACATATATCAGCATACCATGGGGATTGTAAAAAAGCTTCACTGATCTGTGGAGTCGCCAGCTCCTGTTCATTGTCCAGTTCATTAATGTCTAAGGCTTGAAAATTGGTTTCGGACATCAGTTTGGCTAAACCTTGTCCCTTTATGAGCTTGGTGGGTTTTATCTCAATGTCATACTCCAGGATGTTGGCAATCCATTTGCCTCTTTTTCTTTCTATGCCCTCTTGAGTTAATATGTCTTTTACAACAACATTTGGCACATAAGCAATCACATGTGAATACAAAATGTAAATTCTGAAGTCTTTGATTGCCTTAGCAAGGGCATAGGCCTGCTTTTCCATTTTTTGATACTTCAAGGGTGCATCTCTAAGGGCTCGGCTGAAAAATGCAATTGGCTTTTCATTTCCTTGGTCATCCTTTTGCAAAAGGACAGCAGCAATGGTGTGTTCAGATGCAAATGAAAAAATGATGAAATCCTTATCAAATTGAGGGTTTGTGAGGACTGGAGCTTGGGTTAATGCAGTTTTTATGCCCTCAAAGGCTTGCTTGGCTTCTAAGGTCCATTTTACCTTGGAATCCTTCTTTAACATGTTATTTAGCATTCTTGTCAGCTCGGCCAAGTTTGGGATAAATCTCCTTAGGAAATTGATCTTTCCTAGGAACGCTTGCAACTCTTTGATGTTTATTGGATAGGGGATTTGAAGAATGGCTTGGATCCTTTCCGAATCGATTCTAATTCCATCTTTTGAAATAATATGTCCCAACAACTTTCCTTCTTCTAGGCCGAAGAGAGACTTCTTGGGGTTCAAAGATATGCCATATTTCCTACATGTTAGGAACACTTGTCTCAAATGTTTTAGGTGCTCTTGATCAGATTTGGAGAAAGGGGTAAGGTCATCAAGATAGACAACCTAGAAATCATGGATTTCCTTGGCAAATGCAATGTCCATGGCCCTTTTAAAGGTAGCACCTGCATTCTTTAGGCCGAAAGGCATCTTCACATATTGAAAGGTTCCCCACGGTGTTGTAAAGGCTGTCTTGTCTTGGTCATCCGGGTGAACTAGTATCTGATTGAAACCTGAAAAACCATCTAGCAAAGAGATTCTAGATGACCCCACTACTCTTTGTAGGATGTGGTCCATCTTTGGCAATGGGTAGTGGTCTTTAAGGGAGACTTGGTTTAAGTTTCTCAAATCTACACAAAGCCTAATCTCACCTGTTTTCTTTCTTGTGGGAACAAGATTGGATACCCATTCTGAAAATCTAATGGGTGCTATGATACCTGCTTCAAACATCCTCTTTACTTCTCTCTCAATCAAGGGGAGAAGCACAGGATTGATTCTCCTTAGTTTCTGTTTGAAGGGCTTTTGATTTGGCTTTAAGGGAATGGTATGTTGAATGATTGAAGTATCATAGGACTTAAGGTCCTCATAACTCCAGGCAAAGACATCTTGGAACTCTTTAAACAAGTCAACATACTTGGGCTTCTGATCCGGTGGCAAAGATTTGGACAGTTTTATCATTTTGGGCTTTTCAGCTGTCCCAATATTACAGTCTTCAATTGCAGCGTTTAAGGGTTGCATCTTTGGTTTCTTAGGGATATCGTTTGCATCAAAGATGTCTTCTAATGGAGTGAGACCAGCAGGCAGAAAATTGTCCTTTAAATCCATCACTTCGGCCTCTGCTTCAGCTATTTCATCCAAATTCATTTGTTTCAGCTCTTGAATGTTTTTGTCATAAAAAATAGTTGGGTGCAGCATTTGTTTTGTTGCTTCAGCTGTTATGGTCTGCTCATTTTGGTTTACTGCTTGTTGTGGATCATCCATGGCATCCATATCAATGTTTAAGCTTGAAAATTCTTGCTGTAAAGTCAAGAAATTGTTAATCTGTGCATCGTTTTCAAACACTTGCCAATCTTTGACATTGTTAGGGACAACAGGCCTGTGCTTTATCTCAGCTGTAAAGTGGTGATTGGGCTCAAAAGGAAGCTTGCAAGTGCTAGCAAAAGTAGCTAGGCTGTGTGCATGTAGATTATGGCTTCTTGGAATTTTAGCAAGCTGGGATTTAGTGAAGGTATTGAGTATTGCAGTGGCAGCAGTCCTATAAGCTCTTAGCCTTCTATCATTAGTGACAAAATTGCCTTTCATTTGCTGTATGATTAGGTCAGAGTCTCCTAGTATTGACACTTTTGTTGCTCCTAGAGATTTGATTAGCTTAAGGCCTAAAAGGAGGGCTTCATACTCTGCCATGTTGTTGGTACATTTGAAATTCAATCTATAGGCATGACCCTCTGCATGGTTGGTTTTCCTGTTATGGATCCACACTCCTGCCCCTGCTCCTAACTTATTAACTGAACCATCAAACTCCAAATACCATAGGATTTCTTGCTCTTGACTAGTATTGAGAGTTTCAACCATTGTCGGAGTGGGCGGATTTGAATTTTCTGTTTCAAGAGGTTCTTCTTGTGTGTTGGTTGCATTGATTGTTTTGACAGTTTCATGGGTATGGGCAACCGATTCCTCATTCATGCATGTTTCTTGTTCTAAAGCCAAAGGCTTATCATCAGTTGGAGGACTTGTTTCATCATTAAACAAAATAAAAGAATTCATATCAGAACGGATTGAGTAAATAGGAAAGTTTTGGGGCTTTTCCTCACTACTTACCACATACTTCATTAGTGTTTCTATATACAGTCTCTTTGGTTGCCCAAAGACTGATATAGTGGCATAAGAGAGGTCTAATTGGAGAGATCCTTGGAGTTTTTCTCCCCATGATCTTGATAAAAGCATGCCATACTTTGGTGGAATGTCAGCAACCACCACGTCCATTAGGATTGTTTTGTTGGGATATTGGACTAAAGACACACATAAGTCTTTGATTAAGCCTAAACACTTGACCTGACTTGAGTCAAAGGAGAATAAATCTTTGTAGGGTCTTGTAACATCAAGGTTTAACTTCTCCATTACAGCTTTGGGCATAAGGTTGTGTGGGGCACCTGAATCAAACATAGCATTATGCAAGACTTTATCATGTATGTGTAAACTGACATAAAAGGGTAGAACAGCTCCATGTGTTGATTTGCCATTGACTTCAGGTCCGAAAAGGAGCTCAGGTTGATCATCTAATACATTCACATCATCCCTATTCTCTGGCATTTGCAGCGATCTTTTGATTTGCTGCCTATAGATATCATGTTTGGCAAGTTCAGAGAGAGGCATAGATATCTTTAGTTTACCTATTTCTGCCTCTAAATCAAATGTTTTCTCTATTTGGGCTTTAGTATTGTAAGAGGCAGGCTTCCCTTTTTCCATTGGAGTTTCAGTGTTTTTCTCTTGGTTTTCAATGTTATCTTGAAGTATTTCTGCTTTGGAAAGGCTTTCAGGAGTGTTGTTTACATTTTCCTTTGAGGGAAAAGATGAAAAAGGCCGATTTTTAGAGGGCTGAACATCTGTGACATCCTCTATGGTCACTTCTTTTGGATTTGGGACGGTTTTATCAACAGTTTCTATGAGGGCAACCTTTTCTTTGATCTTCTTGGGCTGCTTGGTATCATTTGGTTTAACCTTTTCGGGCACATCTATGGTTCTTGTCCTCAACTTATACTGTTTGTGGACCTCATAAACAGCTGAATCATAACCTTGTTTAAAATCAAAAGACTCACCAGACTTAGTCTGAAATTGATTTATATCATGGTCATCTTGGTCTTCTTGGGTTAGAAAAATTTGTTGCTCACCCTTCAAATCCATCAAGTTCATGTGAGTGTCCTCTGTCTGCTCACTAGATGTGGATGCTTCAACATAGTTTTCATGAAAAGGAGGTCTTATATCATGGTCGGGGCTAGCCCTTCCAACATTTGGATTTTGGTTTTTCCTAAAATTTGGGTTTCTGATAGTATTGGTTTGTTGTCCTTCCCATGATGTTTTTCTTTCCATGGTTCCCATTCTATCTTCAAAACTGTTCACCTTATTGAAGATTGCATCCAACTTTTGCTCAAATGCTGGGGGTTCTTCTTTAAAAGTGGTTCTTCTCTCGGCTCTTGCTCTATTTCTTTTGGCAATCAGGTTTGCCTCCACACTAACAGCTACATTCTGCATGTCTGCTAAGGTTTGAGGGGCTCTCTCCCTCAATTGATATGCCATATCAGTATCAAAACCATCTAGGAATTTATACAAAGCTAGATCAGGTGAAGGTCTCAGGTTCTGTGGGATTGCATTATAAACATTGTTAAATCTTGCACAATAGTCTAAGACAGCCTCTTGAGGGCCTCTTTTGATAGTATCATATTCTAATAATATGTGCAGGGGATCCTTCTTTTTTTCCCATCTGTTAAGAAATGTTTGGTAAAGAGCCTCTGGATCAGGTATGGAATTTGCAGTGAGAGCTCTAAAGCAGGTCCTTACATCACTTGTTAAACTTTGGTAAAAAATCTTCATTCTTACATGATCATCATCTATTTCATAACTCTCAAAATAGTCCTGCATTTTCTTGGTATGTTGCAGGGCTGTGCAAGAACCAGTACCATCAAAATATGTGATTTTGGTCTGGTAATCCTAAGGCATAGCCCCAGGATCAGCAGGAAGCTGTAAGGGTGCATATCTATTAGCCATATTTATAGGGATAAATGGAACAACAGGAAGAAATGGAAGGACTGGAACAATAGTAATAACAGTGGTAATGGGAGTAGTATGTGCAGTGAATGGAGGAGTGGAAAAGGTGCTTTGAGAGGTGGGTGATGAACTAGGGGAAGTAAGGTTTGAACGAAATAAAACTTTGACAGGGGTTGGAACACAGCTTGGCTGAACTGTTTCAGGACTAGAATCAGCAAAATCTTCTCTTCGCTCTAGCTTCCTGAGGTTCCTTGGGATTATATTGGGATTTTCAAAAGCAGCTGGGGGATTTGGGTCTGGATTTGACCTTGTATAACGTGAATTCTTCTTGGGAGCCAGCTTCTAACTTATTTTTTGGAATTTTCTGAAGATTTCCCCAGTGGAGTCGCCAGTATGTTATCACTCAGGTTGTCCCTTGGCTCCTTAAGGGATACGGCCGAGGTAACCACAAACCAATCTTTGGACTGCAGGTCCTAGCCTACCTGCAGTCAGAGAGGGCTCTCTCTTTAAAATTTAGCTTTGTTTTGGGTTGATTTTAGGCTAGTTATGGTGTACATGGGTTTTGTTTTGATTTTGGTAGGAAGGAGGATGTTTTCAAGCAGAGTTGGGATGCATAGTGGGAGAAGTTTAGACCATTGAGCATGGAGTCAAGGATTAAGGTTGCCGGTGCATTTTCTTGGTCACAAGATGAACTACAGAGCATAATAGTTTAAACAAGGAACAATATCAAAGCTGGAATAAGGATGAAATGGATGTCAGCGAATGAAAGATAGCTAAGCAAATTTCATTATGATAACAGAGGGAAGGCGAGTGAACATTATATAGGAGCAATCAATGATTCCTAAATAACAGTGATATATGAAAGAACTAGTGTAAATATGAGCAAAGAAGTATTCATATTTAGGATTAATTCAGAGGAAAACATGGAGAAATAACAAGAATTGAGAACAGAATACAAATAAGCAACATCTGGACTATTCTTTCTTCCTGCAATTTAGATCATGACATATAGATGATATAACATACATAGAAACAGAAAACAAGGGAGAAAGACTTATTGTTCCATGTAGAAATCATTAGAGTTCTGCAATCAGATCTTTAGCCATCAAATCCACAAAGAGAGAGTCCATAAGCCAACATTCCAACAATCTATGTTCATTAAATCTCTCGAAGTATACAACGCAAGTCCAGAAAGAGGATTATCAACCAACCAACCCTTTTTTCATAACAGAGGGTGGTTTAAATAGAGAAAATATTCAAAAATATCTACAAAACAGATCTGAGGGAAGATCTGTGGCAATAACTATGATCTAGCTACCTTCTACTGAACATAAATGCAATAAAATATCTATCTAACAGCTGCGCTGGGGCAGTCGCCTCAAAAGTGAGTTGAAATCTGTCCTTATGGCTCTGTGCTGTTCATTTAGCCATAACTGTGCTTTGGGCCTGCAGCGCTACTCTCAAATGTGGCTTGATATATTGTTTTTGCAATAACTATGCCTTAAATTCATTCATCTGTGCCTGCAAGTGGTTCTGCTGCCTTAAGTGGCTAAAACTGTGAGTTGGTGAGCCTTTATGGCTCTGAGCTGCTTTGTTGACTTTGCTAGGGGCTCTTTATTGTTCATCCGCTTCGGAATTAAAGTCTTCCACTGATATTTCTTCACTGATACACTTTGTCGCTTCACTGATACTCTTTTAATTGAATCTGGGCTTTATCTTTCGTCTAATACTCTTTGACTGTCCCATCACCCCTTTATCTGCCAATTTAATTCAAAAATAACTGCTGCAATGACTTCTGTGGCCTTTTGGAATGCTATCGGTGCTGGCTGATCAAAATAATGCTTAAATCTAAAGAAATGCTGCAAAAAGGGAGGATTTGTATGCTGCTGACTGTGCTGAGGCCGAGACTGGCTTTCTGAAGCAAAATTGGGCTTGGAGCGATCCAAAATGGCTTAAGGATGCATGAATTCCCTTATCGGGAGCCGGGCGCGGGCGCTGGAAGAAGTCCTGAAAAAATGGCCATTTTCCTTTTATAAGGCAAAAATGCCTTAAAACATGAAATTTTAACAAAAATGGGGCGGGAGCGATCATTGTTCATTAGATTAAATCCTGGCCGTTGGATCCGGCGTGGGCCGATCCAACGGCTGGCGCTAAATCGGCGGTAGGCAGATCGGCAGTCCCAACACATAAAACCTCCGATGAGTGATATAGTCCGCGGACCCGAAAATGCCTTCAAAACTGTTTTTTATAGCTTTTCGGGCCCCAAAAAGGAGCGTACAGTACTACCCCTTTTCGGACCCGACACACTATAGGCTCTGTTTTATTGTATTTCTGCTCCGGAATATCGAAGCATTCCCTCTTTGTCGTACAAAAAGGCCTTTTGGGACCCAAAATCATTACATGTCGCGCTTTATAATTTTTCGGCTCCGACAGTCAGAGCCATATGGGAATGATGCGAATCAATATGGGCCGTTGATCAGCGGGCCCGAATGGGCGGCTGAGATTAACTCGGCATTTCGGCAATCGGCGGGGACATGGGATTGACATATATGCGATCGCCGAAATGGGCGATCGCCGAAATGATGTGGACCGTTGATCTGGGCGGGACGATGGACGGCTGCGATCACATCAGCGCTTTACCATTGGGAATATTGTGATAAGGCTTGCGATAGATGAAAATGCGGGGTTTTTACGTTATAACTCAAGTTTTATAAAAAACTTAAGTTAAACGGTAAAGCAGGGATATATGGAATATGTGGAAATGAAGCATTGCGATAACGATATCGCCGTTGGGTGCGATAGCGATATCGCATCGGCGGAGGGGTCGGGGGCATATATATGTGCACATATGAGTTGTGAAACGCCGATTGCGAAATCGCATCGGCGAGGAAAGGATCGGATGGATATAAAAGGGGCCAACAATGATCGCTGCGACCTTCGACAGCGATATCGCATCGGAGGGGGGGCAAATGAATTCGGAGGAGGGCTTTGAGGCAAGTGATGAAGGTTTTATGATTGGAGGAAGGTTTTTTCACCGAAAAGAGGGTTTTTATGATTCAGCAAAGGGTTTTTAAGGTCTTTGAATGGTTTTTGGGTGTTATAAAGGGTCTTTAAGGCATCGGAAGGGGTCCGATAGCCTAAAAAAGATGGGTTTTGATGCTTGGAAGGGATTTTTATGCATAGGAATGAGTCCTAATGCATTTGGAAAGGGATTTGAGAGGAACAAAGGGGCAAATGAGGGTTCTTGCTAAGTTTTAGATAAACTTAGCAATTCCCAAGCATGCTTATGGTTATTTTTCAACCAAGGGGAGGGGATATGTATATAGGGGGATTTTATACATATTTTAGTAAGGGGAAGGGAGAATTCATGGGATTTATATAATAATGTTAGAAGTTACCATGGATTGTGACAAGAAAGCGCTAAGTTTAGAGATCTTAGGCTATTAAAGGGGAAAATAACTCATAGAGTGAATAAGAGTACTCCTAAGCAAAGTAGACCTTTACTTAGGCAAATAATATGAAAAATGATGAAATTAAGAGATGTCAAGCAGATCTTGACCTCTTTAGGGGAAGTTAGTGAATGATTTGGGGAAGAGGAAGAAGGGGAAGTTAGACATGCCTCGCTTGAGCTGGATCCAAATGGAAAACTGCCTCATACTTGTGATCTGACTAGATATAACACTTGAAAACATGAAATGGATCACAATTCTTCATTCTGCCACCACAAAACTACCTACCCAGCCTACTTACCTAACATTTTTTCTTCTTTTTGGTTTGGGTGCACTTGAACTAGCAAACCCAACTTTTCAAATTTTCTTTTTTGCTGTCCTCCTATCTAAATCGATCCTTATTTCTTCCGGGGCTCAGATTAAGCTGTTGAGTGCCCAAGATTCTCTACCTATCTACAAATCTGCCAAGATTAAACAGTTTGGACAGATATTCAACTCTATATTCTGAAACAGGCAATTGAAACCTAGGGAAGCCAAGATTAAGCTGTTTGGCCTTCCCTTAACTGTGAAACTCTTCAAAAATGGCATGATTCTTCAAAAATGGAATTTGATGGAAATATGGAACTTTGCAGCATGGAAAGATGACATATTTGGCATGTAAAACACTCAATCATGAAATATGAACATCTATTGCAATAGGAGGCTAACAGTTCCCACTTGGTGTGAAGGCTAGAGCATCAATTTTATGAAGATTCCACTATCAGAAATCTTTCAAAACTTGAGGATGACTAGAGCAGACACTAAGTAAGACGTATATTCGAACAAAATTCAAAATGCACTTCTCTAATAAATTTCACACGAAGCCCTAGAGAGGCCTTTTTATCCTTAATGGGATGCGAAAAGGAGGTAATAAGGAGATGAAAGGAGAATGATATATCAAGTTAGAAGAGAACACCACAGGTCAAGACCAATTCCTAACAATTTGGAGAATTGTGGTCAAAGGTTCTCTTGATTTGGAATCTTCACTTTTCAAGGAGACCTAGAAGGAATTTCGCTACCCTTAATGGAGGTAGCAACATAATGACTTCTAGATGTTTATACTTCGATGACACTTTTTGTATGGAGTTTCAAGGATGCACAATGCAATAGAACCTTTAGGAACATTCATTCATTCATTATCCATGAATAACACATGCAAATTTCCCAATAGCTTCAATGTTTAAACAAAATTTCATTAATTAGGGCACATTTAAAACCATGAGATAGTATTCCATGCATTAGACATTAATCAAAGATCAAAATATAGCATTAAACATCACTTACAAGACAATGAAGAATATATCCATCCATCAAAATGCCAAAATGAAGCTCCAAAAAAGATAGTGAAAATTTCCACACATCAAAATGCATCCAAATCATCCAAATTCGTCCAACAATTGAAGATCTGGAATTCTCAAGTAGAGATATCGAAATCCAAGTGATCATGAATGAGATGAGAGTAGCTCTCATTTATTAGTTATGAGTTCAAAAATGAAAATTCAGAGCCCCTCCAATGCCTAAAATGTCTAGTAACCTAGCCATGGTTATAAGCCAACCATGATAGCTCAAAAATTAAGTCGAATAAGCCTTCTTAGACCCACGCAAAGCTGATGTGGAGGCCTAGAAGGGCAACGTTGAGGCCTCAAGTGCTAAGGATGAGAGTGAAGGCCTCAAAAATAATGAATAAGAGGGGGATTTCCTCATAATATGGCAAAACATCTCCAAATCCCTATTTGAGCTTTGTGGGATCCAAATGGGTCTCATGGCTTTGGCTCATAATCAATTCGATGCTCCATTAATGACAGCTAGAAGTTGACACATGCCCTCCCATGTGTCCCTAGGAAATATTAACCTCCTTTGGGCCCTGGATCTGCTACCAAGTGTCAGGTGCAATGTGTGGCCAGTTGGGAAACACGGTCAAAGTGCATCATCATCTCTATATAACTAGGGCACAAGCAAGAAAGTGGCGGTGCTGAAGAAGCCCTTGGTGCAACAAACTATGTTCTATAAGGTTGGAGACCTATGGCTCTCAACACTCACCCGATAAATGCCATTGTGATCCTCTAAATGGCTTAGATCCCATATAGGGAAGCCAAGTCCAAGATGCAAACCTACTTGCAATCTTATATAAGATCCAATGCATCTCCTCACCTTCCAATACAGTGATTCATTAGTGCAATGAAAATAAGCTTGCTAACTAAGGGAAAAAGTGGATGCTTCAGAGTGGATTTCCCTTCCAAATTTGGGCTTTGAACATGTACTCATGTTACCTTTCTTGACAAGATAAGTTAATGAAGGACTTTAATAGGTGGTTTCAACCTCTAAGGGAATTGACATGTCCAAGGTACACAAACCAAGTGGCAAGTGTCTTGTGAAATAGTGATGGAACATAGTAGGGGAAAAAGGGGAGGTTCCAAGCCACATGTCATGGTACGAGTGTAGCTATGATGAAGGAAGCCCACACCTTGGGTGTATTAATGTAAGAAGGGAGAAATCATGTTACATAAGTTACCCCAACCTTAGTTTTTCTACCCTTCTTCATTTTCCTTTTTCCTTTTATTGATATTTCTTCATTTTACTGCTCGAGGCTCAAAGGGGATGAGAGCATGATGTGTAAGATGTAGCAGTGATTAACCCTTTAAGGTGGAGCAGTTCATTGCCTACTAGGGGTTGGGACATTCATGAGTTCCTTAATGATACAAGGGGCACTCATAGGGGCCCATAGGAATCAAAGTGATGAACATAATGATAGGGGGTAAAGCTCATGTTTGGCTTTTGCCCATGCGCTAAATTTTATTGTCCCGACCATCTTTTTCTTTTTGTGGTACATTTCCTGTTGTATGTGGCCATAATATGCTTTTATCATTCTTTTTAGCTGCATCAACCTCTTGGGCATCATTCCAATTCTAACCCAAGGTGTGGACAAAGGGAGGGGGAGGCTAACACCTTGTGGACCCAATGGACAAATGTGGAGCTAGATGGGGAAAATGTGAAAAGGGCTTATAATGAGCAGAGATAATCGAGATATATGGTATCGGGAAGTGGGACCACGCAACCAAAATTAGGGTTTCCCATGTAGTGCCACTCCTAAAGCTAGTAGCCAATAAAGGAGATCCTATAAGACCAGGATACAAGATTAACTCCCCTAGCTGAAGGGAAGGAGGGTACAATCAAAGCTCTTTCTTTCCTCCAAGTCCCCCCGGTAATCCATGACCAAGTGTGCATAAGAAAAACAAGCTTAAACACCCAATTGCATAATAAAAAATCATACCTATGGGGTTGGATGGCCCACCTTCAAACATAAGATCAGGACATATGAGCGAGTGTACACAACAACTGCCTCAGGTGGCAGAGAATGGAAGCACATCCAGCTATCAGGTGGCTGCAACGAGCTACTGCCTGTCGACTGAAGAAAAATCTAGGAGAAAAATTCTCCTATAGGGGTCACCCGCTTGTGGTGGGTAACATCTGGCTCCAATTGGGACATGAGCTCTCAGTGGAGTGCACTAACCATGTACTTGAATGGGGAGGTCATAAGAACACCAACAATCCCTTGGGACTATATACCTGTTACCTGCACATCACAGACAAAGCAAACAGGGGTAGCATGTATCAAAGGCATCCTTTGATCACCCATGTTTTTTTAGCCAATAAAATCAAACATGAAATAAAATTAATTTTAATTCTAATCTAAATGCACCTAATCTAGCATGAGAACATAATACAATATCAAATGTCTAATGCAAAATTCAATATGCAATGCATCCTACTCTAACATGCATGTCACATTATGAAAGTACTAAGTGTAATTAAAGAGCCATTGTAACCAACATATTAGTATACCAATATAATAACACTTGCCCCTATGATTACTCATGCAATAAATGCAAAAGAAAAGATAGGAATAATCATATATAGGATCACAAGGGCGAGAAGTGGGAAAATAAGAAACTTAGACATCATAGAAAGGAGTAATGAATGAAGGGAAGGACACAAACTTGCATAATCTAATCCTTTCTTGTAAATAGAGAATGGATGATTGGATCATCAAGACCATGAATTCCCTATCCCGACCCTTCTTAGGATTAACGTGATTTATGGTGACTTTAAGGTCATTATGGGGAGGAACAAGGGAACAAGTCAATCGCTCAATGGGATGATTGTATGCAAGAGAGACAACCATTGTGTGCCCATTACCATCAAAGCATGGCTAGGAAGAAGTGATACATCTAATGAATTTATTTTCTTCAAGACCACCCTCAGAAAGGGGAAAAGGCTCATTATCATCAATGATTGTGTGAAAAGGGGAGGTAATGTCTCATGGATGGCTCAAATATACTCCCAAGATGATGAAGAAAGCAAGGGGAAACAAGGCCCTTATTTATGTCATCATCAATATCGTAGATGGGACCTTGTTTAGCATAACAATCAATTGCTTCCCACTTTCTTCTCAAGGGGGAAAACAATGATATTTCTTTTCAAGGTTATCAATACACATCATTATAAGTAACACATTACAAAAAAGGAAGATCAACCTTAACCTTATCCTCCTTGTCAATATCATAAATAGGGTCACTATTGAAATGATGGTTATTAATATCCCACTTCCCCTTGTTTATGTGGAAGAATCCACAAATGTCAAACTCAAGGGGAGTCATGATGCTCATACCCTCTAGATATTCATTAAGTGCAACATTCAACACGCCCTCTTGAATTAGAGGTCCAAATTTATTGGGTTTATCATTGTGGACCTAGGCTTCTATGGGGGTTTCATTTATACTATAGTTGTACCCAATTCCCCAATCAGAAGCCCAAAATTCATCCATATATTCTTCATCAGCTTGATTATCGTGGCCTTCTTTAGAATGATTCTACTCTTCATTATTAAGGAGGGAGAGATCCTCCTCCTTTTTATGAAGAATATCACCCAAAGTATCCACTAGAAAATCGTGGTAGCAAAGTTCAAGGAGAAGGGCATTGGTAGGATTTCATTTCTATTCTTGTTGCATCTCATAGAGCCTTGCTACTTGTTGACAAAATTAGGAATGGAGATCTTTGGTTTTATATCCTTCTACCAACTTCCAGCGAAATTTATTATATTCATTCATTCTTTCCTGTAATATTTAATAGCTTTTGAGATCTAGATCCTCATCATCATCCTAAGAGGACATGCTTTCTTCTTCTTTAGCATATTCCTCGAAGTCTTCATCAATGTTCTCATCTTTATGATCTGGATAGGGGGCTGCCTTTTCCTCATTTTCTTGAGCATTACAGAGACCACTTTCCCTTTCTTAGTTTCCATCCCATCTTTTCAGGAAGATATCTTCAAATTGATCAAAATCAATAATGTTTCCTAGAGGGAGGTTGGTATACCAGTCCCTGACTTTCCCTTCAAATGTTAAAGCAAAAATCATTAAATCTACATCTAGGCTATCTTCATTGGGAGCCCCATAAATCATTGCCCACCTAAAATCTTGCACATGTTGTCTTGCACTAGTAATACCACTTCCATCAAACTTAGGCAACCACTTATGCCATTGTTTAGGCAATTCATCTGGGGTACCAGAAATTCCATCAGAGTTATTGGTTCAAATGAAATGATTTTTGGATCTTCTTCACTAGATTGGGAAACCTTCTTCTCAATATCCAATGGTTGCAACAACTGCCCCCGATCATACATTCTTTTAGGTATTGCATGCTAACTTTGAGGGGAGTCACTAGGGTGAATTCAAAGTGCCTAAAGAGATGCTTTCTTCACCCTACAAGCATTGAATTTGAAGTTCAATGAAGAACTAGGGCTTCGTTCTTCCAATGGAGTCACCAAAAGGATATATCATGTTGTATAAGAACACGACACATATCTCGTGTCCCTGGAAACAACGCCAAAAATGTTGTTGTGCAAACTACCAAGCCTAGTGAATAGGCAAGAGCTAGGGGACACAACAACACCCTGGGACAACGGCCCACTATCACCACAACCTAAGTCCCCTTCTATTCTCGGATCTTCACCGATGATAGGAGTCCTAGTATGAATCGCTTGTGATTGATATGCCTCTTTGATAGGCTTGAAGTGAGGGAAGGTGGGTCATTCAATGGAAAGGTTCAATGAAAGTGCGAGTTGTGGGAGAAGCTAGTAAGAATTTCCACAAAAAACCCCTTGAAAGGAAGATTACACGAGACCTAGGGTTAAGATATTTAGCGATATATGAGCTCATCCAAGGTTAAGGTAGGCAAGAGAAAAGGCTATGAATGGTATACTTCAACAAGTACTAAAGCACAATCCTTGAAGAAATCCCCATATTGAAGCATTAGCTTCTAGGGTTCCCACTTGGTATGAAGGCTAAGGCATCAATTTTATGGAGATTCCATTGTTAGAATTCTTTCAAAACTCGAGGATTCCTAGAGGCATTGTTTAAAGCACAAGCCTTGAAGAAATCCCCATGTTGAAGGATTATCTTCTAGGGTTCCTACTTGGTGTGAAGTCTAGGGCATCAATTTCATGGAGATTCCACCGTTGGATTTATTTCAAAACTTGAGGATTCCTAGAGACACTAAGGAAGAGGAATATATGCACAAAATTCAAAACACACTCCTCTAATAGATTTCATACCAAGCCCTTGAGAGGCATCCTTATCCTTAAGGGGACAAGAAAAAGAGGTAAAAGGAAGTGAAATAAGAATGATATATCAATTTAGAAGTGATCACCAATGATTAAGATCAGTGCCTAACAATTGGGAGAATTGGAGTCAAAGAATATCTTGATTTGGCAACTTCGCTTTTCAAGGAGACATAGAGGGAATTTTGCTACCCTTAATGGAGGCAACAACAAAAACGAGTTCTAGATGTTTATACTTCAATGACACTTTTTTGATGGAGTTTCAAGGATGAACAATGCAATAGAACCTCCAAGATCATCCATTCATTATCCATGAATAACACATGCAAATTTCCCAATAACTTCAATGTTTAAACACAATTTCATTAATTAGGGCACATTTAAAACCATGAGATAACATTCCATGCATTAGACATTAATCAAAGTCCAAAATATAGCATTAAACATCACTTACATGAAAATAAAGAATACATCCATCCATCAAAATGCCAAAATGAAACTCCAAGAGAGATAGCGAAAATTTCTACACATCAAAATGCACCCAAATCATCCAGATTCGTCCAACAATTGCAGGTCCAAAATTCTAAGGTAGATATATTGAAATCCAAGTGATGATGAATGAGATGAGAATAGCTCTCATCTATTTATACATGAGTTATGAGTTCACAAATGAAAAGGAAAATCCCCTGCAATGCCTAAAATGTCTAGTAACCCATCCATGGTTACAATCCATCCATTATAGCAAAAAAAATAAGTTGAATAAGCATTCTTAGGCCCATGCAAGGCTAACGCTGAGGCCTAGAATGGCAGCGCTGAGGCGTCAAGTGCTAAGGATGAGAGTGAGGGCCTAGAAAATGATGAATAAAAGGGGGATGTGCTCCAAATACTGCAAAACATCTCCAAACTCCTATTTGGGCTTTTTGGGCTCCAAATGGGTCTCATGGATCTCCGCGTGGCTCATAATCACATCGATGCCCCATCAATTAGGGCTAGAAGGTGACACACCCTCCCTGTAGGAATTTACAGGGTAAGTTCCACAGAAAGAATACCAAAAGGACACCGCTCACAACCAGATCTCAAATCAATACACCAGTATTTTTGACGTGGTTAAAACCCTCAGAGTGCAAGGAGGGAAACAGTCCACGGCCTGTCCCAACGTGGGTACTACAGGCAATTTATTAATCAAAGAATGAAAATTTACATAAGCTTCTCTCATGCACGGATTACCCGAACAATGACCCTCCATGCGCTTTAAATAGAACTCATGGACCAATCGGGTGTCAAGCCACGGATCAAGTGTCGGTAATACCGAGGTGAGAGTGAACCGTCGGATCACTACATATCGTGACCGTCGGATTGTAAGTTACAAAATGTACAACGGTAAAGAAACACACTTTACCTAACTCTAACCTAACTCTATACTAGACCAAGTTGAACTTAACTATATCCTATGTGTCGGAATATCCTAACATCCCCCCTTAAGAACAACTTGGGATAGGATTGAAGGATTTACAAATATGACACAATAGGAGAAGGAAGGAGGCACTAGAGCCTATCCCCCCTTAGTGACAACTTCCTGAACTCCAAGCATATATCGAAGTTTAGTGAACTTCGCCTCTGTGAGAGCCTTTGTGAAGATGTCTGCAACCTGATCATCTGTTGGACAATATTGCACTTCAAGAACATGGTCATGAATGAGCTTTCTGATGAAGTGCATGTGTAGTTCAATGTGTTTGCTGCGCTGATGCTGGACTGGATCTTTGCATAGCTGAATGGCACTTTGATTATCACACCAAAGTGTGGTTGGATGCTGCTGCTCAAAGCCAAACTCTGATAGGATCTGACGAAGCCACAAGGCTTCCTTACTAGCTTCCACGGCACCACGATACTCTGCTTCTGCTGACGAAAGAGAAATGGCAGCCTGTTTCTTACAAGCCCATGTAATAGGTCCTGAACCAAGAGTGAAGACATAACCGGCAGTAGACTTCCGATCATCAGGGTCACCAGCCCAATCAGAATCAGTGAAACCAACTAACAGAGGAGCTGCTTTGGCACTGTAATGAATCCCAAACTGTACTGTACCTCGAACATAACGAAGTATTCTTTTAGCTGCTTTCCAATGACTTTCACGGGGGTTTTGCATAAAACGAGCAACAAGGCCAACAGCAAAGGAAAGATCAGGACGAGTATGGGTTAAATACAAGAGTTTTCCGACAAGTTGACGGTATAAGGTAGCATCAACTTCAGGAGAAGTACAAGAGACTGAAAGTTTGACTCCAGACTGAAAGGGAGAAGGGGCTGGCTTACAGTCTTCCATGTGAAAATGACGAAGAATATCACAAGCATACTTGGACTGGGAAAGGAAAATACCCTCTTGGGATTGCAAGACTTGAAGACCGAGAAAATAGTGTAAGTGTCCTAAGTCTGTCATTTCAAATTTCTTTTTAAGGCTGGACTTCACATGGTTTATAAGGTTGGGATCACTACCAGTAAGAATAAGATCATCAACATAAAGAACAAGGATGATAAGAGAGTTGCCCACTTTCTTGGTGTAGACAGTATTGTCAGAATGACACCTAGAAAAGCCAGATTCTAAAAGAAAGCTATCCATTTTGGCATACCAAGCCCGAGGAGCTTGCTTGAGGCCATAAAGGGATTTCTTAAGTCGACAAACAAGGCTGGAGTCTGTTTGTATGAAGCCAATGGGTTGTTCCATATAGATTTCTTCCTGCAAGTCCCCATGCAAGAAGGCAGATTTAACATCCATCTGATGGACTTCCCATTTTAAAGAGGCAGCAAGGGAAAGAACAAGGCGGATAGAGTTCATTTTGGCAACGGGAGAGAAGGTTTCAGTGTAGTCAATGCCTTCAACCTGTGAAAAGCCCTTAGCAACGAGACGAGCTTTATGTTTATCAACTTTCCCATCTGGTCCATACTTGGTTCTGTAAACCCATTTACATCTAACAAGTTTGCGTCCCTTTGGTAGAGGAACAAGATCCCATGTATCATTTGTCATCAATGAATGATATTCTTCATTCATAGCTGCTTCCCAATGTGGATGGCCTGAAGCTTCTGCAAAAGTGTCAGGATCATGATTTACTGGAGCTTGAGCCAGTAAAGAAGAGGCTCTTTCAAACTGAGAACGTGTACGTCGCTGATCTGTAGGATCACCGGCAAGATCACCTGCTGCATCCCGAGTAGCACGGACCCATCTTGGAAGTTGAGGATCCTGAGAAGGTGGGGGAGGATTATCATCCTCGCTTTCATCATCTGAAGAAGAAATGTTTTCAAAGATAGAAGAGATAGGAAGAGGTGGCACATCCGCCGGACTAGGCTCGCAGGCCGATTTATTTTCATCAAATTTTACATCTCTTCTAATGATAACATTTTTGGACTTAAATGGAATAAGTCTATAACCTTTTACATCTTCAGAATATCCAACAAAAGTACATTTCTCACTCTTAGGTTCTAAAGCTTTATGCTTTTCATCTGGAATATGGGCCCATGCTTCACTTCCAAACACACGAAAGTGACTTACATCTGGTTTAATGGAACTCCAAGCTTCTTCTGGAGTGATATTCTCTAGAACCTTAGTAGGAGTGCGATTGATTATATAATTTGCACAATTAATTGCTTCGGCCCAAAAACTAAGACTGAGTCCTTTAGATTGCAGCATACAATTAGCCATTTCCTTTAAGGTGCGATTTTTCCTTTCAGCTACACCATTTTGTTGTGGAGTGTATGGAACAGTATGTTGCATTTGAATTCCATTTTCGGTGCAAAAGTTGATGAATGTGTTTTTAACATATTCTCCACCATTATCAGTTCTTAGCTTAAGAATTTGATGTCCAGATTGTTTTTCAACAAATGCTTTGAAGGCCAAAAAAGTGTTAAATACTTCGCTCTTGAGTTTTAAGAAGTATACCCAAGTGCGTCTGGAGAAATCATCAATGAAAGTTAAGAAGTACTTGCAGCCAGAGAATGAAGCAACAGGAAGAGGACCACATAAATCACTGTGCACAAGCTGTAAAGGGGCTGAGGCGTGCCAAGAGGCACGTTTGTCAAAACTGTCCCGATGATGTTTTCCGAGTACACATCCGGAACAAACACCATCTCTGCAAGATACCATAGGAAGACCTGTCACCATATTTTCTTTACATAGATGCTGAAGGGAGCGATAGTTTAAGTGACCAAATCGCTCATGCCAAAGTTTGCTCACTTCATCATTATGAGCAACAAATACTGAGGGAAGATTGGATGACCCAAAGTTGTGAAACTTATACAACCTTTTGGAATCATCAGCAAGACCAGTAGCTAGAATCTGTTTAGGATCTTTTAGATCCTTGATTACAACATCATGAGGTGAAAATTCAACAATTTTACCTTCACCTGAATGAGTTATCTGATAGACAGATAGAAGGTTGCAGGATAAGGTTGGAACACATAATACATCATTAAACTGACCATTGTCTAGATGAACAGTTCCAGTCCCTACAACATTAAGAGATCTATCATCACCAATATATATATTTTTGGTGTTACAATCATTTAAAGAAGAAAACATGGCTTGGTTTTTGGCCATGTGACAAGAGGCTCCAGAATCAATGAGCCA
This sequence comes from Pinus tabuliformis, assembly GCA_031772625.1. Classification (NCBI taxonomy): domain Eukaryota; kingdom Viridiplantae; phylum Streptophyta; class Pinopsida; order Pinales; family Pinaceae; genus Pinus; species Pinus tabuliformis. The sequence continues at coordinate 871,329,835 of CM062808.1, forward strand.
CTCATGAGAATGAGAAGAAGAAGAAGATACATTTAATGCATAACCAGACTGAGATGATTGACAATGACATGCAGAAAGTGCCATTCCGGAAGTTGAAGTTGAAGTAGGCTCCACATGGATGTTATGTTTCTTCATTGCGGCTTCCAAGGCTTCCATCTTCTTAAAGCATTTAGATTCTAAGTGGCCATCTCGATTACAAAAGTTACAATGTCTATCAGTCTTCTTCCATTTGTTTTTATTGGTCTTATCATTTTGCTGAAATGATCTTTCATTTTGAGGCTGAAATGGTTTAGGACCATTCTTTTGAGGATATGACTTCTTAGGATTCTTTGAATTTGGTTGCTGCTGGGCGGCTAACGCTTTCGTGGAAGAGTTTCCAAGATTAAGAAGACCAAGGTGTAAGAGTTTTTCTTGTTCTCTTATTAAGGAATCACAAAAGGAGTCAAAGGAAGGGGGCTTGTAGTCTTGTCCTTGACAAATGAAAGCTTCCCTTGTAGAATGGAAAGTGGAAACAAATACAGAGTAGGCTGGTCCCAACTTAGTAAGGATGGAATAAATAAGGTTACCATCTTCTTTCTTAACTTTAACACCTTCCAAGAGATATCTAAGGTTCTTGAATTTGGACAAGAAATCTTCAATGCAAGAAAAATTATTAGGATCCAAAGTAAGCAGCTCATTTTCAAGTTGATGGGCTCTAATTTCATTTTTAATCCCAAAAACTTTAGCAAGTTTTTCTAATGCTTCATGAGGAGTCTCAAGTTCTGCAATGTGGAATCTAAGATCAGGAGAAATAGACATCCCTATCAAACCACGTGCTTGATCTTGTCTATTTTCCCATTTTGCCGCCTTGTCTTCATCTTTTGGTTTCTTCTCTTGGTCTGTGGCTATTCTGAAGAGACCTTTACTTCTAAGTAAATCTTCCATGTAGGCTACCCATTGGAAGTAGTTAGTGCTGTCAAGAATGACTTGGCATGGACTTTCCATTTTTTAAAAAAAACTGAAGCTGAAGATGCTGAAAGTAAGTGTTCCAATGGATAGATCTCGAAAAAATAGGCGGTTTTAAAAAAAACGGCTCTGAAAAAGGCTTCCGGATGAAGAAGTTATGGCTTTTTGAAAAAAAATTGTTGAAGTTGCCGGCAAAGTGCGCGAATGTGCGGGAATGAAAAAATCCGCCCCCACAAAATGGAGACTTGAACCCAAGACCTCTACTCTCTTAAAATAGCTTTGAACCAATTGATCTATACAAAAAATTAGAGAGAGAGAGAGAGAGAGAGAGAGAGAGAGAGGGGGGGGGGGGGGGGCCTCGGTTTGCGTGCTTGCCTTGAGAAAGCTCTTTTTCCCTACAAAACACAAAACGAATATGCAAAGAAAAACGAACCTTGCGGCTCGAAGTTAGCTTTAGCCAAAAAACTAGAAATTTTTAAAAAAATCTCAAAGTTAGCTTTAGCCGAAAAACTAAATATTTTTCTCAATGTTTCTGATTTTCCGAGATCACACTAAGGTGCAGGGAAAAGAGCATACGCATGAGAAAAATCCTTCCTTTCTGTTTCTGATTTGCCCAGATCGCACAGAGTCGCAGGGCAAAGAGCATACGCAGAAATGAAAGGTATAGATCCGGTTAAAAAAAAGGCTAAATAAACTGAGACCAAATAAGCAGAGAGAAAATAACAGTAAACTGCAAAAAAAAACACTGTATACCTCCCGATCTGAAAAATGACGCAGCTAGGGCTACCGGAAACCTTTTCGCGTGAAACGAAAGGGGTTCCTCACTGGAACAGATGCTCCGAACGCAACAGAGCAGTCCTCTCGGCCCGAAAGCAGTCAGAAACAGCAGATCTAGGAAACGACAGCCGCATGCAGTTCTACCGGCTTCAGATTTGGATCACCAACGGACGCGGCCCTCAAATAGCTCTGATACCATGTAGGAATTTACAGGGTAAGTTCCACAGAAAGAATACCAAAAGGACACCGCTCACAACCAGATCTCAAATCAATACACCAGTATTTTTGACGTGGTTAAAACCCTCAGAGTGCAAGGAGGGAAACAGTCCACGGCCTGTCCCAACGTGGGTACTACAGGCAATTTATTAATCAAAGAATGAAAATTTACATAAGCTTCTCTCATGCACGGATTACCCGAACAATGACCCTCCATGCGCTTTAAATAGAACTCATGGACCAATCGGGTGTCAAGCCACGGATCAAGTGTCGGTAATACCGAGGTGAGAGTGAACCGTCGGATCACTACATATCGTGACCGTCGGATTGTAAGTTACAAAATGTACAACGCAAAGAAACACACTTTACCTAACTCTAACCTAACTCTATACTAGACCAAGTTGAACTTAACTATATCCTATGTGTCGGAATATCCTAACACTCCCATGTCTCCCTAGAAAAGACATAACCTCCTCTTGGCCCTGGATCAACTGCCAGGTGTCGGGTGCAATGTGTGGACGGCTTGACAATGTGTTCCAATTGCATCATCATCTATGTATTATTGGGGCATGAGCAAGCAAGTAGTGGTGCTGAAGAAGCCCATGGTGTGGAAATCAATGCTCTATAAGGCTAGAGGCCCATGGATCTCCATGCTCACCCTATAAATGCCATTGTGATCCTCTGGAGGGCTTGGATCTCGTATGGGGAAGCAAAGTCCAGGATGCAACCCACCTACAATCATGTATAAGATCCAATGTGTCTCCTCACCTTCCAATATAATGATTCATTAATGTAATTGATTAAATAAGCTTTCTAACCGAGGATAGAGGTGGACACTTCATAATGGCTTTCCCTTTCAAATTTGCGCTTTGAACGTGTATTGGTTTTACCTTCCTTGACAAGAGAGGTTAATGAAGGACCCTGTTAGGTGGTGTTTTTAATGTTGGTGATTTTCATGTTGATAATAAAACATAGAAAATAAAATAAAATAAAAAATGACAAAAATAAATTAAAAATAATATATATATATATATATATAAACACAAACAAAAACAAAAAACAATAAAAAAACAAAATTAACCTGTTAAAAAAAACCAATAAAAGATATCAAAATATTCAAATATACAGAAAAATTAAAATAATAAAAAAATGACAAAAAATAATGTAAAATAAAATAAATATTCAAAAAAAAAAAATCAATAAAAAAAACAAAAAAATAATACAAGTAATAAAACATAAAATAAAAAATAAAAAACATGTCAAAAAAAATCAAATATAAAAAAAACTATATAAAAATAAATAAATAAATAAAAATTGGTGATAAAATTTAAAAAATTAAACAAAAATAAATAAATAATTAAATAAAAATGGAAAATATTTAAAAAATACAACACCATGTAAGAAAAAACATTAAAAAATTAACAAAAACAAATAAAATTAAACATTAAGATAAAAAAATTTAAAAACCAAAGATTAAAGATTAAACAGAAACATTAGAATGTAAATCATTTAAAAAAAAAACAAAAACAAAAACAAACAAAAAAAGGCCTTGGGGCCGAAATCGGCCCCCGCCATCCCAGGGCCTGTTGGGCCGCGGGGTGGGCTAGGAGAAAGCTGTGTGCAGCTCCCTCCCTGCTCACCCTCGGACCAGCTGGGCTGCGGGGAAAATATATATGTATAAGGCGCTGGGGTGGCAGGGGCCGATTCCGTGAATCGACCCTTATCACCCCAGGGTCTTTTTTCGGCTTTTTTTTTCCACATTTTAAATTATTATTATTATTTTATTTTTTGTTAAATCGGCCGCAGCCACCCCACGACCTTTTTTCAGTTTTTTTTTTTCATTTTTTAATTTTTTTTTTTTTTTTTTTTTTTTTTTTATGTTTTATTTTATTTTTTTTTTTTGAGATTTTTTTATATTCATTTTATTTTTAAAATTATTTTGTTTCTATTTTTTTTCTAACTTTTATATATATATATGTTTTTTATTTGTTTTTGTTAATTTTTTTTCCTTAAATTATGTTAAAATTTTTAAATATTTTCCATTTTTTTAATTTTATATTTTTGTTTAAATTTTTAAATTTTATCAGTAAATTTTGAATTTTTTTTTACATTTTATAGGTATTTTTTTCTCTCTATATATATATATATATTTGGTATTTTTTTGTTATGTTTTTTTTTTGGTGTGTTTTTATTTTTTTACAATATTTGAAAATTTGTTTTCTTGTATTATTTTTCTTGTTTCTTTTTTTAATATTTGAATTATTTGATAGTTTTTTTTTTATTTATTTACAAGTTAATTTTGTTTTTTTTTTCTTTTCTTTTCTTTTTTTAAGGTTTTTTAGTCATATTTTTTTGCCATAATGTCATGTTTGAAATATTTTGAAAACTTAAATTTTGTTGTAGTCATAATCTTTGGTTTTAATTCCATGGTTGAAAAATTGTCAATATTTTAATGTTTTTCTAAGTCGTCAATATTTTATCTTTAATGTTATGGTTGAAAACAGTTATAAGTATTTTTTCTCAAGTTCATGCTTGAAAATTGTTGGAAATTATAAGATTTTCAGAGTCATGATATTTTATTTTTAACGTCATTATTAAAAAATGTTGAAAATTAACCTTGAAAAAAAAAAAGTTATTCCAGCATCAACATTTTTTTTCAAGGTGTTTTTTTGCACACAAAAATTTGGTTTTTACTGCCATTTTTAAAAAATGTTGAAAATATACCCAAAAAAATGTTATTCTAGCATCAACGCTATTCGTTTTCTGCCTGTTTTTTCACGTTTTTTGGGGGTTTTGGGGCTAGAGTACCCATTTTGAGGTAATAGTTCTCGTTTGATCGGTAACTATGTTTATTGCATTTTGTGGTAAATTTTCTTGTTGTATGTGGTCATATTATGGTTTGTCTTTCTTTTTAGCTACATCAACCTCTAGGGCATTATTCTAGGCCCGACCCAAGGTGTCGATAACGGGAGGGGGAGGCTAACACCTTGTGGACCGAGATGGGGAAAATGTGCAAAGGGCTTGTAATGAGCGGAGGGAAGTGAGATATATGGTATCGGGAAGAGGGACTACACAACCAAAATCAAGTTTCACATATAGTGCCACTCCTAAAGCTAATAGCCAATAAAGGAGATCCCATGAGATTAGGATACAAGATTAACTCCCCCAGTTGAGGTAATCGAACAAGGGTATAGTCAAATCCCTTTCTTTCCTCCAGGTCCCCTAGTAACCATGCCTAAGTGTGCCCAAGAAAAGTAAGCATAAAAACTCAATTTCCTAACTTAAAATCATACCTTTGGGGTTGGAAGGTCCACCTTCAAACGTACAATCATGAAAACTGAGTGAATGTACACAACAATTGGATCAGGTGGTAGAGAATGGAAACACATCAAGCTATCAGGTGGCTGCAAGGAGTTGTTGATTGTCGGCTGAAGACAAATCTAAGGAAAAAATTCTCCTGTAGAGGTCATTCACTGGTAATGGGTAACAATAGTAACCCATGTGAATTTGTTGAATGTCAATGTGTTTGTTCAACATCATTGTACATTTAGGCAAAGTAATAAAAAATCAATGTTGAATGGAATGAAGAATATGAAGGGTTGAGGATAATCAGAAGGCAAAATGGCATGGGATTAGAATTCAATCAAATGCGTTTATTAAACAAGTCATATAGTTGTCATTTCAATCAAGTTACAATATTTCAAATAGAATTATGAGATTTTGAGACATCTTTCATTCAATAATGTGTTTGATAGATGCACTTTGAGCAATTTACCATGGAATGTTGGGGAGGAGCTATTTACGTGGGATGGTGTGTTTTGAGTTAGAGTAATTTGTATTTTAAAGGATTTGAAAAGGTTTACTTTGTATTTTAATTTTGTTGTTTATATTTCAAGTTTTACATTCTTTTAATTGATATGTGATCTAAGAGTTAAGTGAGGGTCTTGATTTAACTATTTAAAATTCTTGCGAATCTCAAAGATAAATTTCAAGCATATAATGAATGCTCCTAAAAAGTTTGACGCTTTTATATGCACACTTCAAAAGTAGTATCACAACATTGTGACTATTGAGCTATGGTTTGGGGAGTGGTGTAAGCACTTTGCTTCTATTAATTTTTCTATGAAAAGTTTATGAAAAAGTACCAATATCATTGGGTGACTCATCTCATCACTTTCCATATTCTTGGTCTCCATTTTTCTGTGTATTAATTCCTTAATCAGAAATAACTGAGTTGTTTTTCGTCTTGAATTAGTGTAGTGATCCGAATTGGATCCTCAAACAATTCCATGATTAGTAAGAATGAATGACAGACTTCAAGAAATCTTATAGCTATCAGAAATAACCTCTGAATAATGGCAATTTGCAGCTAGCACGGAGCAACGAGGACCTTCGGCCAAAGCGCGTTGACCGTTGGCCCATGGAGACTGTGCATGGTGCAAAAATGGCAATTGGGAAGCCCAGATCCAGAAATGGAGGTTGTTTCTGATATGCGATTAGCGTATCGCTGGGAAAAACCCCTCGAGAAGGAAAAGCCCCGAGTGCTCGATCACAAGGGAAACCAGAAAACCGTGGGAAAGCGCTAAAACCAACAAAGCGGGTGCCGCACTCAAAACCGGCAAAATATCGGAAGCATTTTGGGTGGTAAGCGGATTTGGCCGAGGACCCAGCGATTCCATACGCTATTATGAAACCAGCTCACAAAAAGATAGAAAAGATAGTTGAACGCCTTAGAATTCAGCCTCTTCGAGGGGGAAATCTCCTTTACATTACACAAATGAATAATTCTTGAATTATACAAATGACAAAACCTCCTTTCTATATATAGGAGTCTAAGGGGTCACAATATAACCAAGCCGACCTAACAATAATAATATAAATCCACAAAAATAACAATAGATGGATTCTATGGGGAATAGTAATAACAATATGGGGACAATAGGGGCACAACAATATTAATAAGGGATACAACTACAATATTAATGGGGCATCACTAGTATTATAGGGACCTAACATGCCCCTCTCCTTCAAAAGAGTGTTGCCCTCAACGCTTGAGAAATTCTTGATACTTCTGTATAAAATTCTCATCCTCCCATGTGGAATCTTCAGCAGATAAGTTCTTCCACTTGATGAGATATTCTGAAATGGATCGATTTCGTAGTTGTTGAGTTCTTGTTTCTATGACTGCTTCTAGTTCCAATATAATTTTTCCTTCCTCGTCAAGTTCTAGAAATATTGTTTGAACTGGGATCTTGTCACCTATAACCTTCTTTAAACATGAAACATGGAAAACTTGGTGTACTCGAGAAGCTACAGGAAGCTCTAATTTGTATGCCATAGTACCAATCTTTTGCAACACCTTGTACGGACCATAATACTTTGGTGACAATTTATTATCCTTCTTAGCTTGCTTGAGGGACATTTGTTTATATGGTTGTAGCTGTAGGAATACCCAGTCACCTACATCAAAACTTCTTTCACTGCGATGTTGATCTGCCTGTTGTTTCATTCTATTCTGCGCCAACACGAGGTTATCCTTTAAGAGTTGGAGAACTTGTTGTTGATGCTTGATGTGATGTTCCACTGCTTGAACCTTATAATTTTCTCTTAAATATGATGTGATGGATGGTGGCTGATATCCATAAAGTGCCATAAATGGGGTCATTTTTGTTGTAGTATGGAAGGAAGTGTTATACCACCATTCAGCTAGAGGCAACCATTTGACCCATTGTGTCTGTTTATCAGATACAAAGCAACGAAGATATCATTCCAAACATTTGTTTACTATCTCAGTTTTCCCATTAGATTGAGGATGATAAGATGAGCTATGAGCTAACTGAGTACCAAGACAAGAAAGTAATTCAGTCCAAAAATTTCCAGTAAAAATGGGATCTCTGTAACTTACAATAATCTTTGGGTTTCCATATAGCTTTTGAATTGTTTCCATAAATGTCGTAGAAAATGTACTGGCTTTAAATGGATGTGGTAATGCAAAAAAGTGTGCATACTTGGTAAGTTTGTCAACTACCACCATGATGAAACTCTTTCCCTAGACTTGGGTAAACCTATGATAAAATCCATTGAAACCTCCTCCCAATGTTAGGTTGGAATGGATTAAGGTTGTAATAGACCTGGTGTCTTAATTGTTTCAGCTTTATTTTATTGGCAAACTAAACATTCTGCCACAAACTTTTGAATATCCGATTTAAGGCCATCCCAAAAAAATTCCTTCTTAACCCTATGGTAATTTTTTAAAAATCCTGAGTGCCCTCCTAAGGGAGAAGCATGCAATTCCAGAAGAATCTTTTGTTTGAGTTGGGAATTCTTACAGAGGTATAAGCAATCTTTGTACCACAACGAATCATTTTTCCAGTTAAATGTATCAGATGTATTCGAATCTTGTTGTAACTTTCGAATAAGTTCCCACACTTCCTCATCATTCTTCCATTCCTCCCTTACTTCTTTTATCAAATCTGGTTAGATAATAGAAATGGCGCACAACAATGCTTCCACATCCTCATCCTTTCTTGAGAGTGCATCTGCCACAACATTTTGCTTCCCTTTTTTGTAGATGATTTCAAAGTCATAACCCAACATCTTTGTGACCCATTTTTGTTGTTCTTTAGAGGATAATCTTTTTTCTAAAAAGTATTTAAGGCTATCATGATCCGTTTTTACCTTGAAGTGTCTTCCCATTAGGTAGGGTCACCATTTCTTAAGTGCATGTAGTATTGCCAACATTTCCTTCTCATAAATAGCTTTGTGTAAATACTTTCCCTTGATTGGATGACTTTTGAAAGAAATGGGTCTCTCATCTTTCATTAAAAAAGCACCAATTCCATTTCTTGAAGCATCACATTCCACAATAAAGGTTTTTGTGAAGTTTGGTGTAGCTAAGACCAGTGCTTGGCACATTTCCTCTTTAAGATGTTTGAAGGCCTTTGTTGCTTCTGGAGTCCATGAAAATGCTTCTTTCTTCAACAATGTTGTTAGAGGTGTTGCTATTTTCCCATAATTCTTAACAAACTTGCAATAATACCCTTTCAACCCGAAAAATCCTCGCAAATGCTTCATGGATGTGGGGATTTTCCATTCCTTAATGGTTTTAATTTTTCTAGGGTCTACCTTAACTCCTTCATGAGATACAATATGACCCAGATATTCCACCTCTTGTACTCCAAAGGAACATTTGGATCTTTTTGCATATAATTGTTTTTCCTCCAATATTTGTAGCACCCTATCAACATGTTCAACATGATCCTTCCAAGACTTGCTGTAGATTAGTATATCATCAAAAAATACTAACACAAATTTTCTAAGGAAGGGTTTGAAAATGGAATTCATCAAACCTTGAAATGTAGAAGGTGCATTGGTAAGGCCAAAAGGCATGATCAAAAATTCATAGTGACCCTCGTGAGTTCTAAATGTTGTTTTCGGAATGTCTTGAGTCTTCATTCTAATTTGATGATATTCTGAACGAAGATCTAACTTGGTGAAGTAAATTGATCCATGCAATTCATACAATAATTCATCAATGACAGGAATGGGAAACTTATCTTTAATAGTGAGCTTGTTGAGGTCCCTATAATCCAGACACATGTGCCATGATCCATCCTTCTTGTGCACCAATACTATTGGAGCAGATAAAGAACTTTGGCTAGGTTGAATTATACCAGCATCAAGCATTTTTGTAACCATACGTTCAATTTCACTCTTTTGGGCATAGGGATATCTGTACGGCTTGATGTTTGGAGGAACACTTCCTAGAATCAAATGAATAACATGATCCTGATCATGAATAGGTGGGAGACCTTTGGGAGTCTCAAATACCTTGGAATGATTATCCAAGACTTTTTGGAGATCTGGAGAAATAGATGATTTCGATGTGGAAACATCTAGCGAACATAATTGTGCAATTACACCTCGTTGTTCCTTTTTTGGAAGCTTTGTCATACCGTTAGAGCTGATTATCTTTCTTGGTATCCCTGCAATACCCCTTAATTCAACTTCCTTTCCTTCCGCATAAAATTTCATGAAAATTTCTTGAAAGTTAAAAGCTATTGTGCCCAAGGATTGTAGCCATTGGAATCCTAGTACAACATTAACACCTCCCATTGGAATGGAAAACTTTGGGCTATTCAATACATATTCTCCCATGGATAGTTTGATATTATGGCACTTTCTAGAGCAATTTATCGTTCCTCCATTCGCAACCATCACTTGACACTCTGGTGCTGGATATAGGAAGCAATTCAATTCTTTTACTATCTTACAATGAATAGAATTGTGTGTACTTCCTGAATCAATCAACACTATTACAGTTTTCTTCTTGATATGTCATTCTATCTTGATGGTTTGAGGAGTGGTAATTCCAGCCAATGCATTACAAGATATGGTCGGATTCATTTCTTCCTTATTTAGGCTTTGTTCTTGGAGTATATCCTATTCTTTTGACCTTTCTTGTTCCTTTTCTTCTTCCTCTTCACAATCTATGTAGAATAATTTCTTCTTAGCACACTTATGACCTTTAGTGTATTTGCTATCACAACTGTAACAAAGCCCTTTTGCTCTTTTTTCTTCCAATTTTTGTGGTGTCAACCTTATAGGTTGTGGAAGGCTAGGGGCAACAACACTCCCATTTTTATAGTTGTGAGTGGTAGGCTTCCTGGTTGCCATAATTTTGCTTTCCATTTTTCTTTCTAACCTGAATGCCTTCTCTAATGAATCAGGTTCCCAAAGGCAAACATCATGTTGGATATTATCCTTTAAAGTCCTTATGAACACATCAATCCTATGCTCCTCTGGAATATTTTTTACCCTTATGTTCAATTTTTGGAACTCCTCAATGTGCTCCATCATTGAACCCTTTTGTTTGAGACTTATCAATTGGCTAAAAAAAGTGTTGCTTTTTGTATCCTCATAGTGTGCTATCATTTCTTCTGTAAAAATTGCCCAAGTGACAATTTGTTTACGAGAGCAAAGCCATTGATACCATACAAACTGATTTGGTTCCAAATATAAAGTTTCGATACGTACCTTTTGTGTATTTTGCACATTATTGAGATCAAAAAATTGCTCCATCTATAGTATGCATGTTGCGGGATCCTTGCCATCAAACTTCCTCATATCGATTTTTGAAATATGGTGGGTCTTCGATCCAACATTAGAGTCTATGAAATCATGATTAACATTTCTTTTGTTCTTATCATGATTTTCCTTTACTACCCTTTCACCATTAGTGACCATTTCTTGTAGCAACTTATTCAAATTTATCTTCAATTCTTCCATCTTATCATCCATGCTATCCATTTTAGCTTCTATGCCTTTCTTTAAACCATCCAACTTAGCTTCCACACCGTACATCTTAGCTTCTACATCTTTCTTTAAACCATCCATCTTAGATTCTGTTACTTTTTGTGCGAGTGACATTTGTTGCACTTGGTCTCGTAATTTTGATATATCATGTTGCATTTCTTCCTCTTCTTCATGAGTCATGCTAGAGCTTTGAGGTTTATTACTAGGTGTTTCCATTTTCTTTCCTCGGGGCATCAATTACCGATAATAATGCTTTACTATGCCCTTTGAATTCCTTCAAACTAATTTTTCAAACCAAGCTTATGCAAAAGTTAAAAAAAACTACACACCTTTTTTCACTTTGTAGGAGCTCGATATTGAATCTGATGTATCTCTGTAATTTCGGATCATGTAGTTCTAAAATTGCGACCTATGGTAGCCCCCTATGTCCTCTTTCTAATGCCACCAGTTTGATCGAATTTATATTCTCCAAGGCAGAGTTATGCACAATCTCCCAAGATGACTTGATTATAGACATTTCTAGAAGAGCAAACTTGTATGAAGTTCCACGTGTCACTGTTTTGATCTTAGTAGCTGAAAAATATACACAGGAAACTACAATTTGTCCTCTTTCTATGACCTCTTATGAAAGGTCAATCTGATGCTCAAAAAAAAAGTTATGATGATTTTCCCTAGGTCACTTGTTTGGAATGAAATTCAGGAGTATGCAAAAAGACCAACTTCCTCAGATCATATCTCTGTAAATATTGTGCGAAAAACTTTGAAATTCGGATCCCTGGTTCAACGCGATTTCGCCTCAAATGTGTTTTTTTTTCTCTTCTAAAACGTCGTAGAAAAAAATTATAACGAAAATGCCACAATGACCTATTTGGAGCAACGAAACCCTAGAATCCAAACCTTTGATACCAAATGTTATGAAACCAGCTCACAAAAAGATAGAAAAGATAGTTGACCGCCTTAGAATTCAGCCTCTTTGAGGGGGCAACCTCCTTTACATTACACAAATGAATAATTCTTGGATTATACAAATGACAAAACCTCCTTTCTATATATAGGAGTCTAAGGGGTCACAATATAACCAAGTCGACCTAACAATAATAATATAAAGGCACAAAAATAACAATAGAGGGATTCTATGGGGCACAATAATAACAATATGGGGACAATAGGGGCACAACAATATTAATAAGGAATACAAATACAATAGTAATGGGGCATCACTAGCATTATAGGGACCTAACATACACTGAGTGACGCGTGTCCAGCAAGGAGAGAGAGAAACCACTTACATCGTGGACTAACGGTCGAGCAACTCAACCGCGCGATATAAGCGAAGACCGTAGGATTTGGGGGCTCCAGATCAACGGAGGAGGTTCAACCCGATGTATGACCGGACCCGGGGGAGAGATAAACTACGACACATAAGATTTGAAGTCCTATTTGACCAATGAATCAACAGAAGGATCTGTTTCACAGGCACCTAGGAAATAATGAAAAAAAACGACCATTCAAAAAGAACTGACACTCAGTTCTCAAAGAGACAGGTGGCCACCTCTCTGCGAAGCGTTACGCAGCAATGATGATGCAGGGAAGAGGAGTCCCAACGGAAAGAGGCAGGCGATCCAGAGAGCCGGGAAGTCGAAATGAACAGTCGAAGGAATGAAGCCACGAGCTGACAGAGACAAGACAGACAGTGAGGCAGAGAAGTAGTGAAGAAGCCGAAGGCTGAGAGACACAAAAAGAGAGGCAAAGTTGCGGGGGGCAGAGAAGCCAAGCTGACCATCAGAGTAAGGGAAGCATCGAGTAGACAAAGACCAATTGAGGTCGAAATTCGGTAAGGGGAGTCTTTGAACTCTAAGGACTTGGGAATTCCAAGTGCCATCCTACTGATCATCCTCTGTCAAGTGAGACTTAGATTGAGCTCCTTATTATAAGACCCTGATTTAAAAACATAATAAAAAGGCTACCACTGAAGATTGGACCAAGATAAGTAGCCCATGAGGATTATGTGAACTCCTTATTAAATTTTGTTGTGTTTATGTTTGCTTACTGTGATCTCTTATTGTTTCAAGTGTCTGTGTATTTCACAACCTTATCGATCCGTTGCACAAGATAACATAAACACACACACCAGCACACGAGTCTATAATACCTTCATTAATTTCCTGAGGTCACCTAAAGGTGATCATCAGATCATGTAGTGATCTATAAACAAGGGAGTTATAGCCCTCTCACTTCACCAACATAAATATTGTGTGGAAGTTTATTCTAAACTCTATTCTCATGCTTGTACAAAATATTCCATCTCCAATGTAACCTACAAACAATACCACTTCTTGGATTCAAAGCCTGTTCCTGATATAGTTATGAGAGAAAACTTAGCTTTATCTTTTGGTTGGATACTAGACCTTTGTACACCCTTTGTTCCCTCAAGTCAATTCCCCTTAGTTGCTTCAACTTCTATTTAAAACTCAATCTCTCTAGGATTTCTTCCAATATTCAACTTGCAAATTCTACAATATGTTAGAGTGCTTCTTTTGCCATTAAATTGTTGCTCCCTTTGATGTGCAGATCATTTCAATCAATATCAATTGTTTTAATATTTTTCAAAGTTTCTTTCTTGATCACATTTTATAATTATAAATGTGAATTATTTAATTATATTGCATCATTGTATATTATGTATTTCTAGATTATAATAGTGATTAGAGATCCTTTAACATAACAAGCTTAATATTCCTAAATCCGTGAATGTTCATGTTCCCCTTTTGTCACCATTTTCCTACTCTTTGTGCGTATTTTATTAGTTTGTAATGATGTGAAAGAGAATTTTATGAATATTAAAGAAATCTAAATAAATAATTGAATTCAAAGAAATATGTTGTTTAATATTGCTATCTATGCTGTAATAAATAATTATAGAATAAACTAATTTCATGTTTTTTGAGATTTATTGTATAATTTAAATGATAATAAAAAGGGTTTACATGTGGAAAATATTGATATTGTAATGATACTTATTTAAATCTTTGATTATTGCTATTATAACATGTTGCAATTATGAAGATTATATTTTAGCATTTTAATAATCTTTGTTTAATTTTATGGGTCTTAAGGCTTTTCAAAGAGCCAGTAAGACTTCTAGGGTTAAAAAAGGTTTGGATGATCCAGTTCACATGGTTAAAATTCCTTTTATTTAGGGAACCACGGACAAGATTGCTCACATCTTTAAAAAGCATAGAGTCTTGGCTACCTTTAACCCCCTTAATACCATCAAAAACTCCCTTAGATCTGTTAAGGACCCAGTTAACTCTAAAGACATGAAAGGGGTTTATTCAGTCCCTTGCTCTTGTGGGATTCCTTATATTGGGGAAATGAGTCACTCCATTAAGCTTCGTATTGAGGAACATGCTGCTGACCTCAGGCATAAGCGTTCCCATTCCTCGGCTATTGTTGAGCATGCAGAGAGAACTTTGCATCATGTCTGCATTGAGAACTCCCAGGTCATCGCTAGGATTGATCACTTTCATCATAGGAGGTTACGTGAGGCCATTGAAATTGAAAAGCATCTAAGGAATCTCAATAGGGATGATTGTAAAACCTTAAGTGGGAGTTGGGTTCCTGCCCTTTCTTCTTGACTTCTATGTTTTTTAATCTGTTTCACTCCTTATTGTGTTTGTTTTTATTTTCATTTTATTTTTCATATCTATATATAAAAAAATATATAAAAAATTATTGGTTGATTATATATATATATATATATATATATATATATATATATATTGGTAGGTAAGCACCCACAGGGGATTTGAACCAATGACCTATCGCAAGGAGTGCCTTAACAGTGCACCCATTCACCATCAATCCAAAGCCCTGTGGGCATATATATATATATATATACTATTTTTATTTTATTCAATATTTATTTATTTATTTATTTTTATTTTTTAATATTGTATTTATTTTTGTATTATTTTTTTTAACGGTTATCTATGTTTAATATTAATAATTATTCTATTATTTTTATATTAGTATTTAATATCCTTTCCAACTAATTTATTTTTTAATATTATTTTGACCTAACTAGTCTCTAACGCTCTTCTTATAACTAAAATTATTTATTTTTCTTAACTAAATTTCTAACGGTTACTTCTAGCACATGGGGCATCTCTGCTATTTATACCTAATTTCAAATCTGGTTTTTCATCCTTTTCCTAAGGATGAACCACAATAGATGGTTTGAAACATCGACTCCAAAACAATTATGTGATTATTCCGAAAATTCTATTTGATAATGATATGGATCATAGAATCTGAAATCAAAACCTATGGAAATAGTTTTAGACATGACCAATTGTAATTTAGGATTTGAAAGTACAAAGTAATATAAATTTCAATTCTAATTAATAACTAATTTGTAAATTGTCATGGATATTCCATTGGACAATTTATCAAAATAGATCTAATAAAACCTAGTTGGAAGGTGAGGTTGTTCCACTTTCCCTTTCTCTGAATGGAAATGGACGCAAGTACAAAGGAGTGAGCCTCGTGGCATGTGAGTTGCTACAGTGCATAAATCCTCTCTATTTTCTCTCTCCTTATTCACTCTCATCTACTTTTCCTATCTATGGAACAAAATGCATTGTAAAACAATGGAACACCTTTTCATCCTAGTGGTTCAGTTATAACACATCCCAATAGCATAATAGTGATTAAGTGTGACTCCTGCAACTCTTAGCTAGAGTTACAATACTGACTTTTGTAGAGTCATTGTCATCATGATCACGTGGTTATCTCATTTTCCATAAATAATGGGGGCTAATGTGACATTCTCTTAAATCACCGTGAACAAAACATGAAGGTCAACTTCCCGGTGACACAACTTTTGCATACCTACTTTGTTTGAGATCTTTCTTGTGTCATTGGAATGTATCTAAGTATAGAATAGCACCAAGGTTTGGTGCTTAAGCAACAAAGTTTTACCCCCAAAAATCTTCGTTTAATGCCTCAAAATGCTTCCAAAGGGCTTTTGTTAAAGTTGTAACTAGAGTTCGTCTTCTTAATGTAAACTTATCACTAATATATATTTATATTCATATTTATTATATTTTTTGTCAAAGCATGTTTTTAATGCTTATAGAGCCAAAAGGAATAAAAAAGAGTTTATCTTGAGTCAAAAGAAAATGTTTTTGAGTCATGTCCCATTTTGACATTTGTAAGAAAAAGAAAAATAATTTTTTTGTTGAAACATAGTTACCAATAAAACGATAAAATTACGTAGTACCTGTTTTTTTAGGTAGCGAAAAATCACTCGATTTTGAAAAATGGTGATTCAGAATACACTTTTTTTTTAACGTATTTTTGGCACTTTAAATTTTTATTATGTATCAAGTATGAACATTTTTTTAAATGTTAGTGATTTTCATGCTAATTTTGAAAAGTGTTGATGCAACATCAACACATTTTTTTAGAGGACTTATTTTCGACACTTAAATTTTTTTTATGTATAAAGTGTGAATATTTTTTTTTGTTAGTGATTTTCACCTTGTTTTCAAAAAGTGTCAATGAGCATCAACCCTTTTTGTTTAGAGGGCTTGTTTTCTACACTTTAAATTTTCTAATGTATTAAGTGTGACTATTTTTTTTTAAATATTAGTGATTTTCATGTTGGTAATAAAAAAAAAAAATTAAAAACTAAAAAAACATGACAAAAGAAATCAAATACAAAAAATACATAAAAAAAAACAAAAGAAAAACCCATAAAAATGTAAAAAAAATAAAAATAAAAAAATTAAGCTGTAAAAATAAAAATTTGAATAAAAAAATAAAGGAAAAAAAAAAACGAGTATAATTTAAGGAAAAACAAATTAAACCAAAAAAATCTAAAACAATTTTTTTTAAGTTAAAAAAAAACAAATAAAAAATAAAAATCTCATTAAAAAAATTAAAATAATTAAAAAAAAAAATTGAGAAATAAATTAAATTAAAAAAAGAAAAAAACAATTAAAAATTAAAATTCAAAAATATTTAAATTAAATAAACAAAATAAAAAATAAAAAATAAAATAAAATAAAAATTTATATATATTTTTAATTAAAATTATAAAAATCTAAAAATAACATTAAAAAAAAACTAAAATAAATTAAAAATAAATAAATAAAACATTAAAAAGAATTAAAAATTAAAGTAGTTTTTTTTTTTAAAATCCTGCCCCTCCCTAGTCACCCCACACCCCCCCTCTCTCTGCTCCCCATGCACCCCCTCTGTCACGCCCCAACACTGGCGGTAGCCTTTCAGCCGCTCTATAGCGAGGTGCGGCACCATCGACCATTTTCTTTTCACCAATACTCATGGTCATGGACTATGTCTAACATTCGTACTTAGTTTATTTTTCTTTACCAAGTATTATCTTTATCCTTTATACAAGTTTAAAACCATGAATATTCATCATAAACAACATTAACATATAGAAATGCACAATAGTATAAAGGGAGGGGCAACTCCCCAATGTAAGTCTACCTGAATCAATATATATAATCTTCAATTTTCATAACATAAGCTAAATCTTGGAGGAAACCCCAAATTTACACTTAGCCAAATTTTCACAACTTCGGAAAACTCGGTTGCCTAGCTCATCGACACCTCCGAACGATCGCCGCACGACTTGCCCAACACTTTGTTCACCCGTCGCACGTCTCGTGTTGTTTGCCTAACTCGAGCGCGCTCGTCGCACCTTCATTTGCCAACCCACACTTCACTTTCGTTTTCCACCGGTGCCTGGCACACCCAACTGTGGGTCGCCCTCCACCCAGCTCACCATTTCGTTTCACCATGCACGGCGCGCCCAACTCAGGTCACCCGTCGCACCACACCCGGTCGCTGCACGAACAGTTCACCCGGCGCCCTCCGCGGGTCGCTTAGCTTGCCCACTGTGCACGCTCACCCGGCCGCTGCACGTTCGTTCGGTCGGCGCTCAACTCGGGTTACCTGGCCTACCCACCGTGCACGCTCACCCGGTCGCTGCACGCTCGTTCAGTCGGTGCCCAACTCGGGTCGCCCGTTCACTTCCGCACGTTCGACTGCCACCCAACTCTGCACGAACTTCGCCCGTTCAGCCCGGGCTCATGCACACTTGTTTCTACGTCCAACTGCAACTCCTACGCACTTCACCAATTCACACTTGTTGAATGCCTTGTGATTGAATTCGCTCCAACTCGTCCAACTCGTTGGCCTATATATATGGTCACCACAACGTTTCACCGTTTGTTGGCTGACCTACCCAACTCGCCATCATTTTGTTCACTTAACACGTCAGCCCACCCAATGTGTGGGTGTCCGCCCAACCATCGCATTGTTTCGCCATCCTTATCTTGTCGGCCCACCACCAGGTGACTCGCCCATCGATAGGTTGCCGCGTGGGTATGCCCACGCTCTCCCACTATAAACTTCTCCATGCCAACTCTTGCCTACACTTTTGCCTTGTCAACTCACCGAGTTGATCTACACCCATGCCTCGCCCGTGTCAATTCATCGTTTCGCCTGCCTGGTGGGCGCGCCCGTGGGTCGCCATGACCACAGGGCGTTACACCCTCCCTCTCCCCACTGCCCTCCTCACTGCACCCGCACCCTCTCTGTTGCTCTCTACCCAACCCCTCCCTCGCCCTCCTACCGTGCCCACCCACCTAGGCCAGCAGCCAAAGGGCCACAGGTAGGGGGTCCGAGTGGGGCAAGGAGGTCAAAGTGGGGAGGGGAGCGAGTGGGCGGAAAGCGAGGGAGCAGGGGTGTGGAGAGGAGAGGAGGAGATGGGCGGGGAGCGTGGGAGGGGGAGTTGGGCAAGGCGAAGAGGGAAGGGGGGTAGGGTCAGGTGGAGAGAGAGGGAGGGAAGGGTTGGCTCGAGAGTGAGAAGGAGAGGGGGGGGAGACGGGGGCGGTGGTGGGGTTGGGCGAATGGAGAGGCAGGGAGGTGTGGAGCATGGTGGGATTTTTTTTATTTTTATTTTTATAATTTAAATTTTATAATTTATTTATTTATTTTTATTTTTATTTATTTTTAATTTTAATTTTAATTTTAATTGTTTTGATTTTTTTTTGTAATATTTAACTTTTTTTATTTTTTAATGAGGTTTTTTTTTTCAACTTTAAAGATGGTTTTTTTTTTTTGTTTTTTTATTTTATTTAAATTTTTCATATTTACAAGTTAATTTTGGTTTTTCTTACATTTTTATGGTTTTTTAATCTCTTTTATATATTTTTTTTCATGTATCATCCCCTTGCCACCGCTAGCCAGTTGGGCCTCAGGGTGGACGGGGAATTTTATTATTATTTAACCTTTTTTTATTTTTCTTGTTTTCTTTTATTTGCTTTTTATTTTTTATTTTTTAAAATTTTACATGGTATAGTTAATTTTTTCACATTTTATAGTTTTTTTGTTCTTTCTATATATTTTTTATATTTGATTTTTTTTTCTCATGTTTTTTATGTTTTATTACTTCTTATTATTTTTATTTTTTTTTCAATATTTGAATTTTAGTTTTCTTTTGTATTTTTGTGTGTTTTTTTCAATATTTGAAATTTTGTTTTCTTGTGTATCTTTCATATATATATATATATAGAGAGAGAGAGAGAGACTGTGTCGATGCTTCTCTTGATTTTAATTTTTTTGTTATAATGAATTGAGTCTGCCCCTCAGTGTGTTAATTTCATGGTTGGTCTTTAAGTTTTCATTAAAATGGGTTGAGTTTACCTACACTGTGTGTCAATTTGATAGTTGATTTTTAATTTTTTTTTGCGATGTATCAATTTGTCTTAAGATAAGATTTTAAAATCGCTATATATTTAACATTTAAAAAAAATTACTCTTGGTATAATAACTCCTTCATTCAAGTGTTCATTTTTAAAGTTTTTTTAGTGATAAAATTTTTCCGTAATGTCATGCTTGAAATATTTTGAAAACTTAAGATTGTTTTGAAGTCATAATCTTTGGTTTTAATTCCATGGTTGAAAAATTATTAAGATTTTAATGTTTTTCAAGTCATGATATTTTATCTTTAATGTTATGGTTGAAAACAATTATAAGTATTTTTTTTTTTAGCACCATGCTTGAAAATTGTTGGAATTTTAAGGATTTTCAAAGAAGTGATATTTTAAATTTATTGTCATGCTTAAAAATCATTGGAATTTTAAGGCTTTTCAAAGACGTGATATTTTATCTTTAATATCGTGCTTGAAAATCGTTGGAAATTTGAAGTTTTTTAGAGTCATGATATTTTATTTTTAACGTCATTATTAAAAAATGTTGAAACCGTACCCTAAAAAAAAAAAAAAGGAGCATTATTCTGGCATCAACACTTTTCAATTTCAAAGTGTTTTTTGCACCAAACAAAATGGCTTTTGTTGAATTGAGGCTTCTGTGATCCATATCAGGTTTATGAGAGATTTTTCAACGTAAATCACAAGATCTATCATTTGTCAACGCGTTTCGAACCAACCAGTTTGGTTCATTGTTAGGATAAGTTGAAGAACCAGATCTAGCTTTGCATCTTAAATAGCTTGAGCAGAGCCTCCAATGGCTAACTAGGCCAATGGCTAAATAGTTAATACCTTTTAATAGCCAATTAAATTAAATTATTTATATATTTATTTAGTCCCTTATTATAACTAACTTCCAATTAAATTAAATTATTTATATATTTATTTTAGAGGTAAGGTCCCTAGTCCAATTTAGTCGTTGGCCTAGTTAGCTGTTGGAGGCTTTGCTCAAGCTATTTAACATGCAAAGGTAGATTTGGTTCTTCAACTGGTCCTGACGATGAACCACACTGGTTGGTTTGAAACGCGTCAACAAATGATAGATCTTGTGATTTACGCCGAAAAATCTCTCATAAAAATGGATTTTATTGTTTTTTACTGTTATTTTTAAAAAATATTGAAAATTTACTCTGAAAATAAATAAAATAAAATTGGTGATGCAGAATCAACACTTTTTATTTTCTGGCTGTTTTTTCATTTTTTTTTTGGGTTTTTGGGCTTGAGTAACCATTTTGAGGTAATAGTTCTCGTTTGATTGGTAACTATGTTTTGAGTCATTAATCCACAAAATGTCAAGTTGGCCCTCCTTGGAACAAGTTAGCCCTCCTGGGAACATGTCATCCTAACCCTCCAGAGTGACACCTAGTCGACTCTCCTAGACAATTATATATAAGACACAGTTCAACTCACATGAGAGATCATTCAATAACATAACAAGAAGCATATCTGATCCTAGCAAAGAGGAATAGAAGAAAATGTCAGAGGAGAGAGAAAGTCAAGCTAAATACAAGGAGAACATCCCTTTTGCTAACCAAATTTATGATGTTGACAACTCACACAAGTGAGGACAGAATCCCGTGAACAAACCGAAATTTTTTGTGCTATTATAGGCCAGAAATTCCAGGACTGAAATTTCAAGACAACCAAAATTGGAATAGGTTTAACCTGTGTTGAATTTGACTCTTGGAGGTGTTGAGAAATCTAGGGTAGCCAGATTAGGGTGATTTCTCTTTTTTGATCAATGCTTGTGGTGTTCTTTAATTAAATTGATGTACTTGTAGTTAGCTTCTTATCTTGATTATTATAGTGTTCTTTATCATCAAACAACTACTAAACAATGAATATCAATGAGATAAGTGGACACAAGATATAGGATGCAAGCTAGGGCCAAAACCTCGCCTCTTGAGATGAAAACCCACAATAATTCTTCTCTTCTTATACAATCTTCAAATGGAAAATTCCAAGACCTATGACCCAAGACCAAGACCCCTCCAAGACTAATTCAAACCTCTTCTTGATGAACTTACTTCTCACAAATTCAACCCCAAGTCAACTTGCTTCCGAACTTCAGATTTTGTCCTCTTCTTTTGAAATTCGGCTATAGCTTTGGAATTGCAATTTTCGACCTCTAATACAGAAGCCCTAGTTTGGCACGTGTGAGAAAAGATGGTGAATTTTTCCTCCTTTCTTCTTCGCTTGGTTTGATCTCTTTTACTTGATGACTTAGCCTCCAAAATTTATCTTTTTCAAACCTAATTTTAGCCTCCAAGAGGACTGCAATTTTCGTTCTTGCTACTACAAAAGATGCCTAGTTTCCTCGCGCGTGTGAGATGATGCAACCTAAAATAGTCTCCAAAATGCTTTGTTTTTTCTTCTTTTTTTTCTCCTTCTTCTTCACTCCTTTTAGGTCTATTTTCTTTCCTTGTACGAACTTCTTGGATGCTCTCTTAAATTGACGTCTACTTCTATATATATAGGCTTCTTGTGAGGTTGAGTTTCTCTTCATGAGGTTGAGTTGTAACTTGTAGGCTGACTTCCCTTCTAGTAGACAAACTTGGTAATGGAGGAGAACATTTGACACTTTTTAACTTACATAAATTTCTTTATGATACAAAGTGCCCAATGGGGTCTTTCATATATGAAAATGACTCAATTGACTTCTTAACTCTATGATAAACCTTAGAAGCACTCAATGGGTGCTTGACCTACAAATAAATTGACCTTGATCACGAAACCCATGCTACAAAAAGAATAATAATATTTTTTCTTTCTTTCTACAATATACAAGAATCAAATGTACATTTCATATTTATGAAGACCGAACCTAGTTACTTATTTCAACACTCCCTCTTATCTAGGAGGGTATTCATAATGCATAAAAGGTACTTGGACATTCTCATATTGAATAATTCTCATAATAAGAGTTGGATTGGTAAGCTATCTCATCATCTTATATCAGTGCATCTCATCATATCAACCAACAATTTCATATAGCAAGGTCTTGACTAATGGCACTATCTCTCCACAAGATTAGAGCATAATGTTGGGGAGACCAATGATTTATCGAAACCTTCATCATTGTCTCTCAAGGAACATACCGTATCTAGATTTTCACAAGGTATGTCCTTCTATGACCATTCCTGTCTTGGATTAACACATCCTCAAGGAATTTCCTCTTCAACTACTCTTACCTATTGGATGCCCTACCTCACCCTCAAAGGGTATCAGAATTTATATGCTTACCCAATCCTCATTCTTTCTTCATAGCATGAATACAAGAATGATGTGTTTATCTCTCCCTCTCAACTAGGG
The DNA here is from genome assembly GCA_031772625.1 of Pinus tabuliformis. Taxonomy (NCBI): domain Eukaryota; kingdom Viridiplantae; phylum Streptophyta; class Pinopsida; order Pinales; family Pinaceae; genus Pinus; species Pinus tabuliformis. The sequence continues at coordinate 871,353,207 of CM062808.1, forward strand.
AGGATCTACTCATTCCTATAAAAGGAATAGACCCAAGATTCCTCTTACCTAGGGACTTCTTACCAACAACAACTATTTTCTCTTTGGTGGAGATCATGGTATTATCGACTGCTTCTAGTGCTCCTTCTTTCAGCATCATCATGTCATCGACGAACTTCAACTTCTTCATCATGGAGCCTTCCATTAGAGAAATTTTGAGGTCTAAAATGGACCTCAAATAAAAAATGTAAAACCAAAATCATCTTTATAATAACCAATATGATTCAAGATGATAATTTCAACCATGGGGTATGATTCACCATTTTTGGAGTAAAAAAGTAAAAAGATTAAGAAAGAAATAAAAAACCAACTCATATTTTCAACTTATCTCCTAACATTTTTACTCAAGTATTGAGTGGTAGAACTCGTTGGATGCAAAATTTAATTCTTCATCCAAAGTGTACCCATGTTGCATACTTTCGATGGACCTTTCTACACGAAAAATGAGAAATACATGAAAAACATTATTGCAATAACATTTTCCATGTATTTCTCATTTATCGTGGAGCAGGGTCCATCGAAAGTATGCAACATGGGTAATCCTTGGATGAGGAATTAAATTCCTCATCCAATGAATGCTCTCGCTTGAAATTTGAGTAAAATCATAGGAAGATAAGTTGAAAATATGAGTTGAAAAAATAGTTTTTTCTTTTTTCTCTAAATTTTTTTGATGTAATATAATATTATTTCCACTCTAATATCGTCTGTTGAAGAATCAATAGGAAAAGTATAAGAGAAGGCTTGAGGGTCGGTTTGAGATACACCAAGTTGATTAGTCAGTTCAATTTTCTAGAGCGGGGTTTTGCTGAGAGAATCTAGCTAGTCATCTATTGCAGTGAGGGGAAGTTCAGTATGAAGCTAAGAATACATAGCAAAGAGGCATAGATTGTGCTAGAGAGATAGCACAAAGCCTGGAGAGGCTAACACAGAGGCAATTGGGAGCTACGTAGAGGTTGAAGAGGCTAGCATGGGTGACACAGAGGGTCTAAGAGCTGACGCAAAGAGCCAAGGGTCTGATGCAGAGGCTTCAGTAGTTGCGCAAAGGCTAGCAGAGCTGATGCAAAGCCAAGAGGCAGCGCCTGAATATTTTTGTGGGGTAGACTAAGTGTTGGTGAGCCAGGAAGGGTGATGCAGTCCCTGCAGAGCGACGTAGAGTGGTAGAGAAGCTTGGAGCAGCTTTTATTGTCCAACTAAGGAGTTGCAATTGTTGTTGTGGGATCGTTCATACGGTGATTGATCAGCCAAAATATCTGACTCCGAGGAGAGGTACTACTACCAAGGGTATTCTCTATTGGGTGAGCCATTTTTGGCACCCTAGTTGTATTCAAAAACTGCATAATAATAAAACCCTCATATCTGTTGCACCAATTTTCCCACATTGGGTTTTTCCGGGGATGATTGTCCAAAAATAATAGTGTCCCTTGTGTTTTCGTCTCAATTATTTCAGTTGTTGATCTGTATATGAGTTAAGGTTGCATTTGTGTTTATTTTCAGTATTTATATTTATAAATAACTTGTTAATGAAAAGAAAAATTAGGAGAAAATAAACCAGATAATATAGTAGGGATTTATAATGTGTCGGACTTAGAAATTTCAACATGGTATCAGAGCATTGCAGATCTCAGGAGAACTAAATACACCAACAGTAATCTGGAGAATTTGCAATAGTAGTAGTTGTCCCGAGAGATAACATTGTTCCAGAGTAGAAGCAGTAGAGAAGAAGTGACGCAGAGGGCCTACGTCATCATTTCGAGCCAGGAGGAGGGTCAGCATAGAAGCAGAGAGGGTCACATTAGACCTACACAGAGCCCGGTCATCTTTCTCGGCCAGGAAGGATCAATGTTGTGGCCAGGAGGAGCAGATTCTGCCATTGTCGGGATTGCGCAGATCTTGAAAGGCTCAGTTTCTTTAGTTGTCAGGGCTTGGGGAGTTGTGGGAAGATTGTGATTGAGAAGCTGTTGGGGTGTTATTTATGTCGGTACAGAACAATACCTAAGGGGACAAAACCAAGGAGAGGGAGTCGCTACCTTGACGAATTTCTAGCCAAGATATCCAGATTTGAGTTTCAGTCGCAAGGAGGATTGGAGAGGAGCGATTCGACATTTAGCGGGAGGATTTCCAACAGGGAAATCAAGACTTAGAGGGAGATTTTTGGGAGGGAAGTCGAAACTCAAAGGGAGTTCAGAAGAGGAGCAGAAATGGAGGGTGCAGCAGTGCGAGAGGAACATAGATGTATGCAGCAGCGCAGTAGCAACAGAGGGAGCATAGTATAGCAGCAGAGGCAGCTTCAGTTTCACGTGGTTGCCAGACTAACTGGGATGTCAGTATTTGGGAGAAGTCAGTTACCTACTTCTCAGTAATTGAGTTGTAGTGCAGTAGTTAGCAGTGGTAGTGCTAGGGGCAGCATGGGCAGCATATTGAGAGGGAGTTGTAGTACAAATGTAGCAGTGGAAGTGGAAATGTCATGGGAAGTAGTACAGGAAGTAGCAATGCAAATGATGTGAGGTAGCAGGCCAAGCATCATCATAGGTATCAGTGCGGAGGATCAATGTGATGTTTCAGTGATGAAGCAGTACTAGAGCACATTCCTCGCTAAGAGGGAGTGTTGATTTGGGGTAGCATCGAATATGATCTAGCCGTGAAAATTGGTGGAGAGGCTAAGGCATATAAGGTCTCCAAGACCCAGAAATGGTTTGGGGAAATTCCACCCAATTGGAGATATATTAAAATAATTAATATTTTTAATGGGGTTCCTAACTCTAAACTTAGGAAAATTAAAATATTAATCGGTATTAATATAAAATTGGGTGAGAATGTTCTAAATGACATGGATCGAGCCAAATCTAATCTTAGCCATTGATTAGGTACTTAATCTCGGTCGTTGAAGACTCAACAGGAAAATATAAGAGGAGGTTTGAGGGTCAGTTGGAGATACACCAAGTTGATCAGTGAGTTCGATTTTCTAGAGCGGGGTTTTGCTAAGAGAATCAAGCTAGTGATCTGTTGCAGCGAGGGAAAGTTTGACACGAGGCCGAGAATACATAGTAGAGAGGCAAAGATAATTCTAGAGAGACAACACAAAGCTTGGAGAGGTTGACGCAGAGGCAGTTGGGAGCTATGTAGAGTCTGAAGAGGACAGTGTGGGTGACGCAGAGGATATGAGAGCTAACGTAGAGAGCCAAGGGGTTGATGCAGAGGCTTCAATAGTTGTGCAGAGGCTAGCAGATTTGACGCAGAGCCAAGACACAGTGCCTGAATATTTTCGTGGGGAAGATTGGGTGCTAGTGAGCTAGGAAGGGTGATGTAGTCCTTGCAGAGTGACGCAGAGTAGCAGAGAAGCTTGGAGCAGCTTTCACTGTCCATCTAAGAAGCTGCAATTGTTGTTGTGGGATCATTCATCCGGTGATTGATCAGCCAGAATATCTATCTCCGAGGAGAGGTACTAATGCTGAGGGAATTCTCTGTTGGGTGAGACATTTCTATTGAAGTTTCTAAGTCTACCAATTAGAAACCCTCCATGCACTTTAACCAATTTATTTCTACCTACTTGTTCTGTTACTTAACAAGCTATTTACAATGTAAATACTGAAAATAAACACTAGTGCATTCTCAACATATTACAGATCAACAACTGAAAGAAACAGAAACAATCACACCAAATGACACTGTTATTTTTGGACCAATGTCCCCAAAAAAACCCAATGTGGGAAACTAGTGCAGCTATCTGAGGGTTTTCTTATTAAATAATATGAGTACAATCTAGGTGCCAAATCTAGCTTACCCAACAAAGAATTTCCCTGGTAGTAATACCTCATAGTTTTAGATAAATGTCTTGAATGAAACCCTGGATAAACCTTCCAACATCTCCTCAGCTCCAATCTACCCCAAAAACCCCAACGTCTGCCTTTCTGAACTGCGTTAGCCCCTCTCTGCTTAGCATTGGCCTTGCGTCACCCGGAATGGGTCTGCGTTAGCCTCAGGAGGCCCTACGTCAGCGTTCTGGCCCTCTGTGTCAGCAATGCAGGCCTCTCTGAAGTTCTGCGCAGCTCTCGGCTGCCTCTGCGTGGCCTTGTGTGAGCCCTGGCTGCTACTGCGTCACTCTCTCTGGCTACTGCACTTCCATTCTAGCACTATCTCTACCTATCTATCTCTCTGTACTCAATGCCCCTCAGCTGCAACTCCGATCACTGATTCTATCTCTCTTAGCAAACCCCACTCTAGAGAATAGAATGACTAATCACTCTGGTGTATTCTCCAAGTGACCCTCAAGCCTCCTCTTATAATTTTCTCGTTGACATATCAACGGCCGAGATTAAGTCCCTAATCAACGGCTAAGATTATATCTGGCTTGATCCATATATTTTGGACCATTCTTAGACAATTTCATATTAATCCACATTAATATTTTAATTTCCCTAAGTTTAGACTTAGGGACTCCATTAAAAATATTAATTATTTTAATATCTCCTAAACTCTTTAGAATCTGCCCAAACCCTTTCTGGGTATTGGATATCTCATGCACCTCAACCTCTCCACCAAATTTCATGGCTAGATCACATCTAATGCTACCACAAATCAACACTCCCTCTTAGCAAGGCCTGTGCTCTAGCAATACTCCTCACTGAGTATTACTTTGTGATAGAGGGAAATGTTCCCCTAGGGCTTTTTGGGTTGAAACCCTAGCAGACTGAAAGTTATCTATTCAAAGAAACATGCATTCACACAGCCATTATGCTATTGTAAGCAAATTCTATGATAAGGGTACGTACCTTTGGTCCTACGTTTGAGAAGGCCCTTAGGGTCCAAACCCTTCTTGGAGTTCCCTTCTTCTCTTTTGTCCTGCAAAACAAACAATTCAAAGAACACAGCAGTACATGGACAAAACTTATAAAGAAACCATCTTCATATTATAAAGAAAGGTAGTTAGTTATGAAATCCAAACAACCATTTACATATGAATTCTAAACATGAATATCATTAACATAAAAAAGATTCATTTCGGGAACCAAGACATGTGTTTCTTTTATTATAGACAAATAAAGTACATAAAAAGGAATATTTTCACCTGAGTCACCTTCAGCAGGCTCCAAGAAAAGCTTCCTTCCAGATCCGTTCCAGCCTCAAGCCTCTAACAAACTCCTTCCATGACTCTCTCCATGATGTCATAAATGGTGGATGAACATCAACACACAAGGAAACAAAGGTTTCCTGTACAAAATGGGGGAAGTGTAGAAGGCACAAGGGACTTCAGACCTGGTCAAGGGAAAAATCTCAGCATAATAACCTTTCTCTCTCTTCTCTCCTCCTTTAGGCCTTCCCTTTGAGGTCTTTTTATACCATCTCCAAAGTAGTTTTTCAGTTAGGAGTTGGTTGGGAACAGTTGGGCCACGGGCACTAACAGGTGATCAGCAGGTAAAACCCGCAATCTCCGCCCGAAAATAAGGAGTTTATATTTTTTTTAAGTGTTTTAATACATACACGCGGGTTGGATATACACAGACCCGCGTATACACGCGTTTAACTCAGGGAAATGTCGCGTATAAGGGATAAAACACTGTTTTTTAAATTTTAGGACCAGGTCTGGAAGGAGGGGTTTCCCTAGGCCATGAGTACAACATCACAAACCATAAGAGTGAGATTTGGAGCTATAACACTTTGATCATCCGGCATCGGTCCCTGTGTTGATACTAGGCCTACTGCCCACCTTCCTCTGCACTGCTGCATCTTGTACTGCTACCTATGGCCCTTCCACTAACACTGTTGCATTCGTACTGCAACTCCCTCTGCATCTGTGTTACTGTTGGTCCTTCCTCCCAACACTACATCTGCACTGCAACTCCTCTCATCATGCTGCCCACTACTGCACTGTAACTCAGTTACTAAGAAGTAAGTAATTTATCTCACAATTTTGACCTCTTTGTTGGGGTAGAGACCCTCTTGAAGTTGAAGCTCCCTCTACCGCTGACAAGTGCTCCCTCTCTGACCTCTGCGCTACTGCAACAACTCCATGCATCTCGCACCGTTGCACACCTCTTTGTGTCATCCTATGCTGGTGCAACACTCCCGTGCCTCTAACATTATTGCAGCCTGCTAGCCTCACATTGTCCTGGGAATCCTGCATTGTAGCTCTCTCTGCTGCTCCATCCGCATCCATCTCTACCCACATCAACCAATCTTACCACTCCTCTTCGGGGCTCCCATAGAAAGGTATAATCCAAGAGGCTGTGTACCTTTGAGGATCCTGCCCCTCATTGCTTGTAGTCCTCCTAACTATAGCTCGATGTCTCCCCACTTCTTTTGAAGTGGAACATGATCACTCATGGCACATAGAACAGATAGGATTTTGGCCTTCCAGATGACAAAGTTGGACATCCCGTCCAGCCTGTCCCGATCCCTCAGCCCATTCATGGCCATATCTATGATCTTCTCTGTCGACTCCTCCAAGTCTCTCTACTTCCCACCTAGAAGTTCTTGGTTCGACTCCTGCTGAGTCTACTTCCCTTATGGAAGTTCTTTGTTCGACTCCTGTTGAGTCTACTTCCCGACTGGAAGTTCTCTGTTCGACTCCTGTTGAGTCTACTTCTCGTCTGGAAGTTCTCTGTTTGACTCCTACTGAGTCTACTTCTTGCCTAGAAGTTCTCTGTTCAACTCCTGCTGGGTCTCTCTACTTCCCGTCTGGAAGTTCTCGGTTCGACTCCTTCAAGTCTCTCTTTCTAGACTCCCTCTAAGTCCTGATTTCCCTCCTAGAAATCCTTCTACCAACCGTCAAATTGCCCCTTTCCGATCATCTGTGCAACTGCAACACTGATCCAGATTCCTTGGCTAGAAATCCGCCTCGGCAGCAACTCCCTCTACCTTGGTCTTGCCCTGTCAGGTACTATTTTGACTATAGTACCTCACCAGCTCCACTCTACAATGTTCCCACGGCCTTCTAAACCCCAACAACCTGAAGGTGAGAGCTCCTAGGCTCTGCACAATCCTGACACTAGCAACCCGGCCTCCTCAGCCAACTGCGTCAGCCCTCCTAGCTTCTGTGTGGCTCGCATGAGGCTCCCTTTGCCTTCCTTAGCCTCTACACTGCCTCTTCCTAGCTCACCCTTGATGATGCAGGCACTGCATCACCCTTCTCTTTTTGCTGCTCTGCTAGAAACAATTTTTGTCACTCGGGACAACTGTTTTATACTACTATTGCTTCGCTCGGCTGATTTCCTCAGTTCTCCTATGATTTACAACCATGCTTTGATACCATGTTGAAGTTTCTAAGTCTACCAGTTAGAAACCCTCCATGCACTTTATCTGATTTATTTCTACCTACTTGTTATGTTACTTAACAAGTTATTTACAATGTAAATATTGAAAATAAACACTAGTGCATGCCCAATATATTACAGATCAACAACTGAAGGAAATAGAAATAATCACACCAAATGACACCGTTATTTTTGGACCAATGTCCCCAGAAAAACCCAATGTGGGAAAACCAGTGCAGCTATCTGAGGGGTTTATTATTAAGCAATATCATAGTACAATCTGGGTGCCAAATCTAGCTTACCCAATAGAGAATTTCCTTGGTAGTAATACCTCACAGTTTGAGACAAATGTCCTAGCTAAAATTCCAGATAAACCTTCCAGCAGCTCCTAAGCTCCAATCTGCCCCAGAAACCCCCCTGTCTGCCTTTCTGGACTGCGTTATCCCCTCTCTACCTAGCACTAGCCTTGCGTCACCCTAAATGGGTCTACGTCAGCCTTCTGGCCCTCTACATCAGCAGTGCAGGCCTCTCTGAAGCTCTGTGCAGCTCTCGGTTTCCTCCATGTGGCCCTGTGTGAGCCATGGCTGTTACTACGTCACTCTCTCTAGCTACTGCGCTACTCTTCCAGCACTATATCTGCCTCTCTATCTCTCTGTACTCAATACCCCTCAGCTGCAACTTCGATCACTGATTCTATCTCTCTTAGCAAACCCTGCTTTAGAGAATAGAATGATTGATCACTTTGGTGTATTCTCCAAGTGACCCTCAGACCTCCTCTTATACTTTTCTTGTTGACATATCAACGGCCGAGATTAAGTCCCTAATCAACGGCTAAGATTAGATCTAGCTTGATCTATGTCTTTTGGACGATTCTAACACATTTTCATATTAATCCACCTTAATATTTTAATTTCCTTAAGTTTAGACTTAGGGACTCCATTAAAAATATTAATTATTTTAATATCTCCTAAACTGTTTAGAATCTGCCCAAACCCTTCCTGGGTATTGGAGATCTCATGTGCCCCAACCTCTCCACCAAATTTTGTGGCTAGAGCACATCTGATGCTACCACAAATCAACAATTTCTAGCACCCTAATTGTATTTAGAAAATGCATAATAATAAAACCCTCATATCTGATGCACCGGTTTTTCCACATTATGTTTTTCTGGGGATGATTGTCCAAAAATAACAGTGTCCCATGTGTGTTTGTCTCAGTTATTTCAGTTGTTGATCTGTATATAAGTTAAAGTTTCATTTGTGTTTATTTTCAGTATTTATATTTCTAAATAACTTGTTAATGAAAAGAACAGGTAGGAGAAAATAAACCAGATAATGTAGTAGGGATTTCTAACTTGTCAGACTTAGAAATTTCAACAGATGAAGTGAGACAAAATTTTATCTTCCTTTTGTGCTAGATTACTTTCTCCAACCATATAAACCGCTTACTTGGTTGTCCTTCTATGCTTCCAATGAAGATGCCATGAGCTACTTCTCCTCTATCATGGTGACTGCATACAATGCCATTTCAGTCATTGCCACAATGCATCCTATTATAATTGTGATTCTTTCCATCATGACAACTATCTTCTACAAACTAAAAATAAATAAGTATATGATGTTATATTTAGTCATAGTAGTTTTACTTCCTCCTACTTTGACTTCTTCTTTTTAGGTTCTTCTACTTCTTCGGTGGCATGGGCTTCATTCCTTTCCTTTCTTTTCTTTTTGTCCTTCTTGAGTTTGGGATAATTCCTTTTGAAGTGCCCATATTCATTACACTCATAGCATTGAATCTTAGAGATATCAATTTTCTTTTGAAACTTCTTTTGAAGCTTAAACTTCTATTGATGGTGTTGGATCCGCCAAGATTCAGGGGATCTCCCCGATATGGAGTCCCAACTAGACCTCACACTGTTTGGAGTAGGAGTCCCAGTAGTGGGTGGTAATGTAATACCTTTACCACATATGCGATTTGATAATTAAATCATTAACTTAAATCAAGTCAGATCTGCATATCAGAAATCGGAGAAAATCAGAGGTTATATGATATCATATATTGGATATCAGAGGTTTTGAGTGGTGACACACAATAAAAACACCGATATGATATTTCTCCGATAGGATTTTATTATATGCATTGTGTTATATATGATCTCCATTGTCATGTTTTCAACTATGTCATCATATCATCTCCATGTCATCATATGGTCCTCCATATCATCATGTGGTATCCAACCATGTCATTATGTATAGTCATATAAGTCATCAATTTATTAAATGTTTAGGTTAAGTCTTCTTCACAAGAGCAAGGATATCATATTCCCACAACAAGGATAGTTCTAGGGCTTGTATATTGGACACATAATTGACACCAAAAGACTAGATCACTATGAACATCAATCTTCATATTTTAGAGCATCATGGGAATCTTAAACTAGACTTCTTCATTAGTGTCTCGACATCTTCTGCTTCTTGATATGTTGCTCCCATTGTATTTTCTTCAATGATAGTTATCTATGATAGATATGTTGCTCCCCCTATCAAGGTGCTCTTCCTTCAGGCATTGTGGTCCATGATAGATGTGTTTTCATTTCTTCATGTAATGAACCAACTCCCCCTACCTGCATAAATTCCTCTAGCTCAAGAAATATTGTTTTCTTTGTGATCAAATGGAAGACATCTTCAACAATGGTCCATCATATGAGTAAAGGATTATGTTCTTAAATGCAGTTACTCCTGAGAGATGATCTATCAAGATTGTCCATGTGTGACTCATCAAGGGTTTCATAGGGATCTTCGCGGATAGATTCTGCAAGAATAATCACAAGCTCCCCTTAACAATATGCATGGTGTCCTTTTTGGTAGAATTTTGTCATAAAAAATTGGAATATCATATCTGCCAAAGATGCATTCATCAAATCAACAACATGTGTTGTTGGCTTGAGTGCTCAAGAGACTTTTTGATCCAATTTTCTTTCTCCTCCAAACTTGTGTGACCTTCTTCTCTTCCTTGGCAGTCATGTTTTTAGCTTGGTTAGGAACCCAAGTTGAGTTACAATCACGAGCCATATGTCAAATGTTATGACATTTGAAGCATTTCACCTTGTTCATGAATGAGGAATCATGACTTCATATTGCAAAGTTTCTTCTAGGGGATGGATGGGGACCATTATATTTATCCTTTTGATATGCCCTACAATCATTTTTCCATATGCCCAAAATTTTGTACAAGAATAGAAATAACCAAAATATATACTTTGGTACCTGGAGGATGGAGATTGCCTTGATGTACTTCTAAAGTCATTCTGCCTTGGGATCCTTTGATGATATCCATTGCCTTTTAAATCCTTGACACCATCTGCATATCTTCTTGGAGTAGGGTTTCTTCCAATGTCATCTTGGCTCTTCCCCTTACTTTTTCTGGAATGGGGCCATCAATATTTCTTCCAAGCTTCTCCACATCCTTGTTTTTTGAAGCATTAGGGTTTGCATCATTTTTGTTTGAGGCTTCACCCACATAACCAAGACTTGATTTATCAAGAGGAGATCTTTGATGACTTAGGATGGCATCTAGGGTTTTAGAGATATTAAGACTCTTGTTCAAATGATCAACTAATTTCTTTAGGATATCAATTTCTTCTTTCATTTTCTTGCATTCTTCATCCTTCTTTGCTAGACTGATCTCCATTACTTCCTTAATCCTTGTTGCTTCACATGTTTCGGCCTTGAGAGAGATGATATCTTATTTTAGTTTGGTGATATCTTCATCCTTTTCTTCTATTTGGCATGTAATGGCATTTCTTTCCTTTTCTACTTCATCGACTTGTCCCTCTAGGAGTGCTAAAGCTTCTATCGCCTTTTCAGCTCCTTTTGCTTGTTTCTTTGCTTCTCCTAGTTTAGATTTAAAGGAGGATAACTCTTCCTTGTATTGACGAATTTTCGCTTCAAGTTTGTTCAATTACTTGTGTCTTTGTTCAAGATGGCTTGATAAAGTGTCTTCTCTTTTCTTTTCTTTATCCAATTGATTTGTCATAGATATGACTTCTTCATGATGCCTTTTCTTGTTTTTATGAAATTCCTCCTTAAGTTTGGAAATATCCTCATCTCTTTCTTATACTTGAATCTTGAATAGGTCAACTTCCTTGTTTTTTCAAGATCATGGTCACCATATTGTGCTTTCTTCTTGAGCTCCTCATTTTCCTTTTTCAAATTGATTATCTCTTCTAGGGAAGCTACAAGCTTTGTCTTGAAATCTTCTTCATCGTCTAGGTCCTCCTTGGTCTTGATGTCTTCACTCTTATTTTCAGCTTCCTTTAAGGGTTCAATATTTCCTTCTTGCTTTCCATAATATTCTTGATTAGAGATCATGGTCAATGCTCCTTTTAAGTGAAGATCTTGAAGTTTGTTCCACATACCTTTTATCGATGAACATTTTTCCACTTTGGCCTTTATAGGATCTAGTAGCCCATTCAAGATTTCTTTCATCACTCTTGCATTATATTCCTTCGATTCTTCTTCCATCATTCTTTTAGTAATCACTGATTCCCAGACTTCAAAATCTCGAGCCATTAAGAAATTCTTCATTCTTGCCTTCCACATACAAAGTATCCATTGAGCAATGGAGCTTTCCCAATTTGATTATCTTCTACTTTCATGGTTGAAGAAGAGACATCTTTAGAAGGATTGGAGGCTTTCTTCCTTGGCTTTTCTATTTGTGTTCTAAGGATCTACCTTCAAGCTATTAGGAATTGGGTGAAGGTACTGGCTCTTATACTAATTGTTGGAAATACTGAGAGGGGAGTTGAATCAATAGTTCCTTTCAATTGTTATTTTTACTAGTTAGATCACTTATAATTAGAACACAAAATGAAAAATAAGAATAAATACTTTTATGAATCTCTTCTTTACAATAAATTCAATACAATAATGTGTAGGGCTCCAACCGTAGATGAAGACACCAATCTTCAATCTCCCAGGCTCCAACTTGTATTTTTCCAAGCATTGACTTGGACTTCCCAAGGCTCCAACCTTGTTACTTTGAGGCACCAACCTCTAGGGTTCAAACTCTATCTCTGGTACAGGCTCCAACTTGGTCTCTTGAGGACTCCTATCCTTTAGGGCTCCAACCCTATCTTCCAAGGCACCAACCTTGTCTCTATGAGGCTCCAACATATAGCTTCAATTTGTCAAGATAAGTTTGATGTCTCTTCAATATCTTCTTCAACAAGCCCTGGCAATCTCCAATAATGTCTTCTCTAAATCACTCATGAATGAAAACCTTGTCTTCTCATGATGGCGTCACCACTTCTCTTCATGGTACCCAAAAAATCTCTCCAAGGTCACTCCATGAAAGCTTCAACAAAGCATCATGTCTCCAAGTGTTCCTTCAAAATGTAAGTTCCAAGTTATGTCTTCACAAAGCTTCAAATGCTCTTCAAATTGCTCCAAGTTATATTTTGGCAAATGCTTCTTCAAATGCTTCATTGTCCACAAAATCCTTCACTATCCTAGGTCTTCAAATTCTGACTTGTACAATCTTCCATCTATCACTTCAAGCTTTATTGTTGACTGTTCATTATTAGCATTGAGCCCTCCACAGTTGTATCTCTAATATTCCACAGACCCTCCAAATAAACACTTATCCGAGCTCCAAAGAAGTACTAGTCAACTCTTCAAGTATCCACATATGTGTTATCACTGTGATATTGCCACAAAGGTAAGTCTGAGTTGTTCATAGGCTATAAACCACAAGACTGAGCCCTTAAAACTTGACTACAATTCATAACCCAGATTTGAGGGCTACTTTCATAACACAAGTCACTAGTCTGAGCTTTATCACCATCCAACACCAAGTTTTTATCACTATCCAGCACCGAGTATTTATCATTTTCCAACACCGAGTTATCTAGTCACAGATGCGAAGTGCAAAGGTAGTTTGAGGCACCCAATAGATTTGATTGAGCCTAAAAAATGAGCTTCTGAACCTCTGCAATGCTAGTTGTTCATAGATCCAGTTTCCATAGGTCTTCTACATATATGATTTCTGAGCTCTAGAACAGATATCCCCAAACAATTTAATCCTTCAATTCCTTCTTGGTGTTCCTAGTTCACAAGTTGTGAACTGTAATGTGTCTCTGTAATAGATCTTCACTGAATCGATGAGTTGAAAATAATTTTTAGACTTGTATTTATAGTGACTTCGTTAATAACTGAAGGGACTGTTGGATACCTATAGTAATAGGTTTCATATTTCATGATTGACTATAGAAAATCCAAATATGCTCTGCTTTGGTACTACAAAGATCCCATATTTCCCAGGAAATCAGAGGTGTGTGAAATATTCCAAATATTGAGGACCTTATTTCAAGTTTGGTGGATGATTCAACAGTCTAAACTGGATCATGCCATGTTTCAATTTTGAGTTGTAGAATAGAGAAAGAGGTCTGTCCAAACAGCTTAATCTTGGCAGACAAGTAGTTCAGGTAGAGAAGCAAAGGTTCCCAAAAGTTTAATCTGGGACCTTGGAAGACATAAGGGTAGAAGTAGATAGAGAGAAAAAGAAAAAGCCAAAGAAAAGAAAAGGCAATTGAGGGTTGCAAGTCCAAGTGCCCCTCCAAGAAGAAACAAAAAATGCTAGGCAAAATAGTTGGGTAGGCAGTTGTGGTTGCAGAAAGAATATGATCACCATTACACAGGTATCAATAGGTCTCTTGCCAAGGCAATAAATCTATCAGCAAACAAAGTGGTGAATTCCATGAACTCACAGCAAAGAGGATCACTAACTTCTTTTCTTTCCCTCTCTAGTCCATCACTAACACCCCCTTTCTAATTCCCCTCCTTCATTCATATTAACTCCTAATTCTACTATATAACCTCCCCTATCTTACCCCCACCCCTAATAATACTAACACTAAGGTGTATAAAACCCCAAATCTTATGTATATTCCCTCCCCTAGGCATAATAGCCGTGTATTTTTCAAAAGGGACCAAAATGGCATCTGGCCACTTTGGTGAACCTATTCCACCCTGTTTCCCCTTTGCTGCAAGTTAATTTACCCTCAAATCACCTCTGCATTGATAAAACCCCCTCTCCAAACCCCTTTTGCCTATAAAAACCTTTGCAAAGGTTAATACCCGCCTCTGGCACGTTCCCCAATCCTACCACATTATTGGTTAAGCGAAAACATTTGAAAAACCCATAAAAACCCACAAACTTTAATCTTTTCCGCCCGCAGTATGAAGCGCGCATCTTTCTCCTCCGCCAGCCGTCGGATCAAGCCCATCAGATCCGATGGTCCACATTAATATTGGAGCGCATCCTATGGAGGCACTTTAACCTCCGAGAAAGTGACGTTGCGCCTTGTCACGCCTCCTCCACGCGTCAATCGTTCAACCATCTCGGAGCCGAGTCTGACAGCTTCTGCGCCGTACCTAAACCGCCCCGAGAAACCGCGGCGGTTAAGGCCTTAACCGTGACCGCTGCGGTTTGACTGCCACCTACCCGTCGCTGACTCGCCGCCACGTCCTTATCTGCTCGTACCTGCCTTTGTCAGTGGTCCACCTCACTGCTGACTGGGTTGCCACCTCACCGCCCCTTTGACCAGTCACCCACTGCCACGTCGCCCGATGACGTCAGCAGAAAAAAGCGCCAAATTGGTAAAATAACCCATATTTACCAATTTTCCCGTATTTTTTACCACTTTCACTGTTATTACTGTTGGACGCTCTGCATGACCGTTTGCACTCTAATTTTCGCCAACCAGTCTATTAGCCCGGGCGACCTCCTCAAGCAGCAACTGTGCACCTTTGCTTCAACCTCTGCTCATCGAATTACAGGTATTTAGACCGTTTCGCCCTCCATACGACCTTCATTAAGCTTGAAATTTCTCAGAGGGATAGTAGAACCATAAAAACGCTATTTGCACCGTTCATTTCCATTTGTTCATCCACCATTGTCATTGTGAGGGCCAAGAAGTACCTGCAGAGCTTTAGAAACCTGCAATTCACATAAAACCACTGTAATTCACCGTTTTCCCGGCAGAGCTCCTAATAGATATAATTCACCCGATTGGAGAGTTCAGTTAGACCACAGAGAAGTTCTGTCACTAGACTCCAGTAGTATTTCAATTGCTATTGAGAGAATTCCCCTTGGATATTCAAAACATCAACTGTTTCCACAGAGAACTGCCTCCAGACTGTGTTTTTACCATTCCACCTGTCCACCTGCAATTCTTGCAACTTGAAGAGCTATGGAGACCCCTATTGCACTCAATATTAAGCCCATCAATGCTCCTCACCAGGAATTAGCATGGAAAGCCCTGGGTGACATGGACTACCAAATGCTGGATTGGTTCCCCATGGGAACCAAGTACAATATTCAAATGTTGAATGAATTAAGAGCCCAGCATCTCAGTGGGGCAGATATCTTGGGGATTTGGGAGTCAAATTTGCCCATATACAACCTTCCCCAAGTCAATCCTATGCCAGAGCTCATTTATAGTTGCCAGGAATGCTATGACCCCAGCCAAAGAGCAGTCATGAGCCCCACAGGCCTAGTCCTGTTCCAGATCACCCCAGAGAGCATAAACCAGATGCTGCGCTTCAAAACAGCCAAGAAATTGACCCCTCTATCCATGCAGAATCTGATTAACAGAGGGATCAAGCTGTCCAGTGACCAGATTGTCAAAATCAACCAACTGTTTGTCACACCAGGCTCTGAAACAGTCAGAACCCCTCCTATTGGGTACCAATATCTAAATGAGTTGGGCAGAATGTTGGTGGATCTAATTGGCTATGTCCTAGGATTCAGGGGGTTGGAAGATGTAGATGACAGCATAATGGCAATGCTGTCTATATTTGCCCCTGGTAAGCCTCCAGCTGTGCAGTATGATTATGCAACTTACATAGCAGAGAAAATCCATGAGCAGTTCATGAATTTGAAAAGGGAGAGACTGTTCAGGTACACCTCCTATATATATCATTTATTCCTTTTCAACCAGCCAGCTACCTTCTCTGTTCCTTTGAGGCCACTCAATGCCCAAGGAAGCCCAAGATCAGTTGTTTTCTGGACCTCTGTTTTTCATTCTACCTCAGTATCACCCTATACATACTGTGAGTTTATTGATTTATTTGTTCATCCAGCCCTAACAGCGCTGCAAGGTACTCCTCCTCCTAGATTAACCGATGAAATGAAGAGGATTCTACATTTGAACAAATCTTACAATATTGGCAACTGGTACTTCTACCAGAACCACACAGTCATTAGGATATATGGCTGTGAATTGAACCCATTTAGGTTGCCAAGGTATGTCCCCATGAGGCTTTTTGCCTTAGAATATTTCAGGCAGTTTGGGAACTCAGATTACCTTCACTTTTAGAGTAGAAACAAGAAGTCACAATTGAAGGTAAGAAACCAGCTAGGTTCCTTCCTATATAACAGGAAAGAGGAAGGGTGGAAAGAGGCAGACAGCATCGTGGAAGGCCTCAGATTGCAGACCAGTTTTGAATGGATTCCCTATGACCCCAATCATTCTATCTCCCTCAGGAGAATTAGATACAAATTGGGCAACTATGCACATAAAAGACAACCTGAAATTGAAAAGTATGCCAATGCACTAGATTGGGAAGAGGGTACACTAGTAGAACAAGTCACTAAGGAAGAATTACTTGAGAAAGAAGCTAGGAATGTGCAAAAAGAAGCTGACTTGGAAACTTGTGGACAGGTGCCCCTCTCCTACAGAAAGCAAATTGGAACAGCTGCTAAATCTTCAGCAGCACAGCAGCAAACTACTGAGAAGACACCCCAGGCAGCAAGCAAAGACAAAGGAAAATAGGTGGAACAGCCACCTATATTGACAGAAGAACAAGTTGACACCTTGCTACAGCAGCAAGAAGAAATGGAACAGCAAGAACTGGGGCAGCAACAAGAAGAAGCACAGTCCAGTGAACAGCAGCCCTTGCAGCAGGAAAAGGGGACAGATCTACCTAGTTACACTGAGCAGCAGCCCCAAACAGAGGTGCCTCCCAGGACAGACACCAATGTAGACACCTCAGTCCTCCAAACACCACAGAAGGAGGACTTGACCAGGAAAAGGGAGAGAGAGACCCCCCACACCTCATCCTTCATCAGAGGAGAGAAGAGACAAAGACTGAATGACTCCCAAGAGGAGGACATAGCAGTAAGGCAAGCCATGGGCATGGGCCCACCCAGTGGAGAACTTTCGGCCAGCTCATCTCAGCGTGGACATGACATGACTATGGGAGGAGAGGTCAGCTCCTCCGGTCAACATAGAGAAGGGCAGTCAAGTATAAAGCAGCAATTCATTGACATCAAAAGGAGGAGTGATCCCATAAAAGTGCAGCTGTATAATCACTTGTTAAACCTAGCTCCTAGCAACCAGCAGAGACTCATGTCTGCTTTCGATGTGAGCGAAGGCAAAATGATAATGAGCCACTTCATGCCCACAACTTTGCATCCTCAGTCCACCTCGGACTATCTAAGAACCAACATGGAGGTTCTTGCCAAAGACATACACCCTATGGACAAGATTGAATTACATAAACAAACTGGTGAAATGGTGTATGCCTCCCTGGCAGATGAGACATTGGAGAACTACAAACTAAAGAGCAGCCTGGATAACACAGCTTCTCAGCTGGAATTAGAAAGAGCATCATCACAAGCCAAGGACAATAGAATCAAGTCCTTGGAAGAGGTAATTATAGATATAGGGCATGATCCTAAAGATGTCAAAGGCATCCAAGAACTCCTGAAGATAAGGGATGCAGACATGGCGGCCCTAAGAAAGAAAATCAAACTCCCGGCCACCATCCATCCACAAACAGATGAAGTTGCACAGCAAAGGCAAGAAAAGGATACTACAGACCTGCTGGTATCCCTATACAAAGAGCTGGTTAGGACTCAAGACCAGCTAGGACAAACTGAAGCTGCAAAGGCAGCACTACAAGAAGCACTGAAGCAAAGAGAAGAGGGCCAACCCTCCCAGCCTCCTCCTGTGATAATAAATCTTGAGGAAGTCCCTCCAAAGACTACTCCTCCTCCTCAGCAAACAGAAGCTACAGCACCAACTACAGCGCCATCCACAGCAACAACAACTACAACATCGGAACAGGCTACTAGTTTAGACATGCAAAAGCTGCAAGCTGAGATCCAAGCCATGGAATCTCAAATGAAAGAGCTGGATGAACTTAAGAAAACCTTGGCTAAAGTAAATGAAAAGTTTGACAAGAGCAAACAGAATGAGGCAGCCAAGGAGAGAGAGGTAAGAGCTCTTAAGAGGAGAATTGCTGAACTAGAGAAAGAGCTTGCACTAGAAAAAGTGACAGCTGAAATGAAAGCAGTGCTATGGAGCAACATTGGGCGGTCCATTGCCAACCAGTGGCAATATATTGAGACCATGGATGAGCAAATGGTGCTCATCACTAAAGCAAACAGAGAAATACAGAGAGCCAGGGCAAGCCTTGGACACATGCCAGAAGCTGCTACTAGGATGATCAATATTCTGAACTATAAGACTAGCTCTCAATTAGCTGTCATGGGAATCACCAACAGGACAGAAACAATTGCTGTAGCCAAAAGAGTCATAACATTGAGGAACTTGGTTGGAACACTGGAGAGGAGGACACAGGATATGCAGACTGAAATCAACAGATTCCTGGAAAAATTCGTGGCACTACAGAACAGAGGCCTCCCCAGCATTTTAAGCAGTGTAGGAAGACTGCTCACCCTAGACAATTACAATAAGAGAATTGATGCCCATGCAGTAGCAGAGATTGCAAAACCGCCCAGCACTTCAGCAGACGCAGGGCCAGCCACCGGGCAGACTATGTATGACAGGGTGGAGAACCTATTTTTCCTCATGAATGAAGTTGAGCATCTGTTTGATACACCACCTAACTTCTTCAAATTCACAGAAGCAGATGAAACTCTAGGGGCAATCTTAGCACACCAACTGCCCACACAGGATGTCTGGAGAAATTTGACACAAACAATTTTGTCGGGCCAGAATCAGTAGCGCTAATTCTCCAGGCAAATGAGCATACATGCGCAGGCACAATTTTGAAGAAAGATATCTACAAGGAAGAGGCAGAGGCTGAGCCAACTCAGCAGGACCATTGACTCACCACAAGCAGCAGTCACAATCACAGGTGACAAGTCCAGGATACAGCGTACAAGCCTTAAAGACAGGTCTTCCAGCATTTATTCATAATATCTCGACCGACTTAGCTGTTTCCAAAGGCTAAAATATCTTCTGACACAGCATTAAAATGCCTGTACTCTATAATCAATGCTGTATTAAATTTTGGTCATAATATCTTACGTGGTTGGTAAGAATGTAAAATCTGAGATAACTCAGAACTCAGATATTTTGTAAATCACCGCAAGTATATATTCACCCTTCACAGCAGTTGAAAGGGGTTGATGTAATTTTCTTTTGAGAACTCTCTCTTACTGTAATATTTTCAGAGAAGTAATACAAAGGAAGAATGGAATTTCCAAGGCTTGGTGTACTTTGATGTATTGTGGTGAAAGATGAATGTTACAGGATTCCAGGGTGTTGCATAAAACAATAAGTATTCTCAAATCTCTTTGTTATATGTTTTCGAGTCTTTTGTTCTCTTTTGTTGTTTAAATGTTTTACACTTGATAGCAAGGTGAAAGGATAGTTCCAGGACTTAACCCATGATTACCCTGGACTCAAACTGAGCTATTATACATGTTTTCCTCAGATACAGTGACAGAATTGTAATTCTTAATTGCTGCATTTCAAAACTGTGTCTTTTACTGTGATAGGCATTCTCAGGGATTCAATTTTTGCCCCTGAGACCTCTGTCTTTTCCTCTTAAACCTGTCTGTTGGGAATGTATAAACAATAAGTGAAAATTCTTAAATGCTTTCACTGTTTGTGTTACCTGTTTCCAGTCATTTAATCAAAAAACTGTTCTATTAAGCACTCAAATGGCCTTGTAAGTTCCATCTTTCATCTCAAAGTTTCAAACACATATAGCCACAGACTCCATTGCCCAATGGTACTCAACCTCTCTGAAAACTACATCACTGGAATCTAAAAGGAGTTTCATCAACCAAAACATGAACAAAACCTGTACATAATAGCTAGCCTAAAACCCTATCATAAACAGTTACAAATCATAAAGAGAGAGCCCTCTCTGATCACAGTTTGGCTAGAAACAGTGATCCAAAGATTGGTTAGTGGTTACCCCGGCCGTATTCCCTTGGGAGTCATAGGGAACAACCTGGGTGTTAACATAAATGGCGACTCCGCTGGGGACTTAACATTTTGCAATTACTAACTATCTTCCAAAGCTACCATCAAGCCTGAAACTAGCCAAGAGGCCTTAGGACTGTTTCTCTAATACAGGAACAGCTTTAGGGAAGAGCTAGCTAGGGAAACTTCATCTTAGCTTTGAGACCTATATAGTCATTCCAGAATGCTTGTTCAGTCCTTGTACATATAAAACTTCTGTATAAAGTTCTAAAAGAATACTTAGAAGCTGGCTCCCAAAAGAAACCCAAGGCACACTAGGGCAAACCCTGACCCTAATCAACCCATCATTGCCGATAACCCAAATATCATACCAAAGAACATAAGGAGACAGCAAAAGCAGGACAAGCCTGTTGATTCAAATATAAGTTCGGACCAACCTATCCTCATTCCCACTCCTTGCAAAGTTCTTTTCCGTTCCACACCCAATTCCCCCAGTTCACCATCAACCCCTCAAAGTCCTCTCCTTCCATCTTCACCATCTGCACATACTCCCTCAACCAGTTCCCCACTTATTACCCATCCTCTTAACCCGGTTACACCTGTAATCCCTGTTGTCCCATTTGTTCCTATTAACCCTATAAACCCCATAAATATGGCTAACAGATATGCACCTCTGCAGATACCAGCCAATGCTCCAGCTCTACCCCAAGACTACCAAACTAGACTCTCATTTTTTGACTCCCATGGCCCTTTGACAGTCATCCAGCATGCTAAAAAGATGCAAGACCACTTTGAGACCTATGAAATAGATGATGACAGTGTCAGGATGAGAATCTTTGTTCAAAGCTTAACTGGGGATGTCAGAACTTGGTTTAGATCCTTAAATGCAAATTCCATTGCAACCCCTGAAGTTCTATACCAGGAATTTACCAACAGATGGGAGAAAAAGAGAGATTCGCACCATATACTTGGTGAATATAACACTATTAAAAGAGGTCCCCAAGAAACGGTTTTGGAGTATTGTGCTAGGTTTAACAACATATACAATGCTATCCCCCAGAACTTAAGGGCCCCTCCTGATTTGGCCCTTTATAACTTCCCTGATGGTTTTGATTCTGATATGGCCTATCAGTTGAGAGAAAGAGACCCTCCAACCCTTGCAGAAGCCCAAAGGGTTGCAGTCACTGTAGAGGCCAACCTAATTGCCAAAAGAAACAGGGCAAAGCTGGAAAAGAAGACTGGTTTCAAAGAAGAACCCTCGGGTTTTGATCAAAAGTTAGATGCAATTCTAAATAGCATGAAGAGATTGGGAGAGAGAGTGGAATCAGTAGAAAGGAAATCATCATGGGAGGCACCACAAAACAACCCTCCTAGAAACCCAAATTTTAGGAGAGTCCAGAACCCCAATATAGGAAAGACAGGTGCTGACCAAGATATCAGACCCCCTTTTCAAGAAAACTATGCAGAAACTTCCTCAGCAAATCAGCTCAATGAGGATCTTGAAATCAACCTAATAGGTCTGGATGGCAAAAGTCATGTATTCTTAACTCAGGAGGACCATGAGGAGGATGAAAGCAAAACATTCCAAACTCAATCAGGAGAATCCTTTGACTTTAAACAAGGATATGATACTGCTGTCTATGAAGTCCATAAGCAATACAAACTAAGGAGTAGGACTGTGAACGTGAATCAGCCCGAAAAGATAAAGGAGAAACAACAATCTAAAGAAACCTTAGTCACTGAACCTAATGACAAAACAAACTTGCCTACAAAGGAAGTAGTGGTTGAGGAGGTCACTGAACTACTGTCCCCACCACAACAGCCCATGGCAGCCTCGTCCTCTCACCCTAACCCAAACATTAACCCTCAAGACATCAATATAAGGGGCAGGTTCCAAAATCAGGATGAAATCCACCAAGAAGATCTAATGAACAGAGAAAGAACTGCTACCCGTGACTCCAAAATCCAAATTGATAAACCCTTTGACCTAGGAACAGAGATTGGCAAGTTAAAGGTAGCAATTCCCCTTTCAGAGCTAGCCAAGCATGACATATACAAACAACAGATCAAAAAATCCCTTCAGCTCACCAATAGCAAAGATGATGTAAATGTGTTAGATGACACTCCAGAATTACTGTTTGGCCCAGAGGTAGATGGAAAAGCAGTAGTCACAGGGGTTTTACCGTTTTATGTCAGCTTGCATATACATGACAAAATACTGCACAATGCAATGTTTGACTCAGGTGCCTCTCATAACCTGATGCCAAAAGCAGTCATGGAAAGATTAAACTTAGACATCACAAGACCATACAAAGACCTGTTTTCTTTTGATTCTAGTCAAGTCAAATGCTTGGGCCTAATTAAGGATTTATGTGTGTCCTTGGTTCAATTTCCCAACAAAACCATTTTAATGGATGTTGTTGTTGCTGATATCCCACCCAAATATGGGATGCTCTTATCAAGATCATGGGGAGCGAAACTCCAAG
Source organism: Pinus tabuliformis (assembly GCA_031772625.1). Taxonomy (NCBI): domain Eukaryota; kingdom Viridiplantae; phylum Streptophyta; class Pinopsida; order Pinales; family Pinaceae; genus Pinus; species Pinus tabuliformis. The sequence goes on from CM062808.1 coordinate 871,376,228, forward strand.
GCTCCCTGCAATTAGACATGTCATATGCAACCATCTCTGTTTTTGGACAACCAAAGAGACTTTATAGGGAAACACTCATGAAGTATATGGTCAACAGTGAAGAGAAACCCCAAAATTTCCCAATATACGCTGTTCATTCGGACATAGACTCCTTTATCCTCTTTAATGACAGTGCAGGCCTCTCAAGCAGTGATATTAAGACGGAGACACTTATACAAGAACAAAACCTTGATCAAACAAGTAGCACCTGTCAAACATCAATCAGTTCAACAAGACACTTTAGCTCTCCTCTAGTGGTCAAAGATGGTCAAGCAAATGACGAAGTTATCCTAGAAAACAAATGGGAGAACAAACCCCAACTCATGCTCACACTACCATCCCATGAACAGAATTTGAAATCTCCTGACCAGCAAGGCATCTGGTGGGTCCTAGAATTTGATGGCTCAGTTAACAAGTTAGGAGCAGGAGCTGGAGTATGGATACATAACAAAGAGAAAGGCTATGCAGAAGGCCGGGCTTATAGATTGAAGTTTAGATGCACTAACAACATAGCAGAATATGAAGCTCTGCTATTGGGTCTAAAGCTAGCAAAATCACTACAAACTCCTAAACTCTCCATCATGGGAGACTCTGATCTAATAATTCAACAAGTAAAAGGGAATTTTGTTACCAATGACAAAAGATTGAGGTCCTATAGGTCTGCTGTAATTGAAATACTAGAGACTTTCTCCGAGTTTGTTATCACAAAGATTCCAAGGGGCCACAATCTCCATGCTCACAGCTTGGCAACATTTGCCAGCACCTTCAAATTCCCACTACAACCCAATAATTGTTTCACAGCAGAGGTCAAATATAGGCCTTCTATTCCAAACAATGTCAAAGAGTGGCAAGTATTTGAGAATGACATGCAAATAAACAACTTTTTAACCTTGCAACAAGAGTTTACAGGATTAAATATTGACCTTGAGATAGCAAGTCAATCACAAATGTTTGATGGAGCAAGTCAATCACAATTACAGTTTCAACAATCTGCTCACCCAATGTCACCTAGGACAGCAAAACAACTACTCAGTCCAACCATTTTTAACAATGAAAACATTCATCAAATTAACCAAATTGACTGTGAAGAGATGAGTAACGTTGAAACTGAAATCATACAACTCAAAGACAATTTCCTCCCAGTAGGCCTTACCCCTCTAGAGGACATTTTTGACTCAAATGATGTCCCCAGGAAACCAAAGATGCAGCCATTAGATGCAACAATTGAAGAATGTAACATTGGTACCGCTGACAAGCCTAAAATAATAAAGCTATCTGCTGCTTTGCCCCCTGATCAAAAACCCAAATATATTGATCTCTTTAAAGAGTTCCAAGATGTCTTTGCTTGGGGTTATGAGGACTTGAAGTCTTATGATACCTCTGTTATCCAGCACACCATTCCCCTCAAGCCTAATCAAAAACCATTCAAACAGAAGTTGAGAAGAATCAATCCTGTGCTCCTTCCTTCCATTGAAAAGGAATTACAAAAAATGTTCAAAGCTGGTATCATAGCACCAATCAGGTTTTCTGAGTGGATTTCAAATTTGGTCCCTACAAGAAAGAAAACTGGTGAGATTAGGCTTTGTGTAGACTTAAGGAATCTGAATCAAGTATCACTCAAAGATAACTACCCCTTACCCAAAATGGATCACATCCTTCAGAGGGTAGTAGGGGCTTCAAGGATATCACTGCTTGATGGATTCTCAGGCTTCAATCAAATTTTAGTGCACCCTGATGATCAAGACAAAACTGCATTTACTACCCCATGGGGAACTTTCAAGTATGTGAAGATGCCCTTTGGATTGAAAAATGCAGGGGCAACGTTTCAAAGAGCAATGGACATTGCTTTTGCAAAGGAAATTCATGATTTCTTGGTCATTTACTTAGATGATCTTACACCCTTTTCAAAATCTGACCAAGAACACTTGAAACATTTAAGACAAATCTTCATAACATGCAGGAAATATGGTATTTCCTTAAACCCCAAGAAGTCATTATTTGGCTTGGAAGAAGGGAAACTTCTAGGGCATATCATTTCGAAAGATGGCATAAGAATTGATCCAGATAGGATACAAGCTATCCTACAAATGCCTCACCCAAGGAATGTCAAGGAGCTGCAAGGATTCTTAGGAAAAATCAACTTTTTGAGAAGGTTTATCCCAAATTTAGCTGAGTTAATCAGATTACTAAACAACATGCTAAAGAAGGATTCAAAGGTTAAGTGGACCGTTGAAGCAAAGCAAGCCTTTGAAAGTATAAAATTGGCCTTGACTCAAACCCCAGTGTTAACTAACCCTCAGTTTGACAGAGACTTCATCATTTTCTCCTTTGCTTCCCAACATACTATTGCTGCTGTTTTATTACAGAAAGATGACCAAGGGAATGAAAAGCCCATTGCTTTTTTCAGCAGAGCTCTTAGAGATGCTCCTCTAAAGTACCAAATAATGGAAAAACAAGCCTATGCCTTAATCAAAGCTATCAAAGACTTTAGGATTTACATCCTTTACTCCCATGTTGTGGCTTATGTACCAAGTCCTATTGTCAAAGACATTCTCACACAAGAAAACTTAGAGGGTAGAAGAGGAAAATGGATTGCAAACATACTTGAATTTGACATTGAAATAAAGCCTACAAAGCTGATAAAAGGGCAAGGTTTGGCCAAGTTAATGACAGAAGCAAATTTCCAAGCCTTAGACATTAACCAACTGGACAGTGAAACAGAGCTGGCGACTCCAAAGATCAATGTAGCCTTTGAACAATCTCCTTGGTATTCTGATGTCTGTTATGTATTACAAAACCTGTGTGCTCCCCCAGGACTGTCCAGAACTAAGTCTAGGTTCCTAAAAATGAAAACATCTAAATTTTGTGTGATAGATGAGAATCTACTCTGGAAAAACCATGAAGGTATTTTGCTGCACTGTCTTCTTGAGAGTGAAACTGACAATATCATGCAAGAATTCCATGCTGGAGACTGTGGTGGACATTTGTACTGGAAGTCCACTGTAGACAAGATATTAAGGGCTGGTTATTACTGGCCCACTATGTTCTCTGATGTGAAGAAATTCACAACATCATGCCACAAGTGCCAACTGTTTGAAGGCAAAAGACAGTTGCTGCCACTTCCTTTGAGGCCCATTGCAACAGAGAGACCTTTTCAACAATGGGGCTTGGATTTCATTGGAGAAATTCATCCCTCATCTTCAGGACAACACAGATGGATCTTGACAGCAACAGACTACTTCACCAAGTGGATTGAAGCTGTCCCATGCAGACAAGCAAATGATTCAGTAATCATTCAATTTTTGGAAAACAATATACTGGCTAGATTTGGCTGCCCAGACAAGATAATAACAGACAATGCTGCTGCCTTCAGATCCAAGAAAATGGTGAACTTTTGCCATAAATTTCACATTACTTTGGGCCATTCTACAGCTTACTATCCTCAAGGAAATGGCCTTGCTGAATCCTCAAACAAAAGCCTGATAAACATCATAAAGAAAGTGCTGGAAGAGAACAAAAAGAACTGGCATAAGAAACTAGTAAATGCTTTATGGGCAGACAGATTAACCACTAAAAGATCAATTGGGACCAGCCCATATGAGTTAGTCTATGGATTAGAGGCCAGATTTCCTTCATCACTAGGAGTGCCGGTTATGAAACTTCTACAAGAAAGCCAAGCAGAGCCAAATGACATGCAAAGAAGGATTAACCAGATAATCTGTTTACAGCAGACCAGAGAACAAGTTTTCAGCAGAGTGCAGATATTACAAGAGAAACTAAAAAAGGCCTTTGACAGAAGAACTAAAGCAGAGGATTTCAATGTAGGGGACAAAGTTCTAAAGTGGGATGCAAGAAGAGAAGAGAAAGGAAAACATGGGAAGTTTGATTCTTTATGGAAAGGACCATTTTCTGTCCAAGCAGTACAAGGTAATAACACCTACTTCCTAAAAAGTTTGACTGTAACTGAACTGGATGAAGGTCCTGTCAATGGCAGGATGCTGAAGCACTATTTTGACTGTTCACTATGATAGAAATTCAGAGGTTCATTGTATATATGCAGCCTTACATATTATCTTCTATTTTAGAATGTAAAAAGAGGTTTTCCCAAATGCTGCACCTAGCAGCAACAGGCAGATAGAATCAGAGGTTCTCCAAGAAAAGGCACACAATTTTGACAGATTATATGCAGCAAATTTCAAAGATTAAGATAGGCAGTCAAGGAATAAGGCAATCTGACCTGCTGTTCTTGGTCTTTCAAAAGAAAAACCATCCCCATGTGGAGCCACTGTTGGATACCTATAGTAATAGGTTTCATATTTCATGATTGACTATAGAAAATCCAAATATGCTCTGCTTTGGTACTACAAAGATCCCATATTTCCCAGGAAATCAGAGGTGTGTGAAATATTCCAAATATTGAGGACCTTATTTCAAGTTTGGTGGATGATTCAACAGTCTAAACTGGATCATGCCATGTTTCAATTTTGAGTTGTAGAATAGAGAAAGAGGTCTGTCCAAACAGCTTAATCTTGGCAGACAAGTAGTTCAGGTAGAGAAGCAAAGGTTCCCAAAAGTTTAATCTGGGACCTTGGAAGACATAAGGGTAGAAGTAGATAGAGAGAAAAGGAAAAAGCCAAAGAAAAGAAAAGGCAATTGAGGGTTGCAAGTCCAAGTGCCCCTCCAAGAAGAAACAAAAAATGCTAGGCAAAATAGTTGGGTAGGCAGTTGTGGTTGCAGAAAGAATATGATCACCATTACACAGGTATCAATAGGTCTCTTGCCAAGGCAATAAATCTATCAGCAAACAAAGTGGTGAATTCCATGAACTCACAGCAAAGAGGATCACTAACTTCTTTTCTTTCCCTCTCTAGTCCATCACTAACACCCCCTTTCTAATTCCCCTCCTTCATTCATATTAACTCCTAATTCTACTATATAACCTCCCCTATCTTACCCCCACCCCTAATAATACTAACACTAAGGTGTATAAAACCCCAAATCTTATGTATATTCCCTCCCCTAGGCATAATAGCCGTGTATTTTTCAAAAGGGACCAAAATGGCATCTGGCCACTTTGGTGAACCTATTCCACCCTGTTCCCCCTTTGCTGCAAGTTAATTTACCCTCAAATCACCTCTGCATTGATAAAACCCCCTCTCCAAACCCCTTTTGCCTATAAAAACCTTTGCAAAGGTTAATACCCGCCTCTGGCACGTTCCCCAATCCTACCACATTATTGGTTAAGCGAAAACATTTGAAAAACCCATAAAAACCCACAAACTTTAATCTTTTCCGCCCGCAGTATGAAGCGCGCATCTTTCTCCTCCGCCAGCCGTCGGATCAAGCCCATCAGATCCGACGGTCCACATTAATATCGGAGCGCATCCTATGGCGGCACTTTAACCTCCGAGAAAGTGACGTTGCGCCTTGTCACGCCTCCTCCACGCGTCAATCGTTCAACCATCTCGGAGCCGAGTCTGACAGCTTCTGCGCCGTACCTAAACCGCCCCGAGAAACCGCGGCGGTTAAGGCCTTAACCGTGACCACTGCAGTTTGACTGCCACCTACCCGTCGCTGACTCGCCGCCACGTCCTTATCTGCTCGTACCTGCCTTTGTCAGTGGTCCACCTCACTGCTGACTGGGTTGCCACCTCACCGCCCCTTTGACCAGTCACCCACTGCCACGTCGCCCGATGACGTCAGCAGAAAAAAGCGCCAAATTGGTAAAATAACCCATATTTACCAATTTTCCCGTGTTTTTTACCACTTTCACTGTTATTACTGTTGGACGCTCTGCATGACCGTTTGCACTCTAATTTTCGCCAACCAGTCTATTAGCCCGGGCGACCTCCTCAAGCAGCAACTGTGCACCTTTGCTTCAACCTCTGCTCATCGAATTACAGGTATTTAGACCGTTTCGCCCTCCATACGACCTTCATTAAGCTTGAAATTGCTCAGAGGGATAGTAGAACCATAAAAACGCTATTTGCACCGTTCATTTCCATTTGTTCATCCACCATTGTCATTGTGAGGGCCAAGAAGTACCTGCAGAGCTTTAGAAACCTGCAATTCACATAAAACCACTGTAATTCACCGTTTTCCTGGCAGAGCTCCTAATAGATATAATTCACCCGATTGGAGAGTTCAGTTAGACCACAGAGAAGTTCTGTCACTAGACTCCAGTAGTATTTCAATTGCTATTGAGAGAATTCCCCTTGGATACTCAAAACATCAACTGTTTCCACAGAGAACTGCCTCCAGACTGTGTTTTTACCATTCCACCTGTCCACCTGCAATTCTTGCAACTTGAAGAGCTATGGAGACCCCTATTGCACTCAATATTAAGCCCATCAATGCTCCTCACCAGGAATTAGCATGGAAAGCCCTGGGAGACATGGACTACCAAATGCTGGATTGGTTCCCCATGGGAACCAAGTACAATATTCAAATGTTGAATGAATTAAGAGCCCAGCATCTCAGTGGGGCAGATATCTTGGGGATTTGGGAGTCAAATTTGCCCATATACAACCTTCCCCAAGTCAATCCTATGCCAGAGCTCATTTATAGCTGCCAGGAATGCTATGACCCCAGCCAAAGAGCAGTCATGAGCCCCACAGGCCTAGTCCTGTTCCAGATCACCCCAGAGAGCATAAACCAGATGCTGCGCTTCAAAACAGCCAAGAAATTGACCCCTCTATCCATGCAGAATCTGATTAACAGAGGGATCAAGCTGTCCAGTGACCAGATTGTCAAAATCAACCAACTGTTTGTCACACCAGGCTCTGAAACAGTCAGAACCCCTCCTATTGGGTACCAATATCTAAATGAGTTGGGCAGAATGTTGGTGGATCTAATTGGCTATGTCCTAGGATTCAGGGGGTTGGAAGATGTAGATGACAGCATAATGGCAATGCTGTCTATATTTGCCCCTGGTAAGCCTCCAGCTGTGCAGTATGATTATGCAACTTACATAGCAGAGAAAATCCATGAGCAGTTCATGAATTTGAAAAGGGAGAGACTGTTCAGGTACACCTCCTATATATATCATTTATTCCTTTTCAACCAGCCAGCTACCTTCTCTGTTCCTTTGAGGCCACTCAATGCCCAAGGAAGCCCAAGATCAGTTGTTTTCTGGACCTCTGTTTTTCATTCTACCTCAGTATCACCCTATACATACTGTGAGTTTATTGATTTATTTGTTCATCCAGCCCTAACAGCGCTGCAAGGTACTCCTCCTCCTAGATTAACCGATGAAATGAAGAGGATTCTACATTTGAACAAATCTTACAATATTGGCAACTGGTACTTCTACCAGAACCACACAGTCATTAGGATATATGGCTGTGAATTGAACCCATTTAGGTTGCCAAGGTATGTCCCCATGAGGCTTTTTGCTTTAGAATATTTCAGGCAGTTTGGGAACTCAGATTACCTTCACTTTCAGAGTAGAAACAAGAAGTCACAATTGAAGGTAAGAAACCAGCTAGGTTCCTTCCTATATAACAGGAAAGAGGAAGGGTGGAAAGAGGCAGACAGCATCCTGGAAGGCCTCAGATTGCAGACCAGTTTTGAATGGATTCCCTATGACCCCAATCATTCTATCTCCCTCAGGAGAATTAGATACAAATTGGGCAACTATGCACATAAAAGACAACCTGAAATTGAAAAGTATGCCAATGCACTAGATTGGGAAGAGGGTACACTAGTAGAACAAGTCACTAAGGAAGAATTACTTGAGAAAGAAGCTAGGAATGTGCAAAAAGAAGCTGACTTGGAAACTTGTGGACAGGTGCCCCTCTCCTACAGAAAGCAAATTGGAACAGATGCTAAATCTTCAGCAGCACAGCAGCAAACTACTGAGAAGACACCCCAGGCAGCAAGCAAAGACAAAGGAAAACAGGTGGAACAGCCACCTATATTGACAGAAGAACAAGTTGACACCTTGCTACAGCAGCAAGAAGAAATGGAACAGCAAGAACTGGGGCAGCAACAAGAAGAAGCACAGTCCAGTGAACAGCAGCCCTTGCAGCAGGAAAAGGGGACAGATCTACCTAGTTACACTGAGCAGCAGCCCCAAACAGAGGTGCCTCCCAGGACAGACACCAATGTAGACACCTCAGTCCTCCAAACACCACAGAAGGAGGACTTGACCAGGAAAAGGGAGAGAGAGACCCCCCACACCTCATCCTTCATCAGAGGAGAGAAGAGACAAAGACTGAATGACTCCCAAGAGGAGGACATAGCAGTAAGGCAAGCCATGGGCATGGGCCCACCCAGTGGAGAACTTTCGGCCAGCTCATCTCAGCGTGGACATGACATGACTATGGGAGGAGAGGTCAGCTCCTCCGGTCAACATAGAGAAGGGCAGTCAAGTATAAAGCAGCAATTCATTGACATCAAAAGGAGGAGTGATCCCATAAAAGTGCAGCTGTATAATCACTTGTTAAACCTAGCTCCTAGCAACCAGCAGAGACTCATGTCTGCTTTCGATGTGAGCGAAGGCAAAATGATAATGAGCCACTTCATGCCCACAACTTTGCATCCTCAGTCCACCTCGGACTATCTAAGAACCAACATGGAGGTTCTTGCCAAAGACATACACCCTATGGACAAGATTGAATTACATAAACAAACTGGTGAAATGGTGTATGCCTCCCTGGCAGATGAGACATTGGAGAACTACAAACTAAAGAGCAGCCTGGATAACACAGCTTCTCAGCTGGAATTAGAAAGAGCATCATCACAAGCCAAGGACAATAGAATCAAGTCCTTGGAAGAGGTAATTATAGATATAGGGCATGATCCTAAAGATGTCAAAGGCATCCAAGAACTCCTGAAGATAAGGGATGCAGACATGGCGGCCCTAAGAAAGAAAATCAAACTCCCGGCCACCATCCATCCACAAACAGATGAAGTTGCCCAGCAAAGGCAAGAAAAGGATACTACAGACCTGCTGGTATCCCTATACAAAGAGCTGGTTAGGACTCAAGACCAGCTAGGACAAACTGAAGCTGCAAAGGCAGCACTACAAGAAGCACTGAAGCAAAGAGAAGAGGGCCAACCCTCCCAGCCTCCTCCTGTGATAATAAATCTTGAGGAAGTCCCTCCAAAGACTACTCCTCCTCCTCAGCAAACAGAAGCTACAGCACCAACTACAGCGCCATCCACAGCAACAACAACTACAACATCGGAACAGGCTACTAGTTTAGACATGCAAAAGCTGCAAGCTGAGATCCAAGCCATGGAATCTCAAATGAAAGAGCTGGATGAACTTAAGAAAACCTTGGCTAAAGTAAATGAAAAGTTTGACAAGAGCAAACAGAATGAGGCAGCCAAGGAGAGAGAGGTAAGAGCTCTTAAGAGGAGAATTGCTGAACTAGAGAAAGAGCTTGCACTAGAAAAAGTGACAGCTGAAATGAAAGCAGTGCTATGGAGCAACATTGGGCGGTCCATTGCCAACCAGTGGCAATATATTGAGACCATGGATGAGCAAATGGTGCTCATCACTAAAGCAAACAGAGAAATACAGAGAGCCAGGGCAAGCCTTGGACACATGCCAGAAGCTGCTACTAGGATGATCAATATTCTGAACTATAAGACTAGCTCTCAATTAGCTGTCATGGGAATCACCAACAGGACAGAAACAATTGTTGTAGCCAAAAGAGTCATAACATTGAGGAACTTGGTTGGAACACTGGAGAGGAGGACACAGGATATGCAGACTGAAATCAACAGATTCCTGGAAAAATTCGTGGCACTACAGAACAGAGGCCTCCCCAGCATTTTAAGCAGTGTAGGAAGACTGCTCACCCTAGACAATTACAATAAGAGAATTGATGCCCATGCAGTAGCAGAGATTGCAAAACCGCCCAGCACTTCAGCAGACGCAGGGCCAGCCACCGGGCAGACTATGTATGACAGGGTGGAGAACCTATTTTTCCTCATGAATGAAGTTGAGCATCTGTTTGATACACCACCTAACTTCTTCAAATTCACAGAAGCAGATGAAACTCTAGGGGCAATCTTAGCACACCAACTGCCCACACAGGATGTCTGGAGAAATTTGACACAAACAATTTTGTCGGGCCAGAATCAGTAGCGCTAATTCTCCAGGCAAATGAGCATACATGCGCAGGCACAATTTTGAAGAAAGATATCTACAAGGAAGAGGCAGAGGCTGAGCCAACTCAGCAGGACCATTGACTCACCACAAGCAGCAGTCACAATCACAGGTGACAAGTCCAGGATACAGCGTACAAGCCTTAAAGACAGGTCTTCCAGCATTTATTCAGAATATCTCGACCGACTTAGCTGTTTCCAAAGGCTAAAATATCTTCTGACACAGCATTAAAATGCCTGTACTCTGTAATCAATGCTGTATTAAATTTTGGTCATAATATCTTACGTGGTTGGTAAGAATGTAAAATCTGAGATAACTCAGAACTCAGATATTTTGTAAATCACCGCAAGTATATATTCACCCTTCACAGCAGTTGAAAGGGGTTGATGTAATTTTCTTTTGAGAACTCTCTCTTACTGTAATATTTTCAGAGAAGTAATACAAAGGAAGAATGGAATTTCCAAGGCTTGGTGTACTTTGATGTATTGTGGTGAAAGATGAATGTTACAGGATTCCAGGGTGTTGCATAAAACAATAAGTATTCTCAAATCTCTTTGTTATATGTTTTCGAGTCTTTTGTTCTCTTTTGTTGTTTAAATGTTTTACACTTGATAGCAAGGTGAAAGGATAGTTCCAGGACTTAACCCATGATTACCCTGGACTCAAACTGAGCTATTATACATGTTTTCCTCAGATACAGTGACAGAATTGTAATTCTTAATTGCTGCATTTCAAAACTGTGTCTTTTACTGTGATAGGCATTCTCAGGGATTCAATTTTTGCCCCTGAGACCTCTGTCTTTTCCTCTTAAACCTGTCTGTTGGGAATGTATAAACAATAAGTGAAAATTCTTAAATGCTTTCACTGTTTGTGTTACCTGTTTCCAGTCATTTAATCAAAAAACTGTTCTATTAAGCACTCAAATGGCCTTGTAAGTTCCATCTTTCATCTCAAAGTTTCAAACACATATAGCCACAGACTCCATTGCCCAATGGTACTCAACCTCTCTGAAAACTACATCACTGGAATCTAAAAGGAGTTTCATCAACCAAAACATGAACAAAACCTGTACATAATAGCTAGCCTAAAACCCTATCATAAACAGTTACAAATCATAAAGAGAGAGCCCTCTCTGATCACAGTTTGGCTAGAAACAGTGATCCAAAGATTGGTTAGTGGTTACCCCGGCCGTATTCCCTTGGGAGTCATAGGGAAAAACCTGGGTGTTAACAGGGACATGACTATTTGAAGTGAGGTTGACTTTTATAACTGAGTGTAGGTCGGCTTCAACTATCCACGTCATCTATGTCATCAAGTGTCATCAATGGCAGATGCGAATGGGTGTCAGAGGTTTGGGTATCATAAGCTTTAACATGACATAGCTTGCAAAACTTGTGATATAGGAAAGTTTTGATGCAACGGAAGCGATATTATAGTAAAACATTATGATAAAGCCAATCGGATCCACAACCATATTGACAATCAAAGATTAGGTCTTAACAAAGGTGCCATTTCAAAAGTTTCGATAAAGTGGCGTATGTGATTTGATAATTAAATCGTTAACTTAAATCAATTCAGGTTTGCATATCGGAAATAAGAGAAAATCAAAGGTTATATGATATCTCATATCGGAGATCAGAGGTTTTGAGTGGTGACACAATAAAAACATCAGTATGATATTTCTCCGATAGGCTTTTATTATATGCATTGTGTTATATATGATCTCCATTGTCATGTCTTCAACTATGTCATCATATCACTCCATGTTATCATATGGTCCTCCATATAATCATGTGGTCTCCAACCATTTCTGTTAAAATTGGAAACTAGGGCCAAACTCCATGTGGGTCAGCGTATTTATGGCAGTTGATATTTTTATTGGATCCCTCTCGTCGATAGGTGTAGGATTGATCTAAAGATCATCTGATTCCAATAAGTATTTATGAAGTTATGAATTTATTTATGTTATGGACAAATTGTTAAGTCGGCCAACATCTTATATAGGCTCAGAAGCCCAACCGATGTGTCTATTCAACCTCTACGTTTTTAGTATAAATAGAAGAGGATTTGAAGTCATTTGGCAACTCTCTTCAAGTGATCTCCTCTCCACGTCTTGGGTTTTTGGAGAAGGAGATACACTATGGATTACGCTGGCCTAGTATGATGATGCCCTAATGGAGAACGTAGTCATAAATACGCAGGCATATAAGGATGATCTACGTTGTCCAAAAGTTTGATACGCTTGCCCTAAATCTAAACACAGCTATGGAGAAGAAGCCTATACGCAACAAGAAAAGGCTCTTCATTCGGTCTACCATGGATGCAATAGAGACACCTAAAACACAGTCAAAAGGAGACACCTAACACGCAGTCAAAGGAGACCTACTCTCACAGTTATAGAAGAAACAGAACTTCGCATTCCTCTCTGAGATTTCCACGTGAATCTTGTACAGGTATATATTGGAAGGACTAAGGAACAGAACTTGGGTTTTATGTATGAATTAAGGAGCAGACGCAGTCAAAGTATATGGAACCACATACATCAATACGTTGTTCATGAAGAAAGATAATACGTTGCTCATTGAAGACCTAGCCACAGTCATAACCACAGCCGCAGTTATCTAAGGACCTAGCTACGGTCTTTATGATACCCTAACATGCAGTCAAAAGGAACAACCTTGAACGCAGTCAAGGGAGACCCTTATTACGCTATCCAGATGTATTAAATGGAGGCCCTAATACGCTGACCTGTAGCCTAATACATAGGTCATGAACAACATGGAAGTGAAGCCACAGTAATACAAAGTTGTAGGTGACAGCGTGGTAAATCCAAGGCTGTCTATGGAAAGAAACAGTCTTTCTAAGCATATTGGACAGTGTAATACAATAGTGATCTGAAGATGAAAATCTTGGACGAAGGGACTATGTTACACACAACAATCCTGAGATATAGAACTCAGTGTCTTATGACAAGGGCAGCATGATAATCATGATGATGCACATTAGCAAGGGCAACATGATAATCATGCACATTAGCAGGGGCAACATAATCATGATGATGCACATTAGAAAGGGCAACATGATAATCATGCACATTAGCAAGGGCAACATAATGTTGATGATGCACATTAGCAAGGAGCTACATGATGAATGGGCAGCATGATAGATCAGATCATGGGTAGCATGATAAGATCATGGGCAACATGATGTATGGGCAGCATAGTGATCATGAGCAGCATGATGATGCATGATGCAACATGATGGTGCATGATGCAACATGATGGTGCTACACGGTAAGGTGCATATAATGGACGAAAGGCAGCACTACGATAGGTGAAGCCATCACCTTGGAGAATCAGTTGAAGCAGAATGTCTTCAACTGATCTCATTGTTATAGGAGATGATCTATGCTTAGATCTAGATAAGTCAAAGTGTTCACTTCTGCTGTAAATGTACTATCTCTCTCTCTCTCTCTTTCTCTGCTGAACTTTGAAGAACATAAAAGAAGAATTGATCAAAGGTTTCCCCACATTGTGGGGTTTGTCCTGGCTAGCGCCACATCTTGTGTCCTCTTGTCTTGGCTTGTCTTCTGTGATTTATATTTATGTTCTATCTGCAGTTTATCTTAATGCTGATGTGATTGCTAATTGTGAAAATTTAAATAAATTACTCTAGCATAGAACATACCTCAACTTAAAATTTTCATTATATATAGTCATCTAAGTCATCAATTTATTAAATGTTTAGGTTAAGGATTTTTCACAGGAGGAAGGATATCATGTTTCCACAACAAGGATAGTTCTAGGGTTTGTGTATTGGACACATAATTGACACTCAAAGACTAGATCACTATGAACATCAATCTTCATGTTTTAGAGCATCATGGGCATTGTTATAGAAATTTTTGGGCACTGCAACCCAAATCATATATGTCCATAAACCAAGGGCTTCTGAGTCCCTAAAAGTGTTGTTTCATGCCCTAAAAGAACAAGGTTAGCTGATTACATCATCTCCCAGAAGTTCTCCACAGAAAACTGCTCAGAACTGGTCAAAACTGGACCATATAGGTTGCTCAGTGCTAAGGGTGCGTTGCATCTCACCTGCCCAGTGTAAAAGGTGCGATGCATACTGGAAATCCCTTCTGTAGGGTGCGATGGGCGAGAATGGACAAATGGCGGAGACAGTTTGTGAGGTGGATGATCATGGAATCTTCCAGAAACTTCTCCTGTGACACTTGCCTCTCTGAATTTGCCCAGGGATGCGTAAGAGATCATCAATCTCCAAGTGGAATCAAGAACTATCAGAGAGAAGACACTAATCAAAATCCCAGAAGCTGACTCACCTCCCTGCAATCATCTATATATGGATCCCTCATCCCAGAGATCCAGGGGGGCTGGAATTTTGTATCTTGTAAGGAAGTGTTGTTGGTTTCCTGGTGGAATATCATAGTGTTGGGTGATCTAAGCTTTTCATGAGGTGAAGAAGGGCTTTCATGCTGGGAGGATGATGCTGGGTCAAATCAATGGGTTGTAATCCTCTCTTCTAATCTTTACATCAATAAAGCTATTCAAGTTTTCCTCCACATTCTTGTATGTCTGATAGTATATGCATTTGTGTCGTCAATATATATCTGGTCCTATATTGTTTATGATTGTAGATCTCTGCACTTTGAAGGTATTATGCTACTTTTACTTTACAAGTACTCTTTGAAATGGAGTGGTCAAGGGAGAAGCAGCAAAGACCTGTCGGTGAGGAGAAGGAACAAGCAAAGAACTGAGTGAAAGATCGAGGTTGGTATTCTTTGATCCTCTCCTATCTACTTCTCATAAAGGAAAACGAAAGTAACTTTAATCTATTTGTTTCTAAGATAGCTACCCGTCTTAGTGGGACTAGCAGCTCTGCATAGACACTAGATTTCCCGATAACAAAATGGCAACTCCACTAGGGAGCGAATAGCTTGTTTGCTTGTTTATACTTGTTTGCTTTATAAACTTATAGACGGAGCCTGAAGTTAAGCCAGCTAGCCTTCGAACTGCATTTGCTATGCAAGTGAAAAGTAGATTAATGCTGCTTCAGTCTATCTCCGGGTTTTGTTTATAAACTGAACAATCGATTTGCAAACATCCTAATTGCCCTAGTGGTGGCTCTAGTAACCTTATTAGATCAGCCCCTGTGATTTCTATTTACTGACTATCATTAGCTCGGCCTAAATCCTTGAACTAAGTTACAAACTGTGACCAAGAACCAAGTTGAAGTCTCGTCCCTGGACCATTGCACTTTCTCCTCTTGGGAATCTGGATGCATCGCACCTCCCGTGTGCAGTAGGTACGCTACATCGCACTTTCCCTGTGTTGCAGGTGTGCTGATCAGATAAGACCTCTTCTGCTTCCAGATTTTGGTTTCTTTGTTCACTCTCTTCAGCTTTATTCAGGAGTTTTGCTATCTGTGATCAATATACCACTGTGGAAACTCCTTCCTTTGCATGATTCCACCTCCATAGTACAAATAATTGTGAATGTTTTTATGTATTGTGCACCATTTACAGTTCTCTTTTACAAAAAGTAGCATAATCAAATTGTCATCTTTTGATTTGGAAGTGTCGCAAGTGTCGTTTTCAGTGAAAGAAAAGAATCATATCGTTCTTGATGGTCGATTATACTGTTACTCTTGTATTTGATTTGAATTAGTGGGTTTTCAAGTGTCGAAAGCAGTTTTCAACTCAAAATCGCAAAGTGTCGTCATTATCTTCCTTTCGTGTTTTGAAGAAAAATTCTTAGTATTGTCGCTTTGAAAAGATAATTCAGATTTGTACTTAGAATTATTCTTGTCATTCACATATTAAGAAGGCTAAAAACAAATACATGCATGTGCATTTTCATTTAGACTGCTTGTTGATTTAGGATAGTGCATCTAGTGTGTGCTCTCTGCTCTATGTTGAAAGAATCTCATTTCTCTTTCCTTAGTAGCTAGGATTTTCATTGCAAGAAGAAGATCAAACGATTGTTTATCATCTTAGATTGCATTTTAGGAATTGTATATCTACATCATGCGGTGAACCTGAAAGGAAAACTTCTTAAGGAAGATCAATTGTAAAATAAATTCAATGAACATAAAAGCGCTTTGGAACCTAATGCACAACATCTAGAAGTCTAGGCTAGAGACGTATTCTGGCGTCATAAAGCCTGGTAACTATCGTTTTCATCGTAGGTTAGGTGATTCCTCCTCTTTGAGACGACAAGTGCCAGTATGGACTTGTGCTCCCACGTACCGTCGAGTATATATTGGGAGACCACAATAGGCTATATCCTCTATCCATAGGAAGCTGTGTCTACCGCCCCATTGATCACAATGCATTGAACACAACATTTGGGAAGATTGACTGTCGTACCATAAAAAGTATTCTGCAGTTTTGCGATTGGTTTGGTAATCCCTCTGTCTAGATTTCTAGAGTAGTCTCTTTTGTTCCCTTTTAGACTCCTTAAAGGAAAAGGTCCATCTGAGCACTTGTCACTTCAGGCTCATTAAAAATCGAAGGCGACTAGAGTCATCTTTTGTTTTTTCTCGACTCTAAAAAATTGAAAAAACAATTTATGTCAAAGCATCTAAAACTTATTTTAATCAGAATAACGTCACTGTTCCCTCGTTGGTCTTAGGTTGAGAAAATGGAGTCCACCAACCAAGGATTTCCCCTTGGAGGAAATCCTGGTCCTTTCTCCTCTTGGGGAGATGTTGGTGCACCTCATATGGCCACATTGTCACTTCCAGGATTGACGATTGGCTTTCCAATATGGCTCTTCTCGACCTTCGTCGTTTAGAATACCATGATTCCTAAACAATCAAGTCAATAACTAGATGATACTAGAGTTACCCCCCAACCTTCTACTTCGTCTGTTTCTCCCTCTCCTCCTTCCTCTTCGCTTGATGAAGCTGGTAAGGCAAAAAATCAAGTAACTAAGAAGGAGAAGAAGGGGAAGGAGAAGAAGGAAAAGAAGAAGAAGGAGCCAAAGGAAAAAATGGGTAACCATGCATCATGTAGAAAAAATCCACACACGACACCGTCCATACCTAAATCTCCATGTGTCATTTGCAAAGGGGACCACTATCATCGAGATTGTCCTTGTATCCCCTGGATCTTAAGGGACTGGTCTCCTTGTTTGCACAATCTGGTGTCATCAACCTTTGACGATCATGTTGAAAGCACACCATCAACTAGTGAAAATGAAGTCTCTGGACAGAAAGGAAGATGTCAATTTCCTTGCAAACTATGCGAAGGCAATCATGCCGTCCACCGTTGTCCCTTCCTGGATCAAGCTAAAAGAGTCTTGGATAACCGTCCCGCTTCACCGATGCGGCTTCCTCCTGGATACAGGAAACTCTTGCCGAGCCCATCGCTAGTTGAAAATCCAACTGACACAACTTTGTGGTCGATCGAAGCATCTAACATTGAAGATAAACCCGCTAAATCCATACCAGACGAAAGTCAAAAGGTTGAGGCAGCAGTCGACCCGATCTTGTCTTCGAAAGGTCCATCTTCAGATGATACAATCACCGAAGAGAATGAGAATGACACCGTTCAAATTCTTTTCATAAAAACAGACTCCGATGAACATGGGGGCAATCTACCCGTTCCTTTACCGCAGGAAGGAAGTTCGTCAGAATCATACCCGGCAATTTATTTGGTCCCACCTCCGAGCAACCTAGTCATTTCCTTCGATTGGAATCTAATAGGCAGACCCCGTTTACCGGCTAGTGTACCATTCCGAATCATTGTTCAAACCTACAAAATGGTCATGGTCGGTACCATCATATATGAGGGAGCTTCTGTGAGTATCCTTTCCTCAACTGCTTGGAAATCGCTTGGTTCACCATCGCTTCTCCCTGAGATGCGGAATCTAACAGGCTTTTATAAAGGAACCAGTCGACTGTTAGAGATCCTTCCAAGTTTGCCTATAACCTTGAGAGGGAAATCCGTGTATCTAAACGTAATGGTAGTCTAAGTACCTTTATATTATAATCTTCTCCTTGGGTGCGACTCTATTTATAGCATGGGAGCCATTGTCTCCTCACTCTTTCGAGTAATGTGTTTTCCGCATGAAGGCCGAGTGGTCCAGCTCATAGACCAGCTTTTGTTCCCCGGCTCACACATAGCTAATAGTCAAATACCATCCCTAAATGGTCTTTTCATGCAAGGAATGTCTCATCAATCTCCAGTCCGTCCACCTGAAGAACACGAGTAATTTAGTGGCCATGACTGAAACCCAGGGGGCATGCACCCTGGTTTGCTTCGGCAGAAAAACTTTAGGTATAGGGTAGGTTTCCGTGGAGGATATATGACTAGTCTGACACACCCATCCATATAGGAAAATTGGATTAGACCGGAATAAGGTACCTCTGTTAGAAGGTAGGCCTTTCCTGACAGAACAAATGTTTTTCCTGCAAATTGAAGGGTAACCTAGAAAAGGTAGGCCTTTCCTGATAGAACAATTGTTTTGTCTGCAAATTGAGGGGTAACCTAGGAATCTCTACTTCGCTATACCTGGGGGCATGCAAACCTTTTGTGCGCAAGTGAAAAGTGACCAGCGTAATGCTAACTCCATAGTTTCGCTAACTTCAACTGCTTAAGTTGGGTGAGTGGTCGAATTGACCGTTTGCCTTCGTAGGGGCCAAATGGCACCGACGAAATAAAGGAAAATTTTTCCTACCCAACCTTAGTAGTTAACTAACCCCTAGGACAGTAGTTGGTCGTTCCTAGCTTGCATGCAAGAGGCAGCGGAGCAAAGTTTCGAATGGTGCAAGCTCCCTAAAAATTGAACCTATCGATGAGACATCCTTATTATATGACTGGCACGAGCAGTTTTTATGTGAAGTTCAAGCTCGTTAAAAATTAAACCTAAGCAATGAGCAAACGTTTCCCCAGAGTTTAAGCTCATTAAAAAATGAACCAACCTCTGGTAAATAACCATTGCGAATGCATTATCATTAGCTTTTTGAGCCCTGGTCGTGTTCTTACCATCACCTCCACTCTGTTTTAGCCGATCATTCGCCTCCATTTGATTGTTTACCCCTTTTGAGGAACAGCTGCAAAGAGTGATTCTGTTAGCCATCCTTGTGACACTGCCATGATTGGAAAATTCCAAACCTTACCTGGAATCAGCTGCTACCTGGAAATATCACTTGTTCCTCAAGAGGCGAGTCTCCTTTAAGCTCTGTTCATCTAACTCGTAAAATATGAAAAGATTGCCGAGCAGTTGGCCTCTCCAGCTTGTTAAAGCTACCGAGAGTGCTATCCCTCCTCTAGATTTTAATCTTTTTGGACTTGATGGATTATTACACAAAAAGATCAAGCGCTTGTCTTGTTCGACTTGTTAAAACTATCGAAAATTCATCCCTTTCGTATTATTTTATACTTTTTCAGACTTAAGGGATTACATGACGAAAAAGGATCACTAGAGTTTCCTTTCCGTCCCTTTTCAGTCTCTCTAAAATTGAAAAAGGACCAAGTTGTCTTTGTCATTAAACTCATTAAAACCAATAGCGACAAACTTGTCCATGCAGACAAGAACGAGTTTCACTGTCGCTAGGCTCGTTCAAACATAGCGATGGGTTTGCCTGAAGGGAAAATTATAGAACAAGCATATGTTATCCTCCTCAAGCTTGATAAAAATAAAGAGGTATTGGTCAGCAATGACTGGGGAAAAGTTGGGAAGAAAACTTGAAGAAACTTTATTGGTAACGGGTCGCTCTTGAACATGACACTTTCGCTCCATCACCATGATTGAGTCAGGTTGGGTTATTCTGTTCACCGACCATATTACCATTGGTCCACCGTACCATCCATCTTTGGGGTTAACGCTACCAATCCATTTCAGTGTCGCCGATATGTTCAAGAGAAGTCGATTAGAGAATTCACCAACCCATCTTGTGTCTCATCCGCTGCAATACCTTTACACTTCATTCTTTCATGACCGCCACCCTGAACCCTGTATCATCAGATCGTTTTCACCTCCAAAAGTCATTTGCTCCATTCCGTTTCGTAGATGTGGGATTCATTAAGGCCCTCCTATGACGGGTCACTTCTTGTCGACATCAGCTCGTTATCCAAGAAGTCGACCTAGGAACAACCCTTTCAGTACTTTGAAGCTTGAATGCCTCAATGGCAAGTTTCTCACTTTCGGCGACAGGTTTACATCAATGGCCTTCGACCGAGAGATTTTGCGTGGTGTTCGACGCCAAGTCCCATTTTCACATCACGTGAATTTTATTGTCATACCTTGAGGGTCATCATCATTATCGGTGATTCCTCTCGCGCCTGTTAACAACTTACATCATTGGCTGGTAATCAGGCGAAGTCTTTCCATGTTCGACTCCAGAACATTTTTCACATGGATTGACTTGTACTTCGAGCGAAGATTGGACGAGTTTGAAGACCCCGGATCGAGTTTCATCCATCCGGTCTATGATATATTCAGGAAAATAAAGATATCAAATGTACATCATTGCTGCACAGATGATCATCCGAATCAAAGGATGATGGATCTATCAGAATCATCAGTCTGCCACACAGACGGTTGTCTGTCCTATGTACATGAAAACGAATTTATAAAGTTGAGCATTGGAATTCCCGCCTCAGCTAGATCATGAAAATGTTATGAAGATAATGTATTGTATTGTATCTTATTACAGGTCTCCTTCCAGTTCGAAAAACCTCGGATCTTCATGATAAAGCATTTCACCCGACATCAAAAGATTAACGACCTCATGCTTTAGGGGGCAACTGTTATAGACATTTTTGGGCACTACAACCACAATCATATATGTCCATAAACAAAGGGCTTCTGAGTCCCTAAAAGTTTTGTTTCATGCCCTAAAGGAACAAGGTCAGCTGATTACATCATTTCCCAGAAGTTCTCCACAGAAAACTGCTCAAAACTGGTCAAAACTGGACCATACAGGTTGCTCAGTGCTAAGGGTGTGATGCATCTCACTTGGCCAGTGTAAAAGGTGCGCTTCATACTGGAAAGCCCTTTTGTAGGGTGCGATGGGCAAGAATGGACAAATGGCAGGGACAGTTTGCAAGGTGGATGATCATGGAATCTTCTAGAAACTTCTCCTGTGACACTTGCCTCTCTAAATTTGCCCAGGGATGAGTAAGAGATCATCAATCTCCAAGTGGAATCAAGAAATATTAGAGAGAAGGCACTAATCAAAATCCCAGAAGCTGACTCACCTCCCTGCAATCATCTATATATGGATCCCTCATCCCAGAGATCCAGGGGGGCTGGAATTTTGTATCTTGTAAGGAAGTGTTGTTGGTTTCATGGTGGAATATCATAGTGTTGGGTGATCTAAGCTTTTCATGAGGTGAAGAAGGGCTTTCATGCTGGGTGGATGACGCTGGGTTAGATCAATGGGTTGTAATCCTCTCTTCTAATCTTTACATCAATAAAGCTATTCAAGTTTTCCTCCACATTCTTGTATGTCTGATAGTATATGCATTTGTGTCGTCAATATATATCTGGTCCTATATTGTTTATGATTGTAGATCTCTGCACTTTGAAGGTATTATGCTGCTTTGACTTTACAGGTACTCTTTGAAACAGAGTGGTCAAGGGAGAAGTGGCAAAGACCTGTTAGTGAGGAGAAGGAACAAGCAAAGAACCGAGTGAAAGATCGAGGTTGGTATTCTTTGGTCCTCTCCTATCTACTTCTCATAAAGGAAAATGAAAAAACAATAATCTATTTGTTTCTAAGATAGATACCCGTCTTAGTGGGACTAGCATCTCTGCATAGAAACTAGATTTCCCGATAACAGGCATCTTAGACTAGACTTCTTCATTAGTTTCTTGACATCTCCATAATGTAAGAGAAACCTTAGCACCTGGGGATTGCATGAGGTTCAATGAAATCACAAGAATATTTTCCATCTCCAATAATCCTATATTGAAATCAATGAAAACCTTGACTAACAAAAGGAACACACGAGCGAAATGACATCACAAGCTAAGATGCAGAATAGTCCAAAAATTAAAGTGATGAGTTAATAAAACAACACACATTTAACAAGATTCATACAAATGCATACAAAGCATTTCATAATAAAATGTGTAAGTTAAATACCATACATTGCCAATACAACAAGAGAAGTCCTTCTATATTAATAACATATGCATGAAAGTGTGTTGGCTCTAGTTTTATTATTATAAATGAAAGTTCCATCCATACATACACCATTGATGACCACTAGCCCCAATAGTGGAACATTACAGTCAAGCACACCTACTCCTCCAAAGAAGTATACTCACTCTACACTATGGAGAATCCAAGGCTCTTCACAATACTCCTAAGCCTTTTCGAAGCCTAAGCCTAGTCAAAATCTTGGCTCCAAAAAGCTTGTTACATGTTACGAGGTTATATTTATAACAAGATGGGGGTGACTCTTCAACTCCCCCTTTGTGACCTTTGGACTACCTTCATGACTCTTCAACTTCTTCACCAGATGACAAATTACATTACATCATGAATTTTTATATTCCAATATTGACACTTGGAATTTCACTTATAATATAATTACAAATAATATTACATTTTCCACATGTACCCATATAAGACAAAGTAGGGTAGAGACAGCCTAACAAGACACAACACTATGATTCCGAAGTTTGGGGAAAGTCAAACTTGACAACCTCAACTTGGTGCTTCTCGGTCACATATTGGTGCTAAGCTTGGTATTGTGTGATGGTGACCCCAAATTGATTAACGGTGTATTTCTGAAAGGGGACTCTAGCCTCCATGGCATCTGGATACATTGTCTTGGAACCTATATCCAACTCGTTCTGAAGCATGAGCAACATTGTCTTGACTTTGATAGAACCACCGATGTATTTCTGCATGTTATGTGTGTTCATATCCAAGTCTTCCTTGGTGGTTTCTCGTCTTAGCTACTTCAAGTACTCATCGATCTCCAGTTGGACCTGGTTCTTAGGTTTAGCATCGATGAGGGAACCAATTGATGGGATTTGGTGCTTTCTCACCATGGAATCCAAACTATTATGAAACCGCACATATGATGCCTATATGTTGTTGATGAATGAGGCAAGTTGCTCATTGTTTTGGATCAACATTCGAACCTTCACTTTCTCCAGCTCTACCTATGGCTTCATCTTCTTCTCTAAGTCAAGCGGGGCCCCTTTGTACTGCATTGTCCACTCTTGTACATGGGCGATGGAAACATATATGTTTTTGAGAGTTTGAACAAACTCTTTGCTCCACTTTTGTATGTCATGCAAATGGCCAACAACCTTATGCATGGTGACAAATCCATCATAGAGCTTCCCCATGGTGTCTCCAAGTGATGATACTTTAGCAAGTACTGCTTTCCTCATCTCCCCTAATGCGGAAACTACATACTGCATAATTTGTTGGAGTTGTTCTGCATCTTGCTTGGAAGCTTGCAAGTTCTTTTCCAGTTGCTCATTCTTGGTCATCATATAATTAACATTTGAGCTTGTTTCTCATGCATAGGCCAAGCTTTCTTTGGCAATGGTAGTTGGATGTTTCTTAGTGTCTGACACTATCACCCTTTCCTTGATGAATGTAGGTGATGTGTGATCATCCCGAAAGTGCTTCCTCCATGCTTGTACAATCCTCTTTTGGAACTCATCGAATGATATATTGTACACATCCATAACCAGATCATACTCAAGGAGAACAACATTTCCTTGCTCGCTCGGGAATAGCTCTACTACTAGAGGTGGTGTAGACTGAGGGATGACTTGCAGTGCTCTCGGCATTAGGTCAACATCTTCATTTTGTGGCTCCCATTCCAACTCCATTTTTTTCACTTCAATCAATTGCTCAATCTGCTGAGCAAGCTCCCGATCCTGCATCTTCTCACCTTCCTACTTTGCAGCTGGTTGTTCCAACTCTTCAACCTGTATGGGCGTTGTTTCTTTTAAAATCGCACCTTTCCTTTTTTCTTCTTCCTTCTTTTGCGTCTCTTCTAGTTCTCCCCTCCTTAACTCTTGTTCTTCCTTCGTCTTCTTCTCTATCTCATGCAACTTCATTTCTGCTTCCTGTAGCCTCTACTTTTCTCTCTTCCTTCACTCTGCTCTCTTGGTCTGCTACTCCCTATTTGCTTCTGCTTCCAAATATTCCTTCTCAAGGGTAGGATCTACCTTCATCTTGCAGATTTTCTCTCCCTCTTAATTGTCAGAAATGTTCCTCTTTCCCTTGTCTTGCACTAGATTGTTGCCTTCTGTTGTTGTTGTTGTTGCTTCCGAAGCTGCTGATGTATATAGAGGAGCCTTCCAAGTTCTTGCTATACTAACTAGCTCATTGGGTCTAGAGGCATTGTATCAGGTTCTCCAAGTGTCCTCCTCTTGCCAATAAAATGTATCGTGGATCCATGGAAAGTACACTTACGTACAGTGGTCCTTGCAAATATTGTGAGAATCATATGGATTAAAGTCCTTGGTGTTGAACTCGAATTTGACTATTTCCTTAGCCTTAGCATCTACATCTTTCAAGCTCTTAATCTTGTATAATATGATCTGCAAATGAAGAGCATGCCATGTTGCTTTCCTCTTCCTATGTAGTCCTGCTGACAACCTTGTAGCGAGGTGGTATGAAACTTCTTGCATGATCAGTTTGTCAGTGGAATACCTTGATAGCACATGTGGAGGCTTATTTCCACCAAACACTCTGATGAAGGTGCCACTCAGTGAGGCATACCAATCTGCAATGTCTACTATGACCTCCATTCTTATTGGGACATGGAAGGTGGATCCTGCTCAAAGATAAGCTTGTATAACAAGATGATAAAGTGGTCAATTAGCCTTACAATCTCTCCTCAATAGTTTTAATTGGAAAGAAACTTGTAATAGATGTTCACGATAGTCTCTTGTGGTGTCCATGTCCAGTTCATGCCAGGGAACAACTGATGTGCACAGATTGCATCTAGTAAGTATGCGGACATGTAAAATATTTCTTTCTCATTATTGGGTGGATTCTTAGCCTTAGCTACATGGGACTTCAACTGTTCAACCAAAAAATCTAATCAGGTGAATGGCCTCCCATCATTCACCAACTAGTCCAGTAAGACTGTGTACCCTTCAAGAAAGGTTTTTATGCTCTCTTGACCATATATTTTGCAAGAAAAGATGATCAAGAATTGGTAAGCCTTCCTGAGGTACTTTGTCTTGTAAACATGGGTGGGTGTTTGTTTAAACTTCGATGGCTCTTTCACCCTGTGCTTAACAATGTCTCTTGTATTCACATAGCTATGGGTGGCATAGAAGAGTGAGTCCATGTGATTCACCTGCTTGGGAAAATAATACATCTGTTGAAAGTCTTCTGCCATGAAGGTGGCATGCTTATTCCCATTGGCATTGCTCAATGTCATAGTATGTTCATCTGTATGTGAGACAATCCAGTTGATGATGTCCGCACACAAGAAGGTGCGGTACCTGCATGCTACCTTATAATCCTGATTGTTGGATACTAACATGTACCTGCTAGTCTTCCAGATCTGCCTCAAAGTCTTTTGCAAAGATTTATTTGATCTGTTGTCATGTTAGTATTATTCCTTTCTCAATAAAAAACTGAGTATCTACATAAACTATTAGATCAACTGATATCTTCTCAACTACTTCCCTAGTATTGCTTTCGACAGTTTCCTTTGATGCAACTCTCTTGGATGCCATGTAACTGTGACTGTTGGAGAGATGCTCAACAACTGCTGTAGTTGTGGGATAGAGAGGACACTCATGGTAAGAAAATGTCAGCTTAAAGCTAAACAAGTTCAAGAAGAAATTCAGACTCTTGATGGGAAGGATTGCGTGTTCTTTACTAACAAGGGTGACTGACTGACTGTGGGAACTATGCATTGCGCCATCCTAATAGTCAGTGTGGAAGCTTGATGACTAGAACTGCGCAATGCATAGTTCAATTTGGGCCAAACCCTGGAGAGGCTGCACATTGTGCAGTCTCAGTGACCAAGTTGGGAGATTGGCTCCTGAAACTGCATAGTGCATAGTTGGAGCCAGCCTAGGCCATGGTTTGCACAATTCCAGAGGCCAAGGTAGAGGCTTAAGTCTTCATTAATGTAAGCTATGCATGGTGCGATCCAAATAAGGGGAACCCAGATCTACCCAAGGGAATGTAAAAAACAAGAAGATTTGAAAGATGGTGTGAATTTGAGTGAAAATCTGACTAAGTGTAGATGCATGCATGCAAAACACGTGCAACAATTTATAAACACGTGCAACAATTTATTAAACTGAAGGAAAACGAAGCATGTGAGGAGAGTTTCCGCAACAGCGACCATTGGTGCAAAAATGGGAAAACTCATGTGACACTTGTGAAAGGCAATCTATAACTTGAAACAACACTTCTATGAGTTAAAACAAGTTAAAACGCTAATAATCATGCAAAGAAATAAGTGAAACAACACTCATAAGCCAAACAACAAAAAGCGACAGAAAAAGTGACAAAAGATGACGAAAGAAAAACTCACTCGAAAAAGTGTTGACGATCGCACCAAAGGTTCCTTGATCTCCTTAGGAATGTTAGAGATCTAAGATCGAATGTGAAAATGAGCTCTAGCAATGTCCATTAAATAGATTTGTACAAATTAGGGTTTATGACGCGCATGCCTAAAATCAAGGAAAAAGAAACACTTGTCGAAAGTTTCTAAAAATAACACAAGTTCCTCCTTTGGGATGCTAAAAATAGATCCCTATTTTTTAGAGATAATTTTTTTTTTTCCTTTTTTTGTTCTTTCTTCTGGGAAAATTTTCCAGGCACACTGTCGAGAAAGACAATGCAGTTCCTGGAACTAGGAAACTTTCTGGCTCATTTCACTGTGTAGTTTCTGAGCTCAGTGAGGGTTGCACAATTTCTGGGCTCAGTGCTAGGTTTCCCCCTCATGAATGCACATTTCTAGTGCTCAAGGCTCACTGGTTGCCAGGATTGCACAATTCCCAATAGCAAGGCCAGTTGCCCTAAAGAATTGTGCGGTTTTTGGGGCAAACCTAGAACCGTTGTGGGACCAAGTCAAGAGATCAACTTGTGGGTTAGGAAATCAACTAAGCGAACACAAGTGAGACTAAAATGATAAATCTGAGTTGAAGCACAAATAACTAGAACAGTGCGAGATAATCTACTGAGCTTTAGAAGGAAGGATCCAAAATTGAAGCATAGGCAAAGTTTTGGAGGGTGGTTTGTAGAACTCTAGCTCTCTATATAGACCTTTTCTAGAAGTGTTGTTTAGTTCTTCAATTATCATAGCTCCATCACTTAGCTTGAGTTAAAGATGGAGTCCCCACCATTCTCTTTATTGGCAACACACATACCAAGCCAAGTCAAACTAAGTTTTTTCGATTGGGGATGAGGGGTATATAGATGCACAAGTAAAATAAGTTGTCAGGGTTTTAGTTTGATCTCTGGTGTTGCTCTGCTGCTAGAAGACCTGGACAGTACCCCGATGGAGTCACTTTAGGAACACAAACATTGTTTTTCTGCCAACGAGCCTAGACAGTACCCCAACGGAGTTACTTGCTTCACCTCTCTGCGTAGGAAGCCTGTCTCTTCTTTCTCCCTTTATTTCATTTTTTCATTTTTTTTCATTTTTTATTTTCAAATGATTGTGCATAAGAACTTATTTATTTCATGAGGTAGAAGAGGGAACCCGGCTTATTCAGATAAAAAGAGGTTGTCCCTTTAGAGGAGGATATTTATATATACCTCTGACATACTTGTTAAGTTTTTCCCCCTCTCCTTACTCTACTCAACTTAGTTAACAAGGGTTAACTGAAAATATAAAACTGATCAGAGTAGGTGGTACTAGTTAAGAGTGCAAGCATCGTGATTTCACCATGCCTCCCTTTGAAAATAACATATTTTCCATCAGGATATCATCGAATATAAGAAATCCAAGATTCACATAAAGAGAGGGAATAAACAGATAACCAAGTGTTGATAGAAGTACAAGTTCCTCATGGTCTTCACCCTTCTTGTCTAAGAATCCAATCATGGTTTTATGTGAAAACTATCCTACATGTTCAAAAGAAAAAAAACAAAGGAAAGAAGTTGGTTAAGAAAAATAAAGAAAATCAAGAAACAAACAAGAAAAGAAAAACTACTACTCCTACTCCTAACCTAAGCAGAACATGGGATGAGTCATGTAAAGTGATACTTCCAATGTAGCCATTGGCGCATTGATTGGCCCATGTGGGTGAGGGAATGTTGGTCAACAAAGATATACAGGAAAACCAACAAACAAGAAAGATAAAAAAATGCTACCCAAAACGTTCGAAGTTTGAATGCATCCGCATAAAAGTAACAATGAAAGGCACATGAAAGGCACTTTGCGGATGTACCATGGTGTCCCAACACACTATGAGTGGAACAGGCATGTACACACTTTCGAACTTGATAGACAAGAAAACATGAAGAAAGAGGAAAACTTTAGTTTTGCAATAATGCTTGCTACATACAACTCCTCCAACGATTAAGCGATAGGATCATGTGATACAGATGGAGGATGAGAAGATGGTATGATAGATTTATTTTCAATGTGGACAACAGAGTGATTAGTAGCCTAGAGAGATTCAAAACATTCATGATCCGAAGTGGAACTGACCTCAAGACTATGAGAACCTGACATAACCATTAGCTCGGGCCGAAGTGCCTCAACAACTTGAGGAGGTTCCAATTCATTAGAAAATGGATCATCAAAGACTGATGGCTTAGAAAGATCAATAGTGGACAAATCATAATTGTGATCAAATGAAGGAATGAAAATATCACGACAACCATGATCAGAAAGTTCAAGATCACAAACAGGGGCATCCTCATGATTTGACGAATCGTAAAGAGGGGATGATGAAAAATGAGAAATTTTACCCTCTATGTTTTTGGAATGGTAAGATGAGAGATTGGGAGGATTCGAGAAGATAGATTTGTCCTCTCCGTGTTCAAATGAAAAACTAGAATTCATGTATTTTGTGAATGATAAAAAGTAGAAACATCTGAAAATGGATTTTGAAAGTATGGAACAATAATGACAAAATCGTGGAAGATGTCAACATAAAGCAAGCGAGGTGCAGACGGAAGGATGACATCCTTCACCGTGAGTTCTTGTTCAGACTGCCACACATACTCATCAAAAATGATATCGCAGGTTGGTTTTTCAACAATAACTCCATCCAGACCCTGATTCTCGTGAACATCACATGAGATATACAAGAAAGATGAACACAACACACCAAAATCCGGAGGATCAGAGGGACTGAAGGACAGAGGATGAGGAGATAACACTTCAACATAATCATCGTGGCTATATTCCAAATCTGCACATAAATTCAGAGTAGGTGGGGTAGGAGGAGATGGTGAAAGATCAATAGGTGGATTCCCAACTTCTCCCACCTTGACTTGTGGAGCTAGAGCTATTTTATGAGAAGGAGACGGAGGACCACTTGGGACAACAACCTTTTCTGCTTCAGATTTAGGAGCTCTAACACCGAGGTATGTTGGGAGAGGTTCAAAAGATTATAACTCATGTGGATTTTCCGATACATGAGCAAGATATTGCATTCTTTCATCCAAGAATTTCCAGTCAACTTCATCTTCAGGAAATTCAAACTAGTAATTAACAAAACATTCATGAAAATCTTGAAGAGATTCATCAGGTGATTTTCGCAATTTTTAAATTTTTCTATTAAGGGCTTTTTGATCATAAAGAATGAAAATATGACGTGATTCACCGAAAAACTGATTAAAAGAGTGTATAGAGGTTTTGGGCAATGTGTGGCACCATTGCTTTGTGCGACCTTCGAACATGAGATAAAACAACCCACAAGAAACATCCTTAGACTGGATGTCATGCTTGTCACAAAAACCAAGAAAAGCAACTGCATGCCTGAGCAAGGTTACTCCACCCTCGCCATTATAGTTAATTCTAGAAAAGTCATTCAAAATGCTCGTTGATACTTTGAAATGTGTAGAGTTAGAAAAACATGTCAGGGTTATGATTTGGGAATAAGTCATGAAATATGTGCATAAATTCAAAACAGACTTCAAGGGCTCAGCTTGTCATTTGGCCCTCCTTTTAGCATTAGAAATGTTTATGGTGCTGGTCCTACCAACATTCAAGGGACCTCCTCGATATGAAGTCCCAACTATACCTCACACTGTTTGGAGTAGGAGTCCTAGTAGTGGGTGGTAGTGTAATTCCTTGACCACGATAGCGTGCAGAGATAAGTATGATAACTTTGGGTGAGAGAAAATGTTTTACCCTACGGAGAGTCAAGTGTGATGCATGGTGGTTCCAACACACGAAGGGAAAATGAAGTGTTCCCCTTGGAAGCCTATAATAGTGCATAGCTTGAAAGGAACGCACAAGTGAAATGACATCACAAGCTAAGATGCAAAATAGTCCACAAATTAAAGTGATAAATTAATCCAACAATACGCATTCAACAAGATTCATACAAATTCATACAAAGTAGTTCATAAGAAAATGTGTAAATTAAATAACCTACATTTCCAATACAATAAGAGTAGTACTATATTAACAACATAGGCATGAAAGTGTGTGGGTTGTGGTTTTTTGATTATAAGTGAAATCTCCATCCATACATACACCATTGATGACCACTAGTCCCAATAGTAGAACATTACAGTCAAGAACACCTTCTCCTCCAAAGAAGTATACTCGCTCTACGTTATGGAGAAGCCAAGGCTCTTCACAATACTCCCAAGCCTTTTCTAAACCTAAGCCTAGCCAAAAGCTTGGCTCCCAAAATCCTGTTACATGAGTTATGAGGTTCTATTTATAACAAGAGGGGGGTGACTCTTCAACTCCCCCCTTTGTGACCTTTGGAATATCCTCATGACTCTTCAACTTCTTCACTAGATGAAAAATTACATTACATGATGACATTTTATATTCCAATATTGACACTTGGAATTTCACTTACAATATAATTACAAATAATATTAAATTTTCCACATGTACCCATATAAGGAAAAATAGGGTAGAGACATCATAATAAGACACAACACTATGATTCCAAAGTTTGGGGAGATTCTACCTCGACAACCTCCACTTTGTGCTTCTTGATCACATATTGGTACCAAACTTGGTACTATGTCACACCCCTATGTCAGTGGTAGTCTTTCAGCCACACATAAGCAGGTGCGGCACCACTGTACTTTTTATTTTCACCAATACCCAAGCACACAGACTATGCCTGCTTCAACACTTAACCAATTTCTCTCTAAGTGTTTGATAATGTAGTGGAAATAACATTCATATTATCTTCAATTATGCAGTGAAATCATAAATCATCAATGGTACACAAGTATACACACATATACTTGGGAGGGGAAACCCCTAGTTAAGTTTGCCCGATAATATATAAAATCTTCAAATATAATATTTTACAAGTTTTATCCAAGTCTGTGTAGCCACTTGCACGACTTTCCGATTTTGCCCAGTAGTCGTCCCTGGGTCGTGTAGCCCACTATGCTTCCACTTGTTCACACTACCTCTGCCGAAAACCCCAAGTTCGTCTTTCCCATCTCCATCGTTTGGCCCTACTCAACACTGTCATTCAGCCTAGCCCAACTCATTGTTCAGTCTTTTTAGCGTTGTTGTACAGCCTGCCAAACTCTTCGTTCAATTGTGCCCAATCCTCCATTCAATCGTGCCTAACTCTTTTTTTAGCCTCACCCAACTCATTGTCTGCTCGTCCAACAGTTGTGTAGTGCTACTCGCCGAGTGGGCGCATCACCGAGACCAGTGCCGGTTGCACTGCCTACCCTCACCCTGCATGTGGCATGCCTACTATGCACTGTGTCTACCCGACCTACGACTCGACCCAAGTCTTCACCCTTTGACTTGTTCTTCTTTGCTTCCCTTCACTCGGTTCTCTTCTATGTCTAACTCTATAATGGTTGAGTGGTCTCCAAACTCCATCACACCATCTCCTACTTATAAAACCTTCACTAAGTGCCATTCACCTAAGAGACACGTCGGTTGGGGTTGCCTATGGGTTGGCTTGCCCATGTTAACACTCGGTTGACCTGCCTACCAACACATCACACCCCTTCACATATAAAATTTCATGTCTCTCTCAAGGGTTGGGTTGCCCATCGTGCAATTGACTCTACACGGCCTTCATACTTCACATATCGCTCATCTAGTGCAACCAACCCATTGCATGTCTCCCCCACTGGGTGCCTCTGCATGGTCGCTTTCCCACATTGCACATCAGGCAGGCGCTTGCCCACCGATGTACCTGCTATACGTGTTCGCCCACCCATCGTACATAACTGACCGAGTCGCCTTTAACCGATGGTGGGGTTGCACATAACTAAATGTATCACATCCTAGTCACATTTAACCAAACACTCCATCTAATTCACCTTTAACCGAACGCGGGCACCCATTGCACATCTACGCACACTTGTACTACAGGTTTGGTTTTTTGACTCTCTCAGGCACTCCCGACTCGAATCCCTGACATCCTTCCCCACTCTAAATAAGGTTGTCATCCTCGACAACACCATCATCATCAAAATATCCATAATATCGTAAAGTGTCGCTAGCTCCAACATCCAATGTCCATGCTGCCTAACACTAATCTCCATCACATAAACCTCCATTAAGGCTCATGATTCCAAAACAATGGGAAAGTCTCCTCAATACATGATCAACAACCACACTTGTCACAAACTCCACATGCTGCCCCATCACGGAAGGCTAGTCCCTCCAACTCAAGCTACATGCTATCACTGCAACATATATTGTGTTAATCCATCATGTATCCTCATCATGTGAACCACTATTATGATACTCCAACTCAACTCAAAACACATCTCAGTGCACCATCGTCTCCATGACTCGAACTAGATGGGTGATCAATCCAAAACATCACACCCAAATCATGAAAATGAACCTCCTCATGCCTTCATCAGTCGTTTCTCCAACATCCTGTCACAACATCCACTCAATCAAGAATCCACCCCGTCTCTATCCAAATGTAAAGTAAGCCATATCTAGGTCCATGAAGTAGTCTCCATCTCATCTGCAACATGTTGTCATCAATGCTAATGTCCATGTGTTTCCCATCAATCAACTACATCCATCTAAGCATCATCATCCATGTGTGAGAGGCTTCTCTCGTCAACTTAATCAAGAACTCCTCCCATCAATCCAATTCTCAATGTGACATATCCAGGTCCATGAAGAAACCTCCATCTCATCTGTAATATGCCATCCATCAATAATGTCAAAGGGGCAAGTCTACACCTGCCTCATCATCTCATCCATGTGTTTCCCATGGTCATAGACCAATCAGCCACCATGTCTATAAAAAATGATTAAGTCTCATCAACTCAACCCACGCCCAAGTGCTCCACCAAGGCATCTCCATCGTTGCAAATCCATCCAACTCCAAAGTGTCTCGTCTCTATTATATCCATCAAGTCACTCCTCATGAACAAACCCCATAATGTATCCAAGGTATGCATACCATATTGCATCAAAGTCAAGTATCATCATGACCTCAACTCCTTAATGAACCAAATAATCCAAGACCACCATAATATGAAGTCCTCGTCAGCTGCAACTATCTCAAGTCATCATGAGCTCCCATGACCCATCTCCATCCAACACCTCGACAAGTACACTTGACTCGGTCTCAAGTTCCATCACAAGTTGCCTCTACCCTCTTGTTCGTATGTATACTCTCATAGGCTGCTCATTTCTCCAACCATGGCCTTGTTGTTTGTTGTAGCTTATATTGTGATTTAAGCCTTATTTTTTGTTTTATCACGAAATGAAAGAAAATCAAAAGAAATGAAAAATCAAACCTTTGTTTAAAGGCCATGTAGGTTTAAGAGGCGTGATCAAGCAATAGCTTGATGAGTATGATGAGGTGTGTTGCGGGAAAAAAACAAGTCTAGAGGTTAATTAAAGCTAAACCCCGTAGTTGACCACGACGTGAGCATGGTTGACCACAATGTGTGGCCTAGAATCATTGCGGGGGTTCGTTCTCAATGTAGTTCCCTTATATGCTTTACCCCTGCAAAGTCTAAGAGAATTGAAGTATTTTGTTTGATTTCACACAA
Source organism: Pinus tabuliformis (assembly GCA_031772625.1). Lineage (NCBI taxonomy): Eukaryota > Viridiplantae > Streptophyta > Pinopsida > Pinales > Pinaceae > Pinus > Pinus tabuliformis. The sequence continues at coordinate 871,410,522 of CM062808.1, forward strand.
GATAACTTGAACGGGTTTTGTTTCAGAAATCTGATGCGATGGTGTACCTGCAAGAAGATCTGGGTTGTTGATCTACAAGCCACAGATCCAACGGTAATCACACAAGTTAGCTAGAATGGTTTTGTTTTAGAAATCCGATGCGAAGGTATACTTGCGAGAAGATCTGGGCCGTTGATCGATAAGCCACTAATCCAACGGCAATCGGGCGACAACTTATCGAACATACCAGTATATCAAATGTAGTTCAAGCTTGCTGAAGTCCAGGTTAATATCAGTCGTCCATCTAAAAAGACGGGATCCAACAGATATCGGGCGAAAAAATGATCGGTTTTTAGCGCTAAAGTTCAACCCGATAGATTATTAACTAGTGATATATATTTCCCATCGGGTCCATATGGGAGTCAATGGAGCGCTGAACAGGTGGACTCGATAGGATTTATTTCAAATGAGTTTAAGATCTCATGGGTTCCAGAATATCAGACCGTTGATTGAACTGATGATCGGACGACTCACACATAGCTAAGGTGGACCCGACGAGTTTATGAATCAAATTGTTAAATCTTTTCAGTTCTGTGGCAAACTAATGTTTCACATAAAATAGCCAATTCCACTATTTAAGTGAGATAATCAGAATTAGCGGTGGACGACTAAAACTTCAAAGGAAGGTGATTGGTCGGGCTTTCTTGTGTTTTGACCAATCAAAACGCACTCGATACATACATGAGCCTGGGTTCACGCACGGGATTTCGTCAAAGTTTATTATAATTAAAATGGTTTAATCATTATTAAAGCTTCTACAGAGAAACTCAGTAGCCGAACAATAGAGCCGAAAAGCTAGCAGTTATCATTATTGTCTAACTTTTATTACATCCTGTTATTCTATATTCTTTAGAAGGAGGTGTCTTTTACCCTCTCTGTAATTTTTTGTAATAATTTTTACTCTAGACAGTTAGGAAAATAATTAAGTAGTTTGACAGTTTTGGTGATCACCGTCTTGTAAGGTATAAAAAGAGGTAAATTTAGAAAGAAGGGGTTCGAATTTTGGAGAACCTAGAGACTAAGCTACTGAATTCCTGATACAACTATTGATTAATGAAGAATCATAATTTTTCCATACATTGTTGGGTATGATTTTGTCTTTTCTCTATTATGTGTCATCTTATGTTTTCTTCCTTTGAGTATAGTAATTGAAGTTGCAGGTCTTTATTTGCCTATGTAAATAAAGTTAAATTCCTTAAAGAGCACTCCTATACTTGAAGTTCCCATCTCTACAATTCTTCTAAGTTATAGATAGTAGTTTCTATATAAAACAGCATAGTATCTATAACTTCTCCTAGTGTCACAGATAGTAGATCCTATGTTAAACAACATATTGTCTATGACTTATTCAATCTTTCTTCATTCATCATTTATATTCAACAATCAAATGGAATTTTGATGTTATCATGTCACCTAAGTATTGAGGATCAAGAACCAAATTTCCCAGGTCCTTCATTTGAGAACGCAATATATAATTGAGTGACAAACAAGTGACAATATTTGTAATTATTAATGTCTTAAGCACAATTTCTATACAGCCAGGAAATTGGTTTCTTAAGGTACAACATTAATTGGCATAGTTGTCGGGGAGAGAAGACAAGAGCACTTTTCCCTAGGTTTTCAATATTTTCCTCTGATTGTTCAGTGAGGAGTAAATATTTGGCTGTTTTGAATAAAAGCAATAAAATGTGACTCCACAAGAACAAGAACCACAACCTGCAAAAAAATTGAATAAGAACACTTTTCCCTAGGGTTTATTAAGTTAGAAGTTGATTCTTGAGGTTGACAAGTTTGAGCAGTTGGTTGTACATTCTTACCTATGATCTTCACTTTGAAGTTTTCTTTTCTGGGATTTAATGGCTATCCTTGCATTCTTAGTCAATAAATTTGGCCTGCTAGATTTTACTAGGATCACTGGCTATCCTCATCATATGCCTACATTTCATGAGTGGAATGAGTATCTTCCAAGATTCAGTGGAAATGAATATGAAGAACCAGTTCAACACCTCCAATAGTTTCATGAATGCATGGAGCAGTAGAGCATAATTCATGAAGATGTGAAGATGAAGTTGTTTATGTTTTCTTTGGACCAAGAAGCTAGGGTTTGGTACAAGTCCCTACCTTGTTCAAGCATTTCATCTTTGAAAGATTTCCATTCAGTGTTCAATTCTTTTTGTAGAACTTCTTATGCACACAAGTTTCTTTTTGAAGGTTGTTGTGAATATTATGATTCTAAAGAAATTTTAAAAGCTCATGATAATCCTGCTGAAGAAAATAATGATCATGTTGATAATATATCAAGCATTCAGAGAGGTTATAGCCAAATTAATTATGAGAAAGTCTCTGGAAGCAAAGAACTATCATTTTCTCAAAGTGATGTGGAAAAGTTTATAAATGACTTTTCTTCAATAACCTCACAAGTAGAGAATTGGTTGACTCTGTTCCAAGCAAATCAAGAGAGTATTCAAATGGAGAAAAGTTCAAACATGCATCAAGAATTTTTGCCTAGTAGTCAAGAATAGGGAGAAATAAATGAGGAACAAGAAGAAGGTCTTCAAGTTCATCAGATGGGTGTTGAACATAGAGAAGGAAACCAACAAGTGGGAAATGTTGGACAACAATATATTGAGCCATTTATCATAGCAAAAGAGGCTATCTTATGTAAAAAGAAATTTGATAAAGAGAGTGTATATCATTGCATTGAAGAACACAATGATGCCCATGGATCAGAGGTAAACAATCTATTTGAAGTTGGCCATATGTCATATAGTGATGTGAAAAAATTTCTTTTTCTTCTTGAGGTCACAATTACAAATTATTTTCAATCAAAGCTCAGAGATGAAAAGTGGAGACATAAAAATGGCATAGATCATTTTCTTAAATAAAAATGGCATAGATCATTTTCTTAAAGATGTTGCTAATTGTTCTATTGAGCATATCATCCCAATAGAAGGTCTATTCGAGCAAGAACCTTCATACATAGAGACTTTCTTTTTTGGAGCTGATCAGGACCATATTTTTTCTTATACTTTTGAAGATCCTGTGGCAGATTACATGGAGAAATTTATTAACAGCCTACACATACCATCTTGTGGATATATTCCTAATTTTTGTTGTGAGCTACCCTTATGCATAGTTTATTTTTTGTTGAGGATGAATTGTATTTTCAAAATTCATTGGTAGAATGGTTCTAGATCAGGCACTCAAATGCTAACCTGGTACCATTGGAAGATTGACTTCACCTGATGAAGATCATTCATGCACATAGGTAGGAACCTGTACATAAATAGGCTCAGGTGTTGAGTATTTGGTTTCTAGTTGTAGTTCTTTAGTTTAATTTTAGTGGATAAATAAGGGTGACTGTCCCAGTTCGAAACCGGTTTGCAGAGGTTTCAAACTTCAAGAATTTTGGGTTTTAGTTTTTCAAATTTCAAGGTTTTCAAAGTTTTGGACTCCATGCCCAATTAAGGCTACTGATCTACGATTCTCAGCACCTTGCTATCAAAGCACAATCATCCAATTATTATAGATATCTGAGTGAAATCAGTGTGAAAATGCCATAATATTTAAATTGATTAAGCAATATATGACTCCATGCTCGAGGTGAAGGCACTGATCTTTGGTTCTTAGTGCTTCTATGGAAAAAGCACTATCCCCAGGTGGAGCCAGATTTTGTAGCTTATATTGTGATTTAAGCCTTATTTGCAGTCTTATCACGAAATGAAATAAAAATCAAAAGAAATGAAAAATCAAACCTTTGTTTAGAGGCCATGCAGGTTTAAGAGGTGTGATCAAGCGATAGCTTGATGAGTATGATGAGGTGTGCTATGGGAAAACAAAAACTTTGAAGGTTAGTTAAGGCTCAACCCCACAGTTGACCACAACATGAGCATGGTTTACCACAACGTGTGGCCTAGAATCATTGTGGGGTTTCGTTCTCAATGTAGTTCCCTTATATGCTTTACCCCTGCAAAGTCTAAGAGAATTGAAGCATTTTGTTTGATTTTTCACAAGTTAACTTGAATGGGTTTTGTTTCGGAAATACGATGCGACAGTGTACTTGCGAGAAGATTTGAGCCATTGATCGACAAGCCACAGATCCAACAGTAATCGCACAAGTTAGCTAGAATGGTTTTGTTTCATAAATCCGATGCGAAGGTATCCTTACAAGAAGATTTGGGTCGTTGATCGACAAGCCACTGATCCAATAGCAATCAAGTGACAACTTATCGGACGCGACAGTATATCAAATGTAGTTCAAGCTTGCTGAAGTCTAGGTTAATCTTAGCTGTCCATCAAAAAATACAGGATCCAATGATATCGAGCAAAGAAATGATCGGGTTTTAGTGCTAAATTCGGACCTGATAGATTATTAACTGGTCATATATATTTCCCATCGGGTCCGTATGGGAGTCAATGGAGTGTTGAACAGGAGGACCCGATAGGATTTATTTCAAATGAGTTTAAGATCTCGTGGGTTCCAGAGGATCAAACCGTTGATTGAAAAAATGATTGGATGACTCATGCACAGCTAAGGGGGACCCGATGGGTTTATTAATCAAATTGTTAAATCTTTTCAGTTCTGTGGAAAACTAATGTTTCGCGTAAAATAGCCAATTCCGTTGTTTAAGTGAGACAATCAGAATTAGTGGTGGATTAATAAAACTTCAAAGGAAGATGATTGGTCGGGTTTTCTTGTGTTTTGGCCAATCCAAAAACTCCCGATACATACTCAACATCCAAATAACAGAGTCGAAAAGATAACAATTATCATTATTGTCTAACTTGTAGAAATTTTGAACAATAAACACATATTCAACAGAGATTATCCCGATTATACACGATTGCAGAATACATGCATAATACATAACCTCCTCTATGTTGATCATCAATTTAGCAACATCAAAAGCAATGAAACATCAATCGCATGCACACATTAACACAGTATGTATCCCGGGGAAAGCTTACAGCTGAAAACCCCACACTATCTGTATATTAATGATTGATAACATGTAACATTACATAGTACAATACTCCTCACAAGTATCCAGCACTATCTCCACCTGTTACACACAATACAGCTCAGATCTGATCTCCAAATCTTCTTCGCTGCTTGCATGCCTCCACTGCACAATCCTGCAAGAGAATGAATGAGAATGGTTGATCCAAACTTGTTTTTACCTTGTGAAAGTCACCCACACTGGAAATCACGTGAGCACAAGCTATATTTCACTTGGTATTGGCCCACACTGTGCAATCCTCATTGGCATTACTCAATCCATGCATGTGCAAAATCTCATGCACAACTGATAGCAATCTCAACCTCTAACACCTGTCTCCACTGAACTGTACATGCACTGAGTTAAATGATGTATTCTTTAGTTGCATTGTGAGTTAATAATTAGTGAATTAATTAATAACTAATTCACACAACTCATCACTTAGTCTATTTATCAATTAGACTAAATACAACTAGTTCAACTAAGTCAAACTGAACACAACTCCATTAACTCCACATCCAACTCCACAGAACTCAACCACATGAGTTCTAACTGATGTCATGCATGCAATAGCTCAACTGACTCATAAAGAAAGCGTATTTCCTTCTGACAGCTGCATGTTCCACATCTATAGCTCAAACTGAAGTGCTCCAAGAGAATAAGAAAAAGTTTATAGTCTAAATATTATTATTAGACAATAATATTTGACTTTTCTATTTTTGACTAGCAGTCTAAAAATAGACTTTGATCACTCCTGTTGTGATCCAAAAATAGACTTTGCGCCATAATTTTCCTGCGGGCCCACTTAGTGAAGGCGACTCCTTTCCACTAACCTCCATCATCTTGTTGCCTTCTCAACAAGCATTTCTTGTTGCACACTTTTCAACACTCCCTCTCAACAAGAAAGGCTTCCTCTCAAACTCGATCTTGTAACTCTGGAATGTTCTGCATGCAACACATTTGCCTGGTCCACTTTGCTCCAACAACACTTGGAACAAAAACACTCCCAACTGACCACTTTGTTGGGCTAGGAACATACTATGATGCTGAAGCTCTACCTGCTGCTGACAAGTGCTCCCTCTCTGACATCTGTGCTATTGCAACATCTCCATGCATCTCGCACCATTGCACACCTCTCTGTGCCACCTAGCATTGTGCAAAACACTTGTGCCTCTCACATTGCTGCAGCCTGCATGTTATGTGCTATCTTGGGATTCCCTGCACTGTCGCTCTCTCTGCCGCTCCATCCGTATCTGTCTCTACCCAATCAATCAGTTCCTGCTACTCCACATCATGGCTCCCGTAGCAAGGTCTCATCCAAGAGGTTGGGTACCTCAAGGATCCTGCCCCTCCTCCTTGGGACAATCAATCCACATCACCCCACATCCTACCTCGAGGTATGGCTGCATGTGATCCCTTAGCCCACCTGGCTCGAAGTTTCCCTCTACTTGAGGTCTCTGCATGAGTAGATGTCTCTACTTGATCTCATCTCAGCTTCCCTTGTTGTGGCTGCTCCACAACCTCCTGAAGCTGCTGCACCAATCGTGGCTCCTCCACAATCGTCTGAGACTTCTTCTGGCTCTGCATGTTGAGAGGTAATATATGCTCCCTCTCAACCACCAAGTCTCCATCAGTTGCCTCACTGCTCAAGGCTTTGCATGCATCTTGAACCTCAAGAGCATATAGGTTCTTGACCCGTGAACCAATTTGCTTCACCTGTCTAGTGATGATGTGTCTAAGGAAAACCTTTCCCTTACTGAAGACTACATCATAGCCTCTGTCTTCCAGCATTGTGATAGACACCAAGTTTCTCTTCAGTCCTGGTACATACTTGACATCGGTCAAGGTAAGGCGAGCTCCATGCTCCCTCTGAAAAATAACCATGCCTACACCTAAGATACTATACTTCTCATCATTACCCATCCCTATGAGTATCTGGAGATCTTTCTCCTCCAAAGTACTGAACAAACTTTTGTCACCAGTCATGTGGAAAGAAGCTCCACTGTCAAGAAACCAACCACTTCCCACCATGGATGAAACCATGCATGCGAAAAGTGTGAAGTCCAACTCAAACTGTGAAGCAAGTGAGGCTGCCTCACCTTCAGATCCTTCTCCGGATCCCTTCTTGGACTTCTTCTTTGGGCAATTAGTAGCATAATGGCCCAACTCATGACAACGAAAGCATCACACCTTCGACTTGTCAACCTTCTTCCCATCATTGGAAGAACTGGATTCGAAAAGAGAAACCTTCCCCTTCCCCTTCTTCGCCTTACTCGCTAAGGCACAGTTCTCCTCATCATGCATAGATGAATAACTGTCTCTGGTGTGCCGTGTAATCTCCTCTTGCACAAGATCCGACCAAAGTCTCTCCCATTCTGGCAATTTCTCCCTTCCATTCACCGAGTCTTGGTAGCTATGCCATCTCTTAGGAAGGCCAAGGAGTGCTAGACTCACCATATCCTCATCGTCAACAGTTACCCCCACACTTCCCAGCTCATCCCGGCATTGGGTGAACTTCGTGAGATAGTGGGGCATACGGTCTCCATTCTCACACCTAATGTTTCTGAGTTTATCCTTGAGCGCCAACTTCCTCTGGTCACTCTTGCTTTGGAATAATTCTATCAACGTTTTCCACATCAAATATGGAGAAGCCTTTCCATGGAGGCTGGACACAATGTGATCCCTCACACCCTCCAACAGAATCCTTTGACACTTTGTTGTCTTCTTTTGCCAATCCCCGACTTGAGCAGCATCAGTAGGTTTTGGGACATCCGCATCTATGAACTCCTTCAACCCATTATCATCTAACACCGCCTCCATCCTATCCTTCCATGCAATATATTTTGATCTGCCCTCAAGGGCATACTCCAATTGCAATCCGTTGAAAGAAATTTCAACTTTGACACCAAGAAAACACTGCTGCAAATTCGAATTCCACCAGCTCAAAAAACTCAACTGCTTCTGATCTAAAATTCGTGAGAAAAAAGTATTTCTCGTACAGAGATCGACTGTATGGGCATTCACCGGATATCTCACCTTCCAAAAGAAGGATGAATCCAGAGGATACCTGGCTCGATCACAGACTCTGCCTGAAGAAATAAAATGTAAACACTTTCTGAATAATAGATCTGATGATCAATGCAGCATTGATATCATGTAGAACTTCTTCTACAAATCAACTCGCTCCGATACCATGTAGAAATTTTGAATAATAAACACATATTCAACAGAGATTATCCCGATTATACACTATTGCGGAATACATGCATAATACATAACCTCCTCTACGTTGATCATCAATTTAGCAGCATCAAAAACAATGAAACATCAATCGCATGCACACATTAACACAGTATGTATCCCTGGGAAAGATTACAACTGAAAACCCCACACTATTTTTATATTAATGATTGATAACATGTAACATTACATAGTACAATACTCCTCACAAGTATCCAGCACTATCTCCACCTGTTACACACAATACAACTCAGATCTGATCTCCAAATCTCCTTCACTGCTTGCCTGCCTCCACTGCACAATCCTACAAGAGAATGAATGAGAATGGCTGATCCAAACTCATTTTTACCTTGTGAAAGTCACCCACACTGGAAATCACATGAGCACAAGCTATATTTCACTCGGTATTGGCCCACACTGTGCAATCCTCATTGGCATTACTCAATCCATGCATGTGCAAAATCTCATGCACAACTGATAGCAATCTCAACCTCTAACACCTGTCTCCACTGAACTGTACATGCACTGAGTTAACTGATGTATTCTTTAGTTGCATTATGAGTTAATAATTAGTGAATTAATTAATAACTAATTCACACAACTCATCACTTAGTCTATTGATCAGTTAGACTAAATACAACTAGTTCAACTAAGTCAAACTGAACACAACTCCATTAACTCCACAGAACTCAACCACATGAGTTCTAACTGATGTCATGCATGCAATAGCTCAACTGACTCATAAAGAAAGCATATTTCCTTCTGACAGCTGCATGTGCCACATTTGTAGCTCAAACTGAAGTGCTCCAAGAGAATAAGATAAGGTTTATAGTCTAAATATTATTATGAGACAATAATATTTGACTTTTCTATTTTTGACTAGCAGTCTAAAAATAGACTTTGATCACTCCTGCTGTGATCCAAAAATAGACTTTGCGCCATAATTTTCCTGTGGGCCCACTTAGTGAAGGCGACTCCTTTCCACTAAGCTCCATCATCTTGTTGCCTTCTCAACAAGCATTTCTTGTTGCACACTTTTCAACATAACTTTCGTTACTTCCTGTTATTCTATATTCTTTAGAAGGAGGTGTCTTTTACCCTTTTTGTAATGTTTTGTAATAATTTTTACTCTAGACAGTTAGGAAAATAATTAAGCAGTTTGACAGTTTTGGTGATCACCAACTATTTTGTAAGGTATAAAAAGAGGTAAATTTAGAAATAAGGGGTTTGAATTTTGGAGAACCTGGAGACTAAGCTATTGAATTCCTGATACAACTGTTGATTAATGAAGACTTAGAATTTTTTCATACGTTGTTGGGTATGATTTTTTCTTTTCTCTCTTATGTGTCATCTTATGTTTTCTTTCTTTGAGTATAGTAATTGAAGCTACAGGTCTTTATTTTCCTATGTAAATAAATTTAAATTCCTTAAAGAGCGCTCCTATACTTGAAGTTCCCATCTCTGCGATTCTTCTAAGTTATAGATAGTAGTTTCAGTATAAAACAACATATTATCTATAACTTCTCCTAGTGTCACAAATAGTAGATCCTATGCTAGACAACTATGAATTATTCAATCTTTCTTCATTCATCATTTATATTCAACAATCAAATGGAATTCTGATGTTATCATGTCACCTAAGTATTGAGGATCAAGAACCAAATTTCCCAGGTCCTTCATTTGAGAACACAATATATAATTGAGTGAAAAACAAGTGACAAACAAGTGACAATATTTGTAATTATTAATGTCTTAAGCACAATTTCTATACAGCCAGGAAATTGGTTTCTTAAGGTACAACATTGTCCAAATGTAAACAACATCCCCATCCGTCCATCTGCAAAATTTCTCCATGTTGCACCAGCAAGTCCATCCGCACAACATCCCTTCCTTGGCACTTCTCCTTCAATGCCCATAAGTGACATCTCTGTGAGTGCTCCTGCATAATGTCCCTGCACAAATTCCGTCATGCTCCATCTATCCAACTCAATTGCTCATGACTTCAGATGTCTATTTTGTTCACTCTAGTAGACCCATCACAACTTCGGTCATCAAATCCTTGCTCTTGTTCAGGTCTCGTGCCCTTGAACACTCTAACCTCATATCATATCACAGGTTCCTTCCATCATTGTTGCCTACCCCACTAAAGGTCCACCAAGACTACTTCTTGGTCTCAACCATGAAGAATTCCACCTAAGTATCATATAATCATAACGTTGGTGTGCCCTTTCTTCAGTCTATCCATGAGTCATGCCGGGCACCTAGCCAATTCTCCACTTGGCTAAGCATGACTCATCCATTGCAAAGCTCATCATGTTCCACCCTTGTCACGGGAATTTGCACCTTCTGCCATAAGGTCACAAATTTCCCCAAAAAGTCCTACAACAACCAATGTTCCTTCCTTCCTCAATGCATAAGGTCTCATCGTAGTCATCCATGGTAAGGTTTTACATCACATTGGCAAACTTCCTTTGCCCATACCTACATATGACCCATCCTCCAGAAGCTCCAATGAAACATAAGTAACATCAATACTTACATTTTCATGAGGTCCCTCCATGTGAATGCCTCCTATCATCAATGTCTGCAATGTGCATGAATCTAGCTCAACTTGGGAAAGTGTCATCGCCCCAATTTCCTCCTCTTTCATTGACACTTCGGCAACACATTCCTCTTTGTATGTGGATTCCTTCTCTTCGTCGTAATTGGTACCTTCATCCTCCTCCATTTCCAAACCAAGTTGAAGAATCTCTCTTTTAATATTTTCTTCCAAGATCTCAAGTTCATCCTGAATTCTCAATCTTTCTTCCTTCATGTGCTTCAACCTGTATAATTTCTGCACAAGTCTCTCACAACACTCTTCCATCTTTTAGCTTGGCCCAAGCTCAATGCTTCACCCTTGCTCAACTATGTCGCACTGCGACCAAATCCTAAGTCTCAAGCTTCAATACCAAATGCAACCACTACTCTCGTATTCTTGCTCCTTCTTCAACCAAAGCCCATTTTCTACAAAGCAAGCTCTGATACCATATGTCACACCCCTATTTTTGTGGTAGTCTTTCAACCACACATAGGTGGGTGTGGCACCACCATACTTTTTATTTTCACCAATACTCAAGAACACGAACTACGCCTACGTCAACACTTAACCAATTTCTCTCTAAGTGTTTCACAATGGAACAGAAATAAATTTGATATTATCTTCTTCAATTATCTTGAATTATGCAGTGGAATCATAAATCATCAATAATACAAAAGTATACACACATATAATTGGGAGGGGAAACTCCCGGTCAAGTTTTCCTAATAAAATATAAAATCTTCAAATATAATATTTTACTAGTTTTATCCAAGTTTGTGCAGCCACTTGCACGCCTTGTTGATTTCACCCGATAGTCATGCCTAGGTCATGTAGCCCACCATGCTACCAATCGTCCGCACTACCTTTGTTATAAACCCTAAGTTCGTGTTGCCCAAATTCATGCAACACTTCGTCGTTCAGACTTCCCAGCTCCACAGTTTGGCCCTACCCAGTACTATCGTTCAGACTGGCCCAGCTCATTGTTCGGTCTTGCTGGCGTTGTCATTTAACCTACCCAACTCTCCATTCAATTATGCCCAATCCTCCATTTAGCCACGCTGAAATCACTGTCTGCCCATCCAACAGCCATGCAATGCTGCCCGCTAAACGGGCACATCACCCAAGTTACTACCAGTGACACTCCATACCCGCGCCCTGCCTACTATGCATTGTGCCTATCTGACCTAAGTCTTCGCCCTTCAGCTTGTTCTTCTTCACTTCCCTTCACTCGGTTCTCTTCTATGTCAAACTTTGCTATGGTTGAGTGGTCTCCAAACTCCATCACACCATCTCCTACTTATATGACCTTCACCAAGTGTCATTCGCTTAAGAGATGCGTCGGTTGGGGCTTCCCATGGGTCGACCTGCCCATGTTAACACTCGATCGACCTGCATACCAACACGTCGCACCTCTTCACATATGCATTGTCGTGTCTCTCTCATGGGTTGGCTTGCCCATCATGAAACCAACTCTACATGGACTTCATACTTCGCATATCACTCTTCCAAGCCATCCAACTTGTTCGCAAATTGGTTCGCCCATCGCATATCTTTCCTACCGGTCACCTCTGCACAGTTGCTTTCCCACATCATACATCAGGCAGGCGCCCGCCCACCGGTGCACCCACTTTAAGTGTTTTCCCACCTGTTCCACATAACTGACTGAGTTGCCTTTAACTGATGACGAGGTCGCACATAACCGAACGTCTCACCTCCTAGTCGCATTTAACTGGACACTCCACTAGAGTCACCTTTAACCGAACACGGGTGCTTGATGCACATCCAGGAACACCCATACTACAGGTTCAATTTTTTTACTCTCTTGGGCGCTCTTGACTCAAAGCCATGACAATAATGTGTGATGGTGTCCCAAAAATGCTTGACGATGTCTTTCTAGAAGTAGACTCTAGCCTCCATGGCATTCGGGTACACTGTCTTGGAACATGTATCCAACTCATTCTAAAGCATGAGCAATATTGTCTTGACTTTGATAAGACCATCGATGTATTTCTGCATGTTATGTGCATTCAGCTCCAAGTCTTCCTTGGTGGCTTCTCATCTTAGCTACTTCAAGTACTCATCATTCTCCATCCATACCTGGTTCTTGGGTTTCTCATCGGTGAGGGAACCAATTGATGGGATCTGGTGCTTTCTCACCATGACATCCAAACTATTGTGCAACCGCACATATGAGGCTTGTATTCTACCAATGAATGAGGCGAGGTCCTCATTGTTTTGGAACAACATTCAAACCTTTGCTTTCTCCAACTCTGCTTGTGGCTTCATCTTCTTCTCTAAGTCAAGCAGGGCCCCTTTGTACCACATTGTCCACTTTTGTACATGGGTGATGGAAGCATGTATGTTTTTGAGATTTTGAGCAAACTCTTTGCTCCCCTACTGTAGGCCATGCAAATGGACAACTGCCTTATGCACGATGAAAAATCCGTCATAGAGCTTCCGCATGGTGTCTCCAAGTGATGATACTTCAGCAAGTACAACTTTCTTCATCTCCCCCATTATGGAAACTACACTTTGCATTTTTTCTCAGAGTTGTTCTGCCTCTTGCATGGCAGCCTACAAGTTCTTTGTGAGTTCCTCATTCTCAACTATGTTATACTTAACATTTGAGCTTGTTGCTTCTGCATAAGCCAAGCTAGCTTCATAAATGGTAGTTGGATGCTTCTTGGTGTCCGACACAATTACCCTTTCCTTAATGAATGCAAGTGATGCATGATCATCCTAAAAGTTCTTCCTCCGTGATTGTACAATCCTCTTTTGGAACTCATCGAATGATAGATTGTACACGTCCATAACCAGGTAATCCTCAAAAGAAAAACATCTTCTTACTTTCTCGGGACTGGCTCTACTGCTGGAGGTGGTGGAAACTAAGGGATGACCTATGGTGCTCTCGACATCAGGTCAACATCTTCATTTTGTGGCTCTTGTTCCAACTCCATGTCTGTCACTTCAATCAATTGCTCAATCTATTGAGAAAACTTCTAATCATGCATCTTCTCACCTTCCTCCTTTGCAGTTGGCTGTTCCAACTCTTCATATTGTATGGGCGCTATTTCCTCTATCATCACATCTTTCCTTTGTTCTTATTCCTTCTTCTTCTTCTCTTCTCATTCTCTCCTCCTTAACTCATATTCTTCCTTCAGATTCTTCTTTGTCTCTTGCAGCTTCAGTTTTGCTTCCTGCAACCTCTACTTTTCTCTCTTCCTCCATTCTTCTCTCCTGATCCACTGCTCCCTCTTTGCTTCTGTTGCTAAATATGCCTTCTCTAGGATAGGATCTACCTTCATCTTGCATCTTTTCTCTCCTGCTTGATTGTCAACAATCTTCCTCTTTCCCTTTTTCTACACTGGATTATTTCCTTTTGCTACTGTTCTTATTGCTTCTAGAGTTGTTGTTGTCTTTAGAGCAACCTTCCAAGCTCCTGTTACATTGATCGGCTCATTGAGTCTGGAGGCATTGTAGAAGTACCTCCAAGGGTCCTCCTCTTGCCAATGAAATGTCATGTGAATCCATGGAAAGTACACTCATGTACAGTTGTCCTTGCAAATACTGTGAGGATCATATGGATTAAATTCCTTGGTGCCGAACTCGAATTTGACTATGTCCTTAGCCTCGAAATCTGCATCTTTCAGGCTCTTAATCTCGTATAATCTGATCCACAAAGGAAGAGTGGGCCATGGCGCTTTCCTCTTCCTATGCAGTCCTACTAACAACCCTATAACGAGGTGCTATGAAACTTATTACATGAGTAATTTGTCGATGACATACCTTGGTAGCACATGTAGAGCTTCTCTCTACCAAACACTTTGATGAAGGTGTCACTCGATGAGGCATACCAATCTGCAATGTCTACTATGGCCTCCATTTATTCTCTGTACATCTAAGGTGGATCTTTCTCAAAGATAAGATTGTATAACATGATGATAAAGTGTCCAATTAGCCTTTCCATCACTCGTCGAAAGTTGTAGTCGGAAAACAACTTGCAATAGATGTTCATGATAGTCTCATTTGGTGTGCATGTCCAATTCATGCCAGGGAACTGCTGTTGTGCACAGATTGCATCCAGTAAGTATGCAAACATGTAAAACCTTGCTTGCTTATTCCTGGGTGGATTCTTAGCCTTAGTTACATCGGACTTCAACTGTTAAGCCAACAAATTCGACCAGTTGAATGGAATCTCGTCATTCACCAACTGGTCTAGTAATACTGCCCACCCTTTAGGAAAGGTTTTTGTGCTCTCTTGACCATATATTTTGCAGGAAAAGATGTTCCTGAGGGACTTTGTCTTGTAAACATTCGTGGGTGTATGTCTAAACTTCGATGGCTCTTTCATTTGGTGCTTGAAAATGTCTCTTGTGTTCATATAGCTATTGGTTGCATAGAAGAGTGATTCCATGCGATTCACTGGCTTGGGAATATGATACATTTGCTAAAAGTCTTCTACCCTGAAGGTGGCAAGATTATTCCCGTTGGAACTAATCAATGTCATTTTTTGTTCATTTGTATGTGGGACAATCCAATTGATGATGTCCACACACGGGAAGGCGGGGTACCTGCATGAAACCTTGTATAACCCTGACTACTAGATACTACCATATACCTATCGGCCTTCTAGATCTGCCTCAAAGTCTTTTACAAAGATGTATTTGATCTATTTTATCTGCTCAACTGCTTCCCCACTACTTCTCTCGACAATTTCCTTTGATGAAGATCTCTTGGATACCATGTTAACTATGATTGCTAGAGAGATGCTCAACAACTGTTGTACCTGTGGGACAGAGAGGACACTCATGGCAATAAAATTTCAACTTAAAGCAAAACAACTTCAAGACGAGTTCAAGAAGCAAGTCAGGCTCTTGATGGGAAGGATTGCATAGTTTTGATTTACAAGGGTGATTGACTGACTGTGGGAACTACGCATTGCACAGTCCTAACAGTCATTGTGGAAGCTTGATGACTGGAACTGTGCAATCGCAGTTCAGTCTGGGCCAAGGCCTAGGAGAGACTGCACAATGTGGCCAAGATGGGAGACTTCCTCCTAGAACTGCATAGTGTGCAGTTGGAGCCAACCCATGAACTGTCATCTTGGAGACTCCTGCAACTTTCCTCTTGGAGACTGCACAATTCCCAACAGCAAGGCTAGTTTCCCTCAAGAATTGCATAGTTTCTAGGGCAAGCCCAAAACTACTAATCGACAAAGTCAAGATATCAGATTGTGGGTTAGGAAATCAATTAAGTAAGTGAACATAAGCCAAACTAAAAGGATAAATCTCAATCAAAGCACGAATACCTAGAAAATTGTGAGATAAGTTTTTAAGGTTTAGAAGGAAGGCTCCAAAATCGAAGCATAGGAAAAATTTTGGAGGGTGGTTGTAGCCGCTACAACAACTTCCCAAATTTTCTTTTCCTCCTTGCCGTTATTGCATATGCTTGTGTTTGTTCATTTGGTTCAACATCATTCTTCACCTTCAATCTAGATTCTTCAATTCTACATAATGACCATAGATCATTGAATGGGGTAGTTTCATTATTTCCATAAATACTTGATACAAGGTTGCCCCATTCATTAGGTAATGCATTGAGCATAATGGTAGTCATTTCACGATCATAAATTAGTTCTCCTAGCTCTTGTATTTGATATCTTACGTGAGATACCCTCATAAGATATGAGGCTACCCCTTCTTCCTTTTATACCTTCATATTGTATAGTTTGGTTCTTAATGATATAATTTCTCGTGTAGTGCTTATAGAGAACAATTCTACCACATTTTCATGGATCTCTTTCATTGTCTTCAACTTTGCTACATAAGCGATGAGAGAATCCTTGATTGACTCAATAAGGATTCTTTTATCCCTTATCTCTCCTTTCATGTACTTTGATATTGCTTGAGATTTCTCTTGAGGAGGTTTAGTGATTGATCCTATGACATATTCACTAACTACATTTTCTATGAGGATCAAATATATTTCTTCTTCCATGCACGATAATTAGATGAGCCAACATGTTTTTTGTTCTTCTTGCATAAAGAAGTCATTCTAGATTGAAACATAAACTATAGAATACTTGTCAAGTGAAGATGCTCCTTTGTTGATGATATCTTCAACTAGATGCCTTCTTGATGATGTTGACTTCCACTACTTCTTTGACAAGTGAAGATGCCTCCTTGATGATTATGGCTTGATGATATTCTTCAAGGATGTTTGAGATGTGATCCTTTCTTCAATGTGAGGGAGAACACTTTGATGATGAAGTTCTCTTTCTTACTTCCGTTGTTTTATGATTGTAGATTGTGTAAACTTCCTAAGAATGCTTCAAGTGTAGATTCCTTATTTGAATGGATGTAGGGTCATTGAGGTCTTCTTCTTCTTCCAAGAGTTTTGATGATGTTATCCTTATGATGTGATGGATAGTCCTCCTTGAAGAATTGATTTCCTTGATCCTCTTCTTGTGCTTGGACCTTATGTATCCTTCTTCAATGGATTTATCTTGAAGCTTCCTTTCCTTGTTGTTGTCAACATGGCTCTGATACCATGTTGAGAAATCTAGGGCAACTAGATTAGCATGATTTCTCTTCTTTGATGACTTCTTGTGACGTTCTTTTAATTAACTTGATGTACTTTTAGTTAGATTATTCTTATATTGATTTATATTGTGTTCTTTATCATAAAAAAACTACCAAATAATGAATACCAATTATTGAGATTGCAACAAGATGATGGAGCTTAGTGAAAAGAGTCGCCTTCACTAAGTGGGCCCGCAGACAAATTATGGCGCAAGTTCTATTTTTGGATCACAGCAGGGATGACCAAAGCAGGAGTGACCACAACAGGGATGATCACAGTAGGAGTGATCACAGCAGGAGTGATCATAGCAGGAGTGATCAAAGTCTCTTTTTAGATTGGCTGTCAAAAATAGAAAAGTCAAATATTATTGTCTCATAATAATATTTGGACTATAAACTTGATCTTATTCTCTTGGATCACTTCAGTTTGAGCTACAGATGTGGCACATGCAGTTGTCAGAAGGAAGTACGCTTTCTTTGTGGGTCAGTTGAGTTGTTGCATGCATGACTTCAGTTAGAACTCAATCAGTTGAGTTTGGTGGAGTTGATTGTGGAGTTGATGGAGTTGTGTTCAGTTTGACTTGGTTAAACTAGTTGTAATTAGTCTAACTGCAAATAGACTAATTATGAGTTGTTAAACTAATTATTAACTCATAATGCAACTATAGAATACATTAGTTAACTCAATTGCATGTTCAGTTCAGTAGGGACAGGTGTTAGAGGATCATATTGCTATCAGTTGTGACTATAATTGTGCATGAGGATTTGCACAATCAAGGGATTGAGTATGCCAATGAGTTTGCCCAAGTATTTGCCCAGTATTATAGCCTCTGCTCATGTCTTTCACAGTGTGAGTGATTCTTTGGAGGTAAATACGAGTTTGTTTAATCCATTCTCATTCATTCTTGAGCAGGTATTGAGTAGTGGATGTAGGCAAGCAGTGGAATAGATTTGGAGATCAGATCTGAGCTGTATTGTGTGTAACAAGTGGAGCTGGTACTGGATTGCTTGTGATAAGCATTGTACTTTGTAATGTTACATGTTCTCAATCATTAATATACAGATAGTGTGGGGTTTTCAGCTGTAAGCTTTCCTCGGGTTACATACTGTGTTAATGTGTGAGTGCTCTTGATGTTTTATTGTTATTGATGCTGCTAAATTGATGATCAACGTAGAGGAGCTTATGTATTGTGTATGTATTCCACAATAGTACATGATCAGGATAATATCTATTGAATATGTGTTAAATTATTCAAAATTTCTACACCAATGAGCCAAGTGGACACATGATATAGGATGCAAGTCAAGGCCAAAACCTCTCCTCTTGAGAGGAAAACCCACAAGAATTCTTCTCTTCTTATAGAATATTCAGATGACAAATTCCAAGACCTATGACCCAAGACCAAGACCCCTCCAAGACCAAGTCAAACATCTTCTTCATGAAATTTCTTCTCACAAATTCAACCCCAAGTAAACCTGCTTGGGAACTTTAGATTTCAACCTCTTCTTCAAAAATTTGACTGCTGCTTCAAAACTACAGTTTATGGCCTCTAGTGCAAAAACCATAGTTAGGCACATGTGAGAAAAGATGGTGAATTTTTACTCCTTTATTCTTCGCTTGTTTTGATATCTTTTACTTGATGACTTGGCCTCCAAACTTTATCTTTTTCACACCTGATTTCCGCCTCCAAGGGGACTACAATTTTCGGTCTTTCTTCTGCAAAAGATCACCTAGTTTCCTTGAATGTGTGAGATGATGCAACCCAAAAATGTCTTGAAAATTATTTTTTTTCTTCCTTTTGTTCTCCTTCTTTCCTCCTTTTAGGTCTCTTTTCCTTCCTTGTACAAACTTCTTGGATGCTCTCTTCAAATGAAGTTGAGCTCCTCTATATAGGCTTCTTGTGAGGTCTAGTTTCTCTTCATGAGGCTAGCTTGTCACTTGTAGGTCGACTTCCCTTCTTGTAAGCTGACTTGTTCTTGGAGGAGAAAATTTGGCACTTTTTCACTTACATAAATTTCTTTTACATGATACAAAGTGCCCAATGAGGTCTTTCATATATGAAAATGACTCAATTGACTTCTTCACTCTATGACAAACCCTAGAAGCACTAAATGGGTGTTTGTCCTGTAAATAAATTGACCTTGAGCATGAAACTCATGCTACAAAAATAATAATAATAATTGTTCTTTATTTCACAATATACAAGAATCAAAAGTACATTTCATATTTATTTAGACCGAACCTAGTTACTTATTTCAACACTCCCTCTTAACTAGGGAGGTATTCATAATACATACAAGGTACTTGGACATTCTCATATTGAATAATTCCCATAAGAAGAGTTGGATTGGTAAGCCATCTCATAAGCTTATATCAGTGCATCTCATCATATCAACCATCATTGTCATATAACAAGACCTTGACTAACAACTCTATCTCTCCACAAGATTAGAGAGCAATGTTTGGGAGACCAATGATTTATAGAAACTTTCATCATTGTCTCTCAAGGAGCATACCCCCTTCGGATGTTCACAAGGTATGTCCTTCTAGGACCATTCTTATCTTGGATTAACACATACTCAAGGAATTTCCTCTTCGATTACTCTTACCTATTGGATGCCCTCTCTCATCCTAAAAAAGTATCAAAATTCAGATGCTTACCCAATCCTCCATTATTTCATCATAGCATGAAGATAATAATGATGTGTCTATCTCTCCCTCTCAACTAGGGATGATCTACTCATTCCTATAAAAGGAATATACCCAAGCTCCCTCTAACCTAGGGACTTGTTACCAACAACTATTTGCTCTTTGGTGGAGATCATGGTACTATCAACTTCTTGTAGGGCTCCTTATTTCAGCATCATCATTTCATGGATGAACTTCCACTTCCTCATCATGTAGCCTTCTTCTTCTATAATTTCCTCGTAGGGCATTGACCATATTCTCCATCACTTTCCTTCAACAAAACATAGTGTTGAACCAATAGTGATGTCATCCTTCTCTTTATCGAAAATATATATTATAGTCCAAATATGGCTATCCTTCATACAACTACCTCATCAAAGTCATGTTTCTTTCAGGATCTTCCATCCAATTTCATGAGTACTAGTTGCATATGACTTTCTACAACCCTTTTTCGGTAGTCCTATTTCAACCCAACTAGATGATTTCTCAAAAATCAAAATGAACATTAAATCAAAGTTTCCTCTTTATGATGGAATTTTGTCATGGCATCAGCTTCTTGCAACATCGACATCCTTCCACATATTGTATGAATCCATCTCCATTACATACATTACCAAGGTTCTCCTTCTCCAATGTACATATCAGGGTCTTCATACATTCCCCATGGAGATGTCATAGCTAATCCTTTTAGTTTATATGTTGATCACTTATCTTATCTTTTCATGAAATATTCTTTCACATTCTTTGCGAATGGCTTCCTCAGGATCTTCTATACATAGTCCCTTCATCATAGGAACCATAGTTTCCAACCACATCATATTCTTGATGAGGTCATATCATGTTGATTTCATCTTGTCAATATGTAGAATAAGTCAAGGTACATTGGATTCATACCTTCATGTATCATTCATTGGAAGAGCCACTTATTATTGAATCATGCTTATGAGATAGAGCATTCAACCATTCTATCTGAAGCTATATGATGACATGACTTTATTTATCAAATATATGCATACCTCTTCCTTCTTTTGGTCATCTAGACTTCCTTCTTAGTAGCTTCCTTTCCTTGCTTGAATATTAAAATACTTCAACAAACTTTATATGTTGCACATCGTAGTCATCATTTCAATATCCTTGTAAACTGTGGATCCCACACTATGTGGAATTTAGACCACCTATGTGACACTTTCTTCTTCTAATTAGAGGTGAACCTTTTAACAAAAATTCCAATGGAGGATCTTGACGATCCTCATTCTGCAAAATGATTCTTGATAATGATGATGAAGAATTTTTTTTTATCTTACTTTTGTATTAGATGACTTTCTCAAACCATATAAACTTCTTACTTCGGTTTTCCTTCTATGCTTCCAATGAAGATGGCATGAGCTACTTCCCTTCGATCATGGTGATTGCAGACGATGCCATTTCAATACTTGCTACAATGCATCCTATCATACTTGTGATGATTTCCATCATGACAACTATCTTCTAGAAACTGAAAAGAACTAAGTATATGATGTTAACTTTAGTCATAGTAGAGGTATTTTACTTCCTCCTTCTTTTACTTCTTCTTTTCATGTTCTTCTACTTATTTGGTGACATGGGCTTCATTCCTTTCCTTTCCCTTCTTGTTTTACTTCTTGAATTTAGTACAATTTCTTTTGAAGTGCCCATATTCATTACACTCATAGCATTGAATCTTAGACATATCAATTTTCTTTTGAAACTTATTTCAAGTCTCAAAGTTCCTAAATTTTATTTTCCTCCTTGCCATTGTTGCATATGCTTGTGTTTGTTCATTTGATCCAACAACATTCTTCTCCTTCAATCTAGATTATTCAATTTTCATAATGATTATAGATCATTGAATGGGGTAGTTTCCTTCTTTCCATAAATACTTGATGCAAAGTGGCCCCATTCATTAGGTAGTGCATTGAGCACAATGTTGGTCATTTCACGATTAGACATTAGTTCTCATAGCTCTTGTAGTTAGTCTCTTATTTGAGATACCCTCATAAGGTATGAGGCTACCCCTTATTCCTTTGAAACCTTCATATTATATAGTTCGGTTATTAATGATATAATTTCTCCTGTAGTGCTTACAAAGAACAATTCTACTAACTTTTCATAGATCTCTTTCGTTGTCTTCAACTTTGCTAAATAAGGGATGAGAGAATCCTTGACTGACTCAATAAGGATTCTTTGAGCCTTTATTTCTCCTTTAATGTAATTTTATAATTCTTGAGATTTCCCTTGAGGAGGTTTAGTGATTTATCCCATGACATATTCACTAACTTCATTCTTTATGAGGATCAAATCTATTCTCTTCTTCCATGCAAGGTAATTTGATGACCCAAGAAGTTTGTTGTTCTCCTTGCAGAAATAAGTCATTGTAGATTGAGACATAAAATACAGAATACTTGTCAAAGTGAAGATGCTCCTTTAACAATGACATCTTCAATTGGATGCCTTCTTGATGATGTTGACTTCCACTACTTCTTTGACAACTGAAAATGCCTCCTTGATGATATTCTTCAAGGATGTTTGAGATGTGATCCTTTCCTCAATGTGAGGGAGGTCACTTTGACAATGAAGCGCTCTTTGTTGCTTTCGTTGGTTGATTATTGTAGAATTTGTAAGCTTCCAGAGATTGCTTAAAGTGTAGAGTCCTTCTTTGAATGGAAGTAGGCTCTTTTAGGTCTTCTTATTCTTTCAAGAGTTTTGATGATGTGTGATGTGATGGATAGTCCTCCTTGAAGATTTGATTTCTTTGATGCTCTCCTTGTGCTTAGAAATTATGTATCCTTGTTCAATGGAGTGATATTCAAGTTGCCTTTCCTTTGTTGTCAACTTGGCTCTGATACTATGTTGAGAAATCTAGGGCAACAAGATTAAGGTGATTTCTCTTCTTTGATAATTGATTGTAATTTTATTTTAATTAATTTGATGTACTTGTAGTTAGCTTCTTCTTATATTGATTATTATAGTGTTCTTTATCATCAACAACTACCAAACAATGAAAATCAATGAGACAAGAGAACACAAGATATAGGTTGCAAGCTAGGGCTAAAACCTCTCCTCTTGAGAGGAAAACCCACAAGAATTCTTCTCTTCTTATAAAATATTCAAATGATGAATTCCAAGACCTATGACCTAAGACCAAGACCCCTCCAAGACCAAGTCAAACCTATTCTTGATGAACTTATTGTTGAAATGTGTAACTAGGTTTGGTCTTCATAAATATGAAATGTATTTTTGATTCTTGTATATTGTAAAGAGAAAGTTATTGTTATTTTTGTAGCATGGGTTTCATGTTCAAAGTATTTTATTTAAATGTAAAGCACCCATTGAGTGTTTCTAGGGTTTCTCCTATATTCAAGAAGTCAAAAGAGTCATTGTCATATGAAGAAGGCCCCATCGGAAAAATTGTAACATGTAAAAATATTTATTTTTATATTTAAAAGTGTCAAAATACCCTCCAAGACTAAGTCAGCTTGGAGGCTAAGAAGTCAGCCTCATTAGGGCAAGTCGTCCTCCTTGGAAGCCTATATATAGGAGGGAACTTGACCTCCTATGGATACTCACTCATCTTCTCATCATCTAAGTGAAGGAGAAGCAGAAGAAGGTGTTGTGGTAAAACACAACCCCCCCACTTTTGACTTGTTCACTTCAAATAATGGGGACCCTTTCTATAAATTTTTGGGCTAAACGTTTTTTAGGATTTTTATTAAGTTAATTACCCCACGATCATCTTAACTTTTCATTTTCTTTAGATTCTTGTTTTGATTTCTTTGTTAAAATCAATTTTTTATAAGCTTTCCATTGATATTTGTTTCGCCTCATTTGGTCAACTGGTTTGTAAATGGCACTCTTTTGAAGTCTAATCAATTATGTCGCCTGGGTTAAAAAATGTGTAATATGTACAATATTCCACTTTTATAATTAAATTAGTTCAATAATGCATTTATTTTAAATATTAACCCCTAGTTAGTTATTAGTAACATTTTTTAATTTTTTTACTTATATAGCCAAATTATGAAGCATCGGGATTTTAGTAATTGACTCAAATTTTCAAATAAATTACTAATTTCGAAAACTGAAAATGTCAAAGTGGCTGTGATTTACATTTTATTAATAAGAAAATAGGTGTAGCTTAGATAAAAAATTATGTCTTAGATAATTTCATAATTTAATTAAACATCATCAAAATCAAACCAAAACAAAAAAACTAATTTTTAACATTAAATTTTAAATTAAATTTATATATATATATAAATATAAATAAATAAATAAAATTATTACATCGCATCGGAATATCGCATCTTGTGTTTCCAATGGATGTATATTTTTTAAAACCGCGATGACCCTTACCTCCTGATCTGCGATTGCAAAGGAGTGAAAGGGTTTGGGGCATTGACCACAGTGTTCATAAAACTTATGTTTTGTTTTGAGTTGTCACTCATACGTGAGTGAAATAGTGGAGTAATAGAGTAGTTTAAATATTAAAATAAAATTTAATATTTAATTTTATATTAAATTAATATATATTATAATTAATTTAATTTAATTTAATTTATATTAGTTAATAAATAATTAATATTTTAATTAGTTAGATTAAGATTAATTAATAAATATTTTATTAATTAATTAGTTTAATTTATGATTAACCATTAAATTAGTATTAATTATCAGATATTTAGAGTTTAATTTAGGATTAAATTTTTTAATTAAAATTTTGATTTTTTAGTCCAGCAACGGAAATTCCAGAATTATGCCAGATTTGACTCATCAACTTTGGAGGCTCATAGATTGAGTTTTACTGGGCCAAATGAGGCCCAGGACAACTCATTGGAAAGATAAAACCAAAGAGAACATTTCCAAGGAGGTTTCACTAACAGATTTGGTTATTTATTGGGTAAAAAATCATACATAAGATCAAACTTCGAATCTTTAAAACAAAATCAATTTTCTAAGTTTTATTTTCTGCATTTTCATTTGTCCAAGCCTCTTCTGAATGCAGATCCATTCGTCAATGATATCCTTGGCCAATTAAACCATCTCAAGCAGCAATAGAAATGTTATATTTTATTTTCAATTATTTAATTAATTGCATTTGATTGGATTTGTTTTAATATCAGAAATGACATTTTGATTTTATTATTGCATCTTAATTTATTTTGATTTCTTTTTGCAAGAAAACAGTAGAAGTGATATGGAGAAAAAGATCTCAATCAATTAGAATGCTTCAGCAATAAAAAATGAGAATTTTGAGCAAATAAAATTGATTGGACAGATTTTTCTTCAACAAACTTTCCTCTCAAAAATGCCTTTGGAAATATTATAAATGGCAAATTGCAGAATGTACAAAGGGATGCTCTCCTCTACAATTTTGAAATTCTAAAAGCACTTTTGTGATAGGGATTTAGAATTGTAGGTGGGAGGAGCGGAATCTCAGATCTGGAGATTATTGAGGTTTTTCTTTTACATTCTGAATTATGTATAGTGAATAGAGTTTGCATTATTGTAGCTCTGGTTTTGAAGGCAAAAGCTCAGACATTGTAAAGGACTATTAGAGACCGGAGCTGGAGAAATGGATTCAATAAATTAGTATTTTGAAAACTATTGTTTTAAATGCTGGTTTTATTTTATGATGACAAAATTGTGTCAATTTACTTACATATTTGTGCACTTTTGTCGGTAGGGTAATTTGTCTCTATTTTATGTTATTATTTATCTCTACTCTTATGCATTAAATTATGATTTCTGAGTAACTATTTACTCAAAAATCTATCTTATAAAACTGATTTGTTGAATAGTGATACGTTCAGAACTTCTTCCGCATATTATTGTTTAATAATTCAAGTTACTGATTAAATGATCAAAATTATTTTGAGAACTTCTTCTTGAGCGTTGTTAATTGATTATTTTAGTTAATAGGTCTCAATAGGATGTGTATTGGTATCCATAATGTTAGTTAATTGAACTAATTCATTAACTTGATATTCATTATAAGCCAGACATATTTAAATCCTAATACTTTAAATATCTTGCTCTTGGTTGGGTTAGATCTATATCTACCTAATTGATATAGGATTAAGATAGTTCATTTTGCTTGCATCTTAGCATAAGTTTTCTTTTAGATTAATTTCTACATTTTTTTTAAGTCCTCTTCCCAAAGAGGCAAACTCTAGTATTGGATTGGCTGAGCCCTAAATCAGCTTAAGGATCATTTTCTTCCCTGATTAGCAAGAGGGTTGATCTGATGTCTATTCTCCATTGGTGAATGAAAGTCATATTTTAAAGCCATTGGAGAATGAGAAAATGTAGCTGGACCTAGTTAAACCAGTCAAAGCCACTACTCCAAATGGAAAAGGAGCTGCTTTAAGGTCCAGACCGGGTGGTCATCCCCCATGTTGTTGCAACAATTTTCGAGGCTTCAACATTTTGGTGCTAGAAGGAGGGCCTAAAACTTGTTGTCTATTAGATTCTTTTCAATTTTAACATTTTATTTAAATCGCGATGGCTCCTCTTAAACTTCCAATTTGGAGTTGTATCCATGGACGTGTATTTTCCAATACTCCACCGAAGTGGTAGGACTCTTGTCTTAGGTAAAGTTTAATGGTAAGCAAAATTCTTCTACTTTTAATCACGTCTTTAAATTTATTCAAAATGTTTCAAATTATGATTTTCAAGGAATTGATGAAGGCAATTTATGCAGAATTTTTACTCTCACATTTGCAGCAAATGCCAGAAACTGGTGTAGAACTCTTCTGATTGCCTCAATTCACCGCTGTGATCAATTTGTTACAATTGTCATTTGTAAATTTGACAGCTATGATTATGAACAGGTATGTGATGAAATTGAATATCTACGAAGATTTGAAAATGAGTCTGTTAGAGATTTTAATATTCGATTTCATTTGAATTGTTTAAGATTTAAAGTCGAATATAAACCTACGAAAGAAGAAACATTAGATTGGTTTAAATATATTTCTTCTCTTCCCCCCATTCCCAATCCATATGAAATTAGTTCAAGCTTTGTTCCATCCCTTTCCACCATATATGAAAATTCCAATATGGATGTGCCAATAAATTATGATGAAGTGGTCTCATAAGGCTTGGAAAATATTTATATCCAAATGCAAGAAAGCAACAACGACAACTTTGGAGAAAGAGTTGCTTTGAAATTTGAAAGTTACTCTGCAGTGAATTCAGAAAATCAGATTGCAAATCATCAAGTACAAGCAGTAGTCAAATTAAATAATAACATGCAAACTGCTGTACAAATTTCTGAATTTTTCTATAATGAGAAAAATGATGAAATCAGAGCAGCAAAACAACTTTCTTTAAGAAAGCATGAGTACACAAAGGAATGTTCTAGAATCTGAAATTTATAGTGAACAAAATGCACAAGAGTTTTCAAACAGAGACATTTTTTAAATGCATTATTTCAAATCCACATTTTTCCCTTTATTGTAATATTTTTAATGATAGTAATTTTTTCCCTCTTGCTATTAATGATATTTCAGAAAATAAAGAGGATGATCTAAATGAATTACCGATAAGTTTTTATCAAGATAAAGAAACAATTATTGATCATTCTTTTGCCATTAATGAACATGAAATTTTTATTCCTCCTTGTTTTTATATATTGGATAAGATCGAAGGGAATTCTAGAGAATCTTGTGAAGTCATTTACGATAATTACTCTGACATTGAGGATGTTGATTTCTATCATTCTCAGGAGAATCCTCATGATAAAATTCAAATAACATCTGAGAATAAGGAACGTTTCAATTTAAAAATTATTCCAACCAATCCTCATTCTAGAGCAGCAAATTATCTTCATGATTTCACCATTCAAGAAAACATTTCAATTCATGATTCATATCATGATCAAGCTCTCATTCCTACTCGTAATCATAATCCTCTTTCTAAAACACAAATTTATTCAAATTCCATTATTCTGGCCAAGCCTTGTGAAAAAGAAATTATTTCAAAACAATTTCAATTGTTCTGTAACATTAGTTGTACCAATAGTGATTTCATTTTATTTTTTATTTTTTACTTATTTTGTTTAAATTTAGATTTATTTTTTGATTTTATTTTTCAAAATTTTGGCACTTTACGTTGGCATATTGAGCACTTCACTATCAAACACTCAATTGATGCATTGCCCTATTGGAAAATTGAAGTTTCATATTATAATCATAAACATCAAAAGCTATTAATATTTCAATTTCAATCAATGCTAATGTTTTATCAAAAGCTTCTATCTTCTCAAAGGCAATGTCAACAAGAGAATGTATTTTTACAATCTGGCTAGCAATCCTATTCAATTAATAATCGTCTATTATATCAAACAAATTTCCATCCATTTTTCATTAACTCATTTGAAAAATATTTGGAAAGTTTTCCTTTATAGAAGATTGTTAATAGTTTAACACTTACACATAACACTAACAATTTTTTCTAGGCCTTTGAATTTAAAAACTCATATCCACAATCTAGCCTATCATCTCCTCTTTTAAACATTTTCCAATCCTTAATGGAAACCCATCCAGGTTTTGATGATCCAATTGGAATTTAGTTGGAAAAGACATTTCAAAAGAAAGTGATTGTAAATAAGCTACTAATAATAAATGTACATTCTGATTAT
The DNA here is from genome assembly GCA_031772625.1 of Pinus tabuliformis. NCBI lineage: Eukaryota > Viridiplantae > Streptophyta > Pinopsida > Pinales > Pinaceae > Pinus > Pinus tabuliformis. Next base: position 871,439,311 of record CM062808.1, read on the forward strand.
AGATTTAATTTTCTTAGTTCAATTAGATCTGTATTTTTATTACTAACATTTGAACTGTACATATATGCAGGAACTAAAATAAGAGAATGGTTACACTGGAAATTTGACTATACCCAGTGATTTTCATGTATATGGTTAGAATAGAAGTAGAATTAATCTAGTTAGTTTGTTTTATGTAGTTAATTTATTCTTAATAGTTCCGCAGATAAAAAATAAAGCAAGCAATCAGCCCTTCTTATGTCATATACATGTTCAGGGAAATATTTGCCTCTCATAAAAAAATCTCTGATTCTTTCTTCCCATTTTTAAATCAAAATTTATTGCAGCAATACTTCTACCCATAACTATATCTCTACCTATTCCGAATAATGTCTTGACTGAATTTAATTGAGTTCGCACTTGGCACCATCACTTCAAAGCCAATTTTCTTTATTTCGAGATGTCCTTATAAGATTTTTATTTATCTATTTTATTTTATTTTGCTTATTTATTTATTTTATTTTTTTTCTGAAATTTATTTGTTAAAGGTTTTGAGGATATAAAGCTTCATGATGTTATTATCCCATGAAATATATGACTATCTATTATAAGTTTAATTCCAATTCAGTCATTATTAGTCAGTCTAACCTTTCTTTGTAATCACATGAAGTTCATATTATCTTCCTCGAAATTGGTTAAAATAACCGTAAAGGTGTCCATGCTGCTATATGCACACATTTAAATCTGTGTTGATATTCTTTCATAATTAGTGGTTTTATCATATTCTGATCTTTAGTTTATTATTTGATGTTGTAATATGCATCATATTTATTTTAATAAAGACATTATTGAACAGCCGCTATAACAATACAAATTTTTTTCAAGTTAATTCGAAATGAGCAAAGGTAATAAATTGTTGTTGCAATTCAAAAGGGAGCATATTCTCATTTTCGTTTCTGATGGATTCTATGAATTTCAATTTTTTGAAACATAAATGATTGATTTCATTCAGCTTGATTGCCCACTATAATTAAGAATAAATAATGAGATGATTTTGAACAAAGTTAGAATTTTGATAAATCGAAAGAAAATTTTCAAGATTCATGAGATAAAAACTACAGAGAATTTCCTTCCAGGTACGCATTTACAAGTTCATTTTCATATATTATTAGTTTCTCTTTTCCTTGGTTTATTTTTTATTCTTGTTCTGTTTTATTTATAAGTTTTCATTGGTTTTTAAAACTTGAAATAAGCAGCAAACCCGTTTCAGATTTGCAACAGGTTCATGGAAATTTTATTTGTGATTCATTAAATTTTGAGCATTCTTTAACTTTGCTTTCATTCATTAGAAAACCCAATTGAAATTTAACACAGTATCACAGGATTCATATCAGAAACATTTCAACTTGATTTTAATATTGCTGATACTCTAGTGAATATATATTCGCAATATTCCCATCTCACTCATATTTGTCAATTTTTTCATTCCGTTATCACATCATCCATAGCACAACCATTTGTATCGTAATATTTCATCCGAAGTATCTCTTAGCATTTTCTAATAACAAATTGCTGATGCAAAACCTCCGATGTGTTACCTCAGTCATTCTCTCATAAAATGTTATATCGCATTTTGCATCTCAGAGGTTTTCAGTTGAATATACTTCCATTATCTTGAATCACTGATCTTCGATAAAATGACTTTACCAATATTGTGATGTCCACACAATTCTGGACCTGATATGAAATTTAAATCAAGTTCATAAAAAAATTCGCATCCATTCAATTGCAATAATGGTGGGGGCATAAGTTTAAAAGCATTGATGTCTCGGATCCGATATGATATTAAATTCTAATAATAAATCTATCGGGTCCATTCTTCATCGCATATCGGCATATCAAGAATATTACATCTTGTACTTAATTTTGCTAATCACCGATTTCTTTTGAAGTCCAAAGCCGGTTCCACCTAAAAGCCACGTCATCCATCACATTCTCGCTATCGCAAGAATCATATTGGCATTTCCGACATGACTATTTTCCGATATTCTGATATGCCAATATCGCAATCCCTTCATCGCATTTTTATTCATAGTCATATCACTATTTCGAATTTGCGATGTGCAATGTGCGAAGTATAAAGAATGATGTGACTATTCTCCGATCCTTGATATAGCAATTATTCAATATTGTGATCGCTCCGTCTCATCGCATATATTCTCATCGCATATTCTCATATCTCCATTTTGCCATTGCAACTTCTGATGCGATAGACTCTAATGCATGTCTCTATGCCATTAATAGTGAATCAATATATAGGTGAAATTTTGTAGATTGAACGATTAAACATGATGAAGAAACATGCAATGCGAATCATCCGATAAAGAATTATGTTGTATGAAATACTTTAAAAGCAATCTTGGGTACCTCTATGATACTAAAGAAATTGATGAAAAATTTACAGCATATTTAAATCATTTCGATTTCTCATATATGTTAGTTTTAAATATAAAATTCCATAATTGATATGAAATTCAAGACCTTTCTATCTTCACATTTAAATTTCATTATTTTGGATTTGGTCTTAATTCTGGACAATTTATAAAAATCATGGAATTTACATGAAACTTATAATTTTGAGAACATTTATCACTGTATATTCTCATTCTTATTTCTGATGCATTTGTTTTAATTTGGACTCCCTTGAACACAAAGCATTCCCTTTTTTACATTTCACTGCTTTCTTTAGTTTAAATAAAATAAATAATGATTTTGGGTTATAAGATTTTGGTTAATTTGACTTCTTCATGTTTTAAATGTTAACTAAAATAAGAAGTTAGCAAGTATTGGAGAAACTGATACCTCTCAGGTAAGATCAAATGCAATTATCCAATGGTAAGATTCATGTACCCACTTTCATTAATTTCCATTTCGTTACTTTAGTTTCAGTTTTGTTTTTCTGACATATAAATCTGTTTTGCAGCTCCTCATAAAAGCTTTCAATCATCCACCAGATCATATTTTGAAAGTCTTATACTCTGTTCTTGGTTTGCTTCTGAGAAGTAGTGATAATCTTCGTTGAAACAACTACACTAGAAAGTTTCTGAACTTTTAATCTGTTTCTTTAAGCATTCCTTTTATTAGAAAATGATTAAGATGATGTTTTGAAACAAGAAGAATGACATCAGGCAGAAATTTTTCATTGAAGCTGAATTTTATCATCACTGTTATCTGAAGCCTAAAACATTTACAACCCTGCAAGGTATAATTTTTTTGAATCTCGACATAAGAAGGAATAATTATATGATTATTTTCTTTTACTTCATTTTGTTGAGACATTGATATAAACATTCTTGTTAGAGTTTATCTGTCAAAACTTGGATTTTCCTTTCCACTTTTAAATTTCTTTATTTTTACTTTTGTTTACTGATTTCTTTTCTCACTTTAGCTTAAAAATTATTTTCCTTTGGTTTTTAGTTTTAATTTTGGTGACTCTGCCATGATTTATATGGAAGGCCTTCTTATTACCTAATAATGGTCGGCATACATAGGGAAAAATTGTTAATAGTCTACTATTAGTTTTTCTTAAAAAACTCTTAATAAAGTTTGTTTTTCTTATTATAAAGGTAGACATACTTAAGAAAGAGATTACAAAACAAGAGAAGTTGACAAAGTATCATAAAATCTGAGAAATTCCTTTTTCATAAAAATTGTAATTATTTTGAGATTTCGATATTTTATTAAGATCTTTCAAAGTTCTATTATCAGTCAAGAAAAATTATTTTTAACAAGTAAAGACACTTTACAACAAAACACCTTTAACTCTGAAATTTTCATTCTAAACTTTTAAGGAGTCAATGATTCTCCTTGTCCAAAAGAGTCTTATTTTTTTAGAGTGTAATCCAAAAATATATTTAAACTTAAAAGATAAGAGGTCTCATCATGAGCCTGCTTACCATGATCATAGGGAAAAAATAGGTTGACATTACCAACACTGCTAAACAAACCAGTGTAATGGCTTATGATTGCAAACAATTATAAGACAAGGGGTCTTATCATGAGCCAGCTTGTTCAGTCCAATTATAACCAGTGAATGGCATTGTCAACTATCTGACTACCAAACCAGGACAATGGTTTTTAAGAACTAAAAAATAAAAAATAAAAAATACAAAGAAAAGAAACATATATAAATGGATTTATCTCTAGGTCAATAATTATTAAATAGATGGAATTCTGAATCATTGATGATTAAAAGGTAACCATGTTGAGACTATAGATGTTTGCTGGCAGCAGTGGCTCTACCTGTGAGAAATTAGTATATTTTAAAAGTTAATATATAAAGTGACCCCTACTTTATCTTTACAACTAATTAAGGATTGATATAGAGTTTTGAAATATTTTAATTTATGAGGAATTTTAAGAAAAATTACAATAAGATGATTCTTGCTTTTATTCAGATTAATGAACCTAGTCAAGCATTCCAAAAAATAATTTTCTCTTCTTTAATTATTTTTACTTTGATTTTAGGAAAATCTCATTCATATCAAATAGAGATAACTGGTTCTTCTCCCGTGTGTCGCCATTGTTGTGGTAAAACACAACCCCCCATTTTTGACTTGTTCACTTCAAATAATGGGGACCCTTTCTATAAAATTTTTGGCTAAACGCTTTTTAGGATTTTTATTAAGTTAATTACCTCACGATTATCTTAATTTTTCATTTTCTTTAGATTCTTGTTTTGATTGCTTTGTTAAAATCGATTTTTTATAATCTTTCCATTGATACTTATTTCGCCTCATTTGGTCAACTGGTTTGTAAATGGCACTCTTTTGAAGTCTAATCAATTATGTCACATGGGTTAAAAAATGCGTAAAATGTACAATATTCCACTTTTGTAATTAAATTAGTTCAATAATGCATTTATTTTAAATATTAACCCTAGTTAGTTATTAGTAACAATTTTTTATTTTTTTACTTATACAGCCAAATTATGAAGCATCGGGATTTTAGTACTTTACTCCAATTTTCAAATAAATTACTAATATCAAAAACTCAAAATGTATCAAAGTCGCTGTAATTTACTTTTTATTAATATCAAAGTGGCTGTAGCTTAGATAGACAAATTATGCCTTAGGTAATTTCATAATTTAATTAAACATCATCAAAATCAAACCAAAACAAAAAACTGATATTTAATATTAAATTTTAAATTAATTATTATATAAAATATAATTAATTTAATTAAATTAAAATTTAATAAAAAAAAATAAAATAAAAAAAATTATTACATCACATCGGAATATCGCATCTCGTGTATGGATGTATTTTTTTCAAAACAGTGACGACCCTCACGTGATGTGCGATTGCGAAGGAGTCAAAAGGCTTGAGGCATTGACCATAGTCCTCATAAAACTTATGTTTTGTTTTGAGTTGTCACTCATATGTGAGTGAAATAGTGGAGTAATAGAGTACTTTAAATATTAAAATAAAATTTAATACTGAATATTTAATTTAATATTAATTAAATTAATTAATATATAATATAATTAATTAAATTAAATTAAAATTAATTATTAATTCGATTCATATTAGTTAATAAATAATTAATATTTTAATTAGTTAGATTAAGATTAACTTATCTCTTTTTTTATTAGAAATGTTTTGATCCCGGTCCATTGGTCAATATTTACGGTTGGTCAAACTAGCCGTTGGAGGCTCTGCTCGGTCTATTTAACATGCTAAGCTGGATCTGTTTCTTCAACTTGTCCTGACGATGAACCACACTGGTTGGTTCGAAACGCGTCGACAAATGAGATTCCATGTGATTTTCGCCGAAATCTTTCTCTAACTTGATATGGATCACAGAAGCCTAAACTCGATTAGATTAAGATTAATTAATAAATATTTTATTAATTAATTAATTTAATTTATGATTAACCATTAAATTAGTATTAATTATCAGGTATTTAAAGCTTAATTTAGGATTAAATCTTTTAATTAAAATTTTGATTTTTTTAGCCTAGCAATAGAAATTCCAGAATTATGCTAGACTCATCAACTTTGGAGATTCATAGATTGAGTTTTACTTGGGCAAATGAGGGCCAGGATGGCTCATTGGAAAGATAAAATCAAGGAGAACATTTCTGAGGAGGTTTCATTAACAGATTTGGTCATTTATTGGGTCAAAAATCAGGCAGAAGATCAACCTCCGAATTTTTAAAACAAAATCAATTTTCTGAATTTTATTTTCTGTATTTTCATTTGTTCAAGCCTCTTCTGAATGCAGATCCATTCGTCAATAATATCCTTGGCCAATTAAACCATCCCAGACAGCAATAGAAAGCTTATATTTTATTTTCAATTATTTAATTAATTGCATTTGATTGGATTTGTTTTAATGTCAGAAATGACATTTTGATTTTATTATTGCATCTTAATTTATTTTGATTTCTTTTTGTAGAAAAATAGTAGAAGAGATATGGAGAAAAAGAATTCAATCAATGAGAATGCTCCAGCAATTAAAAATGAGAATTTTGAGCAAATAAAATTGATTGGACAGATTTTTTTTCAACAAACTTTCTTCTCAAAAATACCTTTGGAAATATTACAAATGGTAGATTGCAGAATGTACAAAGCGCTGCTTTCCTATGCAATTCTGGAATTCTAAAAGCACTTCTGTAATAAGGATTTACAGTTGTAGGTGGGAGGAGTGGAATCTCAAATCTGGAGATTATTGAGGTTTTTCTTTTACATTCAAGTTATGTATAATGAAGATAGTTTGCACTATTGTAACTTTGGTTTTGAAAGCAGAAGCTCAGGCATTGTAAAGGACTATTAGAGACCGAAGCTGGAGAAATTGATTCAATAAATTGGTATTTTTATTACTATTGTTTTAAACACTGGTTTTATTTTATGATGACAGAATTGTGTCAATTTACTTACATATTTGTGCACTTTTGTCGGTATGGGTATTTTGTCTCTATTTTATGTTATTATTTATCTCGACTCTTATGTATTAAATTCTGATTTCTGAGTAACTATTTACTCAAAAATCTATCTTATAAAATTGATTTGTTGAATAGTGATATGTTGAGAATTTCTTTCGCATATTATTGTTTAATAATTCAAGTTACTGATTAAATGATCAAAATCATTCTGAGAACTTCTTGAGTGTTGTTGATTTATTATTTTAGTTAAGAGGTCTCAATAGGATGTGTATTGATATCCATAATGTCAGTTAATTGAACTACTTCATTAACTTGATATTCATTATAAGCCAGACATATTTAAATCCCAATACTTTAAATATCTTGCTCTTGGTTGGGTTAGATCTATATCTACCTATTTGAGATAGGATTAAGATAGTTCATTTTGCTTGCATCTTAGCAAGTTTTCATTTAGATTAATTTCTACATTTTTTTAAGTCCTCTTCCCAAAGAGGCAAACTCTAGTAGTGAATTGGTTGAGCCCTAAATCAACTTAAGGATTACTTTCTTCCCTGACTAGCAAGAGGGTTGATCTGATGTCTCTTCTCCATTGGTGAATAAAAGTCATATTTTAAAGCCATTCGAGAATGAGAAAAGGTAACTGAACCTAGTTAAACCAGTTAGAGCCATTACTCCAAACAGAAAAGGAGCTGCTTTAAGGTCCGGACCGGGTGGTCATCCCCCATGTTGTTGCAGCGATTTTCGAGGCTTCAACAGAAGGCTAGAAAATAAGGAAGAAGGATGAAGGACAAAGGTTTGGGTTATTTCTCTCTCTCTTTCTCGGATGTGCGAAGAAGGAAGGCTAGGGTTTTGATGTTGCAAGATCAAATTTGAGGAAATTATAGAGATAAAGTCGAAGAAAGGTCTATTAGGTCACCGAAAAACCCTAGAAGGAGGAGGAACCCAAGTGAAGGTTAAAGGAAGCCTTGGAAGCCCTGAAATTACTCACACATGTGGAAGCAGTAACTATTGCAGGGGTCTAAATTTTAGACCTACAGTAGAGGCTGAAATATTGTATTTGGGGGTCAAATTTGTGCAGTTAAAAGAGATTTGACTGGGTTTGACTTGGATAAAAGGAACAAATCATCAGGAAGTTTTGACTTGGTCTTTGAAGGGTATTGTTCTTAGTCTAGAGGTCTTGGAATTCATGATTTGAAGAATCTATAAGAAGAGAAGAATAAGTTATCAAGTTTAAGAGAAATCATCCTAATTGAATACCTTTATATTTCTCAACATGGTATCAAAGCTAAGGTTGGCTAAGGGAATGATGAAGACCACTACATCCTTGAAGAAATGTTCTATGGTGAAAATTCATCTCAAGAAAGGTATCAAGGCATTATTGGAATCTCCTATTATCCATCAAGAATAGTATGACTAAGACTTCTACAAAGGACAATGGATTATTCTTAACACTTAATTTGGGTAATCAATAATGGAGCATCAAGACATATGAAAGGTGAGAAAAAACAACTACATACCTTATCAAGAGGAAAATCTTCATACTCTGTTGAACTTGGTGATAAGAAGAGATATCCTGTAAGAGGAATTGGATAAACTTCACTAGAGCTACAAAATGGAGGAAACATTCATCTCAATAACATGTTTTCCATGCCAGGTTTGTAAAAGAACTTACTTTCTATTTCATGTCTAGAAGATAAGGGAGATAAATTCACTTTTATACATGGAAAGGTTGTGGTATGGGATAAAATCTCTAGCATCAACAATGCAAAAATTATTGGGATTTGTGAAGGAAGATTCTACAGATTTTTGACCCCTCTTTCTCAAGATTTGGTTCACATTGAAGTAATTCCATGTGACCTTTGGCATAGAAGGTTTCGACACCTTCACTACAAAATCTTACCAACTCTAAATTCAATGGTGAATTGCATCCTTGAACTCAAGGAAGGCCATGAAGGAGTATGCAAGGGATGTGCATTAGGTAAAAATGTTAAGAGACCATTTGGAAGAAGTTCTTTAAGGTCAAAATAAATACTAGATCTCATTCAATTTTATGTTTGTAGTCCTACATCTATGAAGTATCTTGGAGGTCATGTATATTATGTAACATTCATTCATAACTGCCCAAGGATACAGTCGAAGAGTGACATGCACCGCTTATAGTTGTTGAAGATGATATGGTGAACCTATCACTTCTAGGACTTCCTAAGAGTTGGCACAACTATGAGGACTCAGTTAATTGGAGGGAGAATCTACCAGAGTGGGATCGATTGTGGTATGAATTGGTACAAGAAGAGATTTAATAGAACACCAGAGATGAGGCCTCATCCAAAGAAGTGGAAGATGATTTTTCATTAGTCAGAAAAGAAAATAAAGCCAAGGGAAATAAGTCCCAAGGTGAGGAGGGAGGCAAGAATAAGGACTTACATCAAGTGTTTTCACTATCACGATTTCGAGCACTATGCCATGAAATGCCCACAAAAGAAAGCAAGCAAGGAGTCTATAGTAGTAGAAATAGGTGAAGCTCTAGCTTCACAATTCGAACTTGATTTCACTCCCATTGCATGCATGGAAATAATTGTAATGGGAAGCATGTGGTCTCTTGACAACAGTGCCTCATTCCATATGATGGGAAATTAATATCTCTTTAGTGACTTGGAGGAGAAAGAACTCAAGAATAACATAGAGTTTGGAGATGATGGGAGGTATAGCATGACCGATATCGATATTGCTACTTTTCAGAGGGAGTCTGGCTCACCTCTCAGACTCACAGATGTGATGTATGTTCCAGTAATAAAGAAGAATCTTGTTTCCATCACGGTATTGGAATATCGTGGCTACGATGTAATTTTTAGCAAAGGAAAGGTTTTCCTTAGACACATCGCCATAGGATAGGTGAAACAAATCGGTGTCTGTTTCAAGAACTTGTATGCACTTGAGGCACAAGATGCATGAAAAGCCTTTAGGAGAAAGGCAAAGGTTAGAGACTTGGTGGTTGAGAGGGAGCATGAATTACCTCTCAACATGCAACCTTAGAAGCAGCCTCAACAAGTTGTGGAGCAACCACAATTGGAGAAGTAGAGAGGAGACCGAGTGGAGACATCCACTCAAGCAGAGACCTACAGTATGGGGGAATTTCGAGCCAAGTGGGAAGAAGGAGCACATGAAGCTATACCTCCAGGTGTGAGGTGGGGCGATATGAAACCTTAGTCCAAAAGTTTCAAAATTTGGGCAGGGTCCATTGATGTGTGTTTGTCTCATGGATCAATACCTTTCTATCGGGGCCCACAATATTCAATAGCAGGAGGAGCAGTGTCAGTCAGATACTGAGGAGTGTAGAGCAGAGTTGACAACAGAGAAGGAGGTTCAGGAGTAGAGTCAACAACAACACAATTTTCCCAGTAGACAATGTTATCACTCCATAATTTCCTAGGCTGTAAAGGAATTGCAGAGGTAACCACAAAACCACTTTTAATTTAAGAAGCTAGCTCTTCTAAACTTAGGGAGGGATATCTATGTCATATTTAGATTTGTTTCTTTAGGATTTTAGGCTAGATGTAAGGTTCAAAGTTTGGTTTTTTGAATTGTTTGGTTGAAATTGCAAAGAAATGCCATTGAGCAAATGATGTCAGAGGCCTTAGGGTGATCAGATGTAGATATATTAGAACATATGTAATAGGGCAAGGTAGGCAGGCTATTGGATCTACATAGCTTGATGGAGTGATAGAGAGGAAAATATTAAGGTTCGATTAAACATAGAGTAGTTAAGAATTCTATATTTAATTTCAATTTGAAAACATAAATATTGCTTATAATCCAAAACAGAGTGTAATTAAGCAAAGTCATTCTTTCATTTTATTTAAATAATATAGATCATAATAACATATGGAAAATAGAGATACAACAAGTTTACAAAAAGAAAAACATTGCCAGTTCGCCTGACACAAGAATCCTGAAACAAATTTTTGTATTAAAGAAATGATTACTTTTAGCTCAGTGAACAATTTTACATCAATAGCATACTTTCTTCATCCAAGTTCCAACATTTGTACTTCGATTTATGGAGTACTTATACAAAATTATCAAAAAATATGTTGAGGTAAAACCTCAAGATCTTTTACAAAATATCCTAAACTATTTGTAAAAATAGAACAAAAATATAGATAATTGAAGTTGTTTTGATGCTCTAGCACTATCTTCAAGGTCTGCTATTGATGACTCAGCTTGAAGAAGTGGTGCCTTGTTGTTGGGGTAAAAATTGTCTTTCTCGAGTAATTCACACAATTTGTCCCATATTTTTTCACTTTGAGTGGAGAATTTTACTAACTTTTTGAAAGTTTCATCCACATCAGTATACTTTTGAAAAGTAGGCTTGATGACAAATAAGTGTTTGATATCATGTTTGATAGACAAATCAAAATCCAAAGCTTCCATGAAAGCTTTTCCTGTGATGCTTCCTTTGATGCCAAAAAACTTTAATTTATCCCTTTCTATGTGGTACAATAGCTGGTGATACTCTTCTAAATTGATCAACTTGTCTCCAATTCCTATTAATCCAGGTAGTCCCTTCTAATTAAGCACATTAAATTTCTTGTGAAATTTTTGAATGCTGGACTCCATATTGTGACATTTATTCTCCAATTGTAGCATAAGGTTCCTTTTTGTAATCACCTTTCTCACTTCCAAAATTGACTTTGTCCTATCTGCAATTTCTAACTATTCTAATTCTTCCCTCGTTTTGGAATTCAAAATTCTGATGAGAGCAGTAGCTTCACCATGCTTCTACCCTAGATTTTCTTTTACTTCTTCACCGACCTCTTTTGACTTTTATATTAATTCTTCCTGCTCAAATATAATCTGAGTTGAGGGCCATATTTCAGTCATGAACTAATTTATTTCTATCCATATACTCTCTTTAGCCTGTGCCAATGTCTGTGCCATTACTGATTCACTTTGCAATTGCTTAATTTTTTGTGTTAACCTGTGCCTTTTCTGCAATTCTGCCAAGTAAACACTATCAATCTTCAACTTTTTCTCTTGGAGGTTATTTAGCTATGTTTTAGCTTCTGAATTTCCATGTTGTGGAGCCCTAGATAGCTTGGGTAGAGACTAATCTGGTGATGGTTAGTGATGTCCAACCATGAGGTGGAATCACTGGTTGAGGGTTGAGGTGGTTTGGCCTTTGAAAGCCTTGGATGGTTTTGATTGATTTGTGTTATGAGATCCCACATTCATGCTTCGAATATGAGATCACCATGAGCCTCTTGTCTCCATTGCTAGACACATCAATATCCATTTATTCTTGATCAAAAACATTTTTATTATGAAATTTTACTTTTTCAATTCTCAATTTTTTGTTGCCCTTGTCATATTTTTCATTTTACAATGTGACACGACATTCATCGAAAATAATAAATCTTATGCAATTTGCTCCATTATTTTTTGATTATCTATTAAACAAGAAGTAACCCAATCAGATGGTATACTGCTGTCATTTTCCACATCTATAGCTTGTTCAATGCATTCTTTATTTGTGGGAATTTTGGATTTTGTTGTTTGAACCATATGTGCTTTGTCTGGAGTATGTCTGAAGAGGCTCTTCATCATCTCCATGACCTGATAGTTCACCATGAACCATTTTTTAGTGGCAATAACTTTTCTCTTTCCTAGACTAGAGGATGAGGTTACGATAATACTAGGCATGGAAGCTGCAGTTTGTTGTGTAGGATTTATGTCTCTTTGCTTGTATTTTGCTTCGTTGTTAACACTGGCTTCTTGAGCAATTTTTCCAGTATCCATGATCGGGTTTTTAGTTTTGGTTCTCTATCACTCTTGTAAATAATCTATTATGCAAATACATTTTGAATTAGACAAATATTTAAACAAACTAAGCTTGGATATTATGAGATATGAAAATTGCATTAGTTCTTTGTTCGGATTCAATTTAGGTTAATAGGGTAAGTCATCAAAGACATGGAATCATACTACATCTCTTATTGTTGGACAAATTGACTAAATGTAAGGTAAATTCATTGAAAATCGAATTAGCTTAGTCAACTATACAATTTGTTTTGTACAAGTAAGAAAGCAAATAAATAATGGATTTTGGGACATTTGTTGTAGTTCCTGTGTTCATAAGACAAGGAAAGAGGAAATATAAATCCCTAGACGACTATGTAAAGAAATAAATATCTAGAAGAGAAAGATGGAAAATAACTCGAGAAATTGACAAAATGAATTGTTGAATAATGTTGACTCTGTGCAATTTTGAGCTCAAGAAACTATTTGTTTCAATCAATTTCAAGCAGTTTTCACTAGAACATTCATCAATTTTCTACTGCAAATGTCATTGTTTCTCTTCTTTTTTGTTGACAGATTCACATACCACTAATATGTAGATGACCAAAGTTATCATTTATATGAGCAAATTAGTTAATTGTATGAATGAAAACAATTTCTTTTCTTTCTCTGCTACCCATTTTTTCTCTCAATCTTGCTTAACTTTGCAAATCCCAATCTAATCACAATCACCGGCTATTACTATTTCTCATTTGAAAACTGTAACGTATGACACTCTTAATAAATAGCAATTGAAGCTATCAAAGCCAACATTTATGGCAAGTAATGGAAATAAATCTCAAAATTCCAAAACCATCTTGTCCATTTACTCTTGCCTTAATGTCATTGATATATGTGCCATAACAAGTGGAAATTTACCATATAAAATAATTCTGAATTATTTTGTGATTATGACAATTAGATTAGAAACTCTCAATAATAAATGTAAATAGAAAATTGTGCAAGGACAATTGAAAAAAAGTATTATGCGCAGACATGCTCAACTACCTCTACCATGAATCGACTTAGTGGCTGAACTGATCCCCACCACTATGTCAATGTCGATTCATTTTATTTGATATCAAAATACAAAAAAAGGTTGAACCAAATTTGATTTGTGAATAACCTAACATGCGATTTTCAAGACTATGATACGAAGCTAACTATCACAACACTTTCAAGATGGTTACACCAAGAAAGCAATAGAAACTCTCCTTCGACATACTCTATATTTGCATACACATTTTTTTCGCACATTTCTTCAGCATACTTCCCTTCTGCACATCATTACATACTAATCAATTAGTTAGCTATTTTCACTTATTAAAGTTTCTGCAATGAAAACTTTAATTTATGTGTATATCAGATATGAATATTCACAACATACAAAATAAAATATTGTGATTGTTAAATATGACAACTCTCTTCCGCATCCATGATTTCTAAAAAATGTATTCACCAACTAATGCTACCAATCATGAATTAATAGTTTATGCCAATAGTTCTATGTTCAAAGTGTTCGTCTATTTGTCTGAAATCAAATACTTTTTGAGAAACTCCACATTTTTCATTTTTCTACTTCTAATATTATTACTATTCTTATCCTTCATTGTTGGGTTCACATCATATCTATACACACTCGATAACTGGAAGTCGTCATTGATAAAAGAAAGTGAGTTAATCGTATTAGTGAAAATAACTTTTTTTTCGTTTAACTATAAATTTCTCGATATGCTATGTCATTAGTAACTGCTACTATTTGACATGTGATATTTGTTACACAAAACACTCTCAATAAATAGCAATTGAAAATACCAAAGTGGACGTTTACAGGAAGTGGTGGAAACGAATCTCAAAATTCCAAAATCATCTGGTTCTTCTACTTCACAAATCATTACTTCTTTAATATCATCGATATATTTATACTAAGTACAGGAATTTACGAACTAAAATAAATATGAATTCAATGTCATCATGACAATCACTGTACAGTATGTCAATAGAATGTCACATAAATATTGTGCGTAGACGCGATCAACTAGCTTTGACAAAATGATTTCATGGTTATGCTAATGTTTTCTACATGGTGTCACCTCCCATTCTTGCAACTTTCTTTGACATATACTCAACACAAGGTGCACAATGGATTGATTACATGTCAATTACCCAAAAAAATTTACATTTAATTTTTTAATGCTGAGTGCAGAGTGCTATGCACATTGTTTCTTTGTTTACATCTACTAATCATTACATAATGCGTTAGATTAAATGTTATTAAACACTTGAACAATGTCTTGATTATGTGTCAATTAGGTACTACTTGCACTATTACATACCTAGTATTATGTCTATACACATATGAGAAGTATACTTATATTTAGGGATAGTGTAGCTTTTGCTAGCTGTAGAAGTAAGCCTTAATTGGTTTTCTAATAGACATTAATGCATATTGCTAAACATTGATTATGTTTATGTGACATTTCACATGTGTCAAAAAATCATGAAAATTGATGCCTTGCATACATGCACAAAGAGGGAAAGAAAAAGCTAATCATCATGGCATCGATTTGTGTCATTGGGAAATGTGTGCAAAGATTAAAAAAGAACGACATGAAGGTTATTTCACACATGATTTTTTTCTGCACAGTCATTATTTCAGATGCTAAAAACACTTTACATTTTACATTAAAACAATAATTCATTTGGTGTGAACGAATGCCTATTGAACCATTGTTTTGCAGTGTTATTGTATAACATAATACTTCAACCTACATTGGAGTTCAATGTATATAGAAATAATTAGTGTCATGTTTTTATTTTTCATAACGTGGAGGTAAGGAAGAATCTTTCGTTGTGTGGAGTATAGAACAAACATGATGAACGCTTCTTCTACATTTTTTCACTTCATACAAAAAATTAATTTAATTAAAAAAAAAAAGATTTAAATATTTAACATTTCCTAAATTTTAAAATATTAAAACATATAACTACAAGATTCTGATAATCAAAATAATAAAACTTCCCTACATTATACGTTTTCATTGCATTTTTTATTGACTAATTTGACAATTTGCATTGATAGATAGTGAGTGCACTCTAGACGATTTAGCAACCAGCATTAGAAAATTAATTATGGCTTGCATTTCATAGCTACATAGATTAGAATCATTTTCAAATCCACTTGTGCAAAATGTAACAAGAAGCTAGCTTATCTATATATTATTCTAACTACTCATATAGAAACATGGAAAAATAAAGATGGAATATAGACTAATGCAACAAGTGTATGGAATAAAAAATGTCTACCAATACTTGTATTTAGATTTCCAATTCAATTTATGTAAAAACAAAATAAACAATGAGAAATGAAGGGGTTGTAGGTCTCTTACGTAAGTGTGGGGGGGTTTGGGGGTTTAACTTTTATTATTTTGTTGTGCGGAGAAAGGGTGTGCAGGAAGTGTGGGAGAAAGCTGTGTGGGAAGTACGAGAAGCATGGGATAAGGGAATATATTATTTTCCACTCTAAAAACACTTTACCTTTCACATTAAAACAATAATTCATTTGGTGTGAATGAATTTAAATTCAATTACTATTTTGTAGTGTTACTGTATAACATAGTACTTTAGCATACATTGCAGTACGATGTATTAGTGTTATGTTTTCATTTTGTAAAATTCGGAGGTGAGGAAGTAGCTATGGTTGTGCACGATAAAGAAGAATCACGATGAACACTTCTTCTGAATTTCTGCACTCTGTACAATGAGATTAACTCAATTGAAAAGAAAGGATTTAGATATATAATATTCCCTGAATTTTAAAAGATTAAAACATATAAGTACAAGATTTTGATAATCAAAATAATAAAACTTGCACTACATTATATGTTTTCATTGATTAATGAGAGAAGTTGTAGTGATGGATATTGAGTATGCTACAAATGGTTCATCATCTAGTATTAAAAAAATTATTATGGCTTGCTTCACATAGTTGCATAAATTAGAATAATTTTGAAATCCACTTGTGTGGAAGGTAATTGAAAGTTAGATTCTCTATATAATATTTTAACGACTCATATGGAAACATGGAAAAATAAAAATGACATATATATCAATGCAACAAGTGTATGGAATAAAAAAGTCTATCGATAACTGTATTTAGATCTCCATTGCCATTTTCATATAAACAAAATGAACAATGATAATTTTTCTCATTTTATAATATCTATTGACCTATGTTGCAAGTGCTTGTGATAAAAAAAAGCTTATTAGTACTAACATTTGTAAAAGTAATGTATCTATGCAAAAAGAGGTTTGCACGATGTCTTTTTTGGTAATTCTAGTAAATATTTTACATAAATTTCTTTGATTATCGACCTGACTACCTAGTTTGTTTCTTGTTGGAAGATGAAAATATTATTACAATTGTTTGTGAACTCAGTGATATGCTAAAAAAAAATGTGTGAAACCAAGGCATATATGAACTAAATATTGTCAAACACAAATATGTACACAATTGAAGTAGATATGGTAAATACAAATATTTCATTTGCAAACGGCAAAAAAAAAATAAAAAAATGTAACTTTGGTTAACCATTAATGACTTGCATGAAAGTGTTGTACGATATTAGAATGTGCAAAACAAATCTACGAAGGGCATAATGTCTATGGAAAATGAAAAACTTGTGCATATCGGAAACAATTTCTTTGCAGAAAATAGATGTATTGAAAAAGTCTACGGGGATGGAAATGTATACAAACATGCAACACCGAGTATGAAAAGAAATGAATAAACAATTCACCCCACAATGTCTCATATCTTTGTATACATTTCTACTATTTACATATCAATCAATTAATTAGTATTTTGGTTACGTAAATACTGAGTGCATTTGTGTTGATACCTAGTATCATTCGACTAGATATAATTATATAATCTATGGTGTCAATATTCAAACTTGAGTATTGATACAAAGTAAGTGTAGAGATGGAGAAGTTCACATAACCAGAAAATATCCACATAAACTATATTAGGCCACTCAGCGCCACATAATGAAAATGTTCACTGCCCCTCTGCACTCTGCACTTTTCGATCACCCTTTCTCCTTCCTCTGCATTGCACTTCTCGTCCATCTCTATATTCTTCATAATAAATTCTTCTTATGCACCTGTACAAAGAGATAATATGGACAAATTAACTGATATACAATATTGATCAATATTTGCTCAATAGTAGTTTCCTCACTCCACACAATGAAATACTAAGACATATTGTTTGGAGGCTAAATGTGCGAAGGTGAATAGAAAGGGTAATGATGAGGGTGGAGGTGCATAAAAGGATTTCAAAACATTAACATTGACATTGTCACTATCATATCTAGTGTTAGTGCTCAATAAAACCTTTGACTCCACCTCAACTCCGCACAAGAAAAAAATTAATACTAGTAACTATATCAATTTCTTACCGTTAATGATTCCTTTGTTTGAAATGCTTTAGAAATTGGTATCAGCATAATATTTTATTAATATCTTAAATCTCATTCTATTTTGATTAACGAAAGCTCTCCTGCTAATAAATACAAGTATTTTTAGCATTTATTTAGTGAATCAATGTGTATTCAGGACATTTACTCGGTTAGCTTGTTTTGTTATCACCCATTTTTTTCCTAGAAAAATACAGTGAACGAAATTTGGTATTGAAATTCTCCAAATACTAAGTGCATTATTGATTTCACATTTGTAAATTGAACTCGTATTATCCAATATTTTCAACCCATCTAAGGAAGAAGTGTTGTGTAGGAAAATAAATGCAGACAATACGATTGATAAATTAATTAAGTAGTAGTTTGTGACATGAAAAATGTGGTTTATGTGTGCATCACATGCGGAATAAATGTATACAATTAATTGTATTAGCTAAATTATGTGCAAAATTAGACAATGTATACAGGTAAAAGCACAAAGCATATCCTCGCCAAATTTTGCAAAAACATCATTTCAGAGCACATGGAAAAACTGGTAAACATATTCAAAATTAGAATAGAGTGACCATTGTTTGTGCTTGAAAAACTTTAACAACAATGAAAATCACAAAGAATATCCTCAAAATGTTTTGCAAAAACTCATTTCAGAAAACTTCAAAAAATTGGTAAACATATTCAGAATTAGAATAGAGTGTTCGCTATTTGTGCCTGAAAAATATTTAACAGTAACAAAAATGGTTATAATAATAAGATCCATATAATCATAACTATAATTTAAATAAACATCAAATATGTAAAATATTTCTGGAAACCAAAACTGTTATTGAATATTCATTTTCATTTTGATCAACAAAATAACATTAAATACAATATAAAAGCTTAAAGTACATTGTCGAAAACTTATCCAAAAAGTCATCTCGAAATTGTCCATAAAATTGGTGAACAATCTCAGAATTTTCACAGAGTAATCAACCTTGAACAGTAATGAATACAATTGCACTAACAAGAATACTACATAACTATTCATCATAACTATGCTTAAAATAAATACTATAAATGGAACAAATATATTAGATCTAAAACTATTGTTGAATTTTCATTTTCATTGCCACCAATTACTGAACATTATATATAATATAAACGTACAAAGAATATACTCCAAAACTTGTCTTCAATCAATGCTTTTAGACAACATTAGACAATTCAATTACAAAACAATGAATATAGTATAAATGCTTAAAGTAGATTCTCGAAAACTTGTGTTCAATAAATGTACTTGGTCAATGCCACAAAGTTCAAACTATGCAAGATATTATGTAAAACATTTCTTAAGAACCTTTACAAAATTGGTAAACCGATTCACAATTGGAACATAGTAATCAGAAATGCAACTAGGATTGAATACATTAATTGCAAATCCTAGTTTAACATTATCATTATTTTTTATTCCGAAGGTTTCTTATATCCATAATGGGAATTTTTCGATACCACAACTCACTAGCTTATTCACTATGACCATTTAGTTTTTTTGTCTCTTTAAATTTTTGTTAAACTATGAAAATAAGGTAAAATTCCACTTTAGACAACTTATTTGATGGATATGATGACTACATTGAATTCCTTGTTTCGAGAGGACCAAAATTGACCTAAATAAAACTCAAACCAGATAAGGGAAAGTATACTTATGGAGAAAATCCCACATATGTACATTTGGACAAGGTCATCCCTAAAGAAAATTAGACACCCTTGGAAGCCTATAAATACAAGTGACCTAAAGCTCATTTGGACATCACCAAGCATCCTCTTCTCTTCTTCATTGATTGGATTGCATAGTTCTGAGGCAGGGACATCAACAAAGGTTCGCAAAGGGTCCGAAATTACAGGGTCTGAGCCTCACATCTGTTTTAGGGTTTTTTGGATTACAGTCACAAGCACATAATAGAGAAATTCAACTAGTGTCGCTAGATTGTAGTCATCAAGGGACTAATAGAAAGCTTCCAATCGCTCATACAATTCCTCCTACATGCGACCGATAAGTTTGACTCAGATTTGACCGAAGGTCAAGTTGACCACAGAAAGGAAAATTTGTCTCGGATATATTTTGATGCCGGAAACTTATTTCTGGATTTTATTGGGTTGTTTTTTTAATGATATTGTATTGGGCTCATTGTACTCTCTATTGAAAATTTTATGGCAATCTAATAGAAGAATAATTTCAAAGGTTTTTTCCCCTAATGGGGTTTTTCCCTGGTCTTTGACCAAACCTGGTGTCTCTTGTTGATGTGTTGATTGCCTCCTTTGTCATTTCATCTATTTTTCTATCTTCAATTATTGTTGATGAATGGAGATACTAATTGTAATTAGAAATATTGATAATTTATGTATTGAATTAGGCTAAAGTAATTGATACAACATAGAAAAATCTAAAAATTAATAGCATGTGCATTTCAAAAAATAGAAACAATTGTTCTTTGATGAATTGAATACATGTAATAAATGATAATTTAACTATGAAACAAATCTATCTGGAAAAAGGAAGGCATGTGAAAATGGAAATTTTTATGTAATTCAATTTACATTTTTTATCCCCGATCGGGGTGATATTGTCGGTGATCAGTGCAATTAATACGGATCAGGCAAGAGTGGGTGACGAGGCAGAATACAGTAAGGTAATGATGAAGGAGGACAGAGGGATTATCAGCACAGGTATCATATCGAGAAGGGACGGCGCCGAGGCAATGAAGGAAGAAGCCGGTGGAGGTAATGCGGCAGAGCTCGGACGTGGGAATGACCGCACAGGTGAAGTACGAAAGGAGGTGGGAGGTGATGAAATAGGCAGGTGGCAGGGAAAGCGAGCGACGAGAGACGAGGAGAACCGTCGGAGGAGACATCATAAAGGAAGGCGAGATAAACAGAGGAGAATGTTAAACAAAGGTGCCAAGGATCAGCGAAGAGACAGAGCAGTGAAAGCTCTGAGTAGGTTAATAGTAAGGCAGGGAAGGTGGAGAAGACAAGCGGACAACACCGGTAAGAGTTATCGAATGGCGACAAGGAGGAGAATGAGGAGCGATGAGGGCGAAGACAACAGAGAATGGAGAAGCCATGGAAAGAAGGGGAAAGGAATCGAAGAGGGAGAAGCGGTAGAGGAGTATCAGACGATCCAAGATGACACGGAAGAAGAAGTAGAAATGTTTGACTCAGACCAGGATAGAAAGGAACAACCGCGCACGAAGATATGGAAGGATGCGGGGTCAGCAAGGGATAAAAGACAGGAGAACAGGGAGCAGGAAGATAGGAGTAACAAATGGCGAGAGGAGAGAGGGGAATTAGGAAGCACCTCAGGCACGAAGAGCCGGGGAGGCAGGGGAAATTACATGAATAGAGGAAGAGCAGGACGGGGACGGGGGCATCGAAGTAGAGGAAGAGGAGGACCAGTAGGGAGTCGGGTAGAGAATGAACCTACACCAGCAAGAAAATATAGGAAAACATTAAAGAAGAGGATTCAGTTTGCGGAGGAAGCATACTGTGAGAACACCAATAAAGATATCAGAAGGATAATCGAGCATCTAGAGGAAGAAGCAACCCAGGGGCAATCAGGGTCAGAAATGGAAGACTGGGAATAACTCCTCTCGGATCTAGGGAATACGAGAGGCCGCATGACTCTGTATAAACAGGCCTTGCATGTTTACTGGGTCATGAAAAGGCTGTTGGCGAAGGCGATGGAGCAAGTGGCCATGGAGATGGTAGAACTGTCACAGGGAATCCCAAACTTGAAGAAAGAATTGCAAAACATGTAGGTCACTTTGTTAATGCAGGATAAAAAATTGGAGGAGATTCAACAGCTGATCAAGGAAACCAACCCGGGTATAAAGAAGGAAGAGGAGCAGCAGGAAGCCATGGCGAACTAATGCTGGAAGATATGTATACTGTCTGAAGTTTTTTTTGTGAAAATGGTTGAATAGTTTAGTTTCTATTTTTAGTTAAGAATGCAGAAAAGAGATAGCAGTAATCTTTTTGAATGTATAGTTTACATAGCATGGACAAGAAGAATCAGTATTTTTTGCTTTTGGATGGTTGTCAAAAACTTAAGGTGGCCAACAGACCCGGTTTCCCCTAGGGGCGGGTTGAGGCCACCATGAAAATGTAATGGTTTCAATTCGAAGTAATGGAAAAAGAATGGTCCCTCCTTAGTTTACAAAAAAAAAATTACATTTTTTATATTAAACCACTTTGAAAGTTTTTGGTGCAATGAATAATGTTTGATTCCTAAAGTAAATAAATTTGTCTCAATGAAGACTGGAATTAGGCTCTCGTGAACCGCTATACGAAAAAAGTATTGGAAAATAAAAGCAATAAACTACATCTATAAATTGGATTAGTTCATGATAACATATCTAACAAACCTGAACATTTAATCGCTAGTAAATAGGAAAAATGAATGTTCCAAGATTTAAGAACACTCACAATATGTAAAAGCATAGATCTTGATTTTTTAACTGCTAACTATTTTTTGGATTTTTTATTTTTTCAGGGAATTTCTTTATCTTAGTTGGGATGTATTCTTTCATAGGAGAAATTGTAATTTCCTGTTTGACATATTGATTGAATATCTCCTTCTCAATTTCCTTAGCTTCTTCTTGCAATTGTACAAATAAAGCAGAGCTTTGTTCATTAACATTAACAAAATTAATTAGTCATTTGCTAATTTTCTCTATCCAAAAATCAACTATATTATCGAATTATGTTGCCTTTGACAGTTTTAGCTTATCCAATTCAGTCGTCGTCGTTTCTCTCAAAATTAATATAGAGTCACATGTCATATGTGGACTGTTTAGATCCTTCACAATTTGTATAGCCTTGAAATAGGGATTTTCTCTTCGATTCCCTATGTTTCACATTCATAAATAATGTTATCTAGTCTTCGAATTCTCTGAAAGCATGGAACTTTGATTTTCTTATTTGACATGTTGATTTAATATCTCCTTCTCAATTTCCTTGGCTTCTTCTTGCAACTTTGCAGCTAAAGCAGATCTTTCTTCATTAACATTAAAAAATTAGTTAGTCATTTGCTAATTTCCTCTGTACAATAAATCAAATATACTATCGAATTATGTTTCCTTTGACAATTTTAGCTTATCCATTTCAATCTTCATTGTTTCTCTCAAAATTAATCTAGATTCACATGTGATGTGTGGACCATTTAGATCCTATAAAATTTGTATAGCCTTGACATAGGGATTTTCTCTTTGATTCCCTACTCTTTCACATTCATAAATAATGTTCTCTAGCCTTCAGATTCTCTGAGACCATGGAACTTTGATTTTCTTCATCGGATTAGTATTCTACAGTTCTTGCCTTTTTTCTCTAGATTAGAAAGTAAATCAAGCCTTTCTCTAAAATCACATAAGTCATTGCTTACAAAATACCTCTCTCCTTCGAGATCATGTTCAATGCACTTGAAAAATGGCTTAGTTCTTTATACCAAATACTCCAAATCGAAAACTCCTTGCCACACAAGTTCAAGAATTTGCAATGTTTCACATATATTATTGATAATATATGTTTTCACCACATTAATGAGATTGATAGGTTTATCAAATCTATGTTATGTGTCACGGGTATAAATTTTCAATGGTGTTTTCTATATTGCTAATGGAGACATAAAAAAAGGACCCAAATTTAGAGCATCTTCTAAGTCTTTTATTCTTGTTTTTAGTCTTAGGATTTATGCTTCTTGTTGGCTAATAGGCTGTGAAAGTATGTCACTCATAGCTTGATGCAATTTAAGGAGCCACACAATTCAAACTCTAGAGAGGTCAACATGCATTTTCTTTTTATCAATAACCTTTTTGTTATGAACCTTTACTTTTTCAATATTCAATTTTTTACTGCCCTTGTCATACTTTTCATTTGCAATGTGACAAAACAATCATCAAAAGTAGTAAATTCTTCAACAATTTTGTTGCATTATTTTATGATTTTATGTTAAACAATCACTAACCCAATTAGGTGGCATATCGTTGTCAACTTCCACGTCTATAGCTTCTTCAATGCTTCCCGATTTCACAGGACATGGATTTGGATGATTCAGTCGTATATGCTATTTCTGGAGTGAATCTCCAATTATGCTCTTTTTAATTTATGCTACCTGATAGCCTAGCCCGAACCAATTTTGTACTTGTAGTATATTTTCTCTTTTTTTGACATAAGGATGAACTTGCATGGGTATCATTTGTGGAATGTACATATTTCTTTGTAGAAGTACCAATTCTTAATTCTTCAGCAATTTCTTCTGCATTTATGACTAGCCCTTGATTTTTTGTTGATGCATTTTGAATGTCCTTGCTTTTCTCTCTAACTTGTGGAAACAATTTCCCATACCCAATAATTTATAGGTGTGCATTATATAGACCCTCCTTATCAAAGGTTTTAATGGCTTAAGCTTCACCTAAGTTAAAATGATGTAAATTCTCTGTGACCTCTACAACATGCACTGAATTCTTCACTGTGATTTCTCCGACAGTAAAAAACAAAGAAATAAATTGTATTTTCTTTTTTCTTTCAGTATAACCATCTATTCATGGTATTTCCTATAGACTTCAATAAAAAAATACCTATGTATAACAAATTTTGGCAGCAACAACGACTTACCTTGAAATCTAATTCGAATTAGTGTATTAATTTCTCTTTCTTCATGCATACCTTTGCCCCATAGGAAAACCCGCGCATGTGAAAATATTCGATGATGCTCTTATTTAGTTATCATGCAATTGACTTGCTTTACAAAGACATCTTGAATTAGACAAAATTTTAAAGAAGAATTATGCTTCCATAGTATAGGATACCAGAATTACATTAGTTCTTGATTCACATTGAATTTAGGATTATACAACAAACCATGAAAGACATGGTTGGAAACAAAAGCTATTATTAGATATGCCATCATGACGAACCTATTGGTCCTAGATAAATTGACTAACTAAATGTATAATTCATTAGAAATGATATCAACCTAGTCGAATATACAATATTTTCTGTATGTGTGGTAAAGCATAAAGAGAATGCATTTTGGAAAATTTGTTGTAGTTTATCATCCCATGATGCATGCACAAAGCCAACAAAATTCCATAAATGGATGTTTAAACAAAGAAATGTTTAGAACAAAAATATCAAAAGGATCTTGACAATTTAGCAAAATGAAATCTCCAACCGTGTTAACATCTCCTGTCTTTGACTTCGGGAAACTCTTTGCTTCTGACAATCTTAAGTGCATATTAGGTTCTAGTAACTTGAAGATATGTCTGAATTCTTTTGGATTCATAGGATTATTTTTCGCTACTAACATAATTTTTCTTGTTCTTGAATCAAAATTGTTTGTGCACAAAAGACAATTTCCTTGAAATCAAAAATTTCTAGCACACGTGCAGCATTTTCCAATCTGCTAGTCCAACTCTTGTTCCTATTATTTTCTTCCATCGATAGATTCACATATCGCTCATATGCAGTTGACTAGTGAAAGTTATGATCAATATGAGAAAGTGAGTTAATCATATTATGTTGAAAATGCAACAAAAAAATATTGATTTAATTTTGTGCTTGAATTAAATTAGGAATAAAATTGTAATTCCACATCACAAGACAACTTGTAAGAGTTAATTAAGTTAACTTGACTTAATTGGCTCAGTTAATTCAATTTGAGGGTCTAACTAGAGTCATGTAGAGTGTATCCTACTTTATAGGAGCCCTGGTTGAGTTTATTTTGAGTTGTAATTAATTAATTCAATTCAACTGAGTTAAAGTCAGTTAAACTAGTTCCAACTGTTGGAGGAACTAGTAGGAGGTCTAACCGTGGGGTGTTGCTTCATGTGTTCAACTAGTTAATTGGTAATTAATCCATAAATAACTCATGCATGAAAAGTCTAAAAGTTACCCAGTTGATATTAGAGTTCAAGGGTAGTGTACTATCAGTTGTATAATCATTTGAATTGTATAGGTGGTGCATGCAGTCGGAGGAAGGCCTATGAGGATTGCACAATTCATATTGAGGAATTCCATAATTAATAGGGTGAAAATTCCCAAGGAAACAATGCAAGGAAATAGGGACTTGGACAAGCAGAAATTTGGTTAAGTATTGGCCTAAGTTTGTCTAGGAAGCAGTGAGACAGATAGAGATAGTGCAAAGGTTTATAAGGCTTGAGAAAAGCATTGTAATCTTCTCATATTTTCTAGCCAATGAAATATACAAATAGAAGGGGGTTTTAGCTGTGGATTTCCCCATGAAATCATTGTGTAATGTGTTGATTGAATTCTTACTCTTTTATGCTTCATGAGATATCGATCAATTATATATTTTTGTTGATGAGTAGAGTAGATTCAAGTCTATTGTTTTAGTAAAATTACAATTAGCAATTTGAATCTACAAGTAATTTCTACATGGTATTAGGGCATAAATCTCTCTAGAAGAGGATAATATGAGTTTGTCTTTTGCAGGTGAAATTGAATATGTAGTATCATTCTTCAGAGCCAGTAGGAGTTGTTCTACAAATTGAGACTCGGATATGCCCTTGAGGGTAGTTCGAAATATATTGCTTGGAAGGATAGGATGTAGGCAGTGTTCGATGACAATGAGATGAAGGAATTCATAATCAATGATATTGCTAAGCCTCTAAAAACAGATGCTCAAGATCTGGCAGAGTGGAATAAATTTGTTGCAAAGGAAAGGAGGATCATAGTAGGAGTTCGAGATCATATTGTCTCAAACCTCCATGGGAAGGATACACCATATGCAATGTGGCAATCCTTGATCGACTTGTTTTAGAATAGTAGTGACCACAAGAAGCTGGCACTGAAGGACAAGCTTTGGAAGATCAAGATGGATAAGGGCGAGACAATACCACAATACTTGAGCAGATTCACCCAATGTTAGGATGACCTTGGGAGTGTTGGTATTACAGTTGCTAAAGATTATCTCATCAGCCTAACACTTCTTAGCCTTCCCAAGAGTTGGCACAACTAACAGGATTCAGTAAATGGGAGAGAACATCTACCAAAGTGGGAGTGTTTGTTCTCCGACTTAGTGCAAGAAGAGATAAGGTGGAGCACCAGAGATGGAACCTCATCTAAGCATGATCATGAGGAGAATCGTGCCTTAGATAGAATAGCAAAGAAAGGGAAAGGAAAAAAATTCCAATCCAAAGGAGATTCCATTCAAGAAGGCAAGAATAAGTACTTGTCGAATATTAAATGTTTTCATTGTCATGAGATGACACACTATGTCACGAAGTGTCCGCACAAGAAGGTTGGAAAGAAGCCATCAAGAGGAGCGGTAGGTGAATATCTTGCTTCACAATTCAAGTTAGATTTTTGTAATATCTCGTTTCTGGGATATTCCTCAAACCCAAGAAAACTCAAACTAAACACGTCCAAATGATATAGTGACCGGGAAACTCAAAGTGATAAAAAAAAATAGTGGTACAACATATAATAATGTGAACATGAAATGTAAGCAGATACTCAAGAAATGCAGAGAGCAATGCTAAGCCATTTTATTATACTGAGTAATGGAAAGAGTACAAGAGTTGATTAGACAGGTAGCACCTCGACTTGCACAAGGCAAGTGAAGAAGTACACTCAGAATAGCAAAGGAATGGCCTCTCTCTGAATTGCATCCAAGCTGCCGGAGAATTGTCGTGCTGCTATTGCTACTATTGGAAATAAAATGAGGATTTGGGGCTGTTCTCCTCCTCAGAAAATGCTGAAACTTTGGAATCAGACTCTACTCAAGAAACCCAGAAAAACCTAGAAAGCTTTCCTGAAATAGCCAACCCCCGAAAATCACCCCCTTGGGGATCTATGTTGTCCCTCAAGGCTCTACGCTGCCACTGAATAGAATCCTCCAAAACTCCACCTGAAACTCTACCAAAATCCTCCAATATGAAAGGGTTGATCCCCTACTCAATCTCCCAATCAAATCCTTCGCAAAACCCTCAATCTGGAACTCCCACCAAAAGAACTGCATCCCTCTCTCAAGACTACACAGTTATCCAAAAATTCTCAGTTCCTCTTACCTCTAAAGATCAATCTTCTTGCAAAAGACTGTTGAAACTACCTTGCCCGAGCAGGCACTCGAAGTCCCCCGGGGCTAAGGGTGAGATCTCTGAACGGAGACACTCGATGCACTAAACTGTGCTACAGACCAGCTAAACAACCAGCGTGCTCTAAGTCGAAGTACTAGCTCAAATGCACATAATCAAATGACAAAATGAGGAGGCTTCCCTCTCCTTTATAGTGTTGGCCTCTCTCAATCCCAATGCCCACCTCCTCCAATGCAGTCCCTTTCTTGCCACGTGTTCCTTCCCATCTGCGCAGTCCCTCCAAGTGTTTGCGTGGGCCCCATCTCTGCGTGGTCCTTTGGCCCCCTTGGATCCCCTTTAAGTCACAACATTGTGTTACTAGGAAGTGACTTTATTCTAAAGGTGAGTTATGTCCCCCTTTTCCTCACCTTTTTATTTATAAATAACTATAGAAGGAAAAATTGAGCAAAATTGAATATTCCAATTAGCCATGGCTAATTAGGAATATTACAGTCTCCCCTGGCAAAATGTTGTTTGTCCTCAAGCAATGGAAGTGATGGATGCTGCAAAATTTTCTCACTCTTCCAAGTGGCATCCTCATCCGGTAAATTCTTCCACCTCACCAAGAATTCTTGGACTGTCCTGCTTCGTAGCTACCTCTCCCTGGTATCAATAATAACCTTTTGCTGCAACACCAAATGCCCCTCATCATCCATGGGTAGTAGCTCATCTGTCACTATCACATGCTGTCCTAATGCCTTCTTCAGGCATGATACATGAAATACGTTATGAATCTTGCTGCTTTGGGGCAGCTCCAACTCATATGCAACCTGTCCAATCCTGTGTATCACCCTGTATGGCCCATAAAAGTGGGGCTTGAGATTTTCAACCCCCTTCTACTTCAGTGATGACTGTCGGTATGGCTGTAACCATAGGTAGACCAAGTCCCCTACCTCAAACTGTCTCTCCACCCAACCCCTGTCGGCATACAACTTCTGCTGGTTCTGTGCTGTAGCCATATTATCCTTGAGAGCTCGGAGAATATCTTGACTCTCTTGGATCCAAATCTTGGTTCTCGGAGCCTTGCTAGCACCAAACATCACGTAAGCAAAAGATAAGGGATGATATCCATACAAAGCATAGAATGGTGACATACCAATGGACATGTGATGTGTAGTGTTGTAGCAATACTCCCCCAAATGCAGCAACTTCAGCCATGCTTGGTGCTACCCACTGACATAGTTATGCAAGTAGCCCTCCAGCCACTTGTTAACTATCTCTATCTACCCATCTGTTTGCGGGTGATAATTGGTACTCGGTGTCAACTTCGTCCCCACCAATAGGAAAAGTTCCTGCCAAAACCCGCCCATGAAATGACTGTCCCTGTTATTGATGATGGTCTTAGGAAGACCATGCAGCTTGAAGATCTCTCTGAAGAACAGCTCGGCCACTTGTGCTGCTGTGTAGTGTGCGGATATGGTGAAAAAATGTGCGTACTTTGTCAGTGGATCAACGGTGACAAAGATACAATCCTTGCCACGCACCATGGGCAACCCTGTGATGAAGTCCATCAAAATACTCTCCCATTTCCCCTCCGAAATGGGAAGAGGCTGCAATAATCCTGCAGGATGGCTCATCTCCCCCTTGTTCCTCTGTAAAACTTTGCACTCTCGGATATGCTGGAGTACATCCTCCTTGAGGCCCTTCCATGAGAACCTCTCTCTAATGGCCCTGTAGGTTTTGGTAAACCCTTGATGGCTAGCCAATGGTGAATCATGTGATGCCTGGAGTATCTCCTTCTTGAGCTGAGATCCCTCAGTCAAGAAGATCTGGTCCCTATAGTAAATGATCTCATCGATCACCCTGTACCTGTCATCTGCCACCTGCCCATCCAGAACCTCACATGCAAATCTATCCTTGGAGTACTCTACTAAGAGTCGAGCCCTCTAGTCTGTGTCCAAGCTCATAAGATACAATGTGGCTGGTCTACGTGAAAGGGCATCTGCTACCACATTGTTCTTACCCTTGACATACTCAATGTCAAAGTCGTATGCTTGGATCTTACTGATCCACTTCTACTGCCTCTCTTGTAGCTACTTCTGCTCCAAAAAGAACCTGAGGTTGTTGTGATCAGTCCTCACCCTGAACCTATTACCCACTAAATACTGCCGAAATTTAGCCAATGCATGCATAATGGCTAGCATATCCTTGTCATATATAGAATAAAACCTCTCATGTGGAAGGAGATTCTGACTCTCAAAGGCTATAGGGTGACCTCCCTGCATCAATACTGCGCCGATTCCCTCTCCCGACGCATCACACTCCAAAACAAATGGCTACGAAAAATTTGGTAATACAAGCACTAGGCAGCTGCTCAAAACCTCCTTGAGCCTATCAAAGGCTCGTTGTGCTTTATCCAACCAACTAAATGCCCCCTTCCTCATCAGATCTGTCAGGGGTGCTGCAAGCTGTGAGAAACTCTTGACGAACTTCCAGTAGTAAGTACAAATGCCAATGAATCCTTGAAGTTCTGTCACGTTCCTTGGCTCTGGCCAATCTCAGATGGCCCTGATCTTCTCCTCGTGGACTATCACTCCATTCAATCATATGATGTGTCCCAAGTACAACATTTCCGTCAACCGAAACTCACACTTGGAGAGCTTGGCATAGAACTGTTGCTCCTCCAAGATGCGCAATACTGTCTCAATGTGCTAGAGATGCTCCTCCCAAGTCTTGTTGTAAATGAGGATATCATCAAAGAACACCAACACAAACTTCCTTAAGTGACTGCGAAAGATGTGATTCATGCAAGACTGGAATGTAGCTAGGGCATTGGTTAGCTCGAAGGGCATCACCAAAAACTCAAAGTGCCCAAGTGACACCTGAAGGCGGTTTTGGGAATGTCCTGCTCCCTCACGCGAATCTGATGGTACCCAGATCTCAAATCAATCTTTGAGAAGAACCATGCTCCTCTCAATTCATCCATCAACTCATCAATCCTAGGTATGGGGTACCTGTTCTTCAGTGTCTTCTTGTTCAATGGCCTATAGTCAATGCACATCCTTAATGTGTCGTCCTTCTTCTTCACCAACGCCACGAAAGAAGCAAAAGGACTCGTGATCAGCCAAATGTGCCCAAGAGCCAGCAACTCCTAGATGGCCCACTCAATCTCATCCCGATAGGCCTTGGGATGCCTATAGGGGGTAATAATCACTGCCTGTATGCCCTGCACAAGCTCAATGGTGTGCTCAAACCCCCGGTCTGGTGGCTGTCCTGGTGGAATCTCCCCAAATACTATGGCATACTGGTCGAGGATGGACTGCATCTTTGGGTGCACTGTCTACCCTGTAGTCCCTGTCCCTGATGCACGCAGCTCTACTGCCCACTCTATGTATCCCTTCTGGAAGACTGCCTCCATCTGATGAGCCGAAACAGTTTGAGGCAGATATGTGTGTTGTCCCCGTATCTTCTCATGCTTCCCTGTCTTCTCATCATCCCACTCGATCTCTAGGGTCTTCCAATCTATCGTGACCTTCCCTAGAGTGATAAGCCACTGAACACCCAATATCATGTTGGTGTCCGGAATATCGACCATGAAGAAGTGGTCAGTCAGTGTGTACATGCCCATCGTCACTGATAACTCTGGAACATAATGAGCACACACCATGGTTTGATCTCCTGGGGCCAAAACTAAAAAGCCATCGAAGCTCTCTGTCTGTATACCTCTCCGCTCAACCATCTGTGCATCGATGAAGTTGTGGGTTGCCCCACTGTCAACCAAAATTGATACCCGTTGGCCACATACTGTCCCCCGTATGCACAGCGTCAAATACTTTGGGACTCCTCTCAATGCTGCAAGGGCCCCTCCGATAGGTGCAAAAGCTGCACCACCTGCTGGTGGTGGTGGAGGTGGCAAATGATCCTGCGCGGCATGACTACCTCTTGCCTCCACATCAGCCTCCTCATACTCTTCCCCGCTGCTCTCGGAGAAGACCTCAATAAAATATGCTTTGCGAGCAACACATCTATATCCCAGTGCCGACGGCTCCTAACAGGTAAAGCACAACTGCTTCTTCTTCAACTCCCTCCTGGCAGCATCATCAATCTATGCTCGTCTTGGATTCCCCTTTGGAGCAGAATCCTCACATCCTTCCCCTTTGGCTGGAAAGCCTGTCTCTAGGGGTAAGGTGTCCAGGTCCTGGGTAAGGTATCCTATAAGTCTCGGGTCCTGCTAATAGCATCCTGGAGTGTGGCTGGTCTAGTGGACCTGGCTAGACCCCGAAGTGGCTCTGCTAACCCCTCAACATACATGTAGATCCTTTGTGTCGTGGATAGATCAGACACCATCACTAAAACCCTCAAGAAGTCTGCAATGTAGGTCTCTGGGTTTTCGATCTGTTTGAGCCTCGTCAGCTCAACAAAATCCTATTTCGGATCCCTCCGGTAGAACCTCTCTATCAGTCTCCTAGTGAACTCAGCATATGTTGTCACTGTGGAGTGTCCGAGTGTAACCAACCCATGGAACCACTAGTCCTGGGCCTCACCATCTAAATGTAATGTCGCCACCTTGATGGCCTCCATCTCCGACATCTGGTTAAGATGGAAATAGATGTCCAGCTTCTCCACCCAAGACTTTGCCGAACTGTTTGATGAGCCATCAAACGTAGGCGAGTGAAATCTACTAGCTATGTGGTGGGTGTCTCCATCATGATAATGTCGGTATCCTTTCTGATGGTCGTGGGGTCTACTATCCCGTTGGAGCTGAACAAATTCTCTGAATGAGAGAGCATCCCTGAACTCCTATCCATAGGCCTAGTACTCCGCAAAATAATCGCCCATATGACCGGGCTCTGCCTCCTACTGTGCTCCGGCCCCCGTATCTACTCCTAGAAAAGTGGGCATGGTAGAGCATATAGGGGCATGTGAGGTCACCTGTTGAGTAGTATTACGCTGAGTGGCACCCTGCTTTGGCAAATGGTGAGATGCACCCGCTCCCTCTCCAACTTGGAAAACTCGTGGGATCTCACGCTGTCTAGCCTCCATTGTCGTGAATCTCTACCCCATCACCTCAATCTGCCTTGACAGATCCTGCATTGATTTAAGGAGCATGTCCACAAATTTCTTCTCGTCATCATCTGCCATCGGTTCCTCCTGCTTTATGTCGACCACAGGCTCCTCCTGTTCTACATCCACCACTAGAACACAGTCTCCCTCTCTATAGGTGTTCTCCAACCTATGCCTAGTGTCTCTGTATCTCCTACCTCTGTAACAGATGTAGGGCTTTTCCCCCGGTGTCATAGATTGCTATCTCCACAGGCTGAGCCAGATCTATGCTCTGATACCACTATAATATCCCGTTTCCGAGATATTCCTCAAACCCAAGCAAAATCCAACTAAACATGTCCAAATGATATAGTGATCGGGAAACTCAAAGTGATAAAAATAACAGTGGTACAACATATAATAATGTGAACATGAAATATAAGCAGATACTCAAGAAATGTTGAGAGAAATGCTAAGCCATTTTATTATACCGAGTAATGGAAAGAGTACAAGAGGTGATCAGACAGGTATCACTTCGACTTGTAGAAGGCAAGCAAAGAAGTACACTCAGAATAGCAAAGGAATGGCCTCTCTCTGAACTACATCCAAGCTGCTGGAGAACTGTCATGCTCTTGCTACTGTTGGAAATCAAATCAGGATTTGGGGTTGTTCCCCTCCTTAGAAAATGCTGAAAGTCTGGAATCAGACTCTACTCAAGAAACCCAGAAAAACCCAAAAATCTTTCCTGAAATAGCCGACCCCCAAAAATCACCCCCTTGGGATCTACGCTGTCCCTCAAGGCTCTGCGCTGCCACTGAATAGAATCCTCCAAAACTCCACTTGAAACTCTACCAAAATCCTCCAATATGCAAGCGTCGATCCCCTACTCAATCTCCTAATCAAATCCTCTGCAAAACCCTCAATCCAGAACTCCCACCAAAAGAACTGCGTCCCTCTCTCAAGACTGTGTAGTTATCCAAAAATGCTCAGTTCCTCCTCCCTCCAAATATCAATCCTCTTGCAAAAGACTGCTAAAACTACCTTGCCCGAGCAGACACTCGAAGTCCCCTGGGGCTAAGGGTGAGATCTCCAAATGGAGACACTCGATGCACTAAACAGTGTTGCAAACCAGCGAAATAGCCAGCGTGCTCTAAGTCGAAGTGACTAGGTCAAATGCACATAATCGAATGACAAAATGAGGAGGCTCCCCTCTCCTTTATAGTGGTGGCCTCTTTCAATCCCAAGGCCCACCTCCTCCAATGCAGTCCCTTTCTTGCCACGTGTTCCTTCCCATCTGCACAGTCCCTCCAAGTGTCTGCGTGGGCCCCATCTTTGCGTGGTCCTTTGGCCCCCTTGGCTCCCCTTTAAGTCACAACGTTGTGCTACTAGGAAGTGACTTTATTATAAAGGTGAGTTATGTCCCCCTTTTCCTCACCTTTTTATTTATAAATAACTATAGAAGGCAAAATTGAGCAAAATCGAATATTCCAATTAGTCATGGCTAATTAGGAATATTACAATTTCACCCTCATTTCTTGCATGGTGACATCAGTGATGGGTAGTGTGTTGTATCTACATAGTGGAGCCTCATTCCATATGAATGACAACAAATATTTTTTCAGTGAATTGGAGGAGAAGGACCTCCAGATGCACATCAAAATGGGAGATGATGGAAGGTATAGCGTGACCTACATCGATACTATTAATTTGCAGAGGGAGATTGGTTCTCCTCTCACATTAAACAATGTCATGTATGTTCCAAGTCTAAAGAAGAATTTAGTTTTAGTTCCTATGTTGAAGGACCATGGATACGATGTGATATTTAGAAAAGGAAAGGATTTCCTTCATCACATAGCCAAAGGACAAGTGAAGTGGATTGGGTTTCGGGTGAAGAACCTCTACAAATTGGATGTAGAAGATTTTGCAACATTGAAATTTTTTTTACAGAAGGTACAGAGCTGAGACATCAGTGAATTATGGCATAAAATATTGGGTCATCTTCACCATGAAGCTTTGAAGATCATGCAAAAGATTTCTACAGGACTTCCCAAGGGTTCACTAGAGCAATGAGATACATGAAAATGGTGTACATTGGGGAAGTAAACCAAAGGCATCTTTCATGATAAGGATAGTCGAGCACAAGCGATCCTTGAAAGATTTCACTCAGACATGTGTGGATCATTCTTGAAAGCCTCCGCAACCAAGCATAGCTATTATGTAATATTTGTAGATGATTTCTCACGTAAAAGCTAGATTTTCTTCATGTAGAAGAAAGATCATACGTTCTCTAAATTTTGTGAATTTAAAGCACTTGTTGAGAAATACATTGGTAAGAAAGTGAAGGCTCTCAATAGTAATAATGGTGGTTAAATGTGTGTCGAATTAATTCAAAAAATTGTATGCATCGTAAGGCATTCGACGGGATTTAATAGCACCCCATAAACCACAACAAAATGGGGTGGATGAAAGGAAGAAAAAAAGTATTGTGGGAGCTGCATGGGTGATGTTACATGATCAGGGCCTATTGTTGCACTTGTGGGCTGAAGCATGCAACACAATTTTATATGTGCAGAACATGAGTCCTCATCAGATTTTCAAGATGAGTACACCAGAAGAAGCCTTTTTAGGTAAGAAACCATATGTAGCACACTTCAAGATCTTTGGTTCATCAGTTTACTATCATGTTACCAAGGATGCAAGGAAAAAGCTTGAACCAACAGCTGAGTTGGGCATATTTGTGGGGTACACCAATACACCTCATAGCTATCAGTTGTACCTTCCATCTCACAAGATTAGAGTGATTCGTAGAGATCTGAAGTTCGATGAAGAGAAGGCCATGAGATGTTCCCTTAAGAGGGAGCTTCAGTTGCATGCATATGAGGATATTTTAGCTCCAAAGGAAGAACCTCAAGATGATGTGAAGCAACCACATATAGAGGAGCAGAGAGTGGAAGAACCCACTCATGCAGAGACTTCCAATGATGGAAGGAAGTGCACTTGAGAAGCTGACATATTGATGCATGATGCTAGAGAGAATGTGGGATCACCCACATCACATCACAGACAAAGGCGGTCACCATATCGGTACACTGGCTACATGGCTCTAATGAGAGAGAGTGTAGATATTGAGCCATCCTCATTCGAGGAAGCAGTGCAACAACCAGTATGGGTTTATGCCATGGTAGAGGAGTATCACTCCATTATTAGAATCAATGTTTGGGAAAAGGTCCCAATACCAATAGACAATTCAGTGGTGATTTCTAGATGAATTTACAAGGTAAAGCAAGAACTAGATGGGAGTGTCGATAAACATAAGGCCAGATTTGTGGCTAGAAGGTTCTCTTAGGTGGAGGGAATTGATTACGAGGAGACCTTTTCTCCAGTAGCAAGGTACTCTTCAATAAGATATATTCTAGCACTTTCAATGCAGATGGGATGGGAGATACATCAAATGGATGTGAAGACAACATTCCTTAATGGAGTGATTGAGGAAGAGTTGTACATTGAGAATCCGAAAGAATTTGACACCTTCAACAAAGAGTCGCATATGTTCAAACTCAATTGAGAACTATATGGATTAAAATAAGCATCTCATGCTTGGTACACTAGGATTGACAACTATTTCACCAGGTTGGGCTTCACCTAAAGTGAAGAAGATGCAAACCTTTACCATATTGTGGTTTAAGGTAAATTATTGATTAAATTATTATATGTCAATGATTTAATTCTAACAGGTGGTGAGACTCTAGTAAAATATTGCAAAGAGGATCTTACAAGAGAATTTGATATGAAGGACTTGGGGCTCATGAATTATTTCCTTGGTATGGAAGTATGACAAGGAGATGAAGAACTATTTGTCTCTCAGGGAAAGTATGCGAACGAGATATTGAAGAATTTCCACATGGAGAGAACCAAACCCATGGAGACTCGTCTAGTAGGAAATTGGAGGAAGAAAGATGCTACTTCAAGTGAAGTAGTGGAGGCTACTATTTACAGGTAGCTTGTGGGTTCACTTATGTATTTGGTGAAAACACTACCAAACATATATTTTTCAGTTAACCAACTTAGTCAAGCAATGGTTTATCCAACCAAACTCTATCGAAAGGTAGCTAAACATGTGTTGAGATACCTCAGAGGCACCACTCAGTTTGGTATTTGGTACAAATGGATAGAGGGAGTGAAGTTGCAAGGCTTCACAGATGCAAATTGGGCAGGGTATCCATCTGATAGGAAGAGAAAATTAGGGGGAATCTTCAGTATTGGGTTAGCAACAATTTCTTGGTATAGCAAGAAGTAGAGATTAGTTGCACTCAGTTCGACAGAAGCAGAGTACATGGATGTTAGTCAAGCATCTTGTGATGCTATCTAGATGAGGAAGATCCTTGTTGGGTTATTTGGTCAGCAAATGGATCCTACAATGATTCATTGTGATAATCAGAGTTGTATCAAACTATCTGAGAATCTAGTTTTTCATGATTGGTCCAATCATATCGACATTTGGTATCACCCTATATGAGATTGTGTGCAAAGGAGATTCATGTTGCTAGAGTACATTCCTATAGAGGAACAAGATGCAGACATCCTTACTAAGGCATCGTCAAGGGGTATCTGATAATCCCTTTCTTTTTGAGAGGGAGTGTTGAAAATGCAACAAGTAAATCTTGATTTAATTTTGTCCTTGAATTAAATTAGGAATAAAATTGTAATTCTACATCACAAGAAAACTTGTATGAGTTAACTAAGTTAATTTGACTTAGTTGGATCAGTTAAATCTAGTTGAGGGTCTAACTAGAGTCATGTAGAGTGCCTTCTACTTTATAGGAGCCCTAGTTTAGTTTATTTTAAGTTGTAATTAATTAATTCAGTTTAACTGAGTTAAAGTTAGTTAAGCTAGTTCCAACTGTTGGGGGAACTAGTAGGAGGTTTAACAATGGGGCGTTGCTTCATATGTTCAACTAGTTAACTAATAATTCAGCCATAAATAACTCATTCTATGAGATTTATCCAGTTGAGATTGGAGTTCAAGGGTAGTGTACTATCAGTTGTATAATCATCTGAATTGTACAGGTGGTGCATGTAGTTAGAGGAAGGTCTATGAGGATTTCACAATACATATTGAGGAATTTCCCTAATTAATAGGGGGCTAATTTCAAAAGAAACAATGAAAGGAAATAGGGACTTGGGCAAGCATAAATTTGGTTAAGTATTGGCCTAGGCTTGTCTAGGAAGAAGTGAGACAAATAGAGATAGTGCAAAGGTTGCTCAGGCTTGAGAAAAGCATTGTAATATTCTCAAATCTTTTGACTAATGCAATATACAGATAGTAGGAGTTTTTAATTGTGGCTTCCTCGAGGAAATAATTGTGTAAAGTGTTGATTAAATTCTTTCTCTTGTATGCTTCGTGATTTCTCGATCAATTAATTATTTCCTCTGATGAGTAGAGTAGAGTCAAGTCTATTGTTTTAGTAATTTTCAATTAGTAGTTTGAATCTACAAGGAATTTCTACATATTAGTGCAAATAGATTCTTTTCTTCCTCCATTAGCCATGTCTGTTTTGTACCTGAAAACACTTTTCCAATCAATAATGTTCTCAATGCCAATTAACTGCACCATTTTTTAGCTCTCTATATAATCACCAAATGTTACTACTACAAGCGTGAAACTAGTTGTTACTATTGCAAGTGTGAAATCTATTAAAAATGGAATTTTCAATAAATATACCAAAGCTAACATTTATGGAAACTAGTATAAATATCAAAATTATAAAACCATCTCGTCCATTTATTACCCACCTTGATTTTATGTTAGTATGAATTCTTTGTGATGAAGACAATTAGCATACATGTTGTCGATAATAATTCTCATTGCAAAAGATGTGCTCAGCTATCTCTATTACGAAATGATTTGATCACTTGGCTGGTCCCCACTATTATGTCATTGTTGACTTTGATCTACAATAACCTGACACACAAATTTGAAAAAGTTCAGAAACACATGCAACTGTGGCCAATCATTGCAAATTGCTTCACTCGCTTATCTGTTAACCATATCTCATTTTTTTTCGGAAGCATATAATCTATTACTGATTTTCTCAAAGAAAGTCATCCCTAAATAAGATTAGTTCAAAAAGTAATCGCATTTAAAAAGAGTTCGTGAATGCACGGAAAATGTGTCATGTCATACGGAAGTATGTGACGAAAATGTGCAGAGAAATGAATATGTACATGGGAAGGAACATGCAGAAAAGAAAACAACCCTTCCACATAGTACTTGCGCATCTTTCACAACTTCTTTTCTCGTTCAATCATAAATTAGCTTAAATTATGATAATAAATTAACAAATTTGAGTTATCAAACATTTAAAAAAGTTTCAAAAAAAATGCATAAATATTTAAGAATACTCATACCTAGAAAGTATATATCGTTCCTATAATTTACAATCCTTATCACCTTTTAACTTATTAACAGGATGGTTTTCATGTTTGATGAGGGTACCTTCAACAAATCTGGAGTTACCTCAAAGGCAGACTTGCATTTAAAATATTTGTGGGACAAGTATAGGTCTCAATTGGAAATGGCAAGGTCACATGAGCACCCTCCAGCGATTCCAAAGATGGAGTGGAGAGAACTCATGGTAGATGCACACAAGAAGGCACTTAGAAAATTAGGGAAGACTCCACCTGGACCAGGAAGGTATGAGACACTTTTAATAATGTAATTATGATGCTTTATCATCATTGTGACATCTAATTAAGTTTTTCAATGTTTTAAATATAAGCTCCCATATACTTCCAAAGCCACAATGGCTAGAATATCCAAACATGGGAAACATCATCTTGGCCTGGGTGGTTAGTTGAAACTAGCCACAAAATTGTAAGTATATAAAAAATATATATATTCCAAATTATAAATTCTTAACAATTTGAATTTAATATCACAAAAGAAAAAAATCATGTTGTCATGCAAAATCATAGGGGTCATAATTCAAAGAGGCTCCCACAGAGGAAGACCTAAATCTTGCTTTCAAGCACGTCTATCAAGTCGTGGTTGAACATAGGACAAGCTTGGAATTGTCATAGTCTTTCACCACCCAACCTAACACTCAAACAAATAGAAGCAATGAATAGAATTTATAAATGATCACTTGTACAATTTATTGGTTATTATTTTTTTCCATAAAGTAATGTGCTTGATTGTAAAAAGAAGACAAGCAATGTAGATACAACACATGATCCTACTAATGGTGGAGTGTCTGATCTTGAGAATGATGTGCAGCTCGATACTGGAGGTATTTCATGTGTTATAATAAAATTGTAGTGTGGAATAAAATTAAAAATATTTAAATGAAAATGGTGTATTAATTATAACCTTTCTTGTTTCTACACCAGAGAATGTACAAGATGAGACCAGAGAAGAGGAGGAACATATGGACACATCCGAAAATATTTTGCTTCCCTCCACTACCAAAGTAGGTAAAGAACACTTTACTACTCTTTTTATTAATAAAAAATTGTAATAATAATAATTATAAATATGAATTTAACATTTCTTTCTTGTTGTATTTGATGCTCATCCCCACTTGCAACAACATAGTCATATGACTAAGTCAACAACAAGACATATTACACTAGAGACCACAACAACTGAAGGGGGACAATATTAATACATCCTTGCTAACTACATATTAAAAAATAGGAAGAAACATGATGCAATATGACTGCACTTGTTTATTTAGATCTTATCTTTTTGAGTACCACATTTTTTACTAAGAGGTTGAATGCCTTATGGCATATGCACATGTAATTTTAGACTATCTTAATAAAAATTTGTGTTTTTTCTGTTGCAAAAAAATAGAACATTTTTGTTTCATATTATGTAAACATATTTTTTGTGATAAAATTTATTGAGATAAAATATTTTGTAGATGTACTAATGAATGAATGATGAGCATCATATATTTGTGATAGTTCTTCATCCAACTCTACTTTGAGGTTGTGATTAAATTATAATGCAAGGAATTGTTTATAGAGGCTCAACCAAAACCCATGTAAACTGAATAAGGAGAAAAATATAGAAGACACATTCTAATATTTTGTCCCATATAAACTGAATAAGGAGAAAAATATAGAAGACACATTCTAATATTTTGTCCCATATAAACTTTGTGGATTTTAAAAATCTTGGTATACAAATCATTTTGAAATATGTACAACCCTTATGAATACTAGGAAAACCAAGGAAGATTTCATAGGTTATAACACTAGTTTCCATAAGCTTTATAATTAGAACTACCATGCATTGAACTTGTTTCTAACATACCAACATTTGTTAAATCAACCACCCATTTTAGTCTTGGGGATGAGATACTTATAAACATTTTCCTAGTGAAGGATTTGAGTAACTCCAAATCTGAGTTTGTGGACTAATGGATTATTATAGTGCAATATACATGACCTTTAGTATTTGTGTGTTACAATAGTTCTAATGTTCTTGTTAATAAAAGAGTCAATGCCTTCCTTTCCTTGAATAATACCTTTCTTCTCTTCTCCCTGAACTACTCCCTTAGTTGTGATGCCTCAATCAACCTTCCAAATGAATAGTTAAGGGTTTAATCCTTTAAGTTTCAATGATTAAATTGTTCATATTCATGTGCCACTTTCAATTACATAATGGTTTAAACTTATGTGATAATTAAATCAACTATCCATTTGAAAATATCATGATCAATGAAAGATATGATTCTCATTGAAATATACCATTGACTCACATAGTACTACTAACTTGACCTACTAATCTACAACTAATCCAAGTCAATTAAATTAACAAAAATATTATAGCCCATTGTCTCGTCACCTCATGATGGTTCTCAGCCATATGATTCTCATTGCAATTGAGCTAAGTCATCAAATTGGATTTTTTTATTGATCTAAAATGTTTCATAAATTTAAAATATTTGAATGTTTATAGTTGATCATGGTGGAATAAAATTACAAATTACACTTATTTGATAAGCACGGTGATAAGGGGAAGGCACCATCCTTAGAGCAATCCACATATGTTGTTAAGGAATTTCTCAGTGAAGTACTTAGTGATTTTAATTGGTTTGATGATGATGAGTTGTAAATGTATCCTAACCCAATTGTAACAGTCAATAAGCCTTTGGTTATAAAGAACGAAGAACTTTCTCGTTTGATTTGCATTAGAAACAAAAGTCATGATATTAAACATAGGATAAACATGTTCACCAACAGCTTCAGAGATATCAGGTAATAACCATATTTTAAAGTGATTTTTTTTATGTCATAAGTTCAATTATGAATGTTTGTTTTTTAACTTTTACGTTGTCTAATCCAAAAACCATTTTCTTTCTTATATAATATTTTTTGGTAAAGATCACACCACAACATATGGAGACCATGATTTAGCTTTCAATGGGAAGACTGTCATACATGAGGATCCTATACTAAAAGAGGAGCACATGGTATCCATTCCAATAGTGTCAACTAGTTCATGAGGTAAAAAAAAAACTCTAATGCTATTTTTATTAATGAATAATAACAAAAAATGTCAATTTAACATGTATTTCTTATTACAACTGATAATCCACCCCTGTTACAACAACCTTGACAATGTCATGAGTACATGACCAAGCCATCAAAAATAAAGAAAAAGAAAAACAAATGATTGTACTAGTTATATCATTAGAAACATCATGTACCATATTATGAAAACATATTTTTGATGATAATGTTTTTTTAGATGAAGTATTTTGTGTTTATGATTAATGAATGAATGAGTAAATGTTATATGTTAATGAATAATTGCTATATGTTTCTTTATGTACATGAACTTGTTTCATATTATGTAAACATATTTTTAATGATAAAATTGATTGAGATGGAATATTTTGTGGATTTACGAATCAATGAATGAATGAATGTTTGCTACTTTTATTTTTATGTATCTTAATGTCTTGCTATTAACTATTGTGTATATAGTAGATATATTGGTTATTGGGGAATTGAGAGTGATGTGAGGTGGGGAGGGGCCATGAGAGCTTCCACCTTCACGTGGTTTGCCCTATTTAATAGAAAATAAAATAGGATTTAGATAACCTTGGAGCAAAACACCCTCGATCCAACATAGCAAAAAAAAAAAGGTCAATGTTGACTTCGTTGTTGCTTCCTTGAGTGGAGGGATGTTTTCTCCAAGATTAAACTCCTCCAGCAATTTATTCTCGAAACCAAGAGGAGCTCATTAAGGTATTCATGCACCCAATTCCTTTTAATTATTATTTTTTCATGAAATTAAATTTAATATTTGGTCAAATTTAATCTAATTTTTCCTCATTGGTCACATGAATATGTGTAGGACAACTAGTATCAATTCAGATGTTGAAGTAGAACAACTATCTGAAGCAAATAGTTCAAAATGGTAAGGGTTTAGGTGAGACAACAATTCTTTTTTGATATTTGTGTTGTATGTCTTG
This sequence comes from Pinus tabuliformis, assembly GCA_031772625.1. Taxonomy (NCBI): domain Eukaryota; kingdom Viridiplantae; phylum Streptophyta; class Pinopsida; order Pinales; family Pinaceae; genus Pinus; species Pinus tabuliformis. The sequence goes on from CM062808.1 coordinate 871,483,158, forward strand.
GTCGAGTGGGAGTTACATAAAGGTTTATAAGAAATAAGAAACTTTTCCATGAAAAATAATCATGTTGTATTTGTCTTTATTTGACCATTTTGTTTGTATTTGAGTGAAAAACCATAAATTCTCATTTTTCATGCAGGAGAGTATGAGAAACTCTTACTCTATTAATTGGACATAAGGAATTGGTATGGTTTTTATTCTATTTTATTAGTTATTTATCTCATCCAACTTCTCCTCCTTCCTTTGTTTTGTAAGTACTTTCATTTGAATATCTGCATTTGAAATATTAACTAGGGTTGGAGTCATATAGACAAAAGAAACTCAAAGAAGTACTGCTCAAAATTAACCCACCAAGCACTAGACTACCATGTGTGCCATTTAGTTTTGTGTTCCATTTGATTTCAATCAATTTTTTATCTCTACATTTCAAATCTTCCAACACCATAGACCCAAATTTTCTTCTTATCATCTTTAAATGAGACTTCCAAGACCATAGACCCAAATACCAAGACCCCATGATCACTTGAAGGGATGGTCAATCTGATCATTTGGTGGAATCTAATACACTTTTTACAAAAAATAAATCTCTTTTTACACTACCTCTCAGGGCACATACCCCACCCAAATGTTCACTAGGTATGTCCCTTTAGGACTATCCTTATCTTGGATTACAAATCCTCAAAGAACATTGGTCTTATTCAACCACTCTTGTCTTGGATACCCTGTCAAATACTCAAAGAGTGTCGGTCATGAGACGACTACCTATCTTGGATTTATAATCCTCAAGGAGTATTAGTCTCATATGATTACCCAATCCTTCGAATGACATTCGCTCGTCATGGAATTCACTAAGAATTACGACTGTTAGTCCTGGTCTAGTGCATGACAACATACCCTAAGCATCAAAAGTTAGGTTTTTATAGTGAACCCTAAAGGTTAGGGTTTGAAGAAAAACGAAAAAATGATAAAGGAATATTAAATGTAGTGATTGGTCTTCCTAACATGGATCTTAACAATTCAAAACCCTAAACATAATATAGTAATACAAGGAAAATTTAAAATAATTTAATGAAATTTTTTTACTACAAATATTATAGTTTTAGACATACTTGAAGTTACTCCTTTTACAAATCTTGTAGAGTTTCCTTTATCGATGTGTTCCCTCTGAATTCTAACCTGTATGCCTGTAATGCTTATTTACAAGTACAAAATATGCGATACTAAATGCATGATGTTAATTGTTTCAATCTAGGGTTGCTAAGCAATAATGGAGGATGAAATCCTAGCATTAACAAATCCCAAATCTAGGACTAAGTAATTAATGTTAGATACAACATATTATTCTCATCTAATCATACTTGACATAAATACTTGTCACAAAATCTACACAAATATTCTTGTCTTATTATGCCACTTACATAGGTCAGTGAATTATATCTTGATCAAAGGTGACTATAACTTTGAATGTGTTATTGCTCTTTATCACTTATGTAAAAATTTTGAGAAGTAAAATTCAAGACTCCTAGCTAAAAACTCAATTAAATCAATGATGGGATCAAAAATCAAGCCCTAACGCCATGGCACAAACATCTAAGGTTAAAACCTACACCCTTGGAGCCCCTACTAGTTAAGCAAAGTAGGCTAAAGGATGAGCTTTGAACAGGTGTTGCCCTTTTGGTTAAATTCCGAGCAGGTTAGCAGTCGATCACCATCCATCTTTGCTCGATCAGCCCTCGGATGCATTTCCGGGGGGGTAACCTACATGGGTGATAAGCTAGCGCTACCCCATGGAGTTGACAAATCAACCTAGCAGGCCTGCCAATCCAACGACCTAGATTGATTCTAAGGGCTAACTGATGGATCTGACCTATCCCTCTCCTACAAGCTGGAGGATGGTGGGGACCACCCACTACGATGGTCAGTCTGTCAGTGCCAATTCAAGCGAGCAAGGAATCCAAAAATTAAACGGTAACATCTCTGCTGCCCTCCTGCTCCTGTCCCCTTGTCATTTGTCACCACCATATCCCCTTCTACTGCATGTCCTCTTGTGACATCATCCTATGCCATATGACTATTGTCCCCTCTTCGAATATAAAAACCCTTCCTGCCTCAATTTTTTAAATGTTTTCTATTGTTTCTCGGTGTAAATGCCTCTTACCTTTCGTCTATTCTATAAATGTCATCCGCTCACCTAGTCGGTCCAGAACCTCCCTTGAATGATATTTCTAGTTATCTCTAAGACAACCAAGTAACTAGGCGGTCCCTTTCACCTGCAATTTATTTGAATATTCATTGGAACATGAAGAAAGTGCCCCCTAAGCCCTCTAAATCTCGTGAAGTTAAATGCTCCTCTAGTGTCAAGAATCTCATGTACATGGAGGCACAAATCGTTGACCCCTCTAGTGCCTACCACCTTACAGACCTTCGATTCAACTTATATGGTAACCACGTCAGAGGAGAAGACCCATTTCTAGTGGTCGAATCAGGCTTGTACTACCAAATTACACCCTTAGTACACTATTACCTGAGTGTTTCTCCTCGTTAACAACCACTTACATAGACGAGAAGATTTATTTTTTCTCCTCAACCGGGGTCAAAATCCTTGAGGTGACCCAAAGCTAATTCAAAAAACCCTTATTACCCAAGCTCCTCTAAACCCTAGTAGTTTACAAAAAATATATTTGTCTAACATTCTGCTACCCTTTCAGCTGATGAGAAACAATCCTTCTTGCAAATGGTCCTAGCCCCTGGCCTAGAGTCTCTGTCGATTGCTGATAATTTTCCTATAACGCTCTTTGGAGAGCCTATTCAGCCCATCTATTCTAACCGAGGCCATAAGATTCTAGATGCACCATTTCCTGACCACCTCTTATTTCAAATATTATTCCCTGTTGTTCTTCCTGTTTGTGTGCACTCATGTGGATGAGTTCGAGTGCCAAGTTCTCAGTTTGGTGGCTTCCAACAAACAAAGGAAGTTTTTTTTTTTACTCAGACATCGCTGCTAGGAAGAGACTAGATGTTGAGGGCTATTCCCAGTTTATATCCTCCTATATGGCCATTTCCTATAAAATAATTCATGGTGTTTCACCTCCCGGACTTCTCCCTTAGCAAAAAGCAATCCTCCAACTTAGCAAGGATACTAGGGTGGGGGACTAGTACCTATTTGAAGATTTCACAAAAATTAGGATCTATGGGTGTGAGCTTCCTCCTTACCGCTTGTCTTTGTTTATGCCCATGAAGATTTTCACTCTCAAATTCATCAGGTATAGCCTTAATGTAGACCAAGTTCATTTTGTCACTACTAAGAAGGGATGTATGTTTAAGTTGGGTAAGCATATGGGACCTTTTATTGCCAATTCTAGGCAAGCCCACATGGAAGTTGAGGAATTGCTCAAACACATGAACTTTGATCTAGGGGAGGTCTGGCATTATGACCCTCATGGTGTCATTGCCAAGAGAAGAGAGAGCTTAAAGGATTCAACTTATGAACATGAGGATAGGCCTGAGATCGAATGGAAAGATAAATTTGATCTGTGGCCTATTAACACGGAGATGGAGATCAATACTCCAACATCGAAGGAAAAGGCACAGAAAAGGATTGTTGACCAACTTGAAGATGTCAAGATGGAGAATGTACAACCCATTAAAAAGGTAAAGGCCCAAGAGATAGAGGAAAATGAAATTTAGACAGGGTTAATAGAGATAAGACTAGATCAACCAAGCTTCCAGGTGACTTCGGAAGACCCATTACAGATTGATGCCTCATCCTCTTCAGAGGTAGCTATTTTAAGTTCAAAAGGAAGTGCAACTAATACTGAGCCAAGCTGGACTATTGGAAAGACCATTGAAGAAAGAAACAAAAAGGTAAGGGAAAATATGAAATAACAAATGGAATCTCATTCATTCCCATATCAAACCAGACTTTTGGCTGCTATGGAATTAGAGAGAAATCAAATGAAGTTCTCACTGCAACACCCACTAGCATAGTCATTTCCTTTGTGCTCTCAATTCAAGGACCTAGACGTTTCATTAGACTTGAAAAGTATCTCTATGTTGGATAAGATCAACTTCCATAGGAAAGTGTGGGAATGTTGTACAATGAGCTCAATAGAAATGCAAATACTATCAGCAAGGCCAAGAAGCTACAAGAGAAGACCGCAACAAGGTTAAAAGAGGAGAGAGCTAACTCAAGATCTCTACACATCCAGAATGAGATCTTCAAATAGTTGATTGTGAAGTTGGGGATAAATCCAAAACACAATGCTGCATTTGAAGTCCTTCATCAAATTTCACAAGCATAAGTACAGGATTTAAGGCACAAACTAAAGATGCCAAGTAGTGAGCATGTGCAATCTAAGGAACTTACACAGGTGGAAGAAGATAAGGATATCTTGGCTAAAGAACTAATAGAAAGAAATAATGAGATAGTAGTCCTCAAGCAACAGGAAGTGGAACTTTAGCCGAGGATAAAAACACACATATGTGCATTGCTTGTGCCTAAAAACCCCCAAAATCCCACAGAACAACTCACCAAGGCCCTCACCGAACCCCATATTTCAGAAGGGGAGCTTAAGAAGGTGCAAAAGAATTTGGACACTGCCCAGAGAAACCTAGCATAGAAAGAAAAACAACTTGAGATAACCTAGATTAATGCAGACTTGACCAGTATGAACCTACAGGTAGCAAACCAGGAGATCGATGAGTTAAAAGGCAAGCTGAAAGGAAACATGTCCCTCCTATAGGCCAAGCAACTTTTTTGGGTCATAACAGAAATGAAAATAAACTGGGAGTACATAAATCTGATGGATGAAAAAAAAATTAATCAAGGTTTATGAGTTTTTCATCCTAGCTGCCAAAGAAAATGGTGAAAAAAACTCCCAGATTTCCAAGAAGTTCATTCAATTTGTGAATGAAATGCCACTCAGTGAGTTGAGACCAATAGATGTAGTGGTTAAAGTATTTGCTATCATGGAGATCTGTAAATTTGTTCAGAAGGAGGATGCGAGAGTCAAATATTAGGAATGACTAAGGGTGGTACCAAAAGATGTGGCTTCTTTCAATGCTAAGTTTGATGAGAGAGTCAGAGTAAGGTTTCCTAGCTACTAGGATCTTGTGGGAATGTGAATCCCATGGACACAATACAATCAGATGTTAGTGGAGGTCAAGAGAAAGGCAAATTCCTCTCATGAGAATACTACCACCCTTAAAGGTAAAACAATAATAAACTATCTCAAAAAGAATTTTCAACTGTTAGGGTTCGTAAATACCTTGTTGAGATTTTCTGTTAATTAAATTTGGAGAAAATCTCATGAATGTGACAACAATAGGATTTGTTTCTAAATTAACTCCATTTATTCCTGATGAGGAGTTATTGCATCCTATATTTGTTGTGAGTGAATTTATGATTCAGTTTTCCACTCCCAGCTATAAAGATGTAAGCTTGTATAGGATATGTGTGATGAGAAGGTGTGAGAAAAAATAATTCCAGATGTGTAAATCTGTTGTTGTAATCTCTTGTTGAGTAATAATATTGTCGATGCCTCTGTTTGGTGGACATAGCCCAGATTGGTTGGGTGAACCACATTAAAATCTCTATTTTTTCATGGTTGAATGTTGTGTGTGTCTTATTTGTTTTAAATTTTCATTGTGTTAACTATAACACTTGGTATCAGAAATGTGGTAGAAGTCATGTGGCTATGTTAGTGTTGTATAAGCCACTATGTAAACCGATTGCAGAAGCCGTGAGCTGTTCATTCATAATTGTACATTGTCGAGTTGTGAGCTGTTGTGTTGAGCGGTCAAATTGAAGTTTGCGTTAACTGGAGGTTTACCAGCGTTGCCTACACAGTGAGCAGAGCTAGAGCTGTGAGCTTTGTACAATGCGTGAGTTTTGCAATCGAAAGAGCCACTATGTGGAGTCTTTCTGCCATGAGAATCTGCAGAGAAGTCGTATTGCCTACTTGCAGAGCCTTGAGATATTTGAAGCTGTGAGTTTTTTTTTTTTTTGCTTCAGAAAAGTCAGTGTGAGTTTCAAGGTGAAGGATTGCAGGTTGGCTGGTTCTGAGTGCTTGCACCAGAGCTGCCAAACTGTGAGTCGCAGCAGCATTGAACGACATAGATTCTGGAGCTGTGAAGTCAGCGCATGAGCTGAAGTCTTTAGCAGCATTGGAGAAGGCTGTTAACTGGTGTTGAACAGAGGCAACTTGAGTGAAGGTTGTCGTGTGACAGCGTTAAGTCAATGGATTGCAGCATTCAGGGCCGTTGACTGAGAAGCTGAGACATGGTAAGTCGTTTTTTTTTTATTTGAACGTTTTTGAAATGGGTCGACAGGTTCATAAAACGTTCAAATGAAATTGAAGTGAAACAACCTACAAAACGTTTGGCAAATGGGTCGACAGGTTCATAAAAGTGCAATGAAATTAAAATCGATTTATGTAATGTCAATCAAATTGATTTCTTAAAATGCCATATATATATTTTTAAGTCGATTTATAGTCATTGAAAATCGATATGCAAAATTGATGTTTGGCATAAGGTTCGTTATATTGATTTGAGTGGTGTTTTAAAGTACAATCGATTATATTTGAAAAAGGTTGGCACTTTATGTTGTAAAAAATTTTTTTAAAAATCGATTGGTAATTATGTAAAATGCTATTTGCATATGTAATAAAGGAAAGGCATTTTATTGGTGAAGGGCATTTTTTAAATAAAAACTTCATTTATTAAAAGTTGTAATTGGAGATTTTTTGTGACACAACATGGAAAAAACTCAAAGTGCTCGATTTGATATCGAGAAGTTCAATGGAAAAAACAACTTCGAGATCTGGAAAGTGAAGATGTATGATCTACTCGTGCAACAAGGTGTGGTGAAGGCACTGTTGGGAAAATCCAAATAGCCTTACACCATGACAGAGGATGAATGGAGTGACTTGGATGAAAGAGCACTGAGCGGCATTCGACTATGTTTGGCGGATGATGTTTTTTTTAACATCGTGTCAAAGAAAACTGTTGTTGGTTTGTGGACAAAGCTTGAAAAGCTGTACATGAAAAAATCCTTAACCAATAGGATTCTTCTGAAGCGACAGTTATATAGCTTGCACATGAAGGAAGGTATGATGATAACTGATCATCTGAATACCTTTAATACTCTCCTGGTGCAGTTAGAAAGTATAGAAGTAAAATTTGAATCAGAAGATAAAGTTGTAACTTTATTATGCTAATTGCTCGAGTCCTGGGATCATTTTGTTACTTCTATAAGTCTTAGTTCATCAGAAACCCTTGAATTTGATGATATTGTTGGAGCTTTGTTGTCCGAAGAAGCAAGGAGGAGGTAAAATTCAGAAACCTCTACATTAGAAGCAATGATGGTCAGAGGTCATTCTAAAGAAAGATGCTTCAGTAAGCACAACAACTCGCGTTCAAAATTGAAAGGGAAGAAGAGTAAGGTAAAGTGTTCGTTTTGTGGCAAATTAGGACATTTGAAGAAGGACTGTTGGAAGAGACAGCAAACATCCAAAGGAGACTCTTCGACAGAGAAGAAAGAAGCAAACACGAAAGATACAGGTTCGGCATCCATTTTAGGTATGAGTGATGAAGTGTTATCAATTAGTTTTTCTAATCATGATCAACATTGGTTGTTAGATTCTGGTGCATTAAATCACATGTGCATTCATATAGAATGGTTTAAAACTTATAAATCGATCAATGATGGAGTTGTTTACATGGGAAATGATGTCTCATGTAATATTGTGGGAATTGGAAGCATCCAGCTTAAAATGTTTGATGGGACAAATAAAATTCTAACTGATGTAAGACATGTACCTGAACTAAGAAAAAACCTCATTTCACTAGGAGTACTAGACACTAATGGATATAAAACCTTTATTTAAGGTGGAGTAATGAAAGTTTATAAAGGAATTTTACTAGTAATGAAAGCAAATAAAATTGGAAATCTTTTTCAGTTAGAATGAAGAACAGAGTCAGATCATGCTTCTACAGTATCTGAAAACGACAGTAATTCTATTCGTTTATGGCATCAAAGGTTGGGCCATATGAGCGAAAGAGGATTAAAAATTTTATCTGATCGTAAGTTACTTCCTAGTTTAAAATCTTCTAAGTTAGATTTCTGCAAACATTGTCTATTTGGGAAACAAAGCAAGCAGAAGTTTAAAACTGGAAAACATACTAGTAAGGGAATCCTTGATTATATCCATTCTGATGTTTGGGGTCCATCTCCTACAACCTCATATGGAGGATCGTCATATTTTGTATCTTTTATTGATGATTTCTCTAGAAAAGTGTGGGTCTACATGTTAAAGAAGAAGTCTGATGTATTCAAAGTTTTCAAATAGTTTAGAGCATTAGTTGAAAACATCACTGGAAGAACCATTAAATGTTTAAGAACTGACAATGGTGGTGAGTTTACTTCAAAGGAATTTGATAATTATTGCAAGGACGTTGGGATCGAAAGACATAAAACCACTGTATATACTCCTCAGCAAAATGGAGTTGCTGAACCCATGAGCAAGACTCTTTTAGAGAGAGCAAGAAGTATGCTTAGTAACGCCAATTTGCAAAAGGAATTGTGGATAGAAGCAGTTTCTACAGCTTGTTATTAGATAAATCAATCACCATCAACTTCAATAGGATGCAAAATTCCTCAAGTGGTATGGAAAGGTCATCCTTGTGATTATTCTAAACTGAAAGTTTTTGGTTGTGATGCATATGCTCTAGTTCCGAAACATCAGCGTTCTAAATTAGATCCTAAATCAAAAAGATATATCTTTGTTGGATATGGTGATGGGACTAAGGGATACAGGTTGTGGGATCCTACTACTCACAATATCATCATTAACAGAGATGTTAAATTTAATGAATCTTCACTTGAAAATCCAAATGTAGATGATAAATTGAAACAGGATAATGTATCTAAGCTTCAACACATTCAGTTTGAAACCAGTTCAAATACTGATGATAGTCTAGATGAACAAATTTCAAATTCAGATCATGAACAAGTTTTAGATGCAGATCATGAATGTGTTTCAGATGCTGATCATGAAGAAGTTCCTACAGATAATAATCATCAAATTGTGGAAGTACCAGAAACATCTTTAAGGAGGTCCATGAGAATCAAACGTCCTCCTAAAAGGTATGATGATTATGTTACTTCAGTTTCTTTAATCGCTAATGATGATGAACCTTTGTGTTATTAGGAAGTTGTAGAAGGTTCTAAGAGTGATAAATGGAAAGAAGCTATGAAGGACGATATGAAGGCATTAGACAAGAATGCCACATGGGATCTAGTAGAACTTCCTAAAAATAGGAAAACTGTGGGATGTAAATGGGTTTACAAATTGAAAAGGGGTGTTGATGATACAAAGGACAGGTACAAAGCAAGGCTGGTTGCAAAAGGTTTTTCTCAAAAAGCAGTGTTGTTGGGAAAAGTATCTATTCAGAATGCCCCTATCCCACTCTAATATGTGACAGTGCCTTAGCAACAAACAAGGAAAACTACTTGAGTATTCTTCTTTATGAAATGTAAACGAAGAGGAAGGATAAAATAACATGTGTCTTGCGCTAGTTTTTTGATCCAATCGCTCCTCTCTTCAATAGCTCCCAGCTCCCTGCTTCCTTACCGGCCCAGCTTCACCAAATTCCTGCAAGATCACAGAAGAGAGAAACTACACGAAGATATAGATTTACATTCATAAAAAGCTTAGGATCAGATTAAGCTAAACATGCAAATATAACAAAACATCATTGATACACAGCATGTAGGAGAAACTCAAATAATTTTATTGATATGATAAGAAAGTCCAAGAGGAGATACAACCAAGTGAGTCCCGATCCAACATCTACCTCCCAGCAAAGGAATCCCTTCCTCACCTCCAACAAAGCATAAATCACCCAATGCACTAATCTCAATCTCAAACCAACACCAATTCTCTGCAAAGTACAAAATTCTAGCCTCTGGATCTCTGGGATGAGGAATCCATATATAGATGTAAGCAGAGAGGATGAGTCAGCTTATGTTTTGACTTGTGGCTTCTCTCTGTCAGTTCTTGTTTCCACTTGGAGGCTGAGAGCCTCTTACTCATCCTTGGTCGAACTCAGTGAGGCAAGTGTCATTGAGTAAGATTCTGGAAGCTTCCATTGTCTGTCCACCTCGCGGAATGACACTGCCATTTGGCATTTCCCGCTCAGCGCACCCTGGTAGTGCATTTAGGTGCGTTGCAACACACCTAGCTAGTGTACTGGGGTGCTTTGCAACGCAGGCAGCTAGTGGAGCACTTGAATTGATCCTGATTTGACTGATTCTGAGTAGTTTTTGGTGGAGAACTTCTGGGAGAAGCTGTCATTTGTTGACCTTGTTTCTTTAGGAGCTGGAACAACATCTTTAGGGACTTAGGATCCCTTGGTTTATGGACATTTCATGCTTATAGCTGTAAGGCACAAAAATGTCTATAACAGTTGCCCCCTAAAGTATGAGGTCGTTTATCGGGTGAAATGCTTTATTAGGAGGATCCGAAGTTCTTTCAATGCTGGGAGGAGACCTGTAATAAGATACAATACAATACATCATTTTCATACTATTTTCATGATATAGTTGAGGCGGGCATTCCCATGCTCAGCTTTATAAATCCATTTTTATGTACATAGGACAGACAATCGTCTGATGGTAGACTGATGATTCTGATGAAGTCATCATCCTTTTGGTAGGATGATTATCTGTGCTGCAATGTTGTACATGTCAATGTCTTTATTTTTCCTGAACATATATCGCAGCCCGGATGGATGAAACTAGATCCGGGGTCTTCAATCTTGTCCAATATTCACTCGAAGTACAAGTCGATCCATGTGAGAAATGTTTTGAAGTCGAACATGGAAAGACATCGCTTGATTACCAGTCAATGATGTAAACTGTTAACAAGTGCGAGAGGAATCACCAATAATGATAATGACCCTCAAGGTACTGTAGTACAATCCACGTGGTGTGAATAAAGGAATTGGCGTCGAACACCACGCAAAATCTTTCGGTCGAAGGTCATTGATGTATACCTGTCGCCGGAAGTGAGAAACTTGCCATTGAGGCATGCAAGCTTCAAAGTAATGAAGGGGTGTTCCTAGATCAACTTCTTGGATAATGAGCTGATGTCGACAAGAAGTGATCCGTCGGAGGAGGGCCTTGATGTATCCCACATCAATGAAAGGAACGAAGCAAATGATTTTGATGGAGGTGAAAACGATCTGATGATATATGGTTCAGGGTGGTGGTCATGAAAGAATGAAGTATAATGTATGGTAGTGGATGGGACATGGGTGACTTCTCTGGATGACTACTCTTGAACATATCGACGACACTTGTATGATGGATTGGTAGCATTTACCCCAAAGGTGGATGGTATGGTGAGACCATGGTGATGTGACCAGTGAATGAAACAACCCAACCCGACTCAGGCACGGAGTGGAAGTGTCATGTTCAAGAGCGACTTGCTACCAATAAAGGTTCTTTGAGTTTCTTCCCAATTTTTCCCCAGTCATTGCTGACCAGTACCTCTTTATTTTTGTCAAGCTTGAGGAGGATAACATATGCTTGTTCTATAATTTGCCCTTCGGGCAAACCCATCGCTATGTTTTAACGAGCCTAGTGATAGTGAAACTCGTTCTCATCTAAAGACAAGTTTGTCGCTATTAATCTTTTTAACGAGTCTAACGACAAAGATAACTCGATCCTTTTCCTTTTTAGGGAGTCCGAAAAGGTACATAAAGGTAACTCCGGAAGTCCTTTTTCATCATCTAATCCCTTAAGTCCGAAAAAGTATAAAACAATACAGAAGGGATGAATTTTCGATAGTTTTAATGAGCCAAACAAAACAAGCGTTCGATCTTTTTGTGCAATAATCCCTCAGGTCCAAAAAGATTAAAATCTAGAGGAAGGATAGCACTTCTGGTCGCTTTAACGAGCTGGAAGGCCAAAACTCGGCAATCTTTTCATATTTTACGAGTCAGATGAAAAGAGCTTAAAGAAGACTCGTCTTTTGAGGAACGAGTGATAAAAGGGTAGCAGCTGATTCCAGGTAAAGGCTGGAATTTTGTACTTTGCAGAGAATTGCTGTTGGTTTGAGATTGAGATTAGTGCATTGGGTGATTTATGCTTTGTTGGAGGTGAGGAAGGGATTCATTCGCTGGGAGGTAGATGCTGGATCGGGACCCACTTGGTTGTATCTCCTCTTGGACTTTCTTATCATATCAATAAAATTATTTGAGTTTCTCCTACATGCTGTGTATCAATGATGTTTTGTTATATTTGCATGTTTAGCTTAATCTGATCCTAAGCTTTTTATGAATGTAAATCTATATCTTTGTGTAGTTTCTCTCTTCTGTGATCTTGCAAGAATTTGGTGAAGCTGGGCTGGTAAGGGAGCAGGGAGCTGGGAGCTATTGAAGAGAGGAGCGATTGGATCAACAAACTAGAGTAAGACACAGGTTAGTTTATCCTTCCTCTTCGTTTACATTTCATAAAGAAGAATACTCAAGTAGTTTTCCTTGTTTGTTGCTAAGGCACTGTCACACCTTAGAGTGGGATAGGGGTGTTCTGAATAGATACTTTTGAACATAGCAAATGATTTTGATGGAGGTGAAAACGATCTGATGATATATGGTTCAGGGTGGCGGTCATGAAAGAATGAAGTATAATGTATGGTAGTGGATGGGACACGGATGACTTCTCTGGATGACTTCTCTTGAACATATCGGCAACACTTGTATGATGGATTGGTAGCATTTACCCCAAAGGTGGATGGTATGGCGAGACCATGGTGATGTGATCGGTGAATGAAACAACCCAACCCGACTCAGGCACGGAGTGGAAGTGTCATGTTCAAGAGCGACTTGCTACCAATAAAGGTTCTTTGAGTTTCTTCCCAATTTTTCCCCAGTCATTGCTGACCAGTACCTCTTTATTTTTGTCAAGCTTGAGGAGGATAACATATGCTTGTTCTATAATTTTCCCTTCGGGCAAACCCATCGCTATGTTTTAACGAGCCTAGCGATAGTGAAACTCGTTCTCGTCTAAAGACAAGTTTGTCGCTATTAATATTTTTAACGAGTCTAACGACAAAGATAACTCGGTCCTTTTCCTTTTTAGGGAGTCTGAAAAGGTACGTAAAGGTAACTCCGGAAGTCCTTTTTCGTCATCTAATCCCTTAAGTCTGAAAAAGTATAAAACAATACAGAAGGGATGAATTTTCGATAGTTTTAACGAGTCGAACAAAACAAGTGCTCGATCTTTTTGTGCAATAATCCCTCAGGTCCAAAAAGATTAAAATCTAGAGGAGGGATAGCACTTCCAGTCGCTTTAACGAGCTAGAAGGCCAAAACTCGGCAATCTTTTCATATTTTACGAGTCAGATGAAAAGAGCTTAAAGAAGACTCGTCTTTTGAGGAACGAGTGATAAAAGGGTAGCAACTGATTCCAGGTAAAGGTTGGAATTTTCCAATCATGGCAGTGTCACAAGGATGGCTAGTGAAATCACTCTTCGCAGCTGTTCCTCAAAATGGGTAAACAATCAAATGGAGGTGAATGATCGGCCAAATGGAAAAGTGGAGGTGACGGTGCAAACACGACCAAGGCTTTAATGGCTGATAATGTTACATTCACGATGGTTATTTACCGGAAGATAGTTCATTTTTTAAAGAGCTTAAACGCGGATTGAAACACTTGCTCGATCTTATGTTTATTTTTTAACGAGCATGATCTATGTGCTAAAACTGCTCGATCTTATGTTTATTTTTTAACGAGCCTGAACTATGTGCTAAAACTGCTCGATCTTATGTTTATTTTTTAACGAGCATGAACTATGTGCTAAAACTGCTCGATCTTATGTTTATTTTTTAACGAGCCTGAACTATGTGCTAAAACTGCTCGATTTAATCCAGTCGTATGATAAGAATGTCTCATTAAAGATGCCATTTTTTATGGAGCTTGCACCTTACAAATCTTTGCCCCGGATCCTTTCGTTATGCAAGTTCGGAAACGACTAAACCTACGAGTTTAAAGGGTTAGCCTACAGGTTTAAAGGGAGGACCTAAAAATTTAAAAAATAAATAGCCGCCCCTTGCTTGCACTCCAAAAGGTTTGCATGCCCCCAGGTATAAAATACGATTTCAAGGTTACCCCTCAATTTGTAGATAAAACATTTGTTCTACCAGGAAAGGCCTACCTCTTTCAGGTTACCAAAGATTGTCTCATTTATGCAGCAAACAAAACACTTCTTCGGCGCTGTCTACCAAGGTAGACAAAGGTGAGTGACAACGAGCGCCAAACACACAACTTTGACAAAAGAATCTTATTCTAGAACAACCCCTCTTCCAATCACGGACGGGGTACGGACTAGTCATATTCTCCCGCGGAAACCTACCCTATACCCAAAGTTTTCCTTCCGAAGCAGACCAGGACGCATGCCCCCTGGGTTCCAGTCATATCCCTCTGAATTACTCGCACTCATCGGGAGGACGGGCCGTGGGTTGAGACATTTCTTGCGTGAAGAGACCATTTAGGGATGGTATATGACTATTTGCGATGCGTGATCCGGGAAATGAAAGCTGGTCCACGAGCTTGACCACTCTTCCTTCGTGCGGAAAACACATTACTCTAAAGAGTGAGGAGACGATGGCTCCCATGGAATAAATATAGTCTCGTCCAAGGAGTAGGTTATAATCCAAGGGTCCTTGAACGACCATCACGTTCATTTGAACGGTCTTCCCTTTCAATGTTATGGGCACATTGGGGAGGATCCCTAAAGGTCGACTGGTTCCTTTACCGAAGCCTGTCAGATTTCTCATTTCAGGCAAAAGCGATGGCGAACCAAGCGCTTTCCAAGCAATAGAGGAAAGGATACTCACAGATGCCCCCTCATCAATGATGGTGCCAGCCATGACCATTCTGTATATTTGAACGATAATTCGGAATGGTATGCTTGCTGGTAAACGGGGTCTGCCTAGTTGGTTCCAGTCAAAGGATACAACTAGGTTGCTTGGTGGTGGGACCGAGTAGACGGCTGGGTATGGCTCTGACGAACTTCCTTCCTGCGATAAAGGAATGGGTGGGTTGCCCCCGTGTTCATCGGAGTCTGTGTTGATGAAGAGAATTTGGACGGTGTCATCCTTATCCTCTTCAGTGACTGTATCATTCGAAGATAAAACCTCTGAAGGCAAAACCGGGTCAACTTCCGCCTCGACCTTTTGACTTTCGTCTGGTATGGATTCAGTTGGTTTATCTTCAATGACAGACGCTTCAGTTGACCACTTGAGCGGGCCAACTGGATTATCAACTAACGAAGGATTCGGCAAGATTTTTTTATATCCAGGAGGAAGTCGTAACGGTGAAACCGGACGATCATCCAAAACTCTTTTAGCTTCGTCTAAGAAGGGACAACGGTGGAGGACAGGGTTGCCTTCGCACAATCTACAGGGAGGTCTAGCCCTCCCTTTTTGTCCTGGGACTTCACTTTCGCTAGTTGACGGTGTGCTTTCAACATGGCTATCAGAGGTTGACGACACCGGATTGTGCAAACGAGGAGACCAGTCCCTTAGTATCCGAGGGATCCAAGGACAATCTCTGTGAAAGTGGTCTCCCTTGCAAATGACACATGGCGATTTAGGCCTGGTTAGTGTTGTGTGTGGATTTTCTTTAGACGACACTTGTTTTCCCTTATTTGCCTTTGGCTCCTTCTTCTTTTTCTCTTTCTTCTTCTTTTCCTTCTTCTCCTTAGGAACTTGGTTTTTAGCTTTACCAGTCTCGTCAAGCGAAGAGGAAGGAAGAGAGGAAGAATTAGAGGAAGTAGAAGGTTGGTGGGAAACTCTGGACTCGTTTAATTGCTTATTCGATTGTTCAGGAATAGTGGTGTTCTGAACGACATTGGTTGAGAAGAGCCAGACTGGCAAGCCAATTGTCAGTCCTGGAAGCGACAATGTGGCCATATGGGGCACACCAACATCTCCCCAAGAGGAGAAGGGACTAGGATTTCCACCAAGGGGAATTCCTTGGTTGGTAGGCTCCATTTTCTCAACCTAAAGATCAACGCAGGAAAAACTGTATGAATATTCCGTTTAAAATAAATTTTAACGACGCTTGGACACAACTTGCTTTTTCAATTTTAAAGAGTCGAGAAAAAGCAAAAGATGACTCTAGTCTCCTTCGATTTTTAATGAGCCTGAAGTGACAAGTGCTCAGATGGACCTTTTCCGTTAAGGAGTCTGAAAAGGAACGAAAGGGACTGCTCTGGAGTTCTAGGTAGAGGGTGTGCCAAACCAATCGCAAAACCGCAGAATACTTTTTAGGGTACGGGCGGTCAATCTTCCCAAATGTTGTGTTTAGTGCATTGTGATCAGTAGGGTGGCCGACACGGCTTCCTATGGATAAAGGTTTTATTCCTACAGGGGTCTCCCAATATATACTCGACGGTACGTGGGAGCACAATCCGTACTGGCACTTATCGTCTCACAGTGGAGGAATCACCCAACCAACAGTGAGGACAACAGTTACCAGGCTTTACGATGCCGGAACACGTCTCTAGCCTAGACCACTATGTTGTGCGTTAAGTTACAAAGCGTTGTTAAGTTCATTCAATTTATTTTAGCTTGATCTTTCTTAGACGTTTGCCTTTTTGGATCACCACGAGATGTAGATACAATTCCTAAATGCAGTCTAAAGATGATAAGCAAACTTTTATCTCTTTTCAACAATGAAAATCCTAGCTACAAGGGGAAAAGAAAGACACAATCTTTTCTCAAAGAGCATAGAGCACACTGTAAATGCACTTTTCCTAAATCAAACCATACAAACTGTCAAAATGCAAATGCACATATGCATGTATTTGTTTTTCACTTTCTTAATATTGATGCCTAAAAAGAAAGTTATTGTACAAATTTGAATTCGATTTCAAGTGAAAACACAAACAAGTTTCTTTTTGAAATCAAAAAGACGATTACGACACTTTATGATTTTGAAGTAAACATTTGTTTCGACACTAGAAATTCACAAATTCAAACCAAAAGACAAAAGAAAAAGCGCAATCAACTGTCAACAGCAAACAAACTTTCTCCTAAGATCAAAACGACACTTACGACAGGTCTAGATCTAAGGGCGACAGTATGACTAGTTTACTTTTGTAATGGGAAACTGCAAATGTTGTAACAAATACACAAAAACAAATACAGTTTCTTTTATACAACTGAGGCGGAATTAAGGCAAAGAAAAGGGGTTTTCAGATAGGTACACACACTGATAACAGGCTGCAAAAATCAGAGATAAAACTGAACAAAATGAAGCAAAGAACCACAGCTGGGCAGGGCTAGACTAATCAACGCACCTGCTACACAGAGAAACTGAATTGCAACGCAGGTAGCCCTCTTGGGACCTACGTTGAAATGTAGAACCTCTTCACAGAGCCTGCGCTGAAGCAGAAACGAGAATTTTCTCTGGGTTCTGGATCACGGTTTGCAGTTTAATCTATGGTTTTTGGCCGGATAAAAGCTATCAGTAAGGTACAATTAGAGGGATGATTTAAAGGAGGACTAAGAGCTATCACAAAGGGCAATTAGAGCATTTGTGGATCAATTTTTCAGATCATAAACAGGCCCAGTGAATGGACTAGAGTAGCAGATCTCTACTTTGCATTTGTAAATGGAAAATGCAGTTCGATTTGCCACTCCTGAGTTTATGAGATGAACAACAATAGAAACACAAATAAACTAACTAGACACGATCCCCAGTGGAGTCGCCATTTTGTTGTTGGGAAAAGTATCTATTCAGAACGCCCCTATCCCACTCTAAGGTGTGACAGTGCCTTAGCAACAAACAAGGAAAACTACTTGAGTATTCTTCTTTATGAAATGTAAACGAAGAGGAAGGATTAACTAACCTGTGTCTTGTGCTAGTTTGTTGATCCAATCACTCCTCTCTTCAATAGCTCCCAGCTCCCTGCTCCCTTACCGGCCCAGCTTCACCAAATTCCTGCAAGATCACAGAAGAGAGAAACTACACGAAGATATAGATTTACATTCATAAAAAGCTTAGGATCAGATTAAGCTAAACATGCAAATATAACAAAACATCATTGATACACAGCATGTAGGAGAAACTCAAATAATTTTATTGATATGATAAGAAAGTCCAAGAGGAGATACAACCAAGTGAGTCCCGATCCAGCATCTACCTCCCAGAAAAGGAATCCCTTCCTCACCTCCAACAAAGCAAAACTCACCCAATGCACTAATCTCAATCTCAAACCAACATCAATTCTCTGCAAAGTACAAAATTCTAGCCTCTGGATCTCTGGGATGAGGGATCCATATATAGATGTAATCAGAGAGGATGAGTCAGCTTATGTTTTGAATTGTGGCTTCTCTCTGTCAGTTCTTGCTTCCACTTGGAGGCTGAGAGCCTCTTACTCATCCTTGGTCGAACTCAGTGAGGCAAGTGTCATTGAGGAAGATTCTGGAAGCTTCCATTGTCTGTCCACCTCGCGGAATGACACTGCCATTTGGCATTTCCCGCTCAGCGCACCCTGGTAGTGCATTTAGGTGCATTGCAACACACCTAGCTAGTGTACTGGGGTGCTTTGCAACACAGGCAGCTAGTGGAGCACTTGAATTGATCCTGATTTGACTGATTCTGAGTAGTTTTTGGTGGAGAACTTCTGGGAGAAGCTGTCATTTGTTGACCTTGTTTCTTTAGGAGCTGGAACAACATCTTTAGGGACTTAGGATCCCTTAGTTTATGGACATTTCATGCTTATAGCTATAAGGCACAAAAATGTCTATAACAAGCAGGCATTGACTTTCATGAGATATTTTCACCAGTTGTAAAAATTGTTTCAATTCGGATTGTGCTAGCATTAGTTGCTTTACTTGATTTAGAATTATAGCAACTAGATGTTAAAACTGCATTTTTACATGGAGATTTAGATGAGGATATTTACATGGAACAATCGGAAGGGTGTTTTCAAAATATCAACAAGAAATTTGTCTGCAGACTCAAGAAATCATTATATCGTCTGAAGCAGTCGCCTCGACAGTGGTACAAGAAATTTGATTCTTTCATGATGAGTCAAAACCATATAAGAAGTGAATATCATCATTGTGTTTAGTTTAAGAAATTAAGTAATGGCATGTTCATTATTTTAGTGTTGTATGTTGACGATATGCTTTTAGCAAGCAAAATCATAACATAGATCAACAGGTTAAAGGCTCGGATGGCTAGGACGTTTGATATGAAAGATCTAGGAGTAGCAAGAGAGATTTTGGGCATGGAGATTTTCAGAGACAGGAGCAATGGTAAGTTGCGGCTATCACAAAAGAAGTATATTGAGAAAATACTCTTGAGGTTTGGTATGAACAATGTGAAGCTTGTTTCAGTCCCTTTATCTTCCCATTTTAAGCTTTCTTCAAGTTTATGTCCTAATACAAATGAAGAAAAGGAATATATGTCTCGAATTCCATATGCCCATGTAGTAGGTTGTTTGATGTATGTTGATGAGCCCCAAAAATGAGTAACTAATTGGGCTCATTTTTCCTATTTTTCTTCATCAATCCACCATTTTTCATAGTTTATGCATGTTTTTTGAGTATATTTATGTTAGTTGAACGAATGAGAATAGTCACTTGACTAAGGAGGCTAACACGTGGTTATTGCAGATTTTTGGACAAATTTTGGACCAAGGACAAGCATTTATGAGCCAGATGACAGCCAAGCATGAAGGAACAAGTGTGAGGATTCATAGGAAGGATGTCTCCTGCACTAAATGGACCCTTCCTCGAATTCTCCACCCTCATCTTGGAGTTCAGCAGGCCACCGAAAAGGATTCCCAAGGGTAGCCGAGCAGTTTTGTAGGTTTTGATGAATAAGCTCCCCTTTGAGCATCTTTTCCAATTTTTCGGTTTTTTCTAAGTATTGAGTCAGTTTTTAGTTGAGTGAGAGTCAATTTGCATTGTCAAGTCATCAGTTTTCAGTCATGCCTTTCAGCTTGAGTTTTTGACTCCATTGCCCAATAATGATAAGGCACTGGTCTACTCTCCCAGAGGTCTAAGGTTCTTGGCACCTCCAAGGAGCTACCATCCCCATTGGAGCCAATGTTAGAGTCGGTCTAGTAGCCCTCCATCAGCGATCAAAGCTCTTTGCATTTGCATAAGTAGGTGTCTCATCAGTGTCTTGCATTCCATTAGGCATGCCATAACCCTGATGGAGGAGCTGGTGTCTTTGTCCCCCTCTTGGCACTGCTGGATCAGCTTGTTTCAGTCATTAAACTTTGTCATGGTTACTTGTTTATTGTCTTGAGATCAAATTTTTAGGTCTAGGGTTTTTGGTCAAATTTGTCTTCAAGGTCATGTCTCTGAAGGTCAATAAGTGCCCAGCAAGCCAGAGGGATGATTTTCAAAGTGTTTCTTCGAAAGATTCCATCTTGTGCAGCTAATTTTCACCTTGGATTTAAAAACCTTGTTTTTAAAGCCAAAGTCGTTTTTCAAAAATTTTGTAAATTTTGTAAAAATTCACAAGGTTTCAAAGGACAGCATGTAACCCTGGCTCCCTTGCCAAGATCCCTCAGATGCTATCCCTGCAAAAATTATCAAAGAAAAGCATCAAATCAATCCGTTTCAGGACAAAAGGAAACCAAAAAGTCAAGTTTATAAAGTGTCATGGAAAAACATTATAAAGTGGGTTATGATATGAAATTGATTCAAATAAGGCTATAAAAGCCCTAATCTCCCTCTATCAAGCCTCATTATGCATCCAAGTAATAGAGCAACTGATTGCAAGAGAGTTTGAGTGAAATTTGTGAGCTGGACAGGCGCGCGACCCGTTCAACCAGGCGCGCGACCCGTCAGAGGCGCGCGATCCATCAGGGCACCTCTGCCAGTGCAAAATTATAACGGGCGCGACCCGTCAGAGGCGCGCGACCCGTTGGGTGAGGCGCTCGACCCGTCAGCGCCCTCTTTGTAAAACCACCTGAAAATTGACCAAGGAGCCACAAATTGCCAAATTTTGCAAGGTAGGCCCTCCATCATGAAAAATTATTGCTTCCTACAGTTCAAGAAGATCATGATTGTATTTTTAAAGGTCTTCATTTGCAAGTAAAAGTCTCCATTGTGCTTTTGGGCTTAAAGTTGTCCAAATGTCGGTCCATGTCACCATTCAGCTGAGTCTATCATCATTCATAGGATTGTCATTATCATCTCAGTGTCTAATGAGTCATTGTACATCTTGTTCATGCTTCAGTTGTACCTTGGCAAGGTCATTTCCCTCTCCTAGGGTTTTGAAAGCAATTTCTCTTGGACGGTCAAATCATCGGCAAAACTTGTATCCTGATGTTCATACTCCTTCCCCTATCCTTAAAGTACCTTACCAAATGCTTCCCATCCCTTAGATCCGCCAAATTCCTCATTTTTGCACAAACCCTAGTTTCTGGCTACAACCTGGCAATTTTCTAGGTTTGGCCTGTGTTTTGCCCTTTTGGACCCCTTCCCCTCGCTCAATCTCTGAGATTCCACTTTCCCCTGCTTCCTAACATCCCTCCCCACTCCCAAAAATTTCCCCAAGAATTTAGAAGCCCCCTATCCCCTTCATTTCGCTCCATTTCGACAAAATTCCTTGTTTCACACATCGGGACAAGCCGCACTCAAATGATGTTCCAGAGAAATAAAAGATGGATTTTTGAAAACTGAGAGAGGTTTTTGTCCAAAACATTCCAAAGAAGAAAAACCTCCTTCATTTTTTTCACAGGTGTCATGGTTTTAGAGAAATGTCAAAATTACAATCGCTAGATCCAAGGAGGTTGGCCAAGGGGCTAAAACGACGGAAAAGGCCCGATCCACTCAAAATTTTGGCCAAAGCCTCTTTGACTGAGCATGGAACTTTATTGGGGACTCCCATCACAAATCCTAAGAAATTTTGAGAATTTTGGGTGAATTTTGGCATTTTCAGACAATTTGCAGGTTTTTCCCATTAACGGGTCTCACCCCCCGCGCGACCCTTCATCATGGCAACTCCATTTGACAAAAACTCAGAATTTCCAGATTTTTCATGCAAAGTTACACATTCTCATGGATGGACTTAAGATTTGGTGAAGTTTTGGGCCTCCAGAAAGTCAAAAAACTAGCAAAAAATGACTTTCTGCCACTTTTTTGAATTGCAGAAAGCAGTCTTGGGAGAATTGATTTTTGACAAGGCAAATGAACTCCAAATTCAAACATTCCAGTTGGGTTGGAAATTAGACTCATAGAAATTTCCAACAAGCCCACTTTTGCTCAATTTGGCCACCTGAAAGTGCCCCAAAGGTGGCTCCAAAGGCGCTCGACCCGTCAGGCAGGGGCGCGCGACCCGTCAGGCAGATTTTTTCAAAAATGCACTGTACAGCCCAGAAAATGCAGATTTGACTCAGTTTGAATTTTTGGGGTGAATGATGATTCTCTTTCATGTAATTATTGTACTTTTTAGACACTTTTACCCTTATGTAACACTTCTAGAACATTCATTCATGAAAAGGGTAAATATTAAATGAATGAATTGGTTTCCAAGTTTATAGAGGCAAGTTGTTTTGACTGCCTAGTTTGTAGTGCTTAGTTTAGAAGTGGTTGAAACAGCTCCTAGGATAGTGAGCTCGACCCATGGAGGCAGGGAAAGAGGTTAGATCATCTATATTATGTACTTTCTTGCTCATTTTCATGGTTGGACTCTTGAGGGAGAAGCTATCATTGTATTATTCACTGTATCTCTGCAATTTTTGGCTAAGGAAGACCAGGGTTTTGCAGTCCTCTTTGGGATTCTTGTGGACTCATGTGTTGATGGTGTGTTTCTCAATGTACTTGTAAGCTTGTTATGTGAATCATTTCCTTTCTTTTCCTTCTGCACATTAAACAAATGAAGTGTTAAAGTAAGAATTCATGCTTGCCATGCTCTGCTTTTAAGTTTGTTTAATTTCAATGTTTTATTCTGTCTAAAGAGAATTCAAAGTTATTGTTTGCTCTCTTTAGCTCTTCATCTTTCTTTCCTGACCATCCACTTCAATTAAAGGCATCAACACTGTCTCCTACCTCGCCCCAAGGAACCCCCTGCAGAAACTGTGTCCAATCCCCGCACCCAAAATTGCCCTCTCCTCAATTTGCCACCAAAAACCCAAAAAACCCAAATCAAACTCTTTGATCAGTTTACTAGCCTAATATCAGTGTTACCTTATTGGTCATCTCATCCATTGAAGATTTTACCGAAATAGACCGGAGAGAGCCTTCTCCTGCCCCGTAGGGCTAGCTACGAGGCTAAATGGTTTGATGTTGCCTTGAGGTTTACCTTTCTCAGCCTGAGGTGAAATTTCAAGCGCTAACAAGTTGAACGAATGAGAATAGTCACTTGACCAAGGAGGCTAACACGTGGTTATTGCAGATTTTTGGACAAATTTTGGACCAAGGACAAGCATTTATGAGCCAGATGACAGCCAAGCATGAAGGAACAAGGGTGAGGATTCATAGGAAGGATGTCTCCTGCACTAAATGGCCCCTTCCTCGAATTCTCCACCCTCATCTTGGAGTTCAGCAGGCCACCGAAAAGGATTCCCAAGGGCAGCCGAGCAGTTTTGTGTAAAGTGACTGATCACTAGCAGTTTGAGCAGCCAAGCCCCTCGAGTTAAGGAGGGTTGTTGGAGACCCTCGTAGTGCATAAATAGGAAGGCTTCTAGCCTTCATAGGTTACTTTTTGAATAGTTGTATTCTGCACTATAGTGCTGCTAGTTTCTCAGCTCATTTTGTAGCTTCTGCTGTACAACTTTCTTTGTGACATGGTTATTTTTTAATAATGGAAAGTAGTTTCATTTGGCATCAGTTCTGAGCTTTTCCTAGGAGCTTGTAGCTCTTGGGGTTGGGCCCAACCCAAGTGCCAAGGCCTCCTTCGTGTACTGTCATAATTTTTTATGTCTTTGCAAAATAATTTATGTTAAGTAGATTACAGTCTTGCTTGGTTACCTAGGTCATTGTTGATGATTAAAAAAGATTTTCATGTTTAGATTGATTTGATAGGTTAATAATAGAGGATATATTCAGAAAAAAGGCCATCAAGCACCCCTAATCTCACCTCTCCCTCTGTAGGACCATGAGCTGAGACCAAGGTGTCCTTGCTGCCACCAAAAACACTGTCTTTGCTTCATTATGCAATTGTTAGTGTTAAATTATCACTTGCAGAAGTTGATACCAAGTGTGGTTACATGTTTAGGTTCATGATTGCTTAGTTTGCATAGCCATTTCACATGATTTTGTTGCAATAAAATTCTGTTCATTTTCTTTGCTGATATTCAGGTCAGATTAGGTTAAAGTAGCTAGGTATTTTGGTTTTCCAAGTCTTTGTTTGAATAGTTTGGAAAATAACTTGAATAGCACGTGTGATACCTCTTTGCCTACCCCTAATCCATAAATACCACCTACTCCGTCCTCCAATTCTGATTCTTTCCTCGCATTTGCCATGTTCCCTCACTTTGACCTAATTTCCATATTTTTGTGCAACATTGCTCTACCCCTCCTCGAACAAATCCAGCCATCTTTATCACTCACCCAATTCATTCACCAAGTCCTAGACCTCCTCACACCCTTATCTCATCTCCATATCCACTTCTTCACCTTTTTTCCACCATCGGCCCTTCAAACTCCCTTTCGGAACATCCTGTAGAAGCCATAGAACATCCTGTAGAACCCCTGCAGACTTCCTGTAGAAGCTCACGAAAGTGGTTTCTTGAGATCTGAGCACTATGAAACTCTCTGGAAAGGTGCTAGGGACCCCTTAGGCCCTCTTCTAACCTTCCCAACCTCCTGCAAGCACCTACTCCATTTCCTTTCACCAATCAACCTCTGCACAGTCAACAACAGTTAAAGCACATGCAAAATAATTCTGAAAAATTACTCAAAAATGAAAAAAAATGTTTTCTTCATATTTCTCTTCAGAAGTAGCTTATTCACATGCATTTTACCTTTTTAGAAGTCAATGGAATCCATTTCTGTAGCTTTCATCCTTTTACTTGCACCAGTAGGGTCAGTCGGTACAACTAGGGTTTGCTAGGGTTTGCGTTCCTTTCTAGCTTTCAACTTCTTTCTGCAAGTAGATTAGCCTTTGGTTGAGTTAGTTTTTGTCCATCACAGTTAAAATCTTCTTCTAAGATCTCATAGAAGTTGGCTTAAGCTCCTAGCGGACTTGTGCCAACTGATTAAGTGACAGCCTGCGTCAAGAGCTAGTACTTGTGCATATAGCACCGCCGCTTCCAAGTTTGTTACAAACTACTGGGTTGATAAAAGTAAAGAAGGGAGTCCTAGGAGTTGCAGCATTATTGCTGCAATACTGGAGCCCACCATATGCGATGGTTTGTACTCGACCAGATATTTCACATGCAGTTGGGGTTATCAGCAAGTATATGGCAAATCCAGGAAAAGAACATTGGTCAGTAGTGAAATGGGTGCTTTGGTATTTGAGAGGCACAAGTGATTATTGTATCACTTATAACAGAAGTAGTGAATTTGTTTGTAGATATGTTGATTCCGATTTTGCAGGTGATTTGGATAAGAGAAGGTCAACTTCAGGATATGTCTTTATTCTTGCAGGTGGAGCTATAAGCTGGATGTCAAAGCTACAAAACATTGTTGCTTTATCCACTACAGAAGCAGAATACATAGCTGCTTCACATGCTAGCAAAGAAGCGGTTTGGTTGAAAGGTTTGTTTGGTTAGTTTGGTAGGTTGCAGGACAACATCAAGTTATTTTGTGATAGTCAAAGTGCAATTCACTTGGCTAAAAATCCACCCTATCATAGTAAATCAAAGCATATACCTATCAAGTACCATTTTGTAAGACGTGTTATCACTGAAAGGGGAGTCTCTCTTGAAAAAGTGCATACAAAGGAAAACTGTGCAGACAGGTTCACGAAACCAGTTTTGTTAGAGAAGCCACAATGGTGTTTGGCTTCTCTTGGCTTGCAGAAAATATAAAAAATAATATTGGAATAGGGTATCAGGCTAATTGTTGTCAAGGTGGAGATTGTTGAGATTTTCTGTTAATTAAATTTGGAGAAAATCTCATGAATGTGACAACAATAGGATTTGTTTCTAAATTAACTCCATTTACCTGATGAGGAGTTATTGCATCCTATATTTGTTGTGAGTGAATTTATGATTCAGTTTTCTACTCCCAACTATAAAGATGTAAGCCCGTAGAGGATATGTGTTCTGAGAAGGTGTGAGGAAAAAGAATTCCAGATGTGAAAATTATGTTGTTTTAATCTCCTGTTGAGTAAAAAGATTGCCAATGCCTCTATTTGGTGGACGTAGCCCAGATTGGTTGGGTGAACCATGTTAAAATCTCTGTTTTTTCATGGTTGAATGTTGTGTGTGTCTTATTTGTTTTAAATTTTCGTTGTGTTAACTCTAACACAGCAAACCAGGAGATCGATGAGTTAAAAGAAAAGCTGAAAGGAAACATGTCCCTTGTATAGGCCAAGCAACTTTTCTGGGTCATAACAGAAATGAAAATAAACTGGGAGTACATAAATCTGATAGATGAAAAAAAAAAAATCAAGGGTTATGAGTTTTTCATGCTAGCTGCCAAAGAAGATGGTGAAAAAAACTCCCAGATTGCCAAGAAGTTCATTCAATTTGTGAATGAAATGCCACTCAGTGAGTTGAGGCAAATAGATGTAGTGGTCAAATTATTTGCTATCATGGAGATCTGTAAAGTTGTTCAGAAGGACAAGGCCAGAGTCATAGATTAGGAATTATTAATGGTGGTACAAAAAGATGTGGCTTCTTTCAATGCTGATTTTGATGCGAGAATCATGGCAGGGTTTCCTAGCTACTAGGATCTTGTGGGAATGTGAATCCCATGGACACAATACAATCAGATGTTAGTGGAGGTCAAGAGAAAGGCAAATTCCTCTCATGAGAATACTGCCACCCTTAAAGGTAAAACAATAATAAACTATCTCAAAAAGGATTTTCAATTGTTAGGGTTGGTAAATACCTTGTTTCGCCCTAGGATGGACTATACGGGGGTCACGAATCTAAATATTTCATATCAATGATTCTTTCACGCTCCTGTACCAGCTCCAACACTATGGGAGAGGTGTGAAAAAATTTTCAATCCTCTTGTTCTCCAGATCATCAACCCAACGATGTTGCCTCTAGAACCTGTTTATCATGACTAAGGATACTATTGATTGTGTCGATTGTGACACTTTTATTTTATGTTTTATGTAAATATTTTATTTAAGAAGAAAAAATGTAAGTTGGTTAGAATCTGGTTAGTACAGTTGTGCCACTGAGCACGTTGATATTTTGTTATGATGATTCATTTCCAAATCAAGAAAGAATATTTTGTAATGGGATCTTCCTCTGAGGCCCTATAAAAACAGTTTATGATACTGAACCAAGGGTTCTGAATTTTGGGATTTCCAAGACAGAATCTCTTTAAGTTTTCAATAAATTCATGCTCTGTGGAAGATTAATGAGCTTTTTTCTTGATTCTAGCTCATATGAATGTGCAGTATGTATTCCTTCTTGTGTTTGTTCCATATGTTCACACTCTTCTTCTCAGACTACATGTACTAGTAGTTGCTCGATATGTTTTCATAGATTTATGGATTCATCTAGGTCTAATGTTGATTAAAGATGCCTATAGTTGATATGAATTGTTATCCTTAAAATGCACTCCATGTATCTTAGAACTTTAATTAAACATCTGTCTCATACATTTCACACTAAACTTCAATGATCAAGATTCTTAAGTTTAAGCCCCATGTGTTGATTTTGTTTCTTCTTTTATTCTTCTATCTGATATACTACAAATGACCTATAAAATTGCATGCGCATATGACGTTAGCCACTAGAGCCAAATATTAATGCTTGTGTGAGTTATATTTGGCATCCAACTTTATATTTATCCTCTTAAGGAAGGTTTTGAATCAATTTCATCTCAAATATGTTAAATACTAAGAGTAATAGAAAATATTAGCAAATCTTGGAAGCACTCATCAATATGTCCTAGGCACTGGTCTCCTTTCAACGTAGAGGTTGTCTCTAGGAGCTACAACATCTTCTGGCGTCGTTGTCGGGGATGAATCAGACAATTTTCCCTGGTTACGACATCCATACACCCTTTAGTAAGGTGAAAAAGAAGGGGTGTGGGTTGTAGATCTCTCACCTTGGTGACTCCATTGTTTGAATTTCATTTTTAGCATCCTAGCTTTCAAAAGGCCACACACTTGCTCTGATACTTCACAGCAAAGAACATGTCCTGTGTTTGACCCTGAAAAGATAATATCTAGGAGGGTGTGGAAAGAAAGAACTCCTGTCATGAGTACATGAACAGACCATCAAAAATAAAGAAAAAGAAAAACAATTGATTGTACTAGTTATATCATTAGAAGCATCATGTACCATATTATGAAAACATATTTTTGATGATAATATTTTTTGAGACGAAGTATTTTGTGTCTATGATTAATGAATGAATGAATAAATGTTATATGTTAATGAATAATTGCTATATGTTTCTTTATGTACATTAACTTGTTTCATATTATGTAAACATATTTTTTATGATAAAATTTATTGAGATGGAATATTTTGTGGATTTACAAATGAATGAATGAATGAATGTTTGCAATTTTTATTTTTATGTATCTTAATGTCTTTATATTAACTATTTTGTATATAGTAGATATATTGGTTACTAGGGAATTGAGAGTGATGTGAGGTGGGGAGGGGCCATGAGAGCTTCCACCTTCACATGGTTGGCCCTATTCAGTAGAAAATAGATTAGGATTTGGATAATATTGGATCAAAACACCCTAGATCCAACAGATAAAAAACAAAGTCAATGTTGACCTCATTGATTCTTCCTCGAGTGGAGGGATGTTTTCTCCAAGATTAAACTACTCCAACAATTTATTCTCAAAACCAAGAGGATCTCATTAAGGTATTCATGAACCCAATCCCTTTTAATTATTACTTATTCATGCAATTAAATTTAATATTTGGTCAAATTTAATCTAATTTTTCTTCACTGGTCTCATGAATATGTGTAGGACAACTAGTATCAATTCAAATGTTGACATGGAACAACTATGTGAAGCAAATAGCTCAAAATGGTAAGGGTTTAGGTGAGACAACAAAATTTGTTTGATATTTGTGTTGTATGTCTTGGTCGAGTGGGGGTTACATAAAGGTTTATAAGCAATAAGAAACTTTTCCATGAAAAAAAAGCATGTTGTATTTGTCTTTATTTGACCATTGTGTTTGTATTTGACTGAAAAACCATAAATTGTCATTTGTCATGCAGGGCAGTAGGAGAAACTCTTACTCTATTAATTGGGCATAAGGAACTGGTATGGTTTTTCTTCTATTTTATTAATTATTTATCTCATCCAACTTCTTCTTCTTCCTTTTTTGTTGTAAGCACTTTCATTTGAATATCTGCATCTGAAATATTAACTAGGGTTGGAGTCATATACGCGAAAAAAACTCAACGAAGTACTACTCAACTTTAACCCACCAAGTGCTAGGCTACCAGGTGCATGATTTGTTTTGTGTTGCATTTGATTTCAAAAAAAAAATTATCTCTACATTTCAAATCTTCCAAGACCATAGAACCAACTTATCTTATTATCAACTTCAAAGGAGACTTCAAAGACCATAGACCCAAATACCAACACACCATGATCATTTGAAGGGATGGTTAATCTAATCATTTTGTGGAATCTAAGACAGTTTTTACACAAAATAAATCTCTTTTTACACTACCTCTCAGGGATCATACCCCACCCATATGTTCATGAGGTATGTTCGTTTAGGACTATTCTTATCTTGGATTACCAATCCTCAAAGAACATCAGTCATCTTCAACCACTCTTGTCTTGGATACCCTGTTAGATCCTCAAAGAGTGTCGGTCACAAGACAAATACCTATCTTGGATTTATAATCCTCAAGGAGTATCAGTCTCATATGAATACCCAATCCTCCAAACACCATTCTCTCTTCATGGCCTTCACTAAGAATTACAGGGGTTAGACCTAGTCTAGTGCATGACAACATACCCTAAGCATCAAAAGTTAGGGTTTTATAGTGAACCCTAAAGGTTAGGGTTTGAAAAAAAATGAACAAATGATAAAGGAAGATTCAATGTAGTGATTCATCTTCCTAACATGAATCTTAACAATTCAAAACCCTAAACATAAGATAGTAATACAGGGAAAATTTAAAATAATTTAATGAAAAAGTTTTACTACAAATATTATAGTTTTAGACATACTTGAAGTTGCTCCTTTTACAAATCTTGTAGAGTTTCCTTTATCGATGTGTTCCCTTTGAATTTTAACCTTTATGCCTGTAATCCTTATTGACAAGTACAAAATATGTGATACTAAAAGCATGATGATAATTTTGTCAATCTAGGGTTTCTATGAAACAATGGAGGATGAAATCCTAGCATTAACAAATGCCAAATCTAGGGTTGCGTACTTAATGGTAGATACAACATGTTATTCTCATCTAATCATACTTGACATAAATACTTATCACAGAATCTACAAAAATATTCTTGTCTTCTTATGCCACTCACACAGGTCAGTGAATTATATCTTGATCAAAGGTGAATATAAATTTGAATGTGTTATTCCCCTTTATCACTTACGTAAAAATGTTGAGAAGACAAATTCAAGACTCCTAGCTAAAAATCAATTAAATCGGTGATGGGGGGAACAATCAAGCCCTAGCACCATGGCATAAGCATCTAAGGTTGAAAAATACACTCTTGGAGTCCCTACTAGTTAAGAAAAGTAGGCTAAAGGATGAGCTTTGAATAGGCACTCCCCTTTTGGTTAAATTCCGAGCAGGTTACGGGTGGATCATCGTCCATCTCCGCTCAATTAGCCCCCAGAAGCATTTCCAGGGGGGTAACTTGCTAGGTTGATAGGCTAATGCTACCCACCAGAGTTGACAAATAAACCTTGCGGGCCTGCCAATCCAACGACCTTAGATTGATTCTATGGATTAACCAATGGATCCCACCTATCTCTCTCCTACCAGCTAGAGGATGGTGGGGACCACCCACCATGATGGTCAGTCTGCCAACGCCAATTCAAGTGAGCAAGGAATCCAAAACTTAAATGGTAACATCTTTGCCCACTCCCTCTCCTGTCCACCTTGTTAGTGTCGGTCATGATGCCCTCCATCAGTGATCAAAAAACTCTTTGCATATGCATAAGTAGGTGTCTCATCGATGTCAGTTTTGCATTCCATTAGGCATGCCATAAAACTAATGGAGGAGCTGGTCCTTGTTCCCTTCTTGGCTTTGCTGGATCAGGTCATATCAGTTAATGAACTTGTGTCACGCTTGTTTTGTTTTGTCTTGAAGTCCAAAGTCTTAGGTCTAGGGTTTCGGTCAAATGTCATTGCAAGATCATGAGTCAGAGGTCCATGGGTCCCCAGCAAGCCGGAAGGAGGTATGTAAATATGTTTCATGGATATTTTCATCAGGTACAGCTCATTTATACCTTGGATTTAAAAACCATGTTTTTAAAGCCAAGGTCATGTCAATTTTGTAAAAAATAAGGAAATTTTCAAAATTCTTCAAAATGCCGGCAATAACCTTGGTCTCCTCACTAGAGTCCATCAGATGGTCAACCTGCAAAAAGAACGGAGTTAAAGCACTCAAAAAGTCAAATTCAGGACAAAGCAAACTCAAAACAGTGTTAAAGAGAATGTCAAAACAAAACATTAGAAAGTGGGTTTGGTAAGTAAATTTTTTCAAATTGGGCCTATAAAGAGTCAAATTCCCTCTAAAACACCCTCATTGTGCATCTAAGAGCTTGCAAAGAAGAGTGAGAGGGCGAAGAAGGCGAAAGGAGGCGAATTGCAGAGAATTTGGGTCATTTTCAGGTGCGCGACCAGTTGGGCAGTGCGCGACCAGTCAGCAGCTCCTCCGCAGTGTTAATTCCTAACGGGCGCGACCAGTCAGGCTGTGCGCGACCAGTCAAAGCCCGTGCGCGACTAGTCAAACTGTCTTCCACAAAACCACTTCAAATTTTCTCAAATCGCCCTCTTGCTTGCTAAATTGATCGAGAGGCTGTTAGAGAAGGCAAACGAGGACAAGAGGTTGCTACGGAACATGAAGAATCACTATTGGGCGAGGATGCATGTTTGCAAGGCGAAAATGAAGATGTTCCAAAGGAGGTTGTCCGAGGCCCGTAAGAGGAAGAAGAAGACCAACCCGCTCCGTATCTTGGCTGAGGCCTCTCTCACTCACCATGATACTCATTAGCATCCTCCTAGCAGCAAACCCAAGAAATTTTGAGAGTTTTGAGGCAGTTTTGGCATTTTTGGGAATTTTACAGGTTTTGGCCATTTGACTGGTCTCACCCCGCGCGCGACCATACATGGGGGCAACTCAGAACGGGGAAAACTTTGAATTTTTGGAATTTTCATGAAAAAATACACTTTCCTATGGATGGGTTTCAGATTTTATGGAGATTTGGGCTTCCAAAAGCTCAAAATACATGCAAATTTTGACTTTCTGCCCCTATTTTGAGTTGCAGAAAGCTGTCTTGGGAGAAATGACTTTTGAGGGGTCAAATCAACTCCAAATTCAGAAATTCCAGTGGGGTTGGAAATTAGACTCGCAGACCTTTCCAACGAGCTATCTTGTACCTGATTTGGACACCGGGAAGGCCCTCAAACAGAGCTGTGAATGTGCGCGACCAGTCAGAGTGATGTGCGCGACCAGTCAGGGAATTTTGCCTGTTTTGACCAGTTCGGCCAGAAAAACACTGTTTTCACTTGGTTTAATGTTTTGGGCATGTAAATGATGGATTTTTGTGTAATTTTCATGGCATTTAGATGCTTTTACTCTCCTTCATCACTTCTAGAAGATTCTTTGATGTAAATGGTAAATATTTAATGCATGGATAGGTTTCCTAGGTTTTAGAGGCAAGTTGTTTTGACTGCCTATTATCTAGTGCTCAGTTTAGAATTAGTTGAAACAGCTCCTAGGAGGCTGAGCTAGACCCCTAGAGGTGGGGAAAGGAGTTAGATCATCTATATTATGCCTTCTCTTACTCATTTTCATGGTTGGACTCTTGAGGGAGAAGCTCCTATTGTATATTTTACTTGTATCTCTGCAATTTGAGGAAAAGGAAGACCAGGGTTTTGCAGACATCATTGGGATTCTTGTGGACTCTTGTGTTGATGGTGTGTTCTCTTATTGTAATTGTAAGTGTGTTTATGTGTTCCATCTCTTTCTTTACTGCAGCTTATTAAACAAATGAAGTGATAAAGTTTGAATTCATGCTTGCCATGCTCAGCTTTTAAATTTGTTTAATGTTTATGTTTTCCACTGTCTAGAGAGGATTCAAAGTCATTGTTTGCCCTCTTTAGCTTCTATTTTTTCTTCCTTGATCATCCATCTCAGCTAAAGGCATCAACACAAACTCCTACCTTGCCCCAAAGACCCACCTGCAGAAACTGTGTCAAATCCCCGCACCCTAAAATTGCAGATCCTCAATTTGCCACCAAAAAACCCCAAAAACCCCCAAATCAACCTTTTAATCAGTTTACTAGCCCAATATCAGTGTCACTGTATTGATCATCTCTGTCCATTGAATATTTTACTGAGATTGACCGGAGAGAGCCTTCTCATACCCCGTAGGGCTAGCTACGAGGTGAAATGGTTTGATGTTGCCTTGAAGGTTTACCTTCCTCAGCCTAGGGTGAAATCTCAAGCGCTAACATAGTGGCGACCATACTGGGGAGAACAAACTTGTTTGTGTGTTGATGTGTTTGTTTCACAAGTCTTAGACGGAGCCTGAAGATACGCCAGGTAGCCTTCGAAAACGCTCTTGTTTTACATTAGCGCAAGTAGATAAACGCTGCTTCAGTCAATCTCCGTGAGCTTGTGAATACAACACTTCATTTGTATTTCACCCCAGTACATGTATAAAGTTCAGATCTGATTGTTGATGGTGGACAACGATCAGACACTGACAAGGCTGAAATCATTCACTGGCGACTCCTTCACTGAAAAATCCAGAGATCAATGCTTCATGGTGACTTCACTGCAGAGAGATCAGTAGCTTTGAGATTTTCAAGATGGATCGGATCGCAAGAAGATATGCTCCCTTGAGCCGAGATCACATCCCTGGTTTTCCAAATAAAATTCCGAAAGTAGATTGGTCAAGGAATCTGCCTATATTTAATGATGATGGTAAGAAGGATGCTGCTTTACATCTAATTAGATTTCACATGCATATTCGCAAGTTGAAGGTTGATTTTCCTGAAGATTGCTTGATGAAGATATTCTTGGCCACTCTGGAAGGTACAGCTCAATCATGGTATGAAAGTTTGCCGCCTGCTTGTATTTACTGTTTAAAGGATTTTCATGCTATGTTCATTGAACGATATAAGGACTCTTATCCATCATTGAATTTAGTTCAAGACTGTTGCAAGCATGCCTATAGTTTTATTGAAATCCTTGAGAAGTTTTATGAAGATGATAATTTCATGGATGAAGAGATCATGGAAGCCCTGTATGAAAAGCCGTTTCAGCAGCACACAGAAATCTTAGAGGATACTTGTCAAGATCAGCAAGCTGAAGATTTCCATATGGTTGAAAATGAGGAAAGAGCAAATGTTGTTTCAGATTTTCCCACAGAAAAAGACAGCAGCATGCAACCCATCAAAGAGAGCTCTGCTGTTGAGATCATAGACGGAGTTTTGGATTCAGATGTTCATGAACAACAAGATGAGATCTTTGTTCAAGTAAGTGAAAACTCTTCTTTCAATCATAATTTGGATAGTTTGATTGCCATGTCATATGAAGATGATCAACAATGTTTCCAAGTTTCAGAAGATCAGGATTGTCATTCAGATTTTTCATGTTTTGAAATGTTATTTCAAGAAGACAAGACTTGTTTGAGCAAAGGGAAACAGAAAGTCTTATCTCCTTTGTCTGAAGAGGAGATAGATCAGCTTTTGAAAGGTCCTTCTACAACCCAAGCTAAAGCAAATCAGCAGTGTGCACATGGTCACGAAAGTGTTGGTGAAACTTCTTCCTCTTTTGAAAATGATGACAGTCTTGTAATTAGTTTTATAGATCAACAAACAGATAATATTTTCTTTCATGAAGATGATAAGGCTGTCATGTTTGATGATCTTGAGGATTGTTTTCTGTTTGAGAATGACCTACCATATTGTCAGACTACCGAAGATCATAGCATTCAGGATTTCCATTCAGATTCTTCCTCATATGTCTCATGTTTTGAAATGTTATTTCAAGAGGAGATCTGCTCATCTACTTGTTCAGAATTTTTTGAGGACCAGGAACATACTCTTTCTGAAGCACATGATGAAGGCATATCATAATTTGAAACAAAGGATACCTTGTTCTTTCAGCAGGAGGTGGCAATGTCAAGTCTTCATGTTTTCCAAGATCCTTTAGCAAGTTTGTTGCAGCCAGCCGTGATAATGTTTATTGCAGTCTTCAGTGATGAAGGAGATCATGGTCAGCTATGTTTTTGGATGCCCGGTTACCAGTATCTATTGTTGATCAGGAGATCTGATTGGGAGAATCAGTCAAGAAGGCATTTGCTTGATTGGTTACATTGGCATTATGATATAGTTTGATGTATATTGTCTTGTAAGAAACACAGGTGGTTGTCATCATGATTTCAAATCTTGATGGACTGCTGCCCTTTCAAAAAGCTTTGTAAAGTTTTGTTTTAAGTCGGTCATGAGTCATTTGTGTTTGGTCTATTGAGTGAGTTTTTTCAAGTTATTTCAGTTTGCCATCGAGTCGGTTTGAGTCAAGCTTCAGTTAAGTTTCAGTCAGTTTTCAGTCAAGTTTTCATTCAATAAATGTGTCAAAGTTTTGTGTCAAAGGTGTAAATAATGACTCCATTGCCCAATGATTGTAAGGCACTGGTCTGCTCTCCCAGAGGTCTAAGGTTCTTGGCACCTCCAACGAGCTACCATCCCCATTGGAGCCAATGTTAGTGTCAGTCATGATGCCCTCCATCAGTGATCAAAAAACTCTTTGCATATGCATAAGTAGGTGTCTCATCGATGTCAGTTTTTCATTCCATTAGGCATGCCATAAAACTGATGGAGGAGCTGGTCCTTGTTCCCTTCTTGGCTTTGCTGGATCAGGTCATATCAGTTAATGAACTTGTGTCATGCTTGTTTTGTTTTGTCTTGAAGTCCAAAGTCTTAGGTCTAGGGTTTCGGTCAAATGTCATTGCAAGATCATGAGTCAGAGGTCCATGGGTCACCAGCAAGCCGAAAGGAGGTATGTAAATATGTTTCATGGATATTTTCATCAGGTACAGCTCATTTATACCTTGGATTTAAAAACCATGTTTTTAAAGCCAAGGTCATGTCAATTTTGTAAAAAATAAGGAAATTTTCAAAATTCTTCAAAATGCTGGCAATAACCCTGGTCTCCTCACTAGAGTCCATCAGATGGTCAACCTGCAAAAAGAACGGAGTTAAAGCACTCAAAAAGTCAAATTCAGGACAAAGCAAACTCAAAACATTGTTAAAGAGAATGTCAAAACAAAACATTAGAAAGTGGGTTTGGTAAGTAAATTTTTTCAAATTGGGCCTATAAAGAGTCAAATTCCCTCTAAAACACCCTCATTGTGCATCTAAGAGCTTGCAAAGAAGAGTGAGAGGGCGAAGAAGGCGAAATGAGGCGAATTGCAGAGAATTTGGGTCATTTTCAGGTGCGCGACCACTCAGGAGCTATGCGCGACCAGTCAGCAGCTCCTCCGTAGTGTTAATTCCTAACGGGCGCGACCATTCAAAGCCCGTGCGCGACTAGTCAAACTGTCTTCCACAAAACCACTTCAAATTTTCTCAAATCACCCTCTTGCTTGCTAAATTGATCAAGAGGCTGTTAGAGAAGGCAAACGAGGACAAGAGGTTGCTACGGAACATGAAGAATCACTATTGGGCGAGGATGCATGTTTGCAAGGCGAAAATGAAGATGTTCCAAAGGAGGTTGTCCGAGGCCCGTAAGAGGAAGAAGAAGACCAACCCGCTCCGTATCTTGGCTGAGGCCTCTCTCACTCACCATGATACTCATTAGCATCCTCCTAGCAGCAAACCCAAGAAATTTTGAGAGTTTTGAGGCAGTTTTGGCATTTTTGGGAATTTTACAGGTTTTGGCCATTTGACTGGTCTCACCCCGCGCGCGACCATACATGGGGGCAACTCAGAACGGGGAAAACTTTGCATTTTTGGAATTTTCATGCAAACATACACTTGCCTATGGATGGGTTTCAGATTTTATGGAGATTTGGGCTTCCAAAAGCTCGAAATACATGCAAATTTTGACTTTCTGCCCCTATTTTGAGTTGCAGAAAGCTGTCTTGGGAGAAATGACTTTTGAGGGGTCAAATCAACTCCAAATTCAGAAATTCCAGAGGGGTTGGAAATTAGACCCGCAGACCTTTCCAACGAGCTATCTTGCACCTGATTTGGACACCGGGAAGGCCCTCAAACAGAGCTGTGAATGTGCGTGACCAGTCAGAGTGATGTGCGCGACCAGTCAGGGAATTTTGCCTGTTTTGACCAGTTCGACCAGAAAAACATTGTTTTCACTTGGTTTAATGTTTTGGGCATGTAAATGATGGATTTTTGTGTAATTTTCATGGCATTTAGATGCTTTTACTCTCCTTCATCACTTCTAGAAGATTCTTTGATGTAAATGGTAAATATTTAATGCATGGATAGGTTTCCTAGGTTTTAGAGGCAAGTTGTTTTGACTGCCTATTATCTAGTGCTCAGTTTAGAATTAGTTGAAATAGCTCCTAGGAAGCTGAGCTCGACCCTAGAGGTGGGGAAAGGAGTTAGATCATCTATATTATGCCTTCTCTTACTCATTTTCATGGTTGGACTCTTGAGGGAGAAGCTCCTATTGTATATTTTACTTGTATCTCTGCAATTTGAGGAAAAGGAAGACCAGGGTTTTGCAGACATCATTGGGATTCTTGTGGACTCTTGTGTTGATGGTGTGTTCTCTTATTGTAATTGTAAGTGTGTTTATGTGTTCCATCTCTTTCTTTACTGCAGCTTATTAAACAAATGAAGTGATAAAGTTTGAATTCATGCTTGCCATGCTCAGCTTTCAAATTTGTTTAATGTTTATGTTTTCCACTGTCTAGAGAGGATTCAAAGTCATTGTTTGTCCTCTTTAGCTTCTCTTTTTTCTTCCTTGATCATCCATCTCAGCTAAAGGCATCAGCACAAACTCCTACCTTGCCCCAAAGACCCACCTACAGAAACTGTGTCAAATCCCCGCACCCTAAAATTGCAGATCCTCAATTTGCCACCAAAAAACCCCAAAAACCCCCAAATCAACCTTTTAATCAGTTTACTAGCCTAATATCAGTGTCACTGTATTGATCATCTCTGTCCATTGAATATTTTACTGAGATTGACCGGAGAGAGCCTTCTCATACCCCGTAGGGCTAGCTACGAGGTGAAATGGTTTGATGTTGCCTTGAAGGTTTACCTTCCTCAGCCTAGGGTGAAATCTCAAGCGCTAACACACCTGTCATATGTCACCACCATATCCCCTTCTACTGCATGTCCTCTTGTTATTTCATCCTACACCATATGACCGTTGTCCCCTCTCCAATTATAAAAACCCTTCCCGCATCAAATTTTTAAATGTTTTCTATTACTTCTAGGTGTAAATGCCTGTCGCCTTTCATCTTTTCTATGAATGTCATCTAATCATGCAGTCATTCTGGAACCTCCCTCAAATGACATTTTCATCTATCTCCAAGACAACCAAGTAACTAGTTAGTCCCTTTCACCTCCAATTTATTTGAATATTCATTGGAACATGAAGAAAGCGACCCCTAAGCCCTCTAAATCTTGTGAAGTTAAATGCTGGTGTCAAGAATCTCATGGACACGGAGGTGTAAATTGCTAACCCTTCTAGTGCCTACCACCAAACCAACCTTCAATTTGTCTTATATGGTAACCACGTCAGAGGAGAAGACCCATTTTGGGTGGTCGACTTAGGTCTGTACTACCAAATTACACCCTTAATACACTATTTACCTGAGTTTTTCTCCTCGTTAACAACCGCCTACATAGACGAGAAGAACTATTTTGTTTCCTCAACCGAGGTCAAAATCCTTGATGTGACCCACAGCTAATTCAAAAAACCCTAATTTACCCAAGCTCCTATGAACCCCAATAGTTTACATAAACTACAGTGGTCTACCATTACACTACCCTTCCAGTTGATGAGCAACAATCTTTCTACAAATGGTCCTAGCCCCTGGCCTACAGTCTTTGTCTATTGCTGACATTTTTCCTATAACCCTATTTGGAGAGCCTATTCAACCCATATTGTCCTTAATTACTCATCTGTTTGCGGATGATAATTCCAATATAGCTACGAAATCCTCTCTAGGTTTTCTAAGGAAAATCATTTAGCCTATCTATTTGTTCGACATCCCTGCTATTCTAACCGAGGCCATAACATTCTAGCTGCACCATTTCCCAACCACCTCCTATTTAAGATATTATTCGTTGTTGTTCTTCTTATTTGTCTACACTCATTTGCTTCAGTTGAAGTGCGTAGTTCTCAGTTTGGTGGCTTCCAACCAACAAAGGAAGTTTGTTTTTGATTGGGACATTGTTCCTAGGAAGAGACTAGATGTTGAGGGTTATTCCGAATTTATATGCTCCTATATGGCCATTTCCCATAAAATAATTCACGGTGTTTCCCCTCCCAGACTTCTCCCTCAACAAAAATCAATCCTCCAACTTATCAAGGATACTAGGGTGGGGGACTGGTACCTATTTGAGGTTTTCACAAAAATTAGGATCTATGGGTGTGAGCTTCCTCCTTACCGCTTGCTTGTGTTTATGCCCATGAGGATTTTTCTCTTGAATTCATCAGGTAGAGCCTTAATGTAGACCAAGTTCATTTTTTCCCTGCTAAGAAGGGATATATGTTTAATTTGGGCAAGCCTGTGGGACCTTTTATTGTCAATTCTAGCCAGGCCCATAAGGAAGTTGAGGAATTACTCAAACCCGTGAATTTTGATCTAGGGGAGGTATGGAATTATCATCCTCATGGTGTCATTTCCAAGAGAAGAGAGAGCTTAAAGGATTCAACTTGTGAACATGAGGATAGACCTAAGATCGAATGGAAAGCTAGCTTTGATTCGTGGCCTATTAACACAAAGATGGAGATCGATACTCCAACATCAAAGGACAAGGCACAGAAAATGACCATTGACCAACTTGAAGATGTCAAGATGGAGGATCTACACCCTACTAAAAAGGTAAAGGACCAAGAGATAGAGGAATATTAAATTTAGACTCAGTTAATAGAGATAAGACTAGATCCACT
Organism: Pinus tabuliformis; assembly: GCA_031772625.1. Classification (NCBI taxonomy): domain Eukaryota; kingdom Viridiplantae; phylum Streptophyta; class Pinopsida; order Pinales; family Pinaceae; genus Pinus; species Pinus tabuliformis. The sequence continues at coordinate 871,523,605 of CM062808.1, forward strand.
AGGCTTCTAGGTGACTTCGGAAGACCCATTACATATTGTTGCCTCATCCTCTTCAGAGGTAGCTATTTTAAGTTCAAAAGGAAGTGAAACTACTACTGAGCCAAGCTGGGCTATTGGAAAGGCCATTGAGGAAAGAAACAAAAAGGTAAGGGAAATATTAAATAGCAAATGACATCTCATTCAGTCCCATATCAAACTCGACTTTTTTCTACAATGGACTTAGAGAGAAATCAAATGATGTTCTCGCTGCAACACCCACTAGCATAGTCATTGCTTTCAGGTTCTCAATTCAAGGACTTGGATGTTTCATTAGACTTGAAAAGTATCCCTATGCTGGATAAGATCAACTTCCATGGGAAAGTGGGGGAATGTTATACAATTAGCTCAATAGAAATGGAAAGACCATCAGCAAGCCGAGAAGTTGCAAGGGAAGACCACAACAAGGTTAACACATGAGAGAGATAACTCAAGATATCTACACATGCAGAATGTGAGCTTCAAATAGTTGATTGTGAAGTTGGGGGTAAATCCAAAATACAATGATGCATTCGAAGTCCTTCTCCAAATTTCACAAGTAGAAGTACAGGGATTAAGGCACAAACTAAATATGCCAAGTAGTGAGCATATGCGATCTAAGGAACTTGCACAAGTGGAAGAAGAGAATGATATCATGTCTAAAGAACTGATAAAAAGAAATAATGAGATAGTATCCCTCAAGAAGCAGGTAGTGGAACTTCAACTGAGGATAGAAACACAGATGTGTGCATTATTTGTGCCCAAAAATCCCATAGAACAACACACCAAAACCCTCACTGAACTCCATCTTTCAGAAAGGGAGCTTAAGAAGTTGAAAAAGGATTTGGACACTATCCAAAGAAACCTAGCATAGAAATAAAAACAACTTGAGATAGCCCAGACCAATATAAACATGATCAGTAAGAACCTACATGCTGCAAACCTGGAGATCGATGAGTTAAAAGGCAAGATGAAAGGAAACATGTCTCTCCTGTAGGCAAAGAAACATTTTTGGGATGAAATCATAACAGAAATGAAAAGAACCTGGGATTACATAACTCTGATGGATGAAAAAAAAAAATTAATCAAGGGTTATGAGTTTTTCATCCTAGCTGCCAAAGAAGATGGTGAACAAAACTCCCAGATTGCCAAGAAGTTCATTCAGTTTGCGAATGAAATACCACTTACTAGTTGAGGCCAATAGATGTAGTGGATAGAGTATTTTCTATCATGGAAATCTCTAAAGTTGTGCAGAAGGAGGAGGCCAGAGTCAAAGCTTAGGAATATTTAAGGGTGGTACAAAAAGATGTGGCTTATTTCCATGCTCAGTTTGATGAGAGAGTCAAATTAGGGTTTCCTAGCTGCTAAGATCTTGTGGGAATGTGAATCCCATGGACACAATACAATTAGATGTTAGTGGAGGCCAAGAGAAAGGTAGATTCATGTCATGAGAAAAATGCTACCCTTAAAGATAAAACAATAATCAATTATCTCAAAAATGAATTTCAACTATTAGGGTTGATAAAGACCTTGTTCTGCCCTAGGCTGGACTATACAGGGGTCACGAATCTAGATATTGCATATCAATGATTCTTTCACGCTCCTCTACCAGCTCCAACATTATGGGAAGGGTGTGAAAAAATTTTCAATCCTCTTGTGCTCTAGTTCATCAACCCAACGAAGTTGCCTCTAGAACTGGTTTATCATGACTAAGGATACTACTGATTGTGTCGATCGTGACACTTTTATTTTTTGTTTTACGTAAATATTTTATTTCAGAAGAAACAATGTCAGTTGGTTAGAATTTGGTTAGTACAGTTGTGCCACTCAGCTTGCTGATATTTTGTTATGATGATTCATTTCCAAATCAAGAAAGAATATTTTGTAATGGGATCTTCCTCTGAGGCCCTATAAAAACAGTTTATGATATTGAACCAAGGGTTTAGAATTTTGGGTTTTCCAAGAGAGAATCTCTTTAAGTTGTCAATGAAATGCATGCTCTCTGAAATATTAGTGAAATTTTTTGGCGATTCTAGCTCATATGAATGTGCAGAATGTATTCCTTCTTGTGTTTGTGTAGATTTTAACCCCGTACAGAAATTACTTGCATACAAATTCTAAACAACAGAAAATAAACAATGCAAGAGCATACCACATAAAACACATATACGCAGATATTTTCCCCTGGATCCCAAAACTGGGACTACCAGCTTGATTTTTCATTATGTTCTTTTCAATGTTACAATACATATTTATACATGCCGAAGCATCCAATACCATGGACCGAAAACCATCGCGTCCAAAACCATGGACTGAAAACCATCGCATCCAAAACCATGTGCGAAAATCATGCACAAAACCATAGGTAGGTCTGCCCAACCTAATATAAGGTCCAAAAAAAATTTCCCAAGGTGTTGCCTCGGACCCCATAGAGGGGGGCTACCCACCCCCCTCAAACCCCCTGCTACCCCCCCCCCTGTGAACCCCCCGCTGCGCAATTGGCGCAACGAAGGGGGGGCTCCGCCCCCCCTCTAACCCCTCGGTTCACTACGTCGGCTAGTCGTGGAAAGAATAACACAACCCAACATTCTCCCACTTGTTGTTTTCTTTCCATAGGGGGCCACAAGAGAGCTTAGTCATTTATCCAGCCCTGCAACATCCATTGTTTCTCTACACCAAGAGAAATTCTTAGAGCTCACAGATTTTGTCAATGCATCTTAGTATTCTTCAAAGTGTCCACCTTTACGAGCAACACCTTTTTTTCTTCTATCATATCCCTCACAAAGTGATACTAAACATCAATGTGCTTTGTCTTAGAATGGTAAGCAGGGTTCTTTGCCAAGAAAATTGCACTTTGGCTGTTATATTATATCCTTATAGCTCCCTGTACTAACCCCATACTTGAAAAAAATCTCTGCAACCAAACTTCTTCCCTGCTTGCATGAGTGGCTGCCATGTATTCTACCTCTGTAGTTGATAGTGCCACTGCAGATTATTTCTTACTCATTCAACTGAATGCACCTCCAAATAGGTTAAACACATACCCACTTGTAGATCTTCTCTAATCTAGATCTCCAGCCCAGTCTACATCAACAAAGCCACGGATATCCAAAACTTTGTCTAATCCTGGTCTTCCTTGGTAGCACAAACCATAATCACTAGTGCCACGCAAATACCTGAAAACCCGTTTCACTGTTGTCCAATGCTCCTTCCCTGGTTTTGACATAAACCTGCTCAATACTCCCATCACATGTGCAATGTCTGGTCTAGTATAGACCATCGCATACATCAAGCTATTGACTACACTTGCATATGGAACACGGGACTTGTCCTCTTCCTCTTCTTGTGTCTTGGGACACTGTTCAGCAGATAACTTTACACCTACAGGAATAGGAACCTTCACCAGTTTACTATCCTGCATATTAAACCTCTACAATATTGTCTCGACATACTTCCTCTGGTTTAACCATAGCTTCCTCTTTGCCTAATCTCTTTTAATTTCCATGCCCAAAATATAGTTTACAGCACCAAGATCTTTCATGTTGAATTTGGAGGACAATTGGGTCTTCAAATCCTGGATAATTTCTTTGTAATTTCCAACCAGCAACATATCATCCACATACAAGACCCGATAAATAACACGGTCACCAATTAATTTAAAATACACAAAATGATATGCTTTGCTTCTGGTGAAGCCAAGTCCCTGTACAAATGTATCAAATTTATGATACCACATCCTTGGTGACTGTTTTAACCCATACAGAGACTTATTTAACTTGCATACCATTTCTTTCTTACCCTTCACCGCAAAACCTTCAGGTTGCTTCATGTATATCTCCTCTTCCAGATCCACGTGAAGAAATGTTGTCTTCACATCCATCTGTTCTACCTCAAAATCAAAAGCAACAACAACAGATAAAAGTAATCTAATAAAAGTTACCTTGGCAACAGGAGAAAAAATATCACCAAAGTCAATTCCTAGCACCTGGGAATAACCTTTTGCTACCAACCAAGCTTTGTATTTCTCCACCTTTCCTTATGCATTTGTCTTCTTCTTGAACACCCATTTACTGCCAATGGGTTTCCTTCCAACCGGCAACTACACCAGATCCCAAGCCTCATTTTTGTGCAAAGATGCCATTTCATCAACCATGGCCTCTTTCCAGAGTTTTCCATCCTCTGAATCTACTGCTTCCTTCACAGTTCTGTGATCATCATTAGTAATAGATAAAGCAAAATTTGAACAAAAAGCAGATGGACTATACCTTTCTAGCTGCCTTCTTTCTCAAACTGATCTTCTCACACCCGGAGTTTGTGTCTCTTCATCTTTTGATTCCTCCTCTGTTGTAGAGTTTGATTCTTCCTCCTTTAGCTCAAACTCTATCTTCTCAGGTTCCTTTGGTTGGACTTCATGTTTAATAACATCTTTCACCTCTCTGAACACCACATCTCAGCTATACACAACCTTCCTTGTTACGGGGTTCCAAAGCTTATAGCCCTTTAAACCATCCTTATACCCAATAAAGATGCACTTTTCATATTTACTATCCAACTTGGTGCGTTTCTCCTTTGGAACATGTACATATGCATCACATCCAAATGCCCTTAGATGTGAAAGAGAGGGTTTCTTACCAGTCCATACCTCTTGTGGAGTCTTATACTCCAACACTGATGAAGGTGATCTGTTGACCAGGTAACATGTTGTCTCCACTGCCTCTGCCCATAATTCCTATCCTAACCTAGCACCACTGAGCATTCTTCTTGCCCTTTCCATCAACGTCTTGTTCATTCTTTCTGCAACTCCATTTTTTTGAGGTGTATATGGAGTAGTCTTCTGCCGTGCTATACCACACTTCTTACAGAATTATTTAAATTCCTTACTGCAAAACTCTCCACCGTTATCTGTCCTCGGCATCTTTATCTTCTTCTCTGTCTGGTTTTCCACTAGAGCCTTAAATTCTTTAAACCTGTCAAAGACTTCAGATTTATTCTTAAGGAAATATATCCATGTATTCCTTGAGAAGTCATATATAAATGATAAATAGTACACAGACTTATCCAATGATGGAACCTTCATAGGTCCAAACACGTCACTGTGCACAAGCTCTAATTTTTGTTTCACCCTCTTACCACTAGAGGGGAAACTCACCCGATTTTTCTTCCCATATACACAATTTTCACAGAAATCAAAATCCAAAGAGCCGTTACTCATACCTTCTACCATACCTTTACCATGAAGTATTCAAAGGCCCTTCTCTCCAATATGTCCAAGCCTTTGATGCCACAGCATGGTCTTCTCTCCAGAGACCACTAGATTTTCTGCTCCACTTTCAGGAACCATAGAACTGTTACACCCATCAACAATAGTGCTACCTTGTAGCTTGTATAGAGTTCCAATCCGAACTCCCCACACCAATATCAGTGCTCCTCGAACCATCTTGTAGGTATCCTTCTCAAACACTGTTTTTACACCTGCATCATCCAACTTGCTTACATAAATTAGATTTCTGGCCAATGCAGGAATATGTAGAACACCCAAAAGTGTTCTAACCCTTCCACCTTGCAACTTCAACTTTACTTTTCTGCGACCAACGATTCTAGCCTTCCTATCATCCCCTAAGAAGACATCACCACCATCTTATTTCTCATACTCACAGAACCATTCTCTATGGGGAGTGAAGTGAAAGGATGCACCTAAGTCAATCAACCATGCCTCACGATCTACATGTGTACTTGAAGAAGCCAAGTACACATCCCCACCTTCATCTGAGGTGGTTTTCGCCTCTGTAGAAGGAGCATCATCAGATCCTTTTCCTTTGTCAGGAGCTTTAGATTTACAGTCCCTTTTGTGGTGCCCTTTCTTTCCGCATTTCCAGCACACCACCTTCACAGGTTTTCCTAGAGATTTAGATCTCCCTCTAGATTTAGATCTCCCACTCGATGACTTATTTTTGTTTCTATTCTGGGACCATCCTTGTATAGACAAGGCATCACCATTCTGGCTCTCCATATTTTTCCGTCTCATCTCCTCCGTCAGCAAGGATGAGACTATTTCATCAAACTGCAAGGCAGTTGCATTGCTACCTATTGCAATAACCAAACTATCCCACGAATCTGGTAGAGAACACAACAAAATAATGCACTTGTCTTCATCTGAAATTTTGATATCAACAGATGATAATTGACTTACCACAGTATTAAATGCATTCAGATGCTCTGTCATCAAGTCTCCATCTTTCATCCTCAGGTTATACAGCTTTTTTCGTAGGAACTGTTTATTCACCAGAGACTTAGATTGGTACAAAGTCCCTAACTTGTCCCACAAAACCTTCGTCGTAGCTTCCCCTGATACATTCAACAATACTGAATCTGAGACACACAATCGTATTGTGCTCTTTACCTTTCGATCCAACTTCTTCCATTCTTCATCAGACACTCCCATTGGTTTAGTACCTCGATCTACCATGATCCATTGATCTTTATCCACCAATAGATCCTCATATTGAGTTTCCACAACTCAAAACTCTGACCATTAAATTTCTTGATCTCTATCTTTCCACTGCTTGCCATCTTCTTTCACCACCATAATCGATCCCACAGATCTCCCACTAAACGGGGTCTACCACAGGCCCGAGCGAAACCCTTCAGCGACAAAGGTGTCCCCTTGAAGCCAAAACAACTGTAATACCAAATTTAGGTTTTAACCCCGTACAAAAATTACCTGCATATGAATTCTAAAACACAGAAAATAAATAATGCGAGAGCATAACACATTAAACACATATACACAGAGATTTTCCCCGGGATCCCAAAACCGGGACTATCAGCTTGATTTTTCATTATGTTCCTTTTAATGTTACAATACATATCTATACATGCCGAAGCATCCTGTACCATGGACCAAAAATCGTCCAAAACCATGGACTGAAAAAGAATCGCGCCCAAAACCACGGACCGAAAACCATCGCATCGAAAACCATGTGCAAAAATCGTGCACAAAACCATAGGTAGGTCTACCCAACCTAATATAGGGTCCAAAAAAAATTTTCCTGGGGCGCTGCCCCCCTCAAACCCCCCGCTACGCAATCAGCGCAACGAAGGGGGGGCTCCACCCCCCCTCTAACCCCCGATTCACTACGTTGGCTAGTCGTGGAAAGAATAAAACAACCCAATAGTTTGTTCCATATGTTCACACTCTTTTTCTCAGATTACATGTAATAGTAGTTTCTCGATATTTTTTCATGGATTTATGGATTCATCTAGGTCTAATGTTGATTAAATATGCCTATAAATGATATGAATTGTTATCCTTAAAATGCGCTCCATCTATCTTAGCACTTCAATTAAACATCCTTCTCATACATTTCACACTAAACTTCAACGAAAAAGATTCTTAAGTTTAAGCCCCATGTGTTGGTTTTATTTCTTCTTTTATTTCTTCTTTTATTCTTCTATCCGATATACTACAAATGACCTATCAAATTGCATGTGCATATGATGTTGGCCGCTAGAGCCAGATATTAATGCTTCTGTGAGTTATATTTGACATCCAAATTTGTATTTCTCCTCTTAAGAAAGGTTGTGAATCAATTCCATCTCAAATATGTTAAATACTAAGAGTAATAGAAAACATCAACAAATCTGGGAAGCACTCATCAAGATGTCTTAGGCATTGATCTCATTTCAACCTAGAGGTCGTCTATAGGAGCTACAACATCTTCGGGCACCATTGTCAGGGATGAATTAGAAAATTTTCCCTGGGTACAACAATCATACACCCTTTAGTAAGGTGAAAAAGAAGTGGTGTGGGTTGTATATCTCTCACCTTGGCGACTCCATTTCCTGAATTTAATTTTTAGTATCCTAGCTTTCAAAAAGTTACACACTCTCTCTGATACTTCACAGCAGAGAACTCCTCTTGTGTTTGACCCTGAAAAGATAATATCTAGGAGAGTCTAGAAAGAAAGAACTCTTGTCATGAGTACATGTCCAGGCCATCAAAAATAAAGAAAAACAAAAACAAATGATTGTACTAGTTATATCATTAGAAACCTCATGTACCATTTTATGAAAACATATTTTTGATGATAATTTTTTTTTAGATGAAGTATTTTGTGTCTATGTTTAATGAATGAATGAATAAATGTTATATGTTGATGAATAATTGCTATATGTTTCTTTGTGTACATGAACTTGTTTCATATTATGTAAACATATTTTTTATGATAAAATTTATTGAGATGGAATATTTTGTGGATTTACGAATGAACGAATGAATGTTTGCTATTTTTCTTTTTAGGTATCTTAATTTCTTGCTATTAAATATTTTGTATTTATCAAATATATTGGTTACTGGGGAATTCAGAGTAATGTGAGGTGGGGAGGGTCCATGAGAGCTTCCACCTTCACGTGGTTGGCCCTATTCAGTAGAAAATGGATTAGGATTTGGATAATCTTGGAGCAAAACACCCTCAATCCTATAGAGAAAAAACAAAGTCAATGTTGACATCATTGATTCTTCCTCAAGTGGAGGGATGTTTTCTCCAAGATTAAAATACTCGAGCAGTTTATTCTCATAACCCAGATGAGATCATTAAGGTATTCATGCACCCAATTCCTTTTAATTATTATTTATTCATGCAATTAAATTTAATATTTGGTCAAATTTAATCTCATTTTTCCTCATTGGTCTCATGAATATGTGTAGGACAACTAGTATCAATTGAGGTGTTGAAGTGGAAGAACTATCTGAAGAAAATCACTCAAAATGGTAAGGGTTTAGGTGATACAACAAATTTTTTTTGCTACTTGTGTTGTATGTCTTGGTCAAGTGGGAGTTATATAAAGGTTTATAAGAAATAAGAAATTTTTCCATGAAAAAAAATCATGTTGTATTTATCTTTATTTGACCATTGTGTTTGTATTTGAGTGAAAACCATAAATTGTCATTTGTCATGCAGAGCAGTAGGAGAAAATCTTACTCTATTAATTGGGCATAAGGAACTAGTATGGTTTTCTTCTATTTTATTAATGATTTATCTCATCCAACTTATCCTCCTTCCTTTTTTTTGTAAGTACTTTCATTTGAATATCTGAATCTCAAATATTAACTAGGGTTTGAGTCATATACATGAAAAAGGCTCAACGAAGTACTTCTCAACTTTAACCCACCAAGTGCTAGGCTACCAGGTGTGCGATTTAGTTTTGTGTTGCATTTTATTTGAATCATTTTATTTATCTCTACATTGCAAGTCTTCTAAGACCATAGACCCAACTTCTCTTCTTATCAACTTCAAATGAGACTTCTAAGACCATAGACCCAAGGACCAACACACCATGATCACATGAAGGGATGGTCAATCTGATCATTTGGTGGAATTTAAGACACTTTTTACACAAAATAAATCTCTTTTTACACTATCTCTCATGGCACATACCCCACCCAGATGTTAACTAGGTATGTCTATTTAGGACAATCCTTATCCTGGATTACCAATCCTCAAATGAAATCAGTCCTCTTCAACCACTCTTGTCTTGGATACCCTGTCATATCCTCAAATAATTTCAGTCAAGATACTACTACCTATCTTGGATTTATAATCCTCAAGGAGTATCAGACTTAGATGATTACCCAATCCTCTAGATGCCATTCTCTCGCCATGGACTTCACTAAGAATTACAATTGTTAGTCCTGGTATAGTGCATGAAAAAATACCCCGAGCATAAAAATTTATGGTTTTATAGTGAACCCTAAAGGTTAGGGTTTAAACAAAAATGATAAAGGAAGATTCAATGTAATGATTCGTCTTCCTAACATGAATCTTAACAATTCAAAAACCTAAACATAAGATAGTAATACAGGGAAATTTTTAAAATAATTTAATGAAAAAGTTTTATTGCAAATATTATAGTTTTAGACATACCCAAAGTTTCTCCTTTTACACATCTTTTAGATTTTCCTTTATCGATTTGTTCCCTCTGAAGTTTAACCTTTATGCATGTAATTCTTATTGACAAGTATAAAATATGCAATAATTTAAAGCATGATGTTAATTTTGTCAATCTAGGGTTTCTATGAAACAATGGAGGATGAAATCCTAGCATTAGCAAGTGCCAAATCTAGGACTAGGTACTTAATGTTAGATACAACATATTATTCTCATCTGATCATACTTGAAATAAATAATTGTTACAGAATCTACACAAATATTCTTGTCTTCTTATGCCACTTACAGAGGTCAGTGAATTATTTCTTGATCAAAGGTGACTATAATTTTGCATGTGTTATTGCCATTTATCACTTATGTAAAAATGTTGAGAAGAAAAATTCAAGACTCCTAGCTAAAAAATAAATTAAATCAGCGATGGGGGAAAAAATCAAACCCTAGCATCGCGGCAGAAGCATCTAAGGTTAATAACTGCACTCTTGTAGCCCCTACTAGTTAAGTGAAGAAGGCTAAAGGATGAGATTTGAATAGGCGCTCCCCTTTTTGCTAAATTTTGAGCAGGTTAGGGGTGGATCACCATCCATCTCCGCTCGATCAGCCCCCAGAAGAATTTATGGGGGGGGTTTAACCTACATGTGTGATAGGCCAGCGTTACCCCTTGGAGTTGACAAATCAACCTAGTGGGCCTGCCAATCCAACGTCCTAGATTGAATCTACGAGCTAATCGATGGATCCAACCTATTGCTCTCCTACCAACTAGAGGATGGTGGGGACCACCCACCACAATGGTCAGTCTGTCAGCACTAATTCAAGCGAGAAAGGAATCCAAAAATTAAACGGTAACATCTTTGTACCCCTCTTGCTCCTGTCCACCTGTCATTTGTCACCACCATATCACCTTCTACTGCATTTCCTCTTGTGATGTCATCCTACGCCATATGACCGGTGTCCCCTCTCCAACTATAAAAAACCTTCCCACCTCAAATTTTTAAATGTTTTCTATTACTTCTCCATCTAAATGCCTCCCACCTTTCTTTTTTTCTGTAAACGTCGTCTGATCACGTAGACAACCTGGAACCTCCCTTGAACGACTTTTTCAGCTATCTCCAAGACAACCAAGTAACTGGTCGACCCCTTTCACCTGCAATTTATGTGAATATTCATTGTGTTTAAGGAAGTGTAACTAGGTTCGACCTTCATAAAAGTACTTTTGATATTTGTACTTATTCAAGGAAAGAAATATTATTTTAATAATATATGACAATGAGTTTCTTTCTCATTGAAGTAGGTCTAGCACATGTCAAAGTGTTATAGGTGAGTCAAATAGTCAAGAGAAAATATTGAAGGCCTTAAGGGCATGTTACACTATGTATAAATATATATTAAAGTCAAAGGGAAACCTCCAAGCAAAGTCAAGTCTACTCCTATGCAATGACACCTTCAATAAGCTCCTTCAAGCATGTTGACACGACCATGAAATCTATATGCAAACTGCTCAACAAGTCGGCCTACAAACAACCCTTAAAGTTGGCCTAAAAGTAGCCAGTCAATTTGGCTTAAATGGAGGGACAGTCCTCTATTTATAAAGGTTTCCCAATCCAATTACAATGCACTAATCAAGCTCTGAGATCCACAAGAAATAGAAAGGACAATATGGTCGAAGGAAGCCAAGGTAAAGGGTCTACTAGGGCAGCGAAGAGAAGAGGAAGATCAACGAAGATTAAGGGATTGTTTCTAGGGTATACACAGTGACACGTGCAATGGATTGAACGACAGTCTGTAGCTATATCAACAATAAAATCACAGTTGTATATTATTCATTTTTTGGGCTATTAACAAGGCCTAAAAAGGCCTCCTACTCCAGGGTGGAAGGAAGACATACAAGCGAAGGAGAGAAGAGCATATGAACCTAGTAATCCTCCCACATGTGTGAGAAACTAGGGTAGTAGAACAATAGCACTGTCATACTCTCATATCTCAATAAGGATCTCGGTTGGTCAAATTTAAAGTCTACTTGTGCAAGGGATATAAGAGGAACACCTCACCTAGAAGACTCACTCAAGAAGGTCTATTTCTAGACAAGATTCATAAGAGAACGAAGTGCCGGAAGAAGGAGGAAAAGGTGTCGAAGAAAAAAGTACCATAATAAGTGTCGGAAGAAGTGTCAGGGTATATGGTGCAGAAAGGAGTAAAGACTTGACTTGTGCTTGGAGGATCTCTTAGTCAGGGTTCTAATGCTAGAAGCTTCAATATGATAAATTCACTAAATGGTTTTCCTCTCAAGAGAAGAGAGGTTTTGGCCCTGGAAGAGAGGCAAAATCTTGTGTTTTTGTTTTTTAATATTTTGGTAGCAATTTGATGAAGTACACACATATGAACTAATAAGAGTAATAATAATAAGCTAACAAGAAAAGTAAAAATACTCCGTAAATTGTTATCAAGTAACGAATAATCACACAACATTACCTTGCCCTAGATTCTTCTACATGGTATCAGAGCTAAGGTGACAAACCAAGGAAAGGGAAACTCAAGAACACTCATCAAGGGGAGGCATCTACAAAGTTGAAGCATCAAGCCTATAAGTCTCAATTACTTCAAGGACAATAAGGGTCTATAAATCCATCATTCATCAAGGAGGTCTACAAATCTAGAAGAAGAGCCTTGCATAAAGGCACCTACAAAGTAGAGCAGATTGAAGCTGGACCTACGTCAAGCTACAAGTCTTCAAGCAAACCTAATCACCAAGCAAGTCCACTTGAAGAAGGAAACTTGAATAACATCAAGATATAGGTGAAGAAAAGCCATCAAGCCTTCAAGGAGGAAGAAAACTCATCACATCTCAAAATATATCAATTAAGCATGTCCCCTTCTGAATATATTTCAATGTCTTTTTGCAAGTAAATCAATAAATCGGTAGGTACTAAGAACTTTCTTGCATGGAAGAAGAGAACTGATCTACTACTCAAGGAGAATGAAATCCTAGAGCATGTTAAAGGGAATATTATATCCCTATTAAGGAATAGTCTCAAGCCTTAGACAAGTACAATAAGGATGATACAAGAGCTCAAAGGATTCTGATAGAATCGATCAAAGACTCTCTCTTTCATTACGTCTCTAACTTTGAGACATCAAAAGAAATTTATGATAAGCTAGTAGAGTTATTCTCGGTATCCACAACTGGAGAAGTAATATCTCTAAGAAATGAATTATACAAGATGAAGATAACAAAGGAAGGAATAACTCCCTACTTCATGAAAATATTTGAAATGAGAGATCAACTTCAAGAGCTTGGGGAAGTCATGTCTGATAGAGAGATGACAACTGTAGTACTCAATGCTCTACCTGAGGAGTGTGGAAACTTCACATCAAGCATATATGCCAAGCAGGAAGCAACCACTCTTAGTGAAATGTGGTCTCTATGAAGAGCAGAGGAAACTAGAGCTAAGGAAAAAGAAGATGAGGGATCAAAGGAGCAAGCATTTGCTACCATGGCCAAAAGAAAGGGTAAGTTTGGAAAGTTTGGTCCATGAAGAACAAGCAAAAAAGACATGTCCAAAATCCATTGTTTTGGATTCCAAGAATATGGAAACTACAAAATGAATTGTCCCAAGCTTAAGAAGGACAAAAATAACAAAAGGAAGAGGGAATAAGCTCACATAACTCAAGAGATGAAAGAATAAGGAAAGAAGAAAAAGAAGGAAGATCCCCCGGTTCTCTACTATGACTAGGTCAAAATATTTACTTCTAGACTTATTTCAAAGTTGAAACTCATGTAACTCAAAATATGAAAGAAGAAGGAAAGAAGAAAAAGAAGGAAGATCCTCTGGATCTCTACTATGACTAGGTCAAACTCTTTACTTCTAGACTTCTTTCAATGTTTTGAGTAGGATAGGAGCATGTAGGAATAAATTAAAAATTGCATGGCTAGAAACATCCTCTAGAATCTAGAAGCATGATGTATAGATAATTCTAGATACTCATGAAGATGTATCATTTATGATAAAAACAAAATGCATAAGTAGAAATATCCTCTAGAATATAGGAGCATGGCAGATATAGCTCAAGATATTCATGTAGAAGAGGCATGCCTAGTATAGGACCTCATACAAGATGAAAGGAAAAAAAAATTGATCATGATTAAGAATCTTAGAAGACCTCCATCATCAAAAGAAAGGAAACATTTGCAAAGAAAGGATCTCTAAGATCCTATGATGGAATCTTCAAAAGAAGGTTCATGAACCAAGGCAGGTGTCTCCTTGGGAATCCCATTCATGGGATTCAAGAAAAGGATGATATGCAGGCAATCTAAGATGAAGCAAGAAGGGCCACACCAAAGGATGATCAAAGGAGAATCAATATGAGGTATGTATGCATCAAAGTTTTGTCATGTTATCATTTGTATATTATCAAGTCATGGGTATAGTTTTATAACATTATTAAGCATGAAAGAATATCTTTCACCAAGAACATGCTCAAAGGCATGTACCACAATGCAATGAAGGTCAACAAAAGAATGTGCTCACATAAGGACTATAAGATTGTTGACTAAGAAGCAAGAAGAAATGTTGACAAGTATAGAAAGCAAGTAATGAAGGAATGCTCTCACAAGAAGCATTAGATGGTTTACCTATCCATCTGAGAAGAAGAAAATCAAGAAAGAGATCAAGCAAGTGAAGAACACCATGATCACCAAGAATCACTATCTGACAAAATTCTTTGAAGATATCTCCCTAAAGAAGGCAGGAAAACTCTAATAAAGGAAGAAAGGACCCTTAACACCTTTGAAGGACTTGGAGATATAAAAGGTGCAGATAACTAATTCTACTCTATGAATATGTCGTGATAAAGAAACCATCCAACAAAAGGCAATGTTGAAGCAATATCAGGATGTAGTCATGATGGGTTACTAGGTTAAAACATGTAAACAAGCAAGTACAACAAATCATCTTTGAGAAGAATATCCTTAAGCATGGACAAGATTAAAAAGGAGTAGCCAAGATGACAAGGAAACCTGATATATGATAGGATAGCCACTTTCCTCGAAGAAATCAATGACATGAAAAATAAAGGAGGAAAGTTACCAATGGATGGTGCCATACCTAGAAGAAGTTCAAACAAAGATATTATGACATCAAGAAAGGAAGGAGATCAAGCAACTGAAGGACCCCTGAAGATGAAGTTGTTGATGAAGGAAAGAGTTCCCAATTAAAAGGGATCCCTGATAGGTCCCTGATCAAGAGGGAGTTTTGAATCACCCCTGATTACAAAGGCGTGACATTTGCATTTTCCATTTCATAGGTCATGCACTAGACTAGGAATAATAGTCGTAATTCTATATGAAGGCCAAGAATGGAAATGTAGACACAAGATAGACACTACATTCTTGTCTTCACTTGGGAAGAAATAATGGGAGGATTGGGTAATCATCTGGCATCTGATACTCTTTGAGTATGTGTAGGGCATCCAATACAAGAGTAGGCAAGAGGACCGATATTCTTTGAGGGCCAGGAACCCAAGATAAGAATAGTCCTGGAAGGTCATACTCTGATAACACCTGGGTGCATATGTACCTTGAGAGACAATGATGAAGGTGTATATAAATCATTGGTCTCACCAGCATTGTAGCTCATGGTCTCGTAAAGAGAAGGAGATGTTAGTCAAGGTATTGCACTATGACAATGTTGATGAATATGATGTTATAACAAATGGATTTCTAATCAGGTATCACTTATGTGAATTCCTCAATATTGATAATAGCCAAACACCTTGTAATGTTATATGAATACCTTCCTAGTTAAGAGGGGGTGTTGAAGGAAGTTTAACAAGGTTCGGTCTTCATAAATGTAATTTTGATATTTGTACTTATTCAAGAAAAGAAATATTATTTTTATAATATATGACAATGATTTTCTTTCTCATTGAAGTAGGTCTAGCACATGTCAAAGTGCTATAGGTGAGTCAAATAGTCAAGAGAAAATATTGAAGGCCTTAAGGGCATGTTACACTATGTATAAATATATATTAAAGTCAAAGGGAAAACTCCAAGCAAAGTCAAGTCTACTCCTATGAAAAGGAACCTTCAAGAAGCTCCTTCAAGCATGCTACACCACCATGAAAGCTATTTACAAACTGCTCAACAAGTCGGCCTACAAATAGCCCTCAAAGTCAGCCTAAAAGAAGCGAGTCAAGTCGGCCTACAAGTCGGATTAAATGGAGGGGCATTCCTCTATTTATAGAGGTTGTCCATTCTAATTAGAATGCACTAATAAAGATATAAACTCCACAAGAAATAGAAAGGTAAAGAAGGTTGAAGGAAGCCAAGGTAAAGGGTATACTAGGGTAGCAAATATAAGAGGAAGAACAATGAAGATTAAGGGACTATTTCTAAGGTATACACAGTGACACATGCAAGGGAATGAAGGATAGTCTGTGGCTATATCAACAGTAAAATCATAGTTGTATATTATTCATTGTTTGGGCTAGTAACTAGGCCTAAAAAGGTCTCCTACTCCAATGTGGAAGGAAGAAACTCAAGTGAAGGAGAGAAGAGCATATGAACCTAACAATCCTCCCACACGTGCGTGAAAATAGGGCAGCAGAATAGAAACATTGTCATACTCTCCTATCTTAATAAGGATCTCGGTTGGTCAACATTGAAGTTTACTTGTGCAAGGTATATAAGAGGAACACCTCACCTAGAAGACTCACTCAGGAAAGTATATTTCTAGACAATATTCATAAGAGAACAAAGTGTCGGAAGAAGGAGGAAAAAGTACCATAAGAAGTGTCAGAATAAGTTCTAGGGTATATGGTGCAGAAAGGAGTAAAGACTTGACCTGTGCTTGGAGGATCTCTTAGTCACGGGTCTAGGGTTTGGCATTGATCAATAGAAGCTTCAATAAGAGAAATTCACTAAAGGGTTTTCCTCTCAAGAGAAGAGAATTTTTGGCCTTGACAGAGATCCAACATCTTGTGTTCTTAGTTTTTATGTTTTGGTAGCAGTTTGATGAAGTACACACATATGCATTAATAATAAGAAGAAGAATGAGCTAACAATAAAAGTAAAAAGACTCCACAAATTGTTATCAAGTAACAAAGAATCACCCTACACTACCTTGCCCTAGATTCTTCAACATATTGGAACATGAAGAAAGTGGCCCCTAATCCCTCTAAAGCTCGTGAAGCTAAATGCTCCTCCACTGTCGAGAATCTCATTGACACGGAGGCACAAATCACTGACCCCTCTAGTGATTGCCACCTCGCAGACCTTCGATTCAGCTTATATGCTAACCACATTAGAGGAGGAGACCCATTTCGGGTGGTAGACTTAGGCCTATACTACCAAATTACACCCTCAGTACACTATTTCCCTGAGTTTGTCTCCTCGTTAACAACCACCTACATAGACGAGAAGAACTATTTTGTCTCCTCAACTAGGGTCAAAATCCTTGAGGTGACCTAGAGCTAATTCAAAAGACCCTACTTTACCCAATCTCCTCTAAACCCTAGTAGTTTACAAAAACTACATTGGTCTACCATTACACTACCCTTCCAGTTGATGAGCAACAATCCTTTCTACAAATGGTCATAGTCCCTAGCCTATAGTCTTTGCCTATTGCTGAAATTTTTCCTGTAACCCTCTTTAGAGAGCCTATTCAACTCATATTGTCCCTAATTACTCATCTGTTTGGGGATGATAATGCCAATATAGCTACTAAAGCCTCTCTACGTTTTCTAAGGAAAACGATGCAACCTGGCCCTTTGTTCAACATCCTCGTTATTCTAACCGAGGCCATAAGATTCTACCTGCACTATTTCCTGACCACCTCCTATTTCAGATATTATTCCATGTTGTTCTTCCTGTTTGTGTACACTCATGTGGATGAGTTCGAGTGCCTAGTTCTTAGTTTGGTGGCTTCAACCAAACAAAGGAAGTCTATTTTTGACTAGGACATTGCTGCTAGGAAGAGACTAGATGATGAGGGATATTCCCAGTTTATATCCTCCTATATGGCCATTTCCTATAAAATCATTCATGGTGTTTCCCCTCCTAGACTTTTCCCTCAACAAAAATAAATCCTCCAACTTAGCAAGGATACTAGGGTGGGGGATTGGTACCTATTTGAGGATTTCACATAAATTAGGATCTATGGGTGTGAGCTTCCTCCTTACCGCTTGCCTATGTTTATGCCCATGAGGATTTTCTCTCTCGAATTCATCAGGTAGAGCCTTAATGTAGACCAAGTTCATCTTTTCCCTACTAAGAAGGGATATATTTTTAAGTTGGGAAAGCCCGTGGGACCTTTTATTGTCAATTCTAGGCAGACCCATAGGGAATTTGAAGAATTACTCAAACACATGAATTTTGATCTCAGGGAGGTCTAGAATTATGATCCTCGTGGTGTCATTTCCAAGAGAAGAGAGAGCTTAAAGGATTCAACTTATGAACATGAGGATAAGCATGAGATTGAATGGAAAGCTAACTTTGAATTGTGGCCTATTAACACATAGATGGAGATCGATACTCCAACATTGAAGGACAAGGCACAGAAAAGGACCATTGACCAAATTGAAGATGTTGAGATGGAGGATGTACACCCCCGTAAAAAAGGTAAAATACCAAGAGATAGAGGAAGAAGAAATTTAGACTGAGTTAATAGAGACAAGACTAGATCAACCAGGCTTTGAGGTGTCTTTGGAAGACCCATTATAGATTTTTGCCTCATCCTCTTTAGAGGTAGCTATTTTAAGTTCAAAAGGAAGTGCAACTAATATTGAGCCAAGTTGGGCTATTATAAAGGCCATTGAAGAAATAAACAAGAAGGTAAGGTAAAATATGCAATAGAAAGTGGCATCTCATTCAGTCCCATATTAGACCAGACTTTTGATTGTTATGTACTTATAGAGAAATCAAATGAAGTTCTTGCTACAGCACCCACTAGCACAGTCATTACCTTTGGGATCTCAATTCAAGGTCCTAGACATTTCATTAGAATTGAAAAGTATCCCTATGCTAGATAAGATCAACATCCACGAGAAAGTGGGGTAATGTTGTACATTGAGCTCAATAGAAATGCAATGACCACCAGCAAGGCTGAGAAGCTGCAAGAGAAGACCACAACAAGGTTAAAATGGGAGAGAGCTAATGCAAGATCTCTACACAAGTAGAATGAGAGCTTCAAATAGTTGATTGTGAAGTTAGGGGTAAATCCAAAAGACAGTGTTGCATTCAAAGTCCTTCTCCACATTTCACAAGTAGAAGTACAAGAGATAAGGAAAAAACCTAATATGCCAAGTAGTGAGCATATGCAATCTAAGGAACTTGCATAGGTGGAAGAAGAGAAGGATATACTGGATAAAGAACTGATAAAAAGAAATAATGAGATAGTAGCCCTCAAGAAATAGGCAGTTGAACTTTAGTTGAGGATAGAAACGCACATGTGTGCATTGCTTGTGCTTGAAAACCCCCAAAATCCCACAGAACAACTCACCAAGACCCTCACTGAACTCCATCTTTCAAAAGGGAGCTTAAGAAGGTGCAAAAGGATTTGGACACTTCCCAGAGAAACCTAGCATAGAAAGAAAAACAACTTGAGATATCTCGAATCAATGCAAACCTGATCAGTGAGAACCTACATGCAGCAAACCAGGAGATCGATGAGTTAAAAGGCAAGCTAAAGGGAAACATGTCTCTCCTATAGGCCAATCAACTTTTCTCGGACGACATCATAACAAAAATGAAAAGCAACTGGGAGTACATAACAATGATGGATGAAAAAAAAATTGTAATCAAGGTTTACGAGTTTTTTATCCTAGCTTCCAAAGAAGATGGTGAAAAAAACTCCTAGATTGCCAAGAAGTTCATTCAGTTTGTGAATGAAAGGCCACTCAGTGAGTTGAATCCAATAGATGTAGTTGATAGAGTATCTGCTATCATTGATATCTCTAAAGTTATTCAAAAAGAGGAGGCCAGAGTCAATGCTTAGGAATGCTTAGGGGTGGTACAGAAAAAGGTGGCTTCATTCAATGCTAAGTTTGATGAGAAAGTCAGGGCAGGGTTTCCTAGCTGCTAGGATCTTGTGGAAATGTGAATCCCATGGACACAATACAATCAGATGTTAGTGGAGGCCAAGAGAAAGGTATCTTCCTCTCATGATAATACTGCTACCTTTAAAGGTAAAACAATAATAAACTATCTCAAAAATAAGTTTCAACTATTAGGGTTGCTAAAGACCTTGTTCCACCCTAGGCTAGACTATACAGGGGTCACGAGTCTAAATATTGCATAACAATTATTCCTTCATGCTCCTCTACCATCTCCAACACAATAGGAGAGGTGTGAACAATTTGTCAATCCTCTTGTGCTCCAGATCATCAACCCAGTGGCGTTGCCTCTAGAACTCGTTTATCATGACTAAGGATACTATTGATTATGTCGATCATGACACTTTGATTTTCTATTTTATGTAAATATTTTATTTCAGAAGAAACAATGTGAGTTAGTTAGAATCTGGTTAGTACAGTTATGCCACTAAGCACGCTGATATTTTGTTATGATGATTCATTTCCAAATCAAGAATGAATATTTTGTAATGGGATATTCCTCTGAGGCCCTCTAAAATTGTTTATGATACATAACCAAGGGTTCAGAATTTTGGGTTTTCCAAGAGAGAATCTATTTAAGTTGTCAATGAATGTATGCTTTGTGGAAGATTAATGAATGTTTTTGGCGATTCTAGTTCATATGAATGTGCAGTATGTATTCCTTCTTGTGTTTGTTCCATATGTTCACACTCTTCTTCTCAAATTACATGTAATAGCAGTTTCTCGATATGTTTTCATGGATTTATGGATTCATCTAGGTCTAATGCTGATTAAAGAAGCCTATAATTGATATGAATTTTTATCCTTAAAATGCGCTCCATGTATCTTAGCACTTCAATTAAACATCTTTCTCATACATTTCACGTTGAAATTCAATGAATATGATTCTTAAGTTTAAGCCCCATTTGTTGGTTTTCTTTCTTCTTTTATTCTTTTATTTGATATTCTACAAATGACCTATAAAATTGCATATGCATATGATGTTGGCTGTTGGAGCCAGATATTAATGCTTATGTGAGTTATATTTGGAATCCAACTTTGTATTTCTCCTCTTAGGGAAGGTTCTAAATCAATTTCATCTCAAATATGTTAAATACTAAGTCTAATAGAAGATATTAGCAGATCCTAGAAGCACTCATCAAGATGTCCTAGGCACTGGCCTCCTTTCAACCTAGAGGTTGTCTCTAGGAGCTACAACATCTTCTGGCGTCGTTCCTGGGGACGAATCAAAAAAATTTCCCTGGGTACGAAATTCATACACCCTTTAGTGAGGTTTACAATAAGGGGTGTAGGTTGTAGATCTCTCACCTTGGTGACTCCATTGTCTGAATTAAATTTTTAGCATCCTAGCTTTCAAAAGGCCACACACTTGCTCTGATACTTCACAACAAAAAAATCCTCCTGTGTTTGACCCTGAAAAGATAATATCTAGGAGAGTCTTGAAAGAAAGAACTCCTGTCACCCTAGTCCTATCACCTATTTTCTAGAAGTATCATGCTTTAGCTCTCAAAATGTTGTGATAAATTACTCTGTGTCTCCCTCTAAAGTCTTGGAATATTTTGAAGAACATTGTGCACTATTTGGCCCATTTTCCTTAAGATTCAAAATAAAAGAAGCTTTTGTCAGGTCTCCTCCTTTCACATTTCATAACTTCTCAGAAGCTGAGGAGGTTAAGTACATTCTCATAAACAGTCCAACACAAAGTGTAAATGGCCTCCCAATTTAGCCCTAGTCAATTGTAATTCAGAAAACTACTCAGGAAGGCCTTGCGATAAACCTCTTACCACCTCATTTGTAAAGCATGGCTATCCTTGGTTTCCTCCTAAATAAATATGCCCCATTGGACTTGCCGTAACCTTGAAATGGTATGCCACAAGACTATCTTAAGCTCTTGCCAAGATTCACTAGAGATGATGATATCTCAGCACAAAAACATATAGAAATATTTTGTGCATTTGCAAAAAATCTGAATGTAGAACACTTGAATGTGGTGTTGAGACATTTTGTTCAATATTTGGATGGGGAGGCAAAGAATTGGTTCAAAGCTCTCCCAAACGCTTCAATTACTACCTACGAGGAGATGGAGAATTATTTCATGAAAAAAAGGGAGAGAAAAGGGACCATGGATACATCCTCACTGAATTCAATGCAATGAAGAAAAAACATAATGAATATGTTTCATAATTCATAAAAAGTTTTAACAAATTATACAATTGTCTTCTAATTGAAATCAAACCTCCACAATTTGCTACTAAAGTCATTTTTTCTCGGGCTTTTGAACTTGAATTCATATTCACTCTTAGAGAAAGAAAATATCATACCATGCACCAGATTCAAATAGATCCTTTATAAGTTGAAGCAAATTTTACCTCCACTAAGAAATGGAGAGGGAAAACCGAGTCTGGTGACAGTAGAAGAGGAAAGGAGGAAGCCAAATCTTCGAAACATGGGAAGGAAACCTAAGAAAATAAGCTTGAGGAGATGAATAAGTTGATAAGAAATTTGTCTAACAAGCTTGTAAAACTAGAACTAGAAAACAAAAACCATCCTCGACAAAGTCAACCAACTCCTAACTGAAATCTCAACCCTTAGTATAGGAGACCACCCTTGCAGCTCTTGCAAAGGGAGAGAAAAGATAAACAAGATCATATTCAGCATCCTTTGTATTTGGAAGATGATCCAGAGGAACATGTTGAAGAAACCATGGAAGTTCAAGAAAACCAGTTCTCTTCTCTCTCTGAAGAGGAATATAAGATTGAAGCACATGAGGAAGAAGGGGATGAGTTGGATGCCCCACTGGATGATAGTGAGATCCACAACTATTGTAGATAGTTTTCCGACTTCATGCAGGCTCAGTTACATAGAAGATATGATGTTATATCTTCCAGGAAAAGATATATAATGCAAGACTAGAATGAAGAACCTCCTCCCTCAAATTCTCCCAAATTATCAGAGAAAGGAAAGAAGCCTCTAGACCAAGTCTCACCAAACAAAAAAGGGTCCTCATATTCCATTCTTCATAAGACTGAAGTTTTTAAATAGAGTAGTTTCCCTTACCATCCAAGCTAGTCTATGATAAGGAGAAAGAGTTTGTTGATGTTGCCACAGTTGATAGGAGGCCTTCTTCCTTTAATCTTCAAAGAGAGGTTGAGAAGGTCAAAATCTATGTTCCCCTAACTAAATTGTTGGAACAATCAAATTACAAAGCTCAAGGATCTCAATTCATGTGTCCACCTACCATAGCCCCTATGCAAGTGATTCGAACTTAAAAAGGAAGGAAAAAAATTACAGATATAACCATAAATATAGAGATGCAGCATAAATAACACTTCATTTCATTAATATCAGAATATTGAAATATGCTTATAGACAAAATGGAAATAAACTAGCTTGGGCTATGGTAGCTTATCTCTGAGAACAGATGTGGCAGATACATGCCTTTGAACTATGTTACAATGAGGCTCCAAGGCCTATTTATTATTGAGAAACAACAAAAAACCCTAAACATAAAGAAACCTAACCCTAGGAGATGAAATGTCAAAACTGTGGGCCCCGTTTGGGTAAATTGGTACATCAATTTCCTGGGGTTGTAACTTTGGCATACGATCTCCGTTTGACTATCATAATACCTCGTTTCAGAGATCTCAAAGAGTAGGCCAAAAAATAATTAGGCAAATTTATTTCCACAACCTTTCTCTCTCCTTTTTCCCTAAAAATGTCATTTAGGGCCTCAAAATGGCTCCAGAAGTTCACGACCCAAAAAACTGCCAAAAAGAGTAAACTGTGCTACAAATAAGCAAACTGAAAAATTGAAAGAGACATTTATGGGAGTCCAAGTCGAATGGGAGGGTGGCCACCAATATACACCTAGATCAATCCTCCCCCCTTAGGAAGCAATGGTCCACATTGCGTTGAGTTCCTCCATGAGATGGGGAAACTTCTATTGAACTTGGTCCCTAGTGAGTCGCTTGCCTTCGTGTAGGAGTTGGCTAGATTTGACAACATGATACAGTTGGATTTTCTACTGGCCGTTGTTCTTGATCTGTGTGTCCATGATCCAATCAATTGTGGCCTATTTCATGTAGTCTAGGTTTAGCTATGTCGGTGTGAGTTGTTCTGCAATGTTGAATGTGTCCAACAATGGTGGAAAATATGGCCAAAGGCACTCTACATTGAACACCAGGTGTAGACCAAGGGACGCTGGAATGCTGAGTTTGAAGGAATTGTGGTGATGGTGTATGACCCATATCAGAGTGGGGAAAGCTTACGATGGGATCTCACGAGGCGCTCCTTCTGCAAATGTAGCCAAACTTTGTCGCCCACCTAGAACTTGTGTGGCACCCAATTTTGATCATGGCACTGCTTGTACTTAGCATTGGATCTTTCCAATATATCATGGACCTGCTAGTGGATGTGTTGAATGCACTCAATGAAGTTGTTAGCCCTATCGGCTTCAGACTGAAGATGAGAAGAATCTGCTTGAGTAGCTGCAAATCGTATGGCTACATCAATCGGACATAATGGCTAAAATCCCAGCCCCACCTGAAAGGGGTTGTGGCCCGTTGAGTTGTGGAGAGCTCTGTTGTAGCTATGTTGGACATAGGGTAGAATTTTATCCCATGTGCGTGGATGCTTCGATTTGTACAAGCACAAAATTTGTACAATCATCCTATTGACGACCTCTGTTTGGCCATCAATTTGGGGATAGAAAGCAGTGGAGTTAGTAATTTTTGTATCCAACATTAACCAGAGACTTGACCAAAATGCACTAAGGAATCTACTGTCCTTATTTGAGACAATGGACTATGGGATCCCAAATTTTACCCACACTTTCTCAAAGAAGAGCTTAGCAGTGGCCTCTGCTATGATATTCTTCTTACAGGCTACCATGATGGCGATCTGAGAGAATATTTCAACAATCACAAAAACACGGTCATTTTTGTGCTTAGTAGAAGGAAGGCTCGACATGTAATCCATGGAGATAGATTCCCAAGTTCAAATAGGAGTAGGTTGAGGAGTATATAGGCATTCCTTCTTAATGATTGTTTGGCAATGGGGGAGGCGGTGTAGGATCTAATGTAGTTCCCAACATCCTTACAAAGTTTTGGCCAATAAAAATACTTCTGCAATACCGTCACTATTTTCTCTACTCTAAAATGTCCAGCGACTCGAATGTAGTGTGCCTCCCAAATCATCTTTGCACTCTCACTTGAAGGAACACAGATGTGTCCTAGGTGGTAAAATAGTGCATCCTTAAGGTGAAAATTTGGAACTTAATTCCCTTCGAGGAGTGTCTAGTATGTGTTGTCGAATTTTGGACCACTCTGGTAAAGATGCAGCCACCATGAAGCCTTGTGCCCATAGGAGTCAAGCACAGTGATCAACACCATGACTAGTGGTCAGTTGAGGCGGTCTGCAACATTATTGGTTCTACCCTTCTTATACTTAATGTTCAAATGGAACTGTTGCAGTTAGGTGGACCATTTCTGATGGCGATTGGTCTGCAACTTCCCTTGTGTCTGTATGAACTGCAAGGGTCAGTGGTCTGTGTGGTGTTTGGTCTAAAATGCATATGAAAATTAGAGTTTCATTTACTATCAATCTGTGTAAGTAAACTTCAAGGATCATCCAATTTATATGGACTCAGAGACAAACTAAACTAAACTAGTTGAAGAAATATCAAAGCTCCCTTACAGGAGATTGTTCATTAATATTTCTAATCAACTATTTAAACTAATGAAATTAAAGCTCTTAACATAATTCTGATTGATTGCATGAAATATTAAAGCTCTCTTACAAGAGACTATTCATTTATATCCCAAGCATATAAATCATAAACTTAAACTAATGAAATCAAACATTAAATAACAAATCAGATCCATTGAAGGAAACATTAATACTTTCTTACGAAAGACAATTAATTAATATTTCAAACATATGAACCTAATAATTTAATCTAATGAAATTCACAAACATAAAATAAAAACTTACCAAAACAAAAGTGTACTTTCTAAGCAATGGGGATCCTTCCAAGGATTCACAAGCACACCAAAAGAGAAGTCAAATGTAGAGGATCAAAGAAGCTCCATTTTATTCATCATAATTTTCAAAGTACAATGGCTATAAGCTCATATGATCCAAACCAAAATTATCCTAAATTCTACTAGGTTCTAAGATTCTAAAAATTAAGATTACAAATGAAGGAGATAACACTCCTATTTATAAAAAAGCTATGATAACAAACTCATAAATGTAGACCCACTATTCCCTCCTTTGATCCACATATTTCTCAACCAATGGTGACACATAACTCTATCCTCCATGAGGTCCATGATCTCCTCAAATTCGAATTTGAACATAGAGTGCCACATATAGATGCCTTGGAAGCTTCCTTTGTACCTACACATGTCAAATTTCTCATTCCAATTGCTAGGTATAAGTATATGGATATTATATTCTAAAGGTTAACCACAAATTCACTTAAAAATACTAAAACTTAATAATGTTTTGGAAAACACAATGGTAACCCATTTAATGATGAAAGTGAAGATGATGTGGTAACATGGTGGTGGAATAGAGGTGAGAAAATGTGTGAATGGAGTGAAAGTGGATGTATTTTAAGGATAATTCTTAGGCCCAACATGTGGATGACCATTTCCTTCCACAGAATGTAATGCTTCGATTGAAAACAGGCCTGCACAATGGAATACATTTATTTGTCATAAGTGGTATACTTTTAGATTATATCTGAAAGTGTCTCACTATGGTAAGCCAATGGATTCCCCTACTGAGTAAGAACTGCACCAATAGCATAGTCGAAGGTGTTTGTCTCAATCCCAAATGGTTGCTACAAGTCTAGTAATGTGAGCACTGGTGCAGATCAGAGGTGATGCTTCATCTCATAAAATCCCTTTTGTTTGGTTTCGAACCAAAAAAAAAATTCTTTCACTTCGCCCTCGGTGACTTTACTTAAAGGCCAAGTGATATGAGAGAACCCCAACATGAACCTACCGTAGAAAGTTGCAGAGATCTGTTAGCGTGGTTGGGGTTGTCCAATCCCGAATGACTTGTATCTTGGACGGGTTCACATGCACACCCTACTCATCAATGATGTACCCCAGATATTAAACCTGGGTCATGCCAAAAGATCCAAATTGGCACACAACTTGTGTTGTCACAGGGTTTGAATGACCTGTCAAATATGGTGGAGGTTCTCTTCGCAACACTGGCTGAAGATCAAGATGTAATCTAAATACACCACCATGAATTCATTAGTGGAGGGCCGCAATAAATCATCCATCAATCTCGTGAAGGTTGCGGAGGCATTTGTCAACCCGAAAGGCATGACCAACCATTCAGAAAGGCCCTCCTTGGATGTGAAGGAAGTCTTCCACACATCATGAGCTTGGCTTGATGCGCACTTTTTTCAACAACTCCTGAATCTCCCTCTTGATCTCATCGTTCTCCAAAATATTATGTCGATAGATCGGGCCATTGGCTACTGACATGCCCAGGGTTAAATCAATAAAGTGTTTAACATGACAGTGCATAGGTACCCTTGTAGGTGAGGTGAGAATGTCCCTATCCTCCTCCATGACCTTATCCATTTGCTGCTTCCATGTAGAGAAGCCCTGTATGGAATTCATGGCAACAACCTTCTTCTTGCCCTGAGTGCAAATCATAAGGAAAACAAATTTCCTAGTCTGGGAAATGATCTTACTGCATTGGTTTGCAGTGATCAAGGAGATGGCGGTAGACGGGGCTACTTCTAGTATCCTGTACAACTTATTGCCTAAAATAATAATCAAAAAGTGAGGTCTAGACTCATATACAACACGTCGCTTCCACAAGTATGGTTGTCCTAATAATACATCACAAAATTCAAGAGGAGCAACATCACACGATACCTCATTTGTGAAGGGATTGATGTTGTAGGGGAGGCGAAAATGTTGGTTGAAGCATAGATCTCATCCATGGTGAAGCCACCAGATGGTGTATGGTTTTGGATGTGTGGTCGTCGATAGGCTAAATCACTTCATGACCTATAGTGAAACGAGATTCTTTTGGCTCCCGCTGTCGACAATGAACTATAGCAGATAACCCTTCACCCACATCTATGAGTGGAAGAGGCATTCCCCCTCCTCTGGATATTCAAGCTCATTCTTATGGATCTTAGTAGTGGCCATGGTGGCACTGGGCTCTGCGTCAATGATCTGCTTCCCTTTCTCATTCCCCTTGTTGGTTTCTACCTCAGAGTCGGAACATGCATTTGAATTGGAAGCCTTCAGCTCGGCCACCAGTGACTGCTTGGTTCAACACTCACTTTTGTTGTGAGTGGAGCTCTTATGGAACTCACACCATTTTCTTGTGTCCTTCTTTCTTCGTGGTGTTGTTCTTTTCTTGTGGCTTCAACGGGTTTTCCTGGGTTGCCTCGCCTTGTCTTTGGTATTTGCTCTGTGGTTTGGGGGATCCTTTTCCTTGCTTCAGATTCACAGATCCAAAGTATCGCTTCTTCAATTTATATTTATGCTCAATATTGACAATGTATCGGTATGTTGTGTCAAGCAAGGATATTTCCAAGAAATCGATCTCATCCTAGATGTACTTGTGTAGATATTCATGGTACTTGAGTACCAAATGTTGCTCAGAATCCTTGATACCCAACTTTTTGCGGAGGGTATGGAAAACATTTATGAACTCCAACACATCTTGGTCCCTTCCTTGTTGTAGTGTGGTCCACTTTTTGAATTCATATTCATAGCTTCCGACAGGTTAATATTGTTCCTTCATGGCATCTCAGAAATAATCTCAAGTGGGTGCGGCTGAAAACAGTGAGGATTCGCTCTCTTCCTTTTGTTCATAGTAGGTTTTCCTCCAATCCTTGACATGTGGGGTGACTTTGAGAAGTGAAAAAATAATATTTTCCCGATTGGAAAATTCATGAATTGAAAAATATCCTTCCAACAAACTCAACCATTTATTTATGGCGCGTGAATCTATCTAGCCCTCAAATATGCGAATGTCAAAGTTAACTTGTACCTTTAGAGGAGTGGTGCCTCTAGAGTGGCTTTTGGATGAAGATGTGTCACCTGTGGGTAGTCGTCAAAGGATCTAGGCAAAGTTATCCATCATCACATTCCTCTGTCACTCGAGGGCTTCCTTGAGCAATATTTTGATAGGATCTATTTCCCCCTAGGAGGTTGTCGGGGTTTGCGAGGCTTGCCTTGCAAAGGTTCAACCAGATCGAGACCTAACTCCTTATACCCTTACCTCGTTGGGGACATGAAAATAAAAGCAGAGAAAGATCATATTGTTCTGATAACATTGATCTGAACTTAAATAGGAATGTAACAAATTAAAGATATAACCTTAAATACAAATATGCAACAGAAATAACACTTCATTTCATTAATATCAGAATACTGAAATTTGCTTACAAACGGAATGGAAATAAACTAGCTTAGGTGATGGTAGCTTATCTCTAAGAAGAGATGTGGCGGCTACATGCCTTTGAACTGTGTTACAATGAGGCTCCAAGGCCTATTTATTATTGAGAAACAATGGAAAATCCTAAACATCTAGAAACCTAACACTAGGAAATGAAGTGCAAAAACTATGGGCCCCGTTTGGGTAAGTTGGTATATCAATTTCCTGGGGTCGTAAATTTGCATACGATCTTCGTTTGGCTATCATAATACCTCATTTTGAAGATATTGAAGAGGAGGCCAAAAAAAGTAGGAGAAATTACCTAGTATTATTTTTGTCCCTTTGTTTTCCCTAAAAACATTGTTTAGGGCCTCAAAACGACTTTGAAAGTTCAAGACCCGAAAAACTACCAAAAATAGTAAATTGTGCTACAATTAAGGAAACTGAAAACTAAAAGAGACAATGTTGGGGGTCTAAGTGGAACAGGAGGGTGGCCACCAATATCCACCTAGATCATTCCTCCCCCCTTAGGAAGGAATGGTCCCCATTGTGTTGCATGCCTCCATGAGATGGGGAAACTTCTGCTGAACTTGATCCCTAGTGAGCCACTTTCCTTGGTGCAAGAGTTGGCCAAATTTGACAACCCGATATAGTTGGATCTTCTTCTAGTGAGTGTTATTGATCAGTGTGTCCATGATCTGATCAGTTGTGGCATGTTCCATGCAGTCTAGGTTTAGCACTGTTGGTGTGAGTTGTTCTGTAATGTTGGATGTGTCCAGCAATGGTGGAAAGTATGGCCAAAGGCAGTCTACATTGAACACTAGGTGCAGACCAAGGAATGATGGAATACTGAGCTCAAAGGCATTGTCCCCTACAACCTTGGTGATGGTGTATGACCCATATTAGAGCGGGAAAATATTGTGATGGGGTCGTGCAAGGTGCTCCTTCTGGAAATGTAACCAAACTTTGTCACCCACTGGGAACTTGTGTGGCACACGATGTCGAAAATGGCACTGCTTATACTTAGCATTGGCTCTTTACAATATATCATGGACCCTCTGGAAGATGTGTTGAATGTGATCAATGAATTTGTTAGCCCTATCGGCTTTAGACTAGACATGAGTCGAATCTACCTGAGTAGTTGCAAGTCGTATGGCTACATCAATGGGGCATAATAGCTGAAATCCCAGCCCTACCTGAAAGGGGTTGTGGCCCGTTGAGATGTGGAGAGATTTGTTGTAGTTTTGTTGGATATAGGGGAGAATTTCATCCATGTGCATGGATGATTCGAGTTGTACATGCGCAAAATGTGTAGGATCATCCTGTTGACAACCTCTATTTGGCCATCAGTTTGGAGATGGAAAGTTGTGGACTTAGTAAGTTTATATCCAGCATCGACCAGAGACTTGACCAAAATGCACTCAGGAATATACTGTCCCAATCTGAGACAATAGACTATGGGATCTGAAAGTGTACCCACACTCACTCAAAGAAGAGCTTAGTAGTGGCCTCTGCTGTGACATTCTTCTTGCAGGCCGCCATGATGGCCATCTTAAAGAATCTATCGACAACCACAAAAACACAATCATTTCCGTTCTTTGTAGAAGGAAGGCCCGACATGTGATCGATGGAGAGAGGTTCCCAACGTCGAATAGGATAAGGAAGAGGACTATATAGGCCTTGCTTCTTGATGGTTGGTTTGGCAATGGCGCAGGATCTAATGTACTTCCCAACATCCTAAAGAAGTTTCATTCAATAAAAATGCTTCTGCAATACCGCCAATGTGTTCTCTACTCTGAAATGTCCAGAGACCCGATTGTAGTTTTCATTCCAAATCATCTTGGCATGCTCAGTTGAAGGAACACAGATGTGTCCTAAGTGGCATAACAGTGCATCCTGAAGGTGAAAATTTGGAACTTTTTTCCCTTTTGGGAGTGTCTGGTATGTGCTACCGAATTTTGGATCACTCTGGTAAAGATGTGGCCAGCCTGAAGTCTCATGCCCACAGGAGTCGAGCACAGTGATCAATGTCGTAACTGGTGGGCAACTGAGGTAGTATGCAACATTATTGGTGTTGCCCTTCTTGTAATTAATGTTAAAATGGAACTATTGCAAGTAGGTGGACCATTTTTTATGGCTATAATTCTGCAACTTCCCTTGTGTTTGTATGAATTCCAGGGGTCAGTGGTCTATGTGGATGACTGTTTCCTTGCCGATAACGTAATTCCTCCATTGACTACATACCTTCACAATGGAAAACATTTATTTTTCGTAAGTGGGATACTTTCAGACTATGTCTAAAAGTCTCTCACTATGGTAAGCCACTAGATGCCCCTATTGAGTAAGAACTGCACCAAAAACATAGTCAGAGGCGTATGTCTCAATATCAAATGGTTGATGTAGGTCTAGTAATGTGAGAAATGGTGTCGAGAAGAGGCAATGATTCAACTCAGAAAACACATTTTTTTGGGTTTTAGAAAAAAAAACTTTTCTTTCGCTCCACCCTTGGTGACTTGAATTAAAGTCTAAGTGATATGAGAGAACCCCAACACGAACTTGCAATAGAAACTGGAAATATCCATAAAGATGTAGATATCTATTAGTGTGGTTTGGGCTGGCCAATGCCGAACGACTTGTATCTTGACTAGGTTCAAATGCACACCCTACTCATCAGTGATGTACCCTAGATATTGAACCTAGGTCATGCCAAAAGTGCATTTATCCAAATTGACAGACAACTTATGTTGTCGCAGGGTTTGAAGGACATGTCGAATATGGTGGAGGTGCTCTTCCCAAATCTGGTTCAAGATCAAGATGTCATCTAAATACACCACCATGAAAGCATTGGTGGAGGGCCACAAGATGTCGTCCATCAATCTCATGAAGGTTGCGGAGGCATTTGTCAATCCGAAAGGCATGACCAACCAATCAAAAAGGCCCTCCTTGGATTTGAAGGAAGTCTTACACACATCAGAGGGTTTGATAGGCACTGGGTGATATCCAGAATTCAAGTCAATCTTCATAAAGTATTTGTCCCCTTGAGCTGGTCCAGAAGGTCATCAATCCAGGGGATTGGGTACCTATTCCAGACAGTGATCTTGTTTAGTGCCCGATAGTCAATACAGATTCTCCAGGTCCCATCCTTCTTCTGTACCAATACAATCGGGCTCCCATAGGGTGATGATCTTTGCCTGATGTGCCCTTTATGCAACAATTCCTAAATCTTCCTCTCTATATCATCGTTCTCCATAACAGGGTTTTGATAAATCAGTCCATTGGGTATTGGCGCATCCGGTGTCAAATCTGTTGGGTTGTGTTATATTCTTTCCATGACTAACCTACGTAGTTAAACGGGGGGTTAGAGGGGGGCGGGTAGCCCCCTTCTACGAGGTCCGGGGCAGCGCCCCGGGAAAATTTTTTTTGGACCCTATATTAGGTTGGGCGAACCTACCTATGGTTTTGTGCATGATTTTCGCACATGGTATTGGACGCGATGGTTTTTCGGTCCATGCTATTGGATGCTTCGGCATGTATAAATATGTATTGTAACATTGAAAGGAACATAATGAAAAATCAAGCTGGTAGTCCCGGTTTTGCGATCCAGGGAAAAATCTTTGTGCATATGTGTTTTATGGGTTATGCTCTCGCATTGTTTATTTTCTTTGTTTAAGAATTCGTATGCAGGTAATTTTTGTACAGGGTTAAAACCTACATTTGGTATCAGAGCTGTTTTGGCTTCAAGGGGACGCCTTTGTTGCTGAGGGGTTTCGCTCGAGCCTGTGGTAGACCCTGTTCAGTGGGAGATCTGCGAGATCGATTCTGGTGGTGAAAGAAGATGGCGAGTAGTGGAAAGATCGAGATTGAGAAGTTCAATGGTCAGAATTTTGAGTTGTGGAAACTCAAGATGGAGGATCTGTTGGTGGATAAAGATCAGTGGATCGCGGTAGATCCGGGTACTAAACCATCGGGAGTGACCGATGAAGAATGGAAGAAATTGGATCGGAAGGCAAAGAGCACAATACGATTGTGTGTCTCAGATTCAGTATTGTTGAATGTATCAGGGGAAGCTACGGCAAAGGCTTTGTGGGTCAAGTTAGGGACTTTGTACCAATCTAAGTCTCTGGTGAATAAACTGTTCCTGCGGAAAAAGCTGTATACCCTGAGGATGAAAGATGGAGACTCGGTGATAGAGCATCTAAATGCGTTTAATACTATGGTAAGTCAATTATTATTTGTTGATATTAAAATTTCAGATGAAGATAAGTGCATCAGTCTATTGTGTTCTCTACCAGATTCGTGGGATAGTCTGGTTATTGCAATAGGTAGCAATGCAACTGCTTTGCAGTTTGATGAAATAGTCTCAGCCTTGCTGATGGAGGAGATGAGACGGAAGAATATGGACAACCAGAATGGTGATGCCTTGTCTGTACGAGGACGGTCCCAGAACAGAAACAAAAATAAGTCATCGAGTGGGAGATCTAAATCTAGAGGGAGATCTAAATCTCCAGGAAAACCTACAAAGGTGGTGTGCTGGAAATGCGGAAAGGAAGGGCACTTCAGAAGGGATTGTAAATCTAAAGCTCCTGATAAAGGAAAGGGATCTGATGATGCTCCTTCTGCAGAGGCGAAAACCACCTCAGATGAAGGTGGGGATGTGTACTTGGCTTCTTCAAGTACACATGTAGATCATGAGGCATGGTTGATTGACTCAGGTGCATCCTTTCACTTCACTCCCCATAGAGAGTTGTTGTGCGAGTATGAGAAATACGATGGTGGTGATGTCTTCTTAGGAGATGATAGGAAGGCTAGAATCATTGGTCGGGGAAAAGTAAAGTTGAAGTTGCAAGGTGGAAGGGTTAGAACACTTCCGGGTGTTCTACATATTCCTACATTGGCCAGAAATCTGATTTCTGTAAGCAAGTTGGATGATGCAGGTGTAAAGACGGTGTTCGAGAAAGATACCTGCAAGATGGTTCGAGGAGCACTGATATTGATGCGGGGAGTTCGGATTGGAACTCTGTACAAGCTGCAAGGTAGCACTGTTGTTGATGGGTGCAATAGTTCTATGGTTCCTGAAAATGGAGTAGAAAATCTAGTGGTCTCTGGAGAGAAGACCATGTTGTGGCATCAAAGGCTTGGACATATTGGAGAGAAGGGCCTTCGAATATTTCATGGTAAAGGTATGGTAGAAGGTATGAATGATAGCTCTCTGGATTTTGATTTCTGTGAAAATTGTGTGTATGGGAAGCAGAATCGAGTGAGTTTCCCCTCTGGTGGTAAGAGGACGAAACAGATATTAGAGCTTGTGCACAGTGATGTGTTTGGACCTGTGAAGGTTCCATCACTGGGTAAGTCTGTGTACTATGTATCATTCATAGATGACTTCTCAAGGAATACATGGATATATTTCCTTAAGAAGAAATCTGAAGTCTTTGACAGGTTTAAAGAATTTAAGGCTTTGGTGGAAAATCAGACAGAGAAGAAGATAAAGGTGCTGAGGACAGATAATGGTGGAGAATTTTGCAGCAAGGAATTTGAAGAATTTTGTAAGAAGTGTGGTATAGCACGGCAGAAGACTACTCCATATACACCTCAGCAAAATGGAGTCGCAGAAAGAATGAACAAGACGTTGATGGAAAGGGCAAGAAGCATGCTCAGTGGTGCCGAGTTAGGACATGAATTCTGGGTAGAGGTGGTGGATACTGCACGTTACCTGATCAACAGATCACCCTCATCAGCGTTGGAGGATAAGACTCCACAAGAAGTATGGACTGGTAAGAAACCCTCTCTTTCACATCTGAGGGTATTTGGATGTGATGCATATGTACATGTTCCAAAGGAGAAACGAACCAAGTTGGATAGTAAATCTGAAAAGTGCATCTTTATTGGGTATAAGGATGGTTTAAAGGGTTATAAGCTTTGGAACCCAGTCACACGGAAGGTTGTGTACAGCCGAGATGTGGTGTTCAGAGAGGTAAAAGATGTTATTCAATCTGAAGTCCAACCAAAGAAACCTGAGAAGATAGAGTTTGAGCCAAAGGAGGAAGAATTAGACTCTGCAGCAGAGGAGGAATCAAAAGATGAAGAGCCACAAACTCCGGCTGTGAGAAGATCAGGTCGAGAAAGAAGGCATCCAGAAAGGTATAGTCCATCTGCTTTCAGTTCAAATTTTGCTTTGTTTGTTATTGATGATGATCCCAGAACTGTGAAGGAAGCAGTGGATTCAGAGGATGGAAAACTCTGGAAAGAGGCCATGGTTGATGAAATGGCATCTTTGCACAAAAATGAGGCTTGGGATCTGGTAGAGTTGCCGGCTGGAAGGAAACCCATTGGCAGCAAATGGGTGTTCAAGAAGAAGACTAATGCAGAAGGAAAGGTGGATAAATACAAAGCTCGGTTGGTAGCAAAAGGTTATTCCCAGGTGCTGGGAATTGATTTTGGTGATATTTTTTCTCCTGTTGCCAAGGTAGCTTCTATTAGATTACTTTTATCTGTTGCTGCTACTTTTGATTTTGAGGTAGAACAGATGGATGTGAAGACAGCATTTCTTCACGGGGATTTGGAAGAGGAAATCTACATGAGGCAACCTGAAGGCTTTGCGGTGAAGGGTAAGAAAGAACTGGTATGCAAGTTAAAGAAGTCTCTGTATGGGTTAAAACAGTCACCAAGGATGTGGTATCAGAAATTTGATACATTTATACGGGGACTTGGCTTCACCAGAAGCAAAGGAGATCATTGTGTGTATTTTAAATTAATTGGTGACCGTGTTATTTATCTGGTCTTGTATGTGGATGATATGTTGCTGGTTGGAAATGACAAAGAAATTATCCAGGATTTGAAGACCCAATTGTCCTCCAAATTTGACATGAAAGATCTTGGTGCTGCAAACTATATTTTGGGCATGGAAATTAAAAGAGATCGGACAAAGAGGAAGCTCTGGTTAAACCAGAGGAATTATGTCGAGACAATACTGCAGAGGTTTAATATGCAGGATAGTAAACCGGTGAAGGTTCCTATTCCTGTAGGTGTGAGGTTATCTGCTGAATAGTGTCCCAAGACACAAGAAGAGGAAGAGGACATGTCCCGTGTTCCATATGCAAGTGCAGTCGGTAGCCTGATGTATGCAATGGTCTGTACTAGACCAGACATTGCACATGCAGTGGGAGTATTGAGCAGGTTTATGTCAAAACCTGGGAAGGAGCACTGGACAGCAGTGAAGCGGATTTTCAGGTATTTGCGTGGCACTAGTGATTATGGTTTGTGCTACCAAGGAAGACCAGGATTGGACAAAGTGTTGGATATTCATGGTTTTGTTGATGCAGACTCGGCCGGAGATCTGGATCAGATAAGATCTACAAGTGGGTATGTGTTTAACCTATTTGGAGGTGCAGTCAGTTGGATGAGTAAGAAACAATCTGTAGTGGCACTATCAACTACAGAGGTAGAATACATGGCAGCCACTCATGCAAGCAAGGAAGCAATTTGGTTGCAGAGATTGTGTTCAAGTATGGGGTTAGTACAGGGAGCTATAAGAATAGACTGTGACAGCCAAAGTGCAATTTTCTTGGCAAAGAACCCTGCTTATCATTCAAAGACAAAGCACATTGATGTTCAGTGTCACTTTGTGAGGGATATTATAGAAGACAAAAAGGTGTTGCTGGTAAAGGTGGACACTTTGAAGAATACCGCAGATGCATTGACAAAATCTGTGAGCTCTGAGAAGTTCTCTTGGTGTAGAGAAACAATGGGTGTTTCAGGGCTGGAAAAATGACTAAGCTCTCCTGTGGTCCCCTGTGGAAAGAAAACAACAAGTGGGAGATTGTTGGGTTGTGTTATATTCTTTCCACGAATAACCTGTATTGTATTGTATTGTAACATTGAAAGGAACATAATGAAAAATCAAGCTGGTAGTCCCGGTTTTGGGATCCAGGGAAAAATCTCTGTGCAAATGTGTTTTATGGGTTATGCTCTCGCATTGTTTATTTTCTTTGTTTAAGAATTCATATGCAGGTAATTTCTGTACAGGGTTAAAACCTACAAAATCAATGGAGAGCTTGACCTGACAGGGCAGAGGTACCCTCATAGGTGAGGCAAAAATGTCACTATACTCCTCCATGACCTTCTCCATCTACTACTGTTGTGCGGAGGAGCCTTGTCTCAAAGCCATGGTCACAACCTTCTTCTTTTCCGGAGGGTGAATCATAAGGAAAATAATTTTCTAGTCTAGGAAATGATCTTACTGCATTTCTTAGCAATGATGAAGGATATGGCGGTAGGCAAGGCTACCTCCAGTATCCTATACAACTTATTTCCTAAAGTAATAATCACATAGCAAGTTCTAGATAACCTAATCTAAAAAGATAGCTAGGAAACTTGGGTAGAGACCAATCTGGTGATGGTTAGTGATGTCCAACCGTGAGGTGGAATCACTGGTTGAGGGTTGAGGTGGTTTGGCCTCTAGAAGCCTTGGATGGTTTTGATTGATTTGTTTTATGATATCCCACATTCATGCTTGGAATATGGCACGAGGGTGACTAGCTGAAAGAAATATTTGGTTTAGCCTAGTCTATGGTTGGGTGGTTCATGGAAGTCCCATACCTGGTCAGCCTATGCAATCATCAATAAGAGCTCTCTTTCTCCTTGGTATTTTATGGGTAAATATACTTGTTTATATGTGGTTTATATGGTTTTTATCCCTTCATATTTTCGTTGGTTATATGTTGGTTATGAATGAGTTTTATGACAGTGGAAATATATGGCTCTCATCATGTTTTGGTTAATCACTGAATGTACAATGAATATATGGATTAATAGATGGTAATGTAGTTATTGTGATGAGGCATCAATGCTTCTTAGTGATTCTTAGATAAGTATGAGACCCCTATGCTCAGATTAGTTTTTTTAACCTTTAGATTGCATCTTTGTGACATGTTTGACGAAATGTCAGTCATGGCTAGTAGGGGTCCAGTCAAGTCCTTGTTCAAGAATTGAAGTTGTATCATTGTTTCGTTGTTACCTTTCATCTCTAGAAGTTTCATGGAGTTCTGGGCAGTAGCCTAAGCCCTAGCCCTGAAAAAGTGGCACAGAATTTGGAGTTGTAGGCATATAAATACTTGGGAAAGTCCCCAGTCACAGGCATACCCATGTTGTAGGAGAGACTAGAGGGTCCCAATCACACTCATGCCCATGACATGGGAGTGACTAGGGTATTAATGCAGTAAAAGGATAGTTTTTCGTAGGGGCTAGTCACCTGGAAGGTTTGGATGGCTTTGTTGATCTAAATATGATCTGAGGTTGTCATTGATGTCAACCCAAGTAGCACTACAGGCTACCCTAATCTTTCAATGGAATTTTGACTTGAAAACTTAATCTATTTTGAGTCAAAGATCTTCTAGATGGATTCTACTCATCGAGATGTTTCTATTGATATATGGCATGCCAAGTAATTCTTCACGGTTTGAGAGATATTCATGTTTGAAGTTAGTAACCATAGTTAGTGGGCTAAAACCCTATGGGGTTGTGGCATGGCACTCATAATTGGTTTTGGTCATTTAATAGTCAATAATTAATAATTTTTTAAGCTCCTAAAATCCCTCCAACATTCTCTATAGAAGCCCCTCTCAACTCTATAAAAAGAAATCTCATATATCCTCCAAATGAAGTGATTGTGGCATTTTCGCTATAACTTCATTTCTGTGAAAGATTCGGAAATGAAAACCCATTTCATTCAAAATCCTGATGAAGATTGTGATCAAATTTAAAATCTTGGTTCGCTATATTTTTGTAGAAATGATCTGTGGAAGTTAGGGTTTTGCAGGCTCCTGAATTTCATCTCAAAGAAGCGACAGTGGAAAAATCATCATAACTCTCTCTCTGAGAAGAAGATTGGAATTCTATAAAAATTGACTGATAGTGCACAGATTTTAGTTTTCTGTATATCAATTTCAGAGCCGAAGGAGGACACAATCACACGTGGCAAGTCATACAAGTTCGCTCTACTAAACTAGTCCATAATTAGGACATTGTGAGAGATTGGGCATAACTTTGTCTTGAAGAGTCCAAATCAGGTCAGACCTATGGCATTGGAAAGAAGACTCAGAGGGATACTACAAGACTGAAAATCACATATTGGGGATATTAAATCACAGAGATACATCAGATTAAATATCATGCTCCTAGAGGGAAAGAATAAACTAGATCAAGTGTTGTCAAGGGGTGCAAAGGACCAGACTTTCTAGGGCAGCAAAGAGCAAGGTGCAGCAAAATGATGTAGCAAAGGTAAGCTACAGGTAAGTATCTTCTGTATATGCATGTTCATCTTTTAATTTCATTAGGTTCTTTGTATTCTAATTTGTTTTTTTTATTTAGCATTGACATATGCTCTACAGGATGAGGTAAGTTTTGCTATTATCATGTCATGGGTATTTCCTTGAAGACTTTTTGCAGGTATTATATATTCATCAATAGAAGACTCAATGCATAATCTAATGTTCTGAAGAGTGAGAAAGGGTAGCATGACAAGAGCAGAAATCAAGGTGCAGAACAACAACAAGAAGTTCACCATATGAAGTCTTCAAGTGGGAAGCATTGCATACAATCATTGTAAAAGTATCATTGTACAGAGCCATTGTAAAAGCATCATTATAAAATTTGTACAAGTGTCTATTTGCCAAGAGTTGAAGAGGCAGTGTTGGGAGGTCTAGGATCATCATTAGGTGGTTGTGTCATTGTTGGGGTTATGGTATAGTGTGTCTTCTTCTTCTACACCATTTTATATCATTGTAAAGTGGACCATTTTTCTTGGTGCAAGAGTCCATTCTTCTTTTATTCTACTTTAGGGTGGTAGGTCAGTGCTAGGTTGGTGCATGAAGTCACCAATAGGTTCAATCCTGTGAAAACTTCAGGGTGGTAGGATGGTGCTAGGGTGAGTTGTAGCCCATTGGGTGTTGGGGCATATGTTTAGTTGACTACTAAAGAATCTCGGGCATTGGAGTGTCCATCCAGTGGGAGTTGGAGAAGAATGATTTTCTAGAATTCTAGGAATTTTTTGCTTTCATTTCTGTTGGGGCTGAAGATTAAAGAATTTATTAGAAAAGTGTTCGGTGGTTTTTTCTCGGAGGGGGTTTTCCACCTAAAATCTTTGTGCCTCTTGGGTTATTTTATTTATTGTTATTATTGCATAAACGTTAATAATAATTGAAGGTTAACTAATGCTCTGAAAAGATTTAAAAGTTCTAATTGCTAAGGAATACTGATTCCCCCCCCCCCCCCCCCCCCCCCTCTCAGAATTTTCTAACAAGCTCCTAGGGGTTCTATAGTATGTCTGGAAAGTCTTTGTAGTGTGTTCCATCAGTTCCATAATCCACTTCCTTAATTGACACATGAGGAGTTGAATCATATCATAGTAACTCTTCATCACGTGTTTATCCCAGTTGGTTAGTTACTTGGGTAGAAGTGGGAGGAGTGTGTTACAGAGTGGTATCAGAGCATGGTTCACCCCTCGGGCTAGATGGGTGGTGTGTTGGTCATGCATTCATGTCAGTTGCATATGTGTTCCTTATGATTGTGGTTTATGTGCATTTTACATATGCATGGTGTTGTTCATGGTTGCAGTGATGTCACCATGTGAAGGTTTATGGTGTTGTTGTGGGATGTGTCATCATGAGTGTATGATGTGGTATGCATTGTTTATGCAAGTCAAGTGATTACGTGTTTTCAAGTGTACATTGGTATGGTTGTTCTTTTCATGCATGAGTTCATGGTATGTGATTAATATGGTTGTGCATTGATGACTGGACTATGGTTGGAATAATGTTTATATGTTTTTTTATCTATATGCTACATATTTACGTGTCGTTATGATTATGTTTATAGATGTATTACGCTAATTGGTTGATCTTGCAGGAGATATTCTCCTCAAATGATGCTAAGGTATGTTGGTTTTTTTATGATTTGGTTTACTGACGTAAGATGCCTTCCAAAAAAGAGATCAAGATGACTAGCAGAATGGTACACTACAGTTCATGAGATTCTCCATATGGATCAAATGAGTAGCATGGTGTTGGGAATTATTCTGACTTAGCAAACACATTAAGAAGCTTGAAGGCAAAAATAAGGAGTTGCAAAGTAGACAATGGCAGAATCATACAAGAACAGGTGAAAGGAGGATAGGTTAATGCAGTAATCCTTCAGAATTTGTCAAAATTGTAGTGACAGGGATCACTTTGTATCATCCATGGGCAAAAA
Source organism: Pinus tabuliformis (assembly GCA_031772625.1). Taxonomy (NCBI): domain Eukaryota; kingdom Viridiplantae; phylum Streptophyta; class Pinopsida; order Pinales; family Pinaceae; genus Pinus; species Pinus tabuliformis. Next base: position 871,565,343 of record CM062808.1, read on the forward strand.
GACAGAACTGATGGGGCATATGGAAGTAGGTCTCTTAGTGGGTACAGGTTGGATAGAGATGACATGATTAGAGATGGAAAGTTCTTGGACACTCTAGATAGGAGAGGTGATACACACAAGTACTATTCTATTTTTGGTTCTAACAAGCACTATGATAATCATCATTATCATCCTTACATGAGGAGTGACAAGGGATATGTGCTGGATGAGTTTAAGAAAGCAAAGACACCTACATTTGATGGAGAGATGAAAAAGTCACAAGATGCAGAAGCATGGTTTCTTGGAATGAATAAGTTTTTCAGATTGCACGATTAATCAGAGAAAATGAAGACCAGAATACCTACAATCACTCTTAAAGCTAAAGCAAATATCTGGTGGGAAAATGTAAAGAATGTAAGAGATATTTATGACGAGGAGTTGACTTGGAGTGAGTTCGAGAGGATATTCTGGAAGAAGTGTATGTCTAAGAGTGTTGTAGTTGATGTAGAACCCTACAAAGTTTTGGCTTACACTCAATTTCGGAGCCTTCTATTTTCAGGTTAATACAAAGAGCTGCTTTCACTACTCAGGATTCAGCAAGGGTTTTAATGTCTGATTTTCCTCATGGCTTCCTTCATATACTTACTTGCAATGGTATAGACACATGTTACTTAGAATTCATTGATGATGCTCTAACTTCCTTCATGTGTTTATAGGCTGTGTTCTCTATATTATATCTCTGTTTTGCTTTTATGTTAAAACCCTCTATGCCCTGACTTCCATGTGAAATTGATCTTGCTGTTGTACTGAAACACACTTTGACTCCATAGCCCAATGGAAGTTTGTTAATTGGTATTTCAACCATTCATATTTTTCACACATTTCATAGAGTTAGCCATCTAATCTTTATCAAAATCTTTAACCTAGTGAGAGAGCCCTCTCAGGTTGAGGAGGCTAAGCCTTAGCCAAAAGTTGGTTTGAAAGAGTTACACAAGGTCTTAATGGTCAGCAGACTATCAGGGGTTGATTTTGTGATAACACCTTCCTTGGTCTTGTACATTGTTGTCGCAAACATTAGAGCTTATTTCATGAGCTTTCTTGTAGTGTTTTGTTCCCTTTTGCATGTTAGGTAAATTGTTGTCTTTTGGCTTGTTTAACTATCTTGAAATGTGTATAGGATTTTTATGATGGTTTCAAAGGTCTGTCTTTGTGTATATAAGTTGTTCTAACTATGTAAACATTTGTCGCACTCATTCACAATTTTTTGAGCATTGTCACACAACTGTCATCACGGTTATCCCAAAGTTTATCTTAAGTGTCGCACTTGTCGTACCTAGTTGTAAAGCTGTCATACGGAGGGAATTTTTTTTTTATGTGCTTGGATGATCTATGCTTATGAGAAAAAGTTTTTCGGCATAAATCACATGATAATACATTTGTCAACGTGTTTCGAACCAACGAGTGTGGTTCATCGTCAGGACACGTTGAACAATCAGATCATGGCTGCAAATTAAATAGGGAGAGTAGATCATCCAACAGCTAGGTTTGACTAAAAAACGACTATATTAGGTTAGACTGGACAAACGGCTATAATTGACCTAGAAATGGCTAGATTTGACTATTTAAATTGTTTAACTATAATAATATTATTATGTTAAAATGATTATTATCTTAATATCTATCAAGTGTTATTTTAAGTAAAACCACATTTTGGGTTAAAAATATTTCATTTAGGGAATATTTACCATAATTTTGATTGAAATGTTAACATATAATAACTATTAGTAATTGAAAGGTTTTAATATTAATCTAAACTAATAATGATTAATGATATATTAATAGTATTAATCCTCTTATTAATGGCTTGTATAACTAATTAATATAAATTTAACAGTAAAGTCTATCTAATGGGAATAAGTGTTAATAGATCTAGGGATATTAGTAAGGAATTTAATAATAATCAAATTAATATTAATTATTGTTATATTGTTTAAACTAGATTACTCAGATTAGACATGAAAAGGGGGAATATTTATACTAATATTTAACGTGTATAATTAGTAACAGTATGGATTTAATAATAATAATATTAGTTATTATTATATTATTGTTGTTATAATAAAGTATTATTCTTATTATTAATGGTTAGTTTATCTAATGGGAACATATATTAATAGATCTAGGGATGTTATTACTAGTAAGGATTAATATAATAGTGTTATAATAATAGTATTATTATTAAAGGTTTGTGTAACTAATTAATATAAATTTATTAGTAAAGCTGTCTAATGGGAACATCAACTTGCGATTTAAATATTAGATAATTTAACCTATTTAGATAGTCATGAAAAGGACTCTCTTAAATAAAATAAACCAAGGGAGAATTCCAAAGAGGAGTAAGGAAATACGGCTAAAGAAAGCAGGTTAAGGGATAACAAGGGGGAAAAAATCAAGAAAAATATATTAATAGAGGAAGGGGAGGAAGGGGAAGCAATGACTAGGAAGAGAGGGCCGGGATCCAACAACTACTAATCTTCCAGCCGTCATCTCTGTTGAGATTGCTTGGTCTTCTTTCAATCTCAATTGCCTCCCTAAATTTTCGGTGATGGAACTGCGCCACCCTTGCAATAACCTTGGCCTCCTCAATACAAACATGATGCTTGGTCTTCTTCGCATGCTCCACTAGTGCGGAAGACTTTGTTCTCCCATGCTTTAGGTCATCTGCGTGCTCATTAATCCTTGTTAAAATTGGCAACCAGGGAAAAACTTCATGTGGGTCATCTTATTCATGGCTAATAATATTTTTATTAGATTCCTCTCGTCGAGAGGTGTAGGATTGATATAAGGATCATCCAATTCCAATAAGTATTCATGGAGATATGAATTTATTTTGATTATGGAATTATTATCAAGCCGACCTACAACTCATGTAGGCTCAGAAGCCCAACAGTCACATCTATTCACCCACCAACGTTGTGTATAAATATAAGAGGACTTTTCCTCATTTAGACTCACTCATCTCATCACATCTCTCTCTCTCTCTACTGCGCAGATATGAGTCTCTTCTCTACTGCGTTGAAATGGGTCTCTCTCTCTCACACATGTGAAGCCGGAAGCTGTTGAATCTAAAGCTGCAACTGCAAAAGTAAAGATTGACTTACGTGGCAGAGAAGATCTCCTCTTTGGAACTGCGTTGTAGGTTCATCTGAACCTCTCTGAAAGCCGCAACTTTTGGTGGTGGAATGAAGTCAATCCGACGAACGGTTTGCAAGATATCGACTGCCCTAGTTTGAAGTCGAAAACTGCTGAAACTGAAGCTGCAACTGCAGGAGTAAATATTGACTTGCGTGGCCTAGAAGATCTCCTCTTTGGAACTGCGCTGTAGGTTCATCTGAACCTCCTCTGAAAGCCGCAACTTTTGGTTGTGGAATGAAGTCAATCCAACAAACGGTTTGTAAGATATCGACTGCCCTAGTTTGAAGCCGGAAACTACTGAAACTGAAGCTGCAACTGCAGAAGCAAAGATTGACTTGCGTGGCCTAGAAGATCTCCTCATCTGAACTGCACTGTAGGTTCATCTGAACCTCCTCTGGAAGCCGAAACTTTTGGTGGTGGAATGAAGTCAATCCGACGGTCGGTTTGTGAGATATGGTCTGCCCTAGTTTGATAATGAAGCCGCTAATGTTGATGCTGCTGATCTAGGGTTTGCTACTGCTGATATGAATCAGATTTATTGTAGTATTTCTCTCTGCTGAATTATTGAAGATAAAAGAATATTTGATCAAAGGGTTTCCCCACACATTGTGGGGTTTGTCCCTGGCTAGCCGCCACATCTTGTGTCTCTTGTCTTGGCTTGTTTTCTGTCGATCGTTTAATGTTCTATCTGCACTTTACTTTATGTACATGTGATTGCGAATCGGTGGAATATAATAAGAAAAAGAAGTAAGCTGTTATAAGCATAGAACATACCATAACTTAATATGGTATCAGAGCTGAGGTGAAGACAAATCCCAAGCAAGAGCAAGAGCAATCATTGAAGAGAAGATTGGCAAGGCTATCCTAAAAGAACTATGGGGTCCTCAACACTCTTTCCTGCCAAAGACAAGCTCCGTGAGAAAGCTGACTATCACGGATGGAAGATGTCTATCGATCTAACCCTTGAAGATCAAGGAGTGTTGGACCATGTAAGAGGCAATATTGTTGAGCCTTCATCAAATGCATCTGTTATTGCCTGGAACAAATGGAAAAATGGAGAAGTCAAAACAAAGAAGATCATCCGGGACTCTATCAACAAGCGCTTGGTGGCCTACATCTCTGATCTAGACACCTCCAAGGAAATATATGACAGACTGGTGAGTTTATTTAAAGTTAATGGTGCAAATCAAGTTTTGTTTCTTAGAAATAAGCTAAGGGAAATCAAGAAGGGTAAAGATGAAAGTATGCAAGCATACTTCTTAAGAATCACCGAGATCAAGAACGATCTCCTATCTATTGGGGAAACTATTACTGACAGAGAAATGGCACTCAGAACTCTTGGAGGATTGCCATTTGAATGGTATGTGTTCAGGACTACTCTTTTGAAATGTAATTCCTAGTTTCGAGGAATTAATGGCTAGATGCATTCAAGAAGAAACAAGGGAAGAAGAGCAAGAAATGCCCATGCCTAAAGGTCCTCCTGCTGCCTTTTCTTCTCATGCTAAGAAAAGAAATAATTCTGGGACTAAATCAAAAGGAAAGGCTAGACCTAAGGGTGGAAGAAAAGGATGATGTTACATCTGCGATAAAGCAGGTCACTATGCTAGGAAGTGCCCTGATAGAAAGGACTCACATCGAGACGATGATCAAAATCCCTCTGATGGCAAATCAAAGGAATGAAAAATTGAACAACAAAGGTAAGAGGAGAGCTGGGGATCGAGGAAGAGGACAACCATTCGAGAAGGCTAGAAAGTCTAGGATGCACTAAATGCACCTGACCTTAAAAATAAGCTAGCGTCCATCTCGGCAGTGGAAGACAAAAGCTACAAGGTAACCTTCAGCGATGGCAAGGTATGTATATGGAAAAATAATGTTAAAGATGCCTTTACTCTTGGGTTTAGTGTTGATTCATTATATCAGGTCGATGGAAGTCCGCTAGGTGTCATGTCTTGTGACACAACTCTATAGTCCGAACTTTGGCATCGGAGGTTTTCCCACCTTCATTACAAAGCTCTACCCGATGTAAGACAGATGGTAACAGGGATGCTCGAATTCCAAGTAGAGAAACAAGGTGTATGTCCGGGATGTGCCGAAGGAAAGCTCAAAAGGGGACCATTCCCCTCAAGCCAAAGCAAGACCTCCGATATATTACAGTTGGTTCACTCAGGGATATCTAAGGTTGGCATTAAGAGGGAGACTACTACACCACATACTTCTGAGCAGAATGGTGTGGCGGGAAGGAAGAACCGTACAATTGTGGAAGTTGTCCGAGCCATGCTACATGATCAAAGACTTCCGAAGTTTCTATGCGCTGAAATTACAAACACTGCCGTATATTCCCTCATCAAGCATTGGGTTCCAAGACTCCTGAAGAAAATTTCACCGGTAAGAAATCTGATGTTTCTCATTTTTAGAATTTTTGGAAACCCTGTATATTTTCATGTACCGAAAGTGAAAAGAAATAAATTGGGTGCATCTGGAAAGAAGGGAATTTTCGTGGACTATGGTGAAAATACTAAAGGCTATAGAATCTATGTAGCCGGTCAAAGGGAAGTTGTAATTAGTCATGATTTCACCTTTGACGAAGATATGGGTCTCAGCAAGGTGGACAATCTGCTGACTTTGAGTAGCTCTCAAGAAGTCGACACCAGGGAACCGAAAGAAAAGGATGATGAATCAATGCCTGATGTAGAAGAACCCATGGATCTGATTGATCCTCATCCACATGAGCCTTCCTCTTCTAGGAAGAGGCCTTCATGGCTTAGGGGGCTACTTTATGATGCTGAAGGACATGCAGCACCCTGAGGAACCTTTTGTGAAAGTAAGAAACCTAATAGGTATCAGGGATACCTGACCATCATGAGCACGATCATACAAAATGAACCTTCATCATTCTCAGATGTCATCAAGCATTAACTATGGAAGGATGCTATGACCATAGAATATGAGTCTATTATGGAGAATGATGTCTGGGAAGTAGTTCCCAGACCCTAGACAAGACAATTGTTACTTCAAAATGGCTTTACAAGATAAAGCATGCAGCAAATGGAAGTATGGAAAAGAATAAGGTTCATTTTGTTTCTCATGGTTTATCCTAGAAGGAAGGTATAGACTATGATGAGATATTTGCACTTGTTGCCAGATATATGACCATCCACTCGATCATAGCCCTTGCCGCTTCACAAGTATGGAACCTACATCAGATGGATGTTAAGACCGCGTTCTTGCATGAAAAGAGGTCTATGTGGAGCAACCTGAAAGATTTGAGATTTATGATTGAAAAATCTCATGTATGCAAGTTGAAGAAGGCTCTCTATGGGCTGAAGCAAGCACCCCGAGCATGGTATGAAAGGATCGATAGCTACTTGATGAAGCTGGGATTCACTAGGAGTGAAGCTGATGCTAACCTTTACTTTAAGGTTGAAGATGACAAGCCTCTCATACTGGTGTTGTATGTGGATGACCTCTTTCTAACAGGTACAAACCCTCTCATTCACAAATGTAAGAGGGAGATGGCTTCTGAATTTGAAATGAAGGACCAAGGACTTGAAGTGTGGCAGAAGCCAATGGAAATTTTCCTATCTCAAGGAAAATATGTGGTAAATATATTGGAAAGATTCGGTATGATGGACTGCAAGCCTGTGACTACCTCGAGGATCTTAACTTTTAGAATTTATATGGTAGTGATGTTGGACCAGACTTGGGAAATGCCTCTGAGTTTCAAAAACTCATTCACATTGATGTTCTTGGTGAACCTCCGTCTGAACATATTTTTTGCAGTTAGCAATGTGAGATCATATTTGGTTGAGCCTCACTGGATTGATGCCAGGAATCTTCTGAGATGTCTTCAGGACGCAATCTCTCATGGATTAAGATACACTGCCGGAGATGTGAGACTACTTGGATATACTGATGTTGATTGGGCAGGCAGTGTGGTGGACTGTAAGAGCACTTCCGAGTGCTGTTTCACCTTGGGATCTGCTTCGATATCCTGGATGAATAGGAAGCAGAAGTCAGCGGCTTTGAGCACTACCGAAGCAGGATATATTGTTGCTAGCATAACCTTGTGTGAGGCAGTCTGGTTACGAAAGCTCTTCAGTGAGCTGTTTGGATTTACATTGGATACCACTGAGATTCTCTGCAACAACCAGAGGTGGGAGTCGATTATTGAGGAATCCCGTATTCATCGATTGCTCCAGCAGATAGACATCATTTGGGATATGGCAAGTCAATGAGCAAGGAGGCTCCATCGCATTAAGATGATGTACAGGTTGATACACCTTGTCAAAGCCCTGAGGAAAGATCTAATCTGTGATTTTACCAAATGACTTGGAGTCATCAAGAAACCCTTGTACAAGGGTCCTGCATGTTGCATACATTGAGCTCTAGGAGCTCTGAGGGCTTGTGGTTCTTACTGGAGCAACATACGACCACAGGGTGACTCACCCTCCCCTGGTGGTGCACACTGGAACAAGATGATTCGCTCTCTTGTGGAACAGGATGATTCGCTCTCCTGTGTAGCAGGATGATTAGTTCTCCTGTGAGGCTTGGATTGATGTGTTCTCCATGGCGATTGTAGCGGGATTGATGTGTTCTCCTGTGAGGCCTGGATTGATGTGTTCTCCGTGGCAGCCTGGATTGATGTGTTCTCCATGGCAATTGTAGCAGGATTGATGTGTTCTCCTGTGAGGCCTGGATTGATGTGTTCTCCATGGCAATTGTAGCAGGATTGATGTGTTCTCCTGTGAGGCCTGGATTGATGTGTTCTCCATGGAAATTGTAGCAGGATTGATGTGTTCTCCTGTGAGGACAGGATTGATTAGTTCTCCTGTCGAGGCATCATACCCATGCAGTCTGGGACTCATGGGAAGTACCTCTCATCTGATCAATGAGCAGGGAAATGAAGTTAGGGACCATAGTAGTACTGATGGACGCATCATTGTAACTACCGTACTCCCTATGCTAGGATGACCTCCATTGATCTGGGATAAATGATACTGGTCTGTGACCAGTGGTAGGAGTTGTACTTACTATGACACTGACTTCGGGTCGGTTGAGACTGGTCTGGGATCAGTGGTACATACTCTGAGACTGACTTTGAGTCAGTGGAGGATGATATTGGTCTGGGACCATTGGAGTTGTACTCACTATGACACTGACTTTGGGTTGGTTGAGACTGGTCTGGGACCAGTGGTACATACTTTGAGACTGACTTTGAGTCAGTATGATACATCCTCAATCATTTCTTCTTCTTCATAATTCGGACAAAAGCAGAGTAGAACAGAACAATGCAAGAGCAGAGCAGAACAGAACAAAATAGTATAGATCAGTGCAGGGCAGAACAAGACAAAGCAGAACAGGCAAAATAGAGCAGAGCAGGGCAAGGGTCAGGCTGTACAAGGAAGTGCATTTGATGGATGAATAGTAACGACCGATAGACAGATTGCAGATGAAGTTCTCCATGGTTGAGAGGGAGTGTTAAAATTGGAAACCAGGGAAAAACTTCATGTGGGTCATCTTATTCATGGCTAATAATATTTTTATTAGATTCCTCTCATCGAGAGGTGTAGGATTGATATAAAGATCATCCAATTCCGATAAGTATTCATGGAGATATGAATTTATTTTGATTATGGAATTATTATCAAGCCGACCTACAACTCATGTAGGCTCAGAAGCCCAACAGTCGCATCTATTCACCCACCAACATTGTGTATAAAAAAAGAGGACTTTTCCTCATTTAGACTCACTCATCTCATCACATCTCTCTCTCTCTACTGCGCAGATATGAGTCTCTTCTCTACTGCGTTGAAATGGGTCTCTCTCTCTCACACATGTGAAGCCGGAAGCTGTTGAATCTGAAGCTGCAACTACAGAAGTAAAGATTGACTTGCGTGGCAGAGAAGATCTCCTCTTTGGAACTGCGTTGTAGGTTCATCTGAACCTCCTCTGAAAGCTGCAACTTTTGGTGGTGGAATGAAGTCAATCCGACGAACGGTTTGCAAGATATCGACTACCCTAGTTTGAAGTCGGAAACTGTTGACACTGAAGCTGCAACTGCAGAAGTAAAGATTGAATTGCGTGGCCTAGAAGATCTCCTCTTTGGAACTATGCTGTAGGTTCATCTAAACCTCCTCTGAAAGCCGCAACTTTTGGTGGTGGAATGAAGTCAATCCGACGAACGGTTTGTAAGATATCGACTGCCCTAGTTTGAAGCCGGAAACTGCTGAAACTAAAGCTGCAACTGCAGAAGCAAAGATTGACTTGCGTGGCCTAGAAGATCTCCTCATTTGAACTGCACTGTAGGTTCATCTGAACCTCCTCTGGAAGCTGAAACGTTTGGTGGTGGAATGAAGTCAATCCGACGGTCGGTTTGTGAGATATGGTCTGCCCTAGTTTGATAATGAAGCCGCTAATGCTGATGCTGCTGATCTAGGGTTTGCTACTGCTGATATGAATCAGATTTATTGTAGTATTTCTCTCTGCTGAATTATTGAAGATAAAAGAAGATTTGATCAAAGGGTTTCCCCACACATTGTGTTGTTTGTCCCTGGCTAGCCGCCACATCTTGTGTCTCTTGTCTTGGCTTGTTTTCTGTTGATCGTTTAATGTTCTATCTGCACTTTACTTTATGTACATGTGATTGCTAATCGGTGGAATATAATAAGAAAAAGAAGTAAACTTTTATAAGCATAGAACATACCATAACTTAATAATCCTTTGATTAATAGAGCATCCAGTCTCACCAATATAGGGGGTCCCACAGGAACAAGGAATAATATAGACACCCTTCGTGTCCTTAGGGTCGATAGGATCCTTTACTGACCGGAGGGATTTACGAATAGTGTTGAGGGGTCTAAAGGTCAAGGGAACATTATGCTTCTTAATATTTCATGCAATCTTATCAGTGGTCCCTTGGATAAAAGGTAGATGGACCCCTGGGACTCGTTCTTTAGGCTATTTTTTAACAACTGAATTTATGGAAGCTTTAAGGAAAGCCTTCTGACCAAGGTGTCTAATATAACCATTCTCAACAAAGAAATTAAGGAGATGGGATTTTTCTTTATCGAGGCCCTTTTCATCAGAGATCCTTAGGGAACGAGTAGTGAGGGTGTTGAGAATGCCCAACTTTTGAGCCAAGAAATGATGGGAACTGGCATGAAGATATTGCTCCGTATGTGTTTTCTTTCGAAACACTTGGTGGGAGAGGGAACCGTCCATATTCTTTGAAATAAGAATATCAAGGAAAGGGAGGCAACCATCGACTTCCTGCTCCATGGTGAACTTAATGGCGGATGATTGATTGTTGAGATGATTGAAGAAGAGATCTAACTCCTCTTGGCCATGTGACCAGATGACATTAGTGTCATCTACATATCCTTCCCAAAGCTTTGGTAGGAGATGGGGTGAGGCCAAAGCCTTGGATTCAAAATCTTCCATAAAAATATTAGCAACAACAGGGGATAGGGGTGAGCCCATGGCAACACCACAGGTCTGTTCAAAGAACTCACCCTCAAAACTGAAAAAAGTGGAAGTGAGATAGATCTATGCTATCACATTCAACAAATGATCTATGCTGTCATGTCGTCAAAGTACTCTAAGTGTGTTATCACAATCAAAGTTCATCACAGCTCATCACATATCTCACCGATCCTACACTTAGCCATTTTTGGGAAAACTTCCCAAGCGAGCAACCTAGCCTCACTGGGACTCTCATAAGTTGTGCATTATGCAATCTTGGCCCTCTAGTTGTTACATTTCTTCTTGACACTACGTAATGTGTAGTTCCTACCTCCCAAGACTGTTGCACTGGGCATTTTTTGTGCCCAAGCCCCGGCCTTGACCTCCATAATTGCGCAGTCATGTCCCCAGCCTTGATTAAATTGTGAACTTCACATCCTGAAGCCTCAATCTCATCCCCTCAGTCCTTTACTCCCAACCTCCCTTGACTCCTAGAAATGCGCAGTTGGCTCTCCCAATATCCATTCCCTCAGCCTATCCACACTGGCTCTAAAAATTGTGCAATCTTGTCCTTCAAACCTGCCTAAGTTGCGCACTATTCAGTCTTAGAGCTCAAGATCTTCCCCTCGATGTTTTAACTATGCATTACGTAGTCATTGAGTCTCTCTTCCTAGCCTGTCACTTGTTCCGGTCTCAGTTGGTGGATCAAAATGCATCATCTTAGACTAGGGCATTTTCGTATTGATGTCATTTCATCATGAGTTAATTGTAGGAACATGTACCTTATCATGTCATGGAAAGATCATGGAAAAGGAGAAGAAGGAGGGAAGCATGCTTAAAGACTCTCTTGTGTCTAAACTTACAAGTTGATCAATCAAGAGAAAGTGAAGGGACACTAGTTTGTGACCACTATCTAAGACTAGAGATCATTGAATATTTCGCATCACCAAGCCATGCAGAGGTGAAGAGAAAGAATATTCAAGAAGATATCCATCACTTAGTAGCAATAGTGACTTGACATTGCCACATAATCAAGTAGTCCATGTCAGCAGTGTCATGTCATGTCATGAGTGGTCATATGCCACATCACTATTGTGGATCATGTATATTGTATTCAAAATGTATTATAAAGTGGAAGTCCAAAGGACACACATGGAATGTAAAGAGTCATGTAAGTTGAAAAGTCATAGGAAGTCAAACAATCATGAAGATAGTCAAATATTCACACTTATTTATATATACTACCACATTGTATGAGCAAAGGACTTTTCACCTTGGCTCCTCCCGCAAGGCATTAGAGAGATAAGCTAGTTCTTTGAGGAGAAAGGAGTGGCTCCAATGCTCCACTACTAGAGCTAGTGATGTACATTGTAAACATGTGTCTTGGAAATTTTACTTAATAACAAAAGCCTTCAAGGCCAACACATTCTTCATGCATGGATTATGAATGTTTGTAAGACTATTTTGCGGATGTTTGTATTTCATGTTTGCTTTCACATGTGCTAAGATAGTTGAACTATTTTGGTTATTTTAGTACTTATATTATTGAGAATGTGTTGTAATGATTGTTATTGTTGTCCCATCCTTGTGGAATATTCTACAGGATATTAGACAGATCTTTCTTCATTCGTTGGTTGTAATGACAGCCACATCCTTTATGGACTATTCCGCTAGATGTTAGACAAATCCTTCAGTACGTGTGTCTCTTATTAGGTGGTACTACTACCTCGCACTTAGAGGCTCACTTTTCTCCCCTCTCCGCCGTAAAAGAACCTTGACACATTTACAACTAAACACTCACCAGGCACACTTTCCTACTTTTAGAAGGCACCATTAGATCCCTCTCTCTCTAGCCGATTGTTAGATCTAAGGCATATCTTTAAGATATATGGAAACTAGGCCGATATTCCAGATGGAGGTCCTATACCAAACGTGTGAGGTCTAATTGGGACTTCACATCAGGGAGACCCCTTGGTTGACGGATTTCCAGAACCATCAATAGTGGCACTAAAAGGATGGCTAGATGATAAGATGAGCTCATTGAATCTGATTTGAACCTCTTATCTAAATTGGCTCATACTAAAATATTACTCCCAGGGTGTTTCTCTAATTTTCCCCTTTATTAATTTTCAATCCCTGATGAGCCTCTCTATCACTTGTCCCAGTTAAAGTTTGATGGTGGGGATGGAACATCCATAACCAAGCACATTTTTTTTCTTAAATTTTGTGAATCTTGTGAAATCAATGATGAAGAGTTTTCTTGTGTTCTTTTGTTCCTCACCCTTGAAGGTTGTGTTAATCGATGGTGCCATATCTTGGCACCTTTTTCCATCCATTCCCTTCGTTAGTTCCTCGGGGAGGTTCATCAAGCCTTTGATAGGTATAATTACCAAGATGTTTGTAAAAGAATCAATCTCTTAAGAATGAATCACGATGAATCAATTGAGGATTTTTTGATTGGTTCCTTCACCTTTGTTTTGAAATTTATGAAGAAGGCATGAATCAAGATTTCTTAAAACAAGAGTTTGAGCACTTGGTTCTTATCTCTTTACACGGTGAACCTGAACCCCCTAATTTTCCTACTTCCCCAACTCTTGTGAGTCATGAGACACCTCTAATTTCAAAGGAGGAACCTATTATTCCTTTTGTTCCTTTTCCTCCTCCTTTTCCAGTTGATGCCTCCTTGCGATGATTGTGAAGTTGGGAAATCTACAAATCAAATTCTTAATCCACCTTCTCATTCTTCTTTCATTTCTCATGACTCAGATTCAATGGAGGAAATCCCAGAATGGCTCATGAATCCCATGGGGAAGACTAACTTCCCCATTTCACAACATGATGTTATCATTCATAACTCTAGCCTCCAATCTGATCAAGATTTTTGTGATCCTCTATCATCTACATGCCATGACTCTTTGTATTGTGATCCACCCAATCAATATGTTCCACCAGGTAGTCTTTCACACTCTCTTGATTTTCGCGTTGTTGGTTCAAATTGTGATCGGATACAAAGAAGTCACTTTAAATAGGAAAAGGAGCAGGAAGGTGAAGATGATTTCAATATTTCTTCTATTTTCAAAAATCCTCGATGCGAAGATGATGCGCTTCCATTCTTGGATAATTTTCAATCCATTAATCTCAATAGTGAATCAAATGTAATTAATTCTTTCAATCAATCTGTAGCCTTAGGCAACAATCATTATAATGATGATGACTTTATTGATGTATGCGATCATGAATTCCCAGGTGTATCAGCTGATCTTTTGGTTTCTCATGAAGATTTTACTTTGGATCCAAAATCTGATTTAGTCAAAGAAGATGTGCTTATTGAAACTTCCTCTTCATCTCACTATCCCTTATGCTCTATTGTTTGTGATGCATCTACTTGCGATGGGGGTAATCCATGTTCTTCAAGTCCATCATCTGATGAGTTAACCTCTCAATTGGCACAAGTTGGTGAGATTATCCATGATGCAAATGAAAACAATCAAATCTTTGAGTACTCTTCCCAACCCTCATCATCTCTTCACTTGCATGAAGACAACTCTTCAAATTATCTTGCTCATAAAATTTCCTCAATTCATTTGTCTTTGAATTTGCGATTAGAATAACCTTTCGACTTGAGTAATATGTTTATTGAAGTTGAAGAATTTGGTCAAACTAGTGACAAATATGGCTTCCATTTGGTGAGAAGTGGTTTTATTGAAACCGGTGGTAGCAGTTATCCTCACACCATGCACGATCTAGTACAATCTTCAAAATATGATTTTACAATTCTGGAAAGTTTTGGGACCTGCCAGGGAGTCAAGGCACTTCAAATTCCATTGATGGTTATGTCAGGATATCGTGACTCTGGTAATCCCCCCAAACTAAGCCAGATCTGGTTTCTCCCGCACAACCCTTCTCTCTACATGATTTCATTAAATGTAAATTTCGTTTTGAAAAATGTTTGGTATTTTGGGTATGATCTTTCAAATTTTCAAGATTTTACTTTTGACTGGATTCAGGAATATTTTTTCAGTTTATTCATCTTCATGCAAATCTCTCACATCAAACTCAGGTTTGGAATGTGTATCTCTCATAGAGTCATGGAATTGCAAAGTTGATCATTTCAAAGACTACCTTTGGTCGAAGGAATCATGCCTATCAGATCCATCCCATAATAGTCAGCTCCCGGTTTTTCTGGCGAATTTTATATTGCAAATATCCCCCACCATCGCACCTAAAGTCCTCTTGAGTAATAATAAATGCACGAGTTATCACACGAATCAAGTTCTTCTCCTTTCACCATGTCCTAATTGGTCTCATATATTTGTTTTGTTGGCATCCATTTTAATTTATTTTCATGATTACGATGCTTGCACATTTGTCACTAGTTACAAGAAAATGGTGTGTCACATTTGGCTTGCAAGTAACTTGGTTTGATTGTTCAGAGCATTCGCAGAACTATTCAAATTGATTTATATTTGTTTATTACAAATTGGGAATCTAATGCTTTAATTATCTCATCTGATCATTATTTTGTCTTTGATGATTTTCATTCATGTTATCATTTTCCCACCAATATATCCAATGCAATTTGTTTTACATTCTTCGATCTTCA
Organism: Pinus tabuliformis; assembly: GCA_031772625.1. NCBI lineage: Eukaryota > Viridiplantae > Streptophyta > Pinopsida > Pinales > Pinaceae > Pinus > Pinus tabuliformis. The sequence goes on from CM062808.1 coordinate 871,580,581, forward strand.
TCGTTCAGCATCTCATTATTCGTATTTTTTTCGAGTGATTGAGGAACTTCGGTCTCCACTAATGGTTATGTCAGGTCCTTACTGTCTCGACATGACTACTGAATATGATTAGATCTATTTTCCCTCACAAGATTCTCATTATAATCATCTGCCTCTAATTGAAATCTATCTTTTCAAAGATTTCGGGATTTTCAAGAGGATCATCATGAATTTTATGACCTAATCGTTGAATGGTTGGAGAAATCTCACTAGACAAGCTCCATTGCAATAAACAAGTTTCATCCTTTTCTCATGCTTGCTAAGTAGGATGACACAAAAGAAGGCGCATTCGCAAGAACTCTTTGAGGTTTTTCTGATTATGCTTTTTGTCGAAGAGGTAAGAGTGTGAATTTGATGAAATTAGTGGTGGTGACACAAATTTCTACCCACGGGAAAGACCTTCAATTTTTTGTGCAAATTATTCAAGCTCTCATATTTGCTCTTGCACATTTCTTTATATTTGTTTTAATCAATCACATCTTTGTGATTGCAGGTTGGGAATGATTACGATGGCTACATTGGAAATTCCATTATACATGACCCCGACCTTCTAGTTGTTATATTAGGATTAGGATTCGCTACGTCCTAGTTTTCCTTATATTGCACTCATCCCGTGTTCTTCTCTTTACTCTCTCTTGTCTTTTCTTACTTTTCTCTTGCATTATAATTTCGTTTAGCTTCCTTGTTGTGTGTTGTCTTTCCTTTCATTTTGTTTCTTTTTTTTCTTTCTTTTTTTTTTGTCTCCATTTGTTTTCATCATGTGAATAAGTGTTGTTCTTGGACCTGTTTTGGATTCTTAGTATGTGTGTGGCTGAATTCTAAATATTCTTGTGACACTTCAACATTTGGCTAACCTCCAGTCCATCTTCCTTGTGTTGGTTATATCTTTTGGCTGATGAAGTTCCGATGGAAAATATGATCCATTTGTAAGGAGATTTTTGGTCCAACCATGAACCCGTGTCTATTCTGGAAACCTCATGCCTACACTTGGTCTTTATGTTTCGGTGTCTTCATGCTTATCCAACTAGTAGAAGCAGAGAAGGGGAAAATATAAATGAGCAAACCTAAATCAGAGGTCTCTATATGCTTCTCTAAAGGAACAACCTATTTTGCTCTCAATAAGTCGAGATCCCTCTTCCACCCCAAAATAAATAAGTGTTGATGCACAATTCTCTTTAAAATAAATAAATAAATGTGAAAGAAGAGAAAGGATTCCTATGCAGAGAGGTGAAGAAAGAAACTTCATCGAGGTACTGTCCAGGCTCGCTGGCAGTGGAGAAATGTTTGTGTTCCTCGATGACTCTGCTAGGGTATTGTGCAGGCCTACTGGTAGTGAAGCAAAACCAAAGATGAAAAATTATACTTTGAAAATCTTATTCTTGTGAATTACACTACCCTTCCCAACTCGAAACATTGTTATATTGTTGAATCTTATGTTGTGTTCAAAAAAGAAGGTATAATGGGGACCATGTCTATTTGTGGGGTAAGTGGAAAGGCAAAAGTAATATGCACGATGAATCAATACTCCTTGAAGAATCGAGGCCCCACACAGAAGAAGTTAACAAAAATAGAGAAGTTGGAGTTCAACCAATGTGTCGCCAAGTGTTATAGCTGCTGCAACACCCTCCAAAATTTTGGATCGCTCAATTTTGTAGCCTTCCTTGGTCTTGCACATTGTTGTTGCAAACATTAGAGCTTATTTCATGAGATTTATTGTAGTTTTTTGTTCCCTTTTGCATGTTAGGTAAATTGTCATCTTTTGGCTTATTTGGTTGTCGTGCAATGTGTATAAGTTTATTGTAATGGTTTCAAAAGTCTATCTTTGTGTATATGAGTTATTCTAACTATGTAAATGTATGTTGTACTCATTCACAAAAATTTAACCATTGTCGGGAGTTGTCACAGACGTCCCAAAGTCTATTCTAAGTGTCACACTTGTCGTACCTGGTTGTAAAATTGTCGCACAAGGGGAAATGATTTGTTTATGTGTTTGGATAATCTATGTTGTCATGTCATCAAAGTATTATAAGTGTGTGATCACAATAAAATATCATCACCTTTCTCACCGATCCCACATTTAGCCATTTTTGGGAAACCTTCTCGACCAAGAAACCTAGCCTCATTGGGCCTCTCTTGAGTTGTGACCTTGTTGCTTTAAATTGTGCAATGCATGGTTCCTTCCTCCCACAACTGCTGCATTCTGCAGTTTTTGTGCCCAAGCCCCAGACTTGACCTCCATAATCGCATAGTCATGTCCCCATCTTAGCTTAAAATGTGCACTTTAGATCCTCAAGCCTCAAGCTCATCCCCTGAGTCCATGAACTACACAATTGCATAGTAACCCAACCTCCCTTTGTAGAAATTTTGAATAATAAAACACATATCCACAGAGATTATCCCGATTATACACTAGTGTAGAATACATGCATAATACATAACCTCCTCTACGTTGATCATCAATTTACAGAAGCAGAAACAATAACATGCGCACATAGAAGCATCAATCACACATATCAACACAGTATTTTCCCGGGGAAAGCATCTCGCTAAAAACCCCAACTATATGTATATTATATTGATTGAGAACATGTAACAAACATAGTACAATACTCCTCACAAGTATCCAGCACTATCTCCACCTGTTACACACAATACAGCTCAGATCTGATCTCCAAATCTCCTCCATTGCTTGCCTGCCTCCACTGCACAATCCTGCAAGAGAATGAATTAGAATGGCTGATCCAAACTCCTATTTTACCTTGTGAAAATCACCCACACTATAAATCACGTGAGCACAAGCTATATTTCACTTGGTATTGGCCGACACTATGCAGAGATCATTGGCATAACTCAATCCCATGCATGTGCACAACTGATAGCAATCTCAACCTCTAACACCTATCTCCACTGAGCTGTACATGCACTGAGTTAACTGATGTATTCTTCAGATGCATTATGAGTTTATAATTAGTGAATTAACTAATAACTAATAACTAATTCACACAACTCATCACTTAGTCTATTGATCAGTTAGACTAAATACAACTAGTTCAACTGAGTCAAACTAAACACAACTCCATTAACTGCTCATCCAACTCCACAGAACTCAACCACATGAGTTCTAACTGATGTCCTACATGCAATAGCTCAACTGACTCATAAAAAAACGTATTTCCTTTTGACAGCTGCATGTGCCACATCTGTAGCTCAAACTGAAGTGCTCCAAGAGGATAAGATAAAGTTTATAGTCTAAATATTATTATGAGACAATAATATTTGACTTTTCTATTTTTGACTAGTAGTCTAAAAATAGACTCTGATCACTCCTGCTATGATCACTCCTGCTGTGATCACTCCTGCTGTGATCACCCCTGCTGTGATCACTCCTACTGTGATCACTCCTGCTGTGATCCAAAAATAGACTTTGCGCCATAATTTGCCTATGGGCCCACTTAGTGAAGGCGACTCCTTTCCACTAAGCTCCATCATCTTGTTGCATTCTCAACAAGCATTTCTTGTTGCACACTTTTCAACACTCCCTCTCAACAAGAAAGGCTTCCTCTCAAACCCGATCCTGTAACTCTAGAATGTTCTGCATGCAACACATCTGCCCGGTCCACTTTGCTCCAACAACACTTGGAACAAAAACACTCCCAACTGACCACTCTGTTGGGCTAGGAACATACTCTGATGCTGAAGCTCTACCTGCTGCTGACAAGTGCTCCCTCTCTGACATCTACGCTACTGCAACATCTCCATGCATCTCGCACCATTGCACACCTCTCTGTGCCACCTAGCACTGTGCAAAACACTTGCGCCTCTTGCATTGCTGCAACCTGCATGCTATGCGCTGTCCTGGGATTCCCTGCACTGTCGCTCTCTTTGTCGCTCTATCTGCATCTGTCTCTACCCAATCAATCAATTCCTGCTACTACACATTGGGGCTCTCGTAGCAAGGTCTCATCCAAGAGGTTGGGTACCTCAAGGATCTTGCCCCTCCTCCTTGGGACGATCAATCCACATCACCCCACCTCCTACCTGGAGGTATGGCTGCATGTGATCCCTCTGCCCAACTGGATCAAAGTTCCCCCCTACTGGAGGTCTCTGCATGAGTAGATGTCTCTACTCGATCTCCTCTCAGCTTCCCTTATTGTGGCTGCTCCACAACCTCCTGAAGTTGCTGCACCAATCGTGGCTCCTCCACAATCGTTTGAGACTTCTTCTGGCTCTGCATGTTGAGAGGTAATATACACTCCTTCTCAACCACCAAGTCTCCATCATGACAATGAAAGCATCGCACTTTCGATTTGTCAACCTCTTCCCATCATTGGAAGAACAAGATTTGAAAAGAGAAACCTTCTCCTTCCCCTTCTTCACCTTACTCGCTAAGGTGCAGTTCTCCTCATCATGCATAGATGAAGAACTGTCTCTGGTGCTCCGTCTGATCTCCTCCTGCATCAAATCCGACCATAGTCATTCCCAATTTGGCAGTTTCTCCCTTCCATTCACCGAGTCCTGGTAGCTATGCCAACTCTTAGGAAGGTCAAGGAGTGCTAGACTCACCATCCTCATCCGACAGTCACCCCCACACTTCCCAGCTCATCCTGGCATTGCGTGAACTTCTTGAGATACCTGGGCATACTGTCTCCATTCTCACACTGAATGTTTCTGAGTTTCGCTTTGAGCGCCATTCCACCGGCTCAAAACTCAACCGCTTCTGATCTAAAATTCGTGAGAACAAAGTATTTCTCGTACAGAGATCGACTGTATGGGCATTCACCGGATATCTCACCTTCTAAAAGAAGGATGAATCCAGAGGCTACCTGGCCCAATCACAGACTCTTCTTGAAGAAATAAAATGTAAACACTTTCTGAATAATAGATCTGATGATCAATACAACACTGATATCATGTAGAACTTCTTCTACAAATCAGCTTGCTCTGATACCATGTAGAAATTTTGAATAATAAAACACATATTCATAGAGATTATCTCGATTATACACTATTGCGGAATACATGCATAATACATAACCTCCTCTACGTTGATCATCAATTTACAGAAGCAGAAACAATAACATGCGCACATAGAAGCATCAATCCCACACATATCAACACAGTATTTTCCCGGGGAAAGCATCTCACTAAAAACCCCAACTATCTGTATATTATATTGATTGAGAACATGTAACAAACATAGTACAATACTCCTCACAATTATCCAGCACTATCTCCACCTGTTACACACAATACAGCTCAGATCTGATCTCCAAATCTCCTCCACTGCTTGCCTGCAAGAGAATGAATTAGAATGGCTGATCCAAACTCCTATTTTACCTTGTGAAAATCACCCACACTGTAAATCACGTGAGAACAAGCTATATTTCACTTGGTATTGGCCCACACTACGCAGAGATCATTGGCATAACTCAATCCCATGCATGTGCACAATCTCATGCACAACTGATAGCAATCTCAACCTCTAACACCTGTCTCCACTGAAATGTACATGCACTGAGTTAACTGATGTATTCTTCAGTTGCATTATGAGTTAATAATTAGTGAATTAACTAATAACTAATTCACACAACTCATCACTTAGTCTATTGATCAGTTAGACTAAATACAACTAGTTCAACTAATTCAAACTGAACACAACTCCATTAACTGCTCATCCAACTCCACAGAACTCAACCACATGAGTTCTAATTGATGTCCTGCATGCAATAGCTCAACTGACCAATAAAAAAATGTATTTCCTTCTGAAAAATGCATGTGCCACATCTGTAGCTCAAACTGAAGTGCTCCAAGAGGATAAGATAAAATTTATAGTCTAAATATTATTATGAGACAATAATATTTGACTTTTCTATTTTTGACTAGTAGTCTAAAAATAGACTCTGATCACTCCTGCTGTGATCACCCCTGCTGTGATCACTCCTGCTGTGATCCAAAAATAGACTTTGCGCCATAATTTTCCTGCAGGCCCACTTAGTGAAGGCGACTCCTTTCCGCTAAGCTCCATCATCTTGTTGCATTCTCAACAAGCATTTCTTGTTGCACACTTTTCAACACCCTTGACTCCGAGAACTATGTAGTTGGCTCACCCAGTGCCCATTCCCTCAGCCTGTCCCCACTGGCTCTAGAAACTATGTAGTCTTGTCCTTCATACTTGCTTGAGCTTTGCACTATGCAATCTCAGAGCTCAAGCTCTTCCATGGATGTTGGAACCATGCACTACACTGTTACTAAGTCCCTTTTCCCAACCATGTCACTTTTTCCGAGCTCAGTTGGTGGATCAGAATGCATCATCTTAGACTAGGGGGTTTTCATATTGATGTTGTCTCATCATTTGTGAATTGCAGGAACAGGTATCTTACCATGTCATGTCAAAATTATGGAGAAGGAAAAGAGGGAGGGAATCATGCTTAAAGAATCTCTTGTAGTTGAACTTACAAGTTGATCGGTCAAGAGAAAGCGAAGGGACACTAGTTTGTGACCATTATCTGAGACTGGAGATAATTGAAGATTTTGCATCACCAAGCCATGCGAACATGAAGAGAAATCACCTTCAAGAAGACATCTAGCACTTAGCAGCAACAATGACTTGGCATTGCGAAATCATCAAGCATTCCATGTCAACAGTGTCATGTTATGTCATGTCATGAGTGATCATATTCCACATCACTATTGTGGATCATGTATATTGTATTAAAACTCTGTTGTGAAGTGGAAGTCCAAAGGACACACATGGAATGTAAAGAATCATGTAAGCTGAAAATTCATGGGAATTCAAACATTCACGAGGGTAGTCAAAATGTCACCCTTGGTTATATATACTCCCTCATTGTATGAGCAGAGGACTTGTCAGCTTGGCTCCTCCCACAAGTCATTAGAGAGATAAGCTAGTTCTTTGAGGTGCAAGGAGTGGCTCCAATGCTCCACTACTGGAGCTAGTGATGTAAATTGTAAACATGTGTCTTGGAACTTTATCTCAATAATAGAAGCCTTCAAGGCCAACACATTCTTCATGCATGGATTATGAATGTTTGTAAGCATTAGGGGAATTTTTAGGTCTAAAATGGGCCTCCTAAGAAAAATGTACAACCAAATTAAACTTTATAAGAACCAATAGGATTCAAGATGATGATGTCAACCATGTGAGATGATTCACCATTTTTGGAGTGAAAAAGTAAAAAGATTAAAAAATAATAAAATAATAAAACTGTTTTTTCAACTCGTATTTTCAACTTATCTCCCTAAAGTTTTATTCAAATTTCAAGCAGGAGTACTGATTGGATGAAAAATTTAATTCCTCATCCAAGGAGTACCCATGTTGCATACTTTCGATGGACCCTGGTACACGAAAAATGAGAAATACATGAAAAAATGTGATTGAAATCACATTTTTCATGTATTTCTCATTTTTCGTGTACCAGGGTCCATCAAAAAGTATGAAAAATGGGTAGTACTTGGATGAGGAATCAAACTCTAAATCCAATGAGTGTTTTTGCTCAAAATTTTTGTAATCCCATAGGGAGATAAGTTGAAAATATGAGTTGAAAAAAGAGTTTATTCTTTTTTCCCTCCAAAATTTGATGATGTAATTCAATCTTATTTTATTATTTCCACTATTATTTTATAATTTCCTAAGGAGGCTCATTTTAGACCTCAAAATTCCCTAATGAATATTTTGTGGATGTTTGTATTTCATGTTTGCTTTCACATGTGCTAAGATAGTTGAACTATTTCAGTTATTTTAGTACTTATATTATTGAGAATTTATTGTAATGGTTTTTATTTTTTTCCCATCCTTGTGGACTATTCTGCAGTATATTAGATAGATATTTCTTCATTTGTTTATTGTAATGACCGTCACATCCTCTATGGACTATTCTGTTGGATGTTAGACAGTGCCTTGCAGTTCGTGTGTGTCTCTTCTTGGGTGGTACTACTAACTCTCACTTAGAGGCCCACTTTTCTCCCCTCTCCATAGTAGAAGAACCTTGACACATTTACATCTAAACACTCACCAGGCACACCTTCTTGATTTTAGAAGACACCATTACATCCCTCTCTCTCAATCTGATAGTTAGATTAAGGCATATCTTTAAGATATATGGAAACCGGGTTTATATTCTGGATGGGGATCCTACACCAAACGATATGAGGTATAATTGGGAATTCACATAAGGTAGAACCCTTGGTTGATGTATTTCTAGCACCGTCACTAGAGAGATACTACGATGACAGGAAAAAATAATTCTATGAGCTAAAGATGGGATCCATGACCAATGATGAGTACACTAGTAGATTCTTGGAGCTATTGAGGTATGTGCCTTACCTCAAGGAGGAGAAGGAATATTTAGAGATTCATTAGTGGGTTGTCAATAACATTTAAAGATAGGATTGAGTTCGAAGAGCCTAAATAATTGGAGGAAGCCATCAGAAAGCTAAACCATTGTTATGAGCAATCGAAATGCAGATCTAAGACTAAGTAGGATTGGAAGGGTAATGATAGGAATAAAGGAAAATGTGACAAGAAGCGAGAAAGGCCTCAAGATACAAGTAACAAAGAGAATGTCGCACCACCTAAGAAGTTCAACAAATCTGGCAAAGGATAGTGACATAGGTCTCAGGAGTAGAATAAGAGTGAATATAGGGAGCTTTTGCATTGTTGGATTTGTGGAGGAGAGCATCGTAGGATAGATTGTCCATGGCATCAAGGTGGTAGACCATAGATCTACAGTGCTCAAGAGGCACAAACATTTGGATATGTTGGTGATTTGATAATGAGGTCTAAGACAATTATTAAGGTATTACAGACTCATGTGCATAGATTTTCCTATGTTATTTTGTGCAATGGATTGATAAGATTACGAAATACATAGACAATGAAACAGTAAAAGAAACATAATAGACAACACACATAAACACAACAAGTTTAATAAGGAGTTCACCCAACACTCCTGGGCTACATCTCCTGGTCCATTCTTCAGTCGTGACCTCTCTATTATGTCTTCAAAACAGAGTTTTACAATAGTGATCTCAATTTGAGCCTCACACAATAGATACAAAACAATAAGGCTTTACTTGGATCCCCCAAGTCTCTTCTAAGTACAGAAAATCTCCTCATTGACTCTCTGTCTCTATTGCTCTATCTCAGCACTGTCTGCTTCTATCTTCTATCTTCTGTGGCTTTAAAGCCAATCCTGCGTTGTCTGTTCATTTCCTCTTTTTGGGCTCTCTAGCTTCCTGACTTATGTCCACCCAGATCCATTTCTGAGCGTTAGCAATCATTGCTAAACGCTTTCCAGGATGGTGGCCACCTATACTATAATGGAATAAGTCATCGGGCCTTTGGAATCCTTCAAAATCCCAAAGTTGGTTGTTTTATGTTTACACAGAGAAACGTTGCAAAACACTAGAAAATCTGCCAAATCATTGTTCATCGGATTTGAAATATTATGCATCCATCTTATAACTCCTATCGGCTCTGCCTTTGTAGCGATATCGCATCTCCACCGTTGATCTGGGAGATCCAGATCCAACGGTTGTGGTTCATTTCAGGCAGCTCTTTCCTACGAAGGTTAACCACCCGATGAGGGTGGTTTTCTCTCTCCTTAGCCTGGAAACGTGGCAACCTATGTATGGGATCAGGCAGAGCCCAGCCCAAACCACTTACTGTCTTTTCACTTATATCGTGATTTCCCCTTTGTATTAAAAATGCATTAAAACACTGTAAAATCCCGCAAAACAGCCCATATCGGACCTGAAATATTATACACATGCATTCATAAACCCTTTTCGGGTCTAGTTTCATCGCATCAGCCTAGTTCCTTTTTATTTTATTTATTTGGCAGAAAATGCAAATACAAAGGAACTGTGGTTTTCCAGACTTCAAAATATATACGATATCACCTATATTTCCATTAGGTCTGGCTATCGCGAGTTATGTTTAGATCGGCCCCGCTCCGTTAGGCTGCTCCGATGCGATGTTGCGATGTGATTGATTGCAATCACACATCGCACATACCCCCGGGCCGTTTGGTAAGTGCTGCACTGACAACTGCCGATGCGATATGGCAATGCAACTTGGGTCGTCGATTTGCGCGCTTGATCGACGATCCTCGTTGACCCTGTTGATTACTATTGCAATTGTTATATGATATGCATCAATATCCTCCGCCTGCCACCACCGATTACGATTTTCCAATCGGATCTGGACTGTTGATCGGCCAGATCCGACGGCTCCTGTGCATTCATTGTTCAAGCCTCCGATAAGCTTGTTTTCCACTATTTCTTGGTGTTTTTGGCTGTCGATAGTGTTTTTCGATGTTTCTATGGGTTCTTCCCATGTGATTGTTTTGATCTTTTGAATGATTTTTAAAGACTTAGAGAGTATTCTAGGATCCATTTGGATCACGCCTTCCCACTGAAAAGGTTTTTGGACCACCAAAAGTTAGTTTTTTTTAAGCATCAATCAAGTGAGGGTACAACTTCCTCACTTGTCCAATATCTATCTATCTTTCACTGCTTGGTTTTGAACCCTTGAGTCCAATTCTGAGGTACTCAACATCCCCTCTGTGCGTAGTTCTCAACTTCCTGTCCAGAACTGTATCTTCCTACAACTCATTGAGATATTTAGGCAACAGATCATCAATAGAAGGCAACTAACTTTGCTCTTTGGGATCTTCAATCAATGAAGGTTCAAATAGTCTCAAGTTCTTTTCATTAACTACTGAATAGATGTGCATGTAGGCTGGAAAATCAAGGCGAAAAGTGTTCTCACCAATTTTCTCAAGTATCTTGAAAGGCCCATACCTTATTGGCTTCAGCTTTTTACCTTCACCTTGCATTTTGTCTTTGTTGATGTACAACCAGAATTGATCACCAACTTGGAAGTTATGCTCAATTCAATGCTTATCATGCCTTGCCTTGTACTTAGCTTGGCTCTTTTCTAGTTGTTCCTGCACTGCCTGGTGAATTTCTTGGATCTGTTCAATGAAATTGGTTTCTTTGTCCACATCATTGTGTCCATCAACTGCCATATCTTTACTAAAGACAAAATCCAAGGGAGACCTTATTGTGAAACCAAAACAAGTCTCAAAAGGAGATATTTGTGTAGAAGAATGTTTAGCACGGTTGTAAGCATGTTGCACATAACATAAATGTTCATCCCAAAGTTTGGGATGCTTGCTACAATATCCCTTGAGCAATTGGATCATTGTCCTGTTGACCACCTCTGTTTGGCCATCTGTTTGTGGATGAAAGGTTGTGCTCTTCTTCAATCTGGTGTCCATCAACTCCCATAGACTTGACCAAAACTTCCCAACAAATTGGGAATCTCAATCAGATACAATGGAAGTGGGTAACCCAAAATGAACCCATACATGCTAAAAGAACAACTTTGTTGTTTGTTTAGCTGTAATCTGCTTATTACAAGGTATTAAAATACACATTTTTCTGAACCTGTCCACAATAACATATAAATAATCGTGATATTTTCTAGATTTTGGCAGTCCCCCAACAAAGTCCAGGGAAACACTTTCCCAAGGATGAGAAGGAACTAGAAGTGGGGTGTATAAGCCTAGTTTTCTATTGTTGGGCTTGCTTTTAGCACACATGGTACACCCTTTAATATATCTAGAAATTGTCTCATACATTCTTGGCCAATAACAAAATCTTTGTAGCTGTGCAACTATTTTACTTACACCAAAATGACATGATATTAGACAAGTATGTGCTTCTTGGATTATGTTAACTCTTTCAGTTTGAGGAATGCATAACTTTCCCAAATGATACAAGAGTTGGTCCTTAACATGATAATCTAATTCTTCTACTTGTTTTCCATGACTTAAAGTTGCATATACACCTTTAAAATCTACATCTTGAGCATATTGTTCAATGTAGCTTTCATGCAATACTGAGTTATGCTTTATTATAGTAGATGCATTTATGATTGGTCTAGACAACATATCTGCAACTTTATTGTGTATGCCCTTTTTATACCAGATGACAAGATGAAACTGCTATAGAAAACCCATCCACCTATAGTGTCTTGATTGCTGTAATTTAGTTTGTGAGTGTAAATATTGAAGTGGTTGATGATCAGTATGTATAACTGTTTCTTTGCCCACTAGGTAATGTTTCCACTTTTTCACACTCTGCACTAATGCATACAATTCTTTATCATATGTGGGATAATTAACTACTGCAGAATTAAATGTCTCAGAATGATAACATATGGGTTTACCATGTTGCATCAACACTGCTCCCATGGCATAGTCACTGGCATCTGTTTCAATCTCAAATGGTCTTTGAAGATCTCGCAATGCTAGTACTGGTGATGTACTAATTTTTTCTTTCAAGGTGTCAAAGGATTTTTGTCATTTTCCTCCCCTCTGAAACAACTTGTTCAATCCTGTCAAAGCATGTAAGGGAGCTGCAATCAAGGAAAAGTTAGCAATAAAATTTCTCCAATATTGTGCTGCTCCTAGGAAGCTCCTAACTTCTGTAGTAGATTTGGGTTTAGGCCAGTTCACAATGACTTCAACCTTAGAGGGATCTATCTTCAATTCACCACTCCCTACAATATGACCCAAATAATTCAAAGATGTTTTGCCAAATTCACATTGTGATAATTTAACAAGGAGATTTTCTTTTTTCAAAACATCTAGAGTTTGCTTTACATGCTTCAAATGTTCTTCCCATGTTTTACTGAAAACAAGAATGTCATCTAAATATACAATTACAAAATCATCAATAAAAGGTCGGAGTACATCATTCATAACTCTCATGAAAGTGGTAGGAGCATTAGTTGAGCCAAAATTCATAACTAACCATTCATATAGCCCTTGATTTGTTTTGAAAGCAGTCTTCCATGCATCTTGTTCTGCAACTCTGACCTAATGGTAGCCACTACGCAAGTCCAACTTGGAAAAGTAAACAGCCTCTTTCAACTGATCTAATAGATCATCAATGTGAGGAAGGGGATAACAATTCTTGATCATTATTTTATTCAGTGCTCTATAATCGATGCACGTCCTACACAAACCATATTTCTTTCTCACAAACATGATTGGAGATCCGCGTGGTGATGCTTGGTCTTATGAACCCTTTTTCGAGTAGCTCATTTACCTGCTTCTTGACCTCTAAATTCTCTAAAGAGGATAACCTATACATTCTGATGTTAGGCAATGGAGCATCTTGCTGCAAATGAATATCATGTACAATTTCTCCTTTGGGTCGTAGACCTTTAGGTTATTGAAATAGGATATCATATTCTGAAACAACTTTTTCTAAATCAACTTTTTGTTTAGCATCACAACCTTAAAATACATTGGTTTTATCAGGGGTCTTTTCCTTTACAACCATTAGTAAAAATTGCTTGCATGAATTTACAATTCTTTTCATCTACCCTGAGTTAATGAGAGTGTATTTATTTTTGAGATGATGAGCTCTTACAATATATTCTATTCCATCTTTTTCGAGTTGATACTTAATTTCAACTCTATAGAAAATGGCTTTTCTATCATACAAGTAAGGACTTCCTAAAACAATACCACATATATCTAAGGGAATTATATCTAACTCAACCTCATCTACAAATATTGACCCAAAAGCAAACCTAAGTTTAAATTGTTTAGTCACTTGTAGCTTTGCTTTATCACATACCCAACCTAATGGATATGGCTTCTTGTGAGGTGTGGTTAGTAGTCCCAATTTCTTTACAATTGCTTCAGAAATCAAGTTTACTTGTGAACCACTATCAAAAAAATTATCAACCTTCTGATTCTTGGAAATAACTGTAATATGAAAAAGCTCATGTCTTTTCCTCTCATTTTCTTCATTATCAATAGATTGTGCAAAATTACTAGTAGATGCTTCAAAAATTTTACCTTTTATACCTGTGGCTGCGATTTTTGTTTCATTACCTGAGTCTGACCCCAAATCTTTCTATATAGCAGCAACAATCTTCTTCTTCTTGCCATCAAACTTCTTAGGTTTCAGCTCCTGATGCAAAGACCATTAATGTTCATCATCATGTCCATCCTTCTTGCAGTGAGTGCATGAAGGTTTGTCTTTCTGTACAGTGTTTGCCTTCCTCTCTTTCCATTTCTACTTCCTCTTTTCCTTGTTCTTGCTTGTAGTGGGTTTTGATGATCCCCCAATCTCTAGGTTCACATTCTTTCCTCTAACCTCTAGATGTGTAGCCTGAATAGATACCTCATCTATGCTAGTAGGGTTAAACATGAGAATGGTGTGCCTCAAATAGCTATGTAGACCACCTATATACTTCAGCAAAGTTTCAGGTGAGTCTAGAGAAATGCCTAGAATTAAAGCTCTTTTTCTAAATTCTTGGGTGTAGCTTTGTACACTTTGCCCCTTTAATTGGTGAAGATTTTGCCAACTCATCATAGCTTGCTGCATATAAGCTAGTGGATAGAATTGTTTTTTAATGGAAGAAACAAATTCACTCCAGGTAGAAAGAATTTTACCATGTTTCTTCAAATCAGCTTGGGTCCTGCCTTCCCACCACACTAGGGCAGTTCCTCCAAGGCGAAGACTAGCCAGTTGAATCTTTCTCCTTTTTGAATCGATGTTCTGCACCCTGCAATATGCACCAATCTATCTAATCCAGTTATCTAGCTTTTTTGCATTTAATTCTTCATCATATATTGGCAAATCAAATTTTACATCTAATTTAATCAAAGGGCTAGAAGGAGTTGTTGTTAGAGGAGGCTCTTTTCCTTTCCCTTTGCCTTCAAAATGGCCATCTAGAAGAGGTTCCTCTGTTCCTTTGTCTTGTTTGGAGGTTGAAGAATCTTCACTTCGACCTTTCTTAAATTCTCGATACATCTCTTCTACCATGGCTCTCATGGTCATGAAACTGTCCATGAACTGAGAGTCTGATTCCAAGGGATTTTCTTCTACCATTTTCCTCCTAGGATAGACTCTTCCTATTTTTGGGTTGGTCTCAACCAATTCTCCTTCTCCTAATTTGAGCTTTGACCTATTTAGCATTCACCAATCTAGCACAAGCTTGTCTAACCTTATCAAACCTAAAGCTCGGATACCACTTGATCTGATAATGAGATCTAAGACAATTATTAAGGTATTACAGACTCATGTGCATGGATTTGCCTATGTTATTTTGTGCAATGGATCGATAAGATTGTGAAATACATAAACAATGAAGCAGTAAAAGAAACATAATAGACAACACACATAAACACAGCAAGTTTAATAAGGAGTTCACCCAACACTCCTGGGCTACATCTCCTGGTCCAGCCTTCAGTGGTGACCTCTCTATTATGTCTTCAAAACAGATTTTTACAATAATGAGCTCAATTTGAGCCTCACACAATAGATACAAAACAATAAGGCTTTACTTGGATCCCCCAAGTCTCTTCTCAGTACATGGACTCTCCTCACTGACTCTCTGTCTTTGTTGCTCTATCTCAGCACTGCCTGCTTCTGTCTTATGTCTTCTATGGCTTTAAAGCCAATCCTGCGCTGTCTGTTCGTTTCCTCTTCTCGAGCTCTCTAGATTCCCAACCTCTGTCCACTCAGATCCCTTTTTGAGCATTAGCAATCATTGCTAAATGCTTCCTGGGATGGTGGCCACCTGTATTGTAACAGAATAGGTCATCGGGCCTTTGAAATCCTTCGAAATCCCAAAGTTGGTCGTTTTCTATTTACACATAGAAATGCTGCAAAACACAGGAAAATCTGCCAAATCACTATTCATTGAATTTGAAATATTATGCATCCGTCTTATAACTCCTATCGAGTCCACCTTTGTAGTGATATCGCATCTCCACCGTTGACCAGGGAGATCCAGATCCAACGGTTGTGGTTCATTTCTTGTGGCTCATTCGTACGAAAGTTAACTGCCCGATGAGGGTGGTTTTCTCTCTCCTTAGCCTGGACACGTGGCAGCCTATGTATGGGATCAGCAGAGCCCGACCCAAACCACTTACCGCCTTTGGCCCGCCCGAAATCCCGCTTATATCGTGATTTCCCCTTTGTATTAAAAATGCATTAAAACACTGTAAAATCCCGCAAAACGGCCCATATCAGACCTGAAATATTATACACATGCATTCATAAACCCTTTTCGGGTCTGGTTTCATCGCATCGGCCTAGTTCCTTTGTATTTATTTATTTGGAGGAAAACGCCAATACAAAGGAAACTGTGGTTTTCTAGACTTCAAAATATATACGATATCACCTATATTTCCATCGAGTCCAGCAATTGCGAGTTATGTTTAGATCAGCCTCGCTTCGATAGCCTACTCCGATGCGATGTTGTGATTCGATTGATCACAATCGCACATCGCACATGCCCCCAGGCCATTTGGTAAGCGATCCACTGACAATTGCCGATGCGATATGGCAATGCAACTTGGGCCGTCGATCTGCGCACTTTATCGACGGTCCTTGTTGACCCTGCTAATCGCTATCACAATCGTTATATGATATGCATCGATATCCTCTGCCTGCCACCGCCGACTGTGATTTTCCGATCGAATCTGGACCGTTGATCGACCAAATCCGATGGCTCCTGTGCATTCACTATTCAAGCCTCTAATAAGCCTGTTTTCCACTGTTTCTTGGTGTTTTTGGCTACCAATAGTGTTTTACGATGTTTCTAAGGGTTCTTCCCATGCGATTGTTTTGATCTTTTGAATGATTTTGAAAGACTTAGAGAATATTCTAGGATCCATTTGGGTCAGTTGGACAGAGTATTCCTAGGATCTATGGAACGCTGGATAATAAGCAGGTAGATCACCAAGCATTTATTCTCAAGATGGATGGTAAGATTTCTTATCAAGTTGTTTCTATTTGGATTGACCCTTGATCTAATTATAGTTATGTTAATCCTGACCTAGTGGATAAGTGTGGTTTGAATAAAGAAGTACATGCAGAGTCTTGGTTAGTGTAGTTGGCTATAGGTACAAAGAAGTGAGTTCATCATTGGTTAAGAGGTTGTGCATTTGCTTTGAATGGTATGCCTACCTCAACATATTTTAATGTATTATCTTTGGGATCCTACAATATGTTGTTGGGTATGGACTAGTTGTATCTTCATACAACCAAGATGGATTTTTATGAAAATGCTATTGAGTGCATGTATGACAATGGAAAACAAATATTCTTGCAGGGTAAGAAGAAAGCAACAACAGTGAGAATGGTGACAACTATGCAATCCAAGTGTAGTTGCAGGAAAGGGTGTGTGTTATTTGTAGTGCATATTTCTAGTGACAAAGGTAAGGAAGTTGAGGATGCAGATGTTTTGAGCAGGTACCTAGTTCTATAGCAGTTTTAGGATTTATTTCCCGCAGAGATTTCAAATTTTCCACCTCATAGGTAAGTATCCTTTCTATTGAGTTGGTACCAGGAGCAGCATCAATATCTAAGCCACCTTATAGGATGAGCATGTTGGAGTTGGTAGACTTGAAGTTGCAGTTGAAGCCAATGCTTGACAAGGGATACATTAGGCCAAGTGTATCACCATGGGGCACACCAATTTTTTTTGTTATGAAGAAGGATGGTACTCTCAGGTTGATTACAGGAAGTTGAAAAAGGTGACCCTTAAGAACAGGTATCCATTGTCGAGGATTAATTATTTTTTCAATCAGTTGAAGGGAGAAGTAGTGTTCTCGAAGATTGATATGATATCGGGATATCATCAGGTACACATTAAAGAAGATGACATTCACAAGATAGCTTTCCAGACCAAGTATGGAAATTATAATTTTTTTGTAGTTCCATTTGGTTTAACTAATGCTCTAGTTACTTTTATGTGATTGATGAATAGTTTGTTGTGTACTTATTTGGACAAGTTTGTTATTATGTTCATTGATGATATATTGGTATATTCTAAAAATGAAGAAGAGCATGTCGAACACTTAGCAGCAGTATTGAGATTTTTTATAGAGCATTAGTTGTATGTTAATCTCAACAAGTGTAGTTTCTTTTAGACTAAATTCCATTACTTGGGGCATCTGGTTTCCAAGGAAGGCATAGTAGTGGACCCAAAAAAGGTAAGAGTTATCATAGAGTGTGAATCTCCTAGGAACATGGATGAGGTGAGATCCTTCATGGGGTTAGTAGTGTATTATAGGAGGTTAATCAAGAACTTGTCGCAAATTTCTTATCCTATCATATCACTACAAAGGAAAGGAAAGAGGTTTGAATGGAAAAAGGAATGTGCAACCAGTTTTGAGGAGTTAAAGCAGTTGTTGACACATGCTCTAGTGTTAAATATCGCATATCCGGAAAAAGAGTTTGTGGTATGTACAGATGCTTTCAAGAGAGAGCTTGGTGGATTCGTTATGCATGAGGGACAGGTAGTGTGCTATGAGTAACGAAATCTAAATGAGCACAAGCATAACTATCTGAAACACGATCTTGAGTTAGCAACGATCAATCATCCATTGAAGATGTGGAGGAACTATCTTCTTGGTAGATGATTTGTATTGATGAGTGATCATAATTCATTGTGATACATATTTGACCAACTGACTTTGAATGTCAGGCAAGCTAGATGGTTGGCCACAATCTGTGAGTTTGACTTTGAGATCAGGTATATTAAGGGTAAAGAGAATAGGGTTGTAGATGATCTTAGCAGGTGGATACATGTGAACTACATAGTAGCTGTGAGTTCTTATGGGATAACTATACAGGATAGGATCTTGCACGTAGGTCAGCAGGATGTCAGGTTTATGGAGCTTAGGCCCAGGTTGCAATAGAGTATAGATACACATACAGGTACAAGTATAGGTACAGGTACAGACATAGGTGCATGGGATGTGGACTATTGTCTCACAGTAGATGGATTGGTCAGGTTTAGAGACAGAATATATGTGCCAGATAGTAGTGAAATCAAGAAGGTGATATTGAGGGATTTTCATGCGAAATCATATTCAGGTCACCCAGGATATCAGAAGACACTGACAGGGGTGAAAAAGTTTTTATATTGGTCGAATTAGAAGAGAGACGTGGAAAATTTCTTGGCTAGGTGCTTGGATTGTCAACAGGTGAAGGCATAGTGTAAGCACCCAAGTGGACTACTACAGTTGATTTTGATTCTAGAGTGGAAATGGGAGGTCATTTCCTTGGAATTTATCACAGGTTTTCCGAGGAAATCTAGGCAGTGTGATTCCATCATAGTTTTGGTGGATAGGTTGATGAAGGTAGTGTAATTCCTTCTAGTGAAGACTACATACTCCTTGAATGATGTAGCACAATCCTTCATCAGAGATGTGGTGATATTGCATGGTGTTCTGCAGAAGATTGTGTTAGACAGGGATGTGAATTTCACATCCAAGTTTTGGAAGGAGTTGTTTGGAGGATTAACTATAGATTTGGACTTCAGTATATGATGAGCCTCATCATTGGGTAATTATATGGGTCTTAATTCACCTCCTAGATTAGTCAAACCAACTATTTTCACAACTTATTGCATACTTTTGATTATATTTTGTTTATGATATTAGTTAGAGTTGGATATTTTGCTTTGTGGTCTAATGTGCATTTAATGCAGGATTAAAGGATAAAAGCAAGGAATTTTGGAAAAGGCCTTGGTCAAAACTCGCATGGGACAAGGGAGAGGAATTATAGGAGGTAAATCCTCCTCATTTTCTACCCCTCCATTTTAATATTCCTCCATCAGGTCGAAGTGCAAACAACCAAATCATGAGGACTAGAAGGCAACCAAGTAAGTGAAAGTCAAAGCACCAGTTTATCTCGAGTTTGGGAGCTGAGCCTCCCTAATTTTAAGGAAGTTGTTGGAGACTTCAAATTTATAAGTAGAGAGGCCTAGGACCTCAGTAGGATTCAGATTTTTTTTATTGTAAAACTCTACTCTATTTTCAAGATGCAAGACTTGTGACATTTTTTATGTAATCCGTGGTTTTGATAATAAGAATGAGTTTTTTTTTGAGCTAGCACTGAGTTAACTCAGAAGGTTAAATCTCTTGGGTTAGGGCCCAACCCTAGCAGCCAAGGCTCCTCTTTATTGTACATGTATGCTAGCATAGATTCATGGTTTAATTGTTCATTTTCTTAAGTAGTTGCATTTCTATTACAACGGTGTAGAGTAGATTGGTTGTGTTTTAGTTCTCTTCCATTTGTGCCTTCTTTCAATTAGTAGGTTAGCAAGGATAAAAATATCACCATAAGGTTTTCATCAAGTGTCTCAGCCTCACCTTCTCCCTATGGGACCATCACTTGAGTAATAGACCCTTCAGCAACCCCAAAAACACATATTTCTAGTTTCTGCATGAGCTTTGGAGTTTGTTGTCTTGATTCAGTACTTGGTTCATTTCATTGTCATCTTTTCCCATCACTCTCTTTCTATAATAAGATCTCACTCATATTCTCACTTCCTTCAACACTTTCTTCATGCATAATATGGGAAACTGATTCATGCTTTTCTAGTTTATGAGAATGTATCTTGTTGCACAGTTCTTGGAAGACACACCCGTGGATTTCCTTACCGTCTGATACACAACAATCCTAACCAATCACCGTCAACCGCATGTCGCATAGCTTACGTATTCATTTCAACATTTGACTTTAGGCACTCCAAATCTCCACCGTCAATCTTTCTTGCTTGATCCAATGGCTATTGTGTCACCCGCTCGCCAACTAGCTTGGCCGATCTCCACCGTTGATCAATCCTGCATGATCCAATGACTATCGCGCAATCTCGCGTGAATTCTTGCACAACCGATATCCGATCGAGAGTGCACGAGAAAAGTGGTTTTCCCATGCTATGTGTCACCCACTTAGGCTAATCGCATGAAATTTAGGAATACCACTTACAGCTCTTAGGGCACGCGAGATACTTCTTACCAACTACGAAGACCGCTCAATCATTCCGCATGTTTTCCACCGTTCTATCGACATGTGACTTGATGTGATCCATCCATCTATTAACTTAATCTCCTATGATAAGATATTCACCGCTCATCCTCTGTTAATCCTGTTCATTGATCCAACTGATCCAACGGTTCCTGTGCATTGTTTCTTCATTACTTCTTCCTTTCACTGATTTCGATCTTCGATTGCTCTTCTGCTTGACTCCTTCCCGAACTTTGTTCTGTGTATTATTTAAACGCTGCCACTCCTGAGATTTGATTTGGTTATTCAATCAGACTCCAACACTATCCGATCATCACAATACTCCTCTGAGCACTATCCTCTCTCTCGGATTCTCTTTGAATTCCCTGCACACTTATGTTATGCATAATTACTCTAATCCACACACAGTTCATAATTCAATTACTCAATACACACCACACAAACTCAAAAATCACACTTCTGTATTAATAAATAAATATTTACACAATGAGTTCGTTCTCGGCCTGATCTTCTATATCAATGGCCTTTCCTTTCACAAAAGGCCTCCTAGGACCCTTCCACACCATCCAAACACTCCATAGACCTTCTAGCCATCCTCAACCACCTTCCATCCACCTATCACACCCACAAGAACAATTAAATTGCATACTTTACTAATCCAAAAAAGTGAAAACAAATTTAGTTTAGTTTCCTTGCTTACACATTAGTATGGTTTTATGCTCTTTACTTCTGTAACTTAGATAACAACATTAGGTTAGTGTTGATTTAGAAATTATGCTTAGCATAGTTGTTTAAATGGTTAATTAGGATATGGTGTGATTTAGCATTACATGTTGTTTTCTTCATTACTGCAGTAGAGTAGCTCTCTTAGAATAGATTTTCTCTTCTTCCATAAAAGAATCAAGCTTCTTTTAACTCTATAGAATTCTAGCTTGGAACCCCTGGGGTTTCTCTCCAGATGAATAGTGACAACAAGAAAGACCTTCACTTTTACTTGTGCATATAGCATTGTCACCTCCAAGTTTGTACGAATCTCGGGTTGATAAGTAAAGCTGGTAGCCCAAGAGTTGCAACATCCTTGTTGCAATACAGGCACTCATCAATTTTTGGCATTGTTGCTGGGGAGGTGTCTGAGTAGAATGTGATCACTGCTTTCTTTTCTTCTATTTCTAATCTTCAATTTTCTGCCATTAGTTTATTTCGACAAAAGTAATCTAGTATCTTCCTTTCTTTCATTTGTCATTATCTGCTTTCCTTTCCAGTCTGTAAGTAGAATTTCAATTCAGCAAGTAGTTCTTTTTTTTCTATCAGTAGTTTTCATTCAATCAGCAATTTCATTTCTGCAAAGTACTTTCCAGCCTTAAAAAATCTTACAAAAACCAACCCAAAAACATTCCTTTCATGCCTCATAGGAATAGGGAAAATTTAGGGAAATTCTTTCCAAATACCCCCACTACATCCAACAGCCAACCCTCTCTCTTCTTCGGTGGCTATGAACTGGAGGAACCTTTAGGTGAGCAACTTGACATATTTGAAGAACCTACAAGGGAAGAAGAAGAAGAAGAACCCATTACTACTGAACCGATGGCTAAAAACTGAAATGACAGAGGGAATAGAGAGAGAGTTGAGGGTGCCTTCCCCATCAGGGAAACCAATGGGGACACTAAGATGGAGAATATAAGCCCCTCTGCCCTACCTCATTTCCATGGTTTGGCCATAAAGGACCCCGACACTGTCCTATTTGAGTTTTTTGTTATATGCCTAGCCTATGACTATACAGATGATGAGCAAAAGTTAAAATTGTTTCCATCTACCCACAAGGATGCAGCATTGTGCTGGTTCATGGGTTTACCTGGAGATAGCATCACAAATTGGGCTCAGATGCAACAGGTTTTTAACAACAAATATCGGGACTACTATAGGTCAAAGGATACTAAAGAAGAAATTTTCAGGATGACCATGGGCCAGGATGAATCCTTAGAAGACTACAAAGAAAGATTCTAGCTCAGTTACAAAAGGGCTAGGTGCACACTTGACCCCGAGTCACTAAAGCTAGTCCTGCTCAGAGGAGTAAGGGAAGATCTTCTGGATACCTTACATTTGTTAGCAGGAGGAGATGTCTACCAATTACCCTATGAGGATATCAATATTGTCTTTAGAAACCATTCTAGGGCAGCCAGGAAAAAGGGTAGGAGTAGTCAACCTATGTCCAGTACATCATCTTCCAACTCATCCATCAAGGGTGAAATTTGAAATATGCTAGAAGATTTCAAAAGTGAGATGCTGAAAACCCTTGCCTTACAATTGGACACCATGAACATCAAAAGGAATAAAAAAGAAGTAGAGACATCCTTGGCCATCCTTGGCCCTAGATGCACCAGGAGGCATCCTAGGAATGAATGTCCATTGAACTACATTGAGATTTGTTTGGTCTGTGAAGAGAACCACTCCACAGACAAGTGCCCTTCTTTACCCAGAATCAAAGCTGTATATCAAGGAGTTGAAGGGATCACTGAGAAGCTTTGCTACATCAACCAAAGGAGACCTCCTAGGCCTAGACCATACCAGCAGGGTATGCAAGGGTCATCCCATGCATATTACAACCCCAACCAAACCATAGTTATACCTTCTTGGGGACCCCCTGCTCAACCTTCCTAGTCTACACCCCCTCCTCGGTCCTATGCATCTCAGTATCATTCTTAGCCAACCAACCAATCATTTCAACCTTACACTCCACCGCAACCTCAGTGGAGACCACCACTCTAGGGGTGGAGTCCCCAATACAACAATGCTCCAACTCTATTGCCTTCACCACCTACCCAACCACAACTCCTACACTCTTCTCCACCCAAGCAACCCCAGATGCATGCCCAACCAAATCCGAACCCAAACAATAGGCAGGCTCAACAAGTATACAATGGAGAGACATCATACCCATCTTATGTTGTAGAAATCCAAGAGATCAACCTAAGATATGGGAGAATTATCTCGGATAACCAACCTCCCTCTCCACATAGGGAGGTTGAGGAAGAAAGAGAGGAAAGCAACCTTAAATTAAATCCACCCTTTCCTAAGAGATTATCCCAACCACTCCAGCATACCCCAGAAGAAACTGAACTTCTAGGAGAATTGAAAAATCTATGTGTAAAGATACCCCTTCTCTAGGCAATAAAAGATGTTCCCATTTACAATAAGTTGATTAAGGATAAATGCTTCAAGCATCCAAGAAGAAGAAAAAGGGATGCCCCTACCATTAATGTCATTGGGCAGCTGTCCGACTTAATGTTGGGGCAGATAATATGTCCGAAATATTTGGACCCTGGAAGCCCTGTAGTAGATGTACACATCAATGGCACCATCGTCCCACACACTCTGATCGATCTTGGGGCTGCCATTAATGTGATGACCAAGGACACCATGCTCAAGCTCAACCTCCAAGGGTCATTGAGGAAGACCACAATAGTTCTACAACTTGCAGACCATTCCACAATCACCCCTAAGGGAATTGTGGAGGATGTAATGGTCTCCATTGACTCCTGGGAGCACCTTGCAGATTTTCTAGTTCTCCAACCTAAGGCTAAGCTTACTGGTTACCCTCTCATCCTTGAGAAGCCATGGATGGCCACAGCCGATACTTACATTAGCTGCAGAGCTGGGAATATGACCATCAAGAACGAGCATATGTCCAAGTAGTTAGTCCTATACCCTCTTGCTCAACCTTCTATAGAGCATGATTTACCTTTATGGTTGGAGGAGGAGGAAGAAGATGAGGTTTATTCTGCCCAACTTTATGCTTTGGAAGCAACCATTGGAGGAGGATAGCAAGATGAGTATGACTTAATTGAACACCTGCTCCAAAGTCCAACTCCTAGTTCGTTACCATTAGAAGAAGAAGGGAAACCCAAAAAATCATCCAGTTGACTTATGCTTGGCCAATTCCAACCCACTTTGTGTCAAAATCATAGAATTCGACCCAGAGAAAACTTTGAAAATTAATCCATCTCTTTCTTCTCTCGAAGAGGAAAAGCTATGCAACATATTGAGAGAAAACCTAGAATCCTTTGCTTGGAGTTACAAGGAAATGAAGGGAGTACACCCCTTAGTGTGTACTTACCACATATACATCAAAGAAGGTTTCAAGCCGATTCGGCAACCACAAAGGTGGATGAATCCAGCTCTTAAAGATATAGTCAAAGAATAACTGCAAAAACTGCTAGATGCAGGATTCATTTACCCTATCTCTGATAGTGAGTGGGTCTCTCCTTTAGTGTTAGTTCCCAAGAAAAATGGTAAGTGGAGGATTTGTGTCGATTACAGGGAGTTGAAAAAATCCACAAAGAAGGATCATTTTCCCCTACCCTTCATTGACCAAGTGCTAGATGGCCTGGCAGGGAAGAAGTTTTTTCTTTCCTAGATGGATTCAGTGGGTACAACCAAATCCAAATTTTACCAGAAGACCAAGATAAGGCCACATTCACCTATCCTTGGGGTACATTTTCCTATAGGATCCTTCCTTTTGGCCTATGTAATGCTCCTACCACTTTCCAGAGAGCAGTCTTGAGTATTTTCGCCAAATTAGTACATGATGCGATGGAAATTTATATGGATGATTTTACACCTTATGGTTGTGATTTTCAAGAAGCCCTGACTAACCTAGGCAAGTTATTGCAAAAATGCATTGAAATGAACCTGTATCTCAGTCCGGAAAAATGTGAATTCTTAATGACTGAAGGGACCGTGCTAGGTCATTCAATATCTCAACAAGGACTACAGGTGGACCTGAACAAAATAATCATCCAAAGGGTCCCACCTCCACAAAAGTAGAGGGATGTCAGGAGTTTCTTGGGGTTAGCTAGATACAGCCAAAGGTTCATAAAGGACTTCAGCGAGTTGGCATCTCCTTTATTTGGGTTGTTGGCCAAAGATTCTAAGTTTATATGGTCAAAAAGCTATTAAGAGGCCTTAGAAATTTTAAAGGGTAAGTTAACCACTACACCAATTCTTCGAGGCCCAAACTGGGCCCTCCCTTTTCATATTCATGCTGATGCCTCACACAAAGCCATAGGAGAAACCTTAGGTCAGGTAGAGGAGAAATTTCCCTATGCCATCTATTTTATCAGTAAGAACCTGTCAAAGGCTGAGATAAATTATACTGTGATCGAAAAGGAACTCCTAGCTATTGTGCATTCATTAAACAAATTTAGGCATTACATTACATGCAACCAAACATTTGTGCATACTAACCACGCTGCAATCAAATATTTAATGAAAAAACCAGATATGAATGTTATAATTATAAGATGGTTTCTTTTATTACAGTAGTTTGATCTAACTATTGTTGATAAGCCTGGTAAGGAAAATGTTGTTGCAGATTTTCTATCTAGGATGAATCTGCCTACAGGTGAAGAAGGAATGGTGGATGACCAGTTACCAGATGAGAATTTGTTTGATATTTCAGTTCTCTCCCCATAGTTTGTTGATATAGCAAACTATTTGGTATCAGCACAATTCCCACCAAACTTTCCCTCCAAAGAAAAGAGCAAGACAGTCAGAAAATGCCCCCCCTTCACATGGATTGGGGGCAATCTTCTCAAACTTGGCCCAGATCAAATCTTGAGAAGGTTTGTAAGGGAAGAGGAAGCTTTTGACATCCTTCTAACCTATCATGATGGAGCTTGTGGAGGTCACTTTACAACAAAGAGGATAGCATTCAAAGTGTTACAAGCCTGCTATTATTGGCCCACTCTTCATCGGGATGTGAAAAAGTAAATTATTTAGTGTGATTGGTGCCAGAGGATAGGAAAGCCTACTCCAAGAGATGAAATGCCCCTACAACCTCAAGTGACTTTCGAGCCATTTGAAAAGTGGGGCATGGAATTCATTGGGCCTATTAACCCTCCTTCAAAGCAAAAACAATACATTATTGTGTGCACTAATTATTTCACTAGGTGGGCTGAAACCAAGGTGATTAAGGTAACAACAGAAGAGAAGGTGGTTGAGTTCCTAAGGGAGAATGTATTCTACAAATTTGGGTACCCTAGAGAGCTAGTCACAGACCAAGGTCACCAGTTTACCTCCAACATGATTGAAGAACTCCTCAGCCATCACAAAATCAAGCATAGGACCTCCACTCCTTATCATCCACAAGCTAATGGACAAGTGGAGGTGACAAACAGGGCACTAGAGAGCATCTTAATCAAGGTAGTGAGCAACAACAGGAAGGATTGGGCAAAGAGACTAGTTGAGGCCACTTGGGCCTATAATACAGCATGGAAAATGACCAATGGATTTACACCCTATGAAGCTGGTCTATGAGAAAAAGGCTTTGATGTCCATTGAGTTTAAATATAACACATTGAGGATGGTAGCCCAACTAGATTTGGATATCAGTCATGCAAGAAACAAAGATTTTTCCATTTGAATGGCTTGGATGAATTCAAAATGCAAGACCTCCTACATACAGAGATAGTTCAACTTCAGAGGAAGATCTGGCATGATAGACATATTAAGGAGAAGCAATTTCAAGAGGGTGATTGGGCATTGTTATATGATTCTAGGTATAAAGACTTCAAGGGCAAGCTAAGGACAAGATGGATCAAACCTTATGTGGTGGAAAGATTCCATGATAATGGTTCAATGCAAATTAGAACTATAGATGAAGAAGCCATTCCATTGCTTGTTAATGGACACCAATTGAAAATGTACAAGAGGCCTTTATCAAAAAAAAAGTTCATTGACAATATCAATAAGACAGTGATGATGGTGGAGCAATTTCCATCTCCTCCCTCATCAGGTCATTGAAAAAGAGAAAAAAAAAAAAGAATAAGGATTCAGGTGAAAGCCTCCATGAGGCACCTGACTCCCATCTTTGGGTTAAAAACCTCATGAGGTGGCCCAGTGATGAAAAAAAGGGAAAAAAAGAATAAGAAGATCCCTGGGTGAAAACCTTCCTTGAGGCGCCCAGGGCAAACATCAAGGGTGAAAACATCATTGAGGTAGCTTAGGTGTTTAAAACAAAAAAAGAGAAAAAGACTTCATTATTATTTGCAAGTGGGCGAGAAAGACAATCAAGGAGCAAAGAGAAGATTCAAAGGGAACCCTGCCTCACATATATTCATCTCCTCCACTCCTTACCATGCATCCCTCCATCAATTCCATTGTTTTTTTCACTTCATTTCTTCAATTTAGGTGACCACTGTATTTTCTACAAGATCCCCTGTATTCCTACAAGATTGCGTGAAAACCTACAGGATGATCCTGTAGGAATTACAGTGGCCCGAAAAACCTACAGGAATAAATCCGAGCGTGAATGGTAAGTTGGTTAGGTCCCCAAAATTCATTCTAGACATCATCTAACCCTTCACCTCATCCATTACCATCATCCCTGCACTCACCATTCAAAACAAAAAGAGATCAGTTTCTACCAGTTATGAAAAAAAAGAGAGAAAAAGGGGAAAACTAAGGAGAGTAAGAGCATTACCGGAATGTCCCTTGCTCTCCACACACTCCTGCTCCCTCTACCCATTCATTGCAGCATCCTCACAGCCCCAGCCAGCAACATGATTAAGAAATTCTAAGGGAGAAGTAGCTATAGGACATCCTGTAGGAAATCCTGTAGCAGCCTATCCCACAGAATGTCAATCATCAGCTACAGGTCTTCACTAGGATGATCCAAAAGCTCCGCAGCAGCAACAACATCAGATCTTCAATCACAGACACCTGCAAAAGCCAAGAAACCATCAGTAGACAGCAAAGGAGGAAGAACAATGACCATGCAGGAAATAAACAACGCAACACCTCTGATCTTCAACAACTACGGCATGGCATCGAGACCACAGGTAAGTATCCTGCTCACTCACTCATATGCATCATTTGATCAAAAGTTACGAGGTAGTTGGTTTATAAGTGAAAAGGTGGCCAGTTAAATTGGCCACCTTCGTTTAGTTATCACATACAAAACTGAGTGTCCTCTCACACATAGTTGCAGTCAACTCAAAGGCAGAGGAGGAGTAGGACAAGAAGTGGTTAACTACAGATCTACGAGGTGGGAGATGATTAGAAAGATTGCGAATGATGAGGTGGTAGTGGGGACCAACAGTCTAAAAATGGGAACGTACCTCTGCTGCCAGCACACCACCTCACCTCAAAAAGCCATAAATGGAAACAAAACATCGTTTGCATGCATTCATGCATTCCACCTCCTTGAAACTCCCTCACTCAAGTCGCTCTCATAACTTTGGCCACCCACCAGAAGCAAGGATCCATCATTCTGCAAGAGAATTTCTACAGGAGCATGCACAGGAATTCCTACAGGAACAGTCTATAGGAGCAGTCTACAGGATACACAAAGGCAGTCTACAGGATAGGAAAAGAGGGGTTCAAGAGGGAATATCACGAGAATTTTCCACTACCACCATTATAAAGAGGTAGGATCTAAAAATCCATCCCCATTTACAAGCAAATGAACTAGAAATGCTCTAAAAGCTAGTGGATATAACAATTGTGGGAGGCGAATTGCATACACAGGAAACTCTGTTTTCTCCTGAATTTAAAATCTTGTGTCAAACCTCTCATTTCCTCCTCAAGCCTCACAAGCAAGATGACAGGAGGGTTTAATAGGAGAGAACCCACAAACACTGTGAGGATACAACAACACCCCCAAGTGCTTGAAATCTTTATAAGACACCAATGGATGGGGTTTTTCGAAAAATTCACAGGGTATGATGATGAGGTGGCTCAAGAATTTTCTCATTCCCTCACTCCACATAGTAGAATCCATGCCACTATTATAGTTAGAGGGCTCACTATAGATCTCACCCCAGAGCTCATCAGTAGGGTCACCACACTTCCCCTAGGAATTCCATGGAGAAAAGAAGACAAAGCAGACAGTCAGGTGGCAAAAAGGAAATTCTTTTTAGAAGGTGAAGAACCCATAGAGGATAAAAATGGAGTAAAGAGGGACAGTCTACCATACTGATGGAGTGAGGCAGGTTACCAAGTCATCAAATATATATCATGTGAGGGTAGATACAATGTTGTTTATGGCTACCATTTTAGGATGCTTGAAGAATTAATATTTGGGGTAGAAACACCAGTTCACCAAAGACTCAACATACCCTATTTCTTGATGCGATCACTCATAGACTCGAGCAGCAAATTAAAGGAAGGGAATTCCCAAAAATTGTCTCACCATGGGTTGATCAGGATCCTCATTGAGGATGCCCTCTAAAACCTCAGAATCCCTATAACATGGTCAGTCTTCAGAGACTTACCAATAGAGGATGACATCAAAACCCTCACCTATGATGTTAGTCCTTCTGTTAGTGAGGAGTAGACAAAACAATAAGAAGAAGATAGAGAGCTAGATGGGTATGAGATGGATGAAGAAGAAACTAATAAAGAGGAACATGATGAAGCAAAAGAAGAAGGGGGAGAAGAGAAGGAGGACGATGCTGAAACAGAAGAGGAAACAAAGGAAGAAACTGATGGAGATGAGGAAGAACACAAGGAGGAGTCACTTAGGGTGTCTCTAGAGGCCCCTGAGAGGGAGGAAGTAGTTGCCCTCACAAAAAGGGAAAAGAAGGAGGCAAACCCCTCTATATTTCAGAACAAAAAAGAGCACAAGAATCAAACAAGGGAAGCCGCAAATATCAACAAAAATCCCTATTGAGATTGAAGATTCCCCTACACCAAGAGACAAAATGACTTCCCCTAAGTCACCAATCACCTATGTAAGGAGGCCTAGTACTAGATCAACTTCCTTAAAGGGTAAGGCCATCGTATAAGATCCACAGCAAAAACTACAGGAAGCATAGAAATTTGAAAGCAAGGTAGGGGAGAAGAAAGAAACAAAAGAGGAAGACCCTAAAACAAAGGAACAATGTCCCCAACCTAACCTAGACTCCTAATACTAATTTATTGAAGGAGGCAGGGTGATACTCAAAATTTTCCCATTTTTGGGTTGAATACCTCATGAAGCGACCCAATGATGAAAAAAAAGGGAAAAAAAGAATAAGAAGATCCCTAGGTAAAAACCTTCCTTGAGGCACCGAGGGAAAACATCTAGGGTGAAAACCTCTTTGAGGCAGCCTAGGTGTTTAAAAAAAAATGAGAGAAAAAAGACATAATTGTTATTTGTAGGTGGGCGAGAAAGACAATCAAGGAGAAAAGAGAAGATCTAAAGGGAACCTTGACTCACATATTGGTGAGCTCTGGTATTGCAACAATAATGCTGCAACTCCTAGGGCTCCCTACTTTACTTTTATCAACCTAGTAGTTCGTAACAAACTTTGAAGCGACGGTGTTGTATGTACAAGTACTAGCTCTTACTGCAGGCTGTCACTTGATCAACTGGTGCAAGTTCGCTAGGAGCTTAAGAAAACTTCTATGAATTCTCAGAAGAAGCTTTTAACTATGATGAAAGAAAGCTAACTCGAAATAGGCTATTCTACTTGTAGAAAGAGAAGGAAAACTGAAATGTAACGCAAACCCTAGCAAACCCTAATCTACCCACTAACCCTATTGTTGCAGGAAAAGAGATTAAAAATGATGAAATGAGTGCCATTGACTACTGAAAAGGTAAATTGCATTTATTCAAGCTACTTCTAAAAAGAAATGAGAAGGAAACATCTTTTTGTGCTTTTGAGTGTTTTTATGTGTAGTTATTATGCTTGTGATTTATCTAGTTGTGACTATGCAGCGGTTTGGTGGCAAAGGAAGATGGAGTTGGCTTTTATAGACAGTGAGGGAGGTGTAGAGAGATCCTAAGAAGGCCCTAGTACCCTTCTGAAGGCTTCCATAGTGATCGGACTTCGAAAAATCACTCACAGGAAGTTCTACAGGAGGCTGCAAGGGATCTACAAGAGGTTCTACAAGAGGAGGCCGAGAGCTATTTTTGGAGTTTTGAAGGTGGAAAAATAATGGGAAATAGGAACTAAGGGCTAGATGAAGGTGTTGAGGTGTCTAGAACTTGTCAAGAAAGATCAAGAACGAACGGGATGGTTGGATTCGTTCAAAAGGCAAGAAAACAACTTTATGGAGAAAACGCAGAAATTAGGGAAGATTGGCGAAATGTTGCGAATGAGCTAGGAAATCTATGAGAATTGAGATGGTGCTGGATATTCTATGGATGTATGGTGAGCTAAGATGACCTGAAAGATATTTTCACATTTACTTATCAAAATTGAGCAAAGAAAGAGCTAACTATATCATGAAAACAGAAATTTTCCTAGCTAGACCTAATTTCTAACCTACAAACAAAAAATGCTGAATAGTAACCTGTGAATAGAAAAGAATGTGGAGAGAACTATGAGAAAAGAACAGGAAATGATCTAAGCAATTGAATATGAATTAATCTATCAACCTGTTGATGCCCCGAAAATCATTGTATCAACATTGGGGGATAACCACCCGGTCCGGACCTTAATACAACTCCTTTTCCGTTTGGAATGGTGGCTCCGACTAGGGATAATGGGACCAGTTTCCCAGTAATGAATAAACGGGATGGATGAATGATTGATTGTCTAATCTAACGGTAGGCAAATAACTTAATTTATTAGCAAAATAAAAGAACTACTACTAATCCCGGGAACTATTGTACTTTGAAGTGTAGCGCTTGATGATCTATGTTTATTAACAGGCATATAGATGACTCCATCTAATAAACATGGACATTTATTCATTCAAGGATTACTTTTCTTAAATAGTTAAACAAAGTGATTAACGCAATATTGCTACACTTATCATTTATATCATCAATACATATATGATCAAAAGAAAAGCATTACCATAAACATCCAATAGTGGAGGAAATAAAGAAATGTTGTTAAAACACATACATATATTCGATAATAGCAAAGGCGATCAAATGACAATTCATATAAAAGGAATGAATTCAGACATAGATAATAGTACCATATGAGCTGCTAGTCACTCCCGATATCAATCGCTATTTGAGATTCTTCTTTCAACGCAGAAATACTTTCAAACAAAGACAGTAGTGCACAATTGCATAAAAGCTTCCTTGCCAAAATTAGAATAATTGGTCCAGTTTTATAAAAGAATATGCCTGAAGTACAGTAGTGCAACTTCAGGCTTTTAAGTCAAGTACAAAACTTTACGACCCTTTCCAAAACAATGAAAGGGTCTATAAATACTTAATTAAGCTAACTATCTATGAAACTGAAATCCTACTAAATTGGTATCAAATGATCTAGAATATCTCCTTCTCAGCAACCTGGCAGTCGGCGGCATGAATCATTAAGTAGGTTGTTTGCCTTTAAACCTGAGCTGACTTATCACAAGCATTGGCTCCACTTCGGGCAGTTTGTTGAGGCGGGAGTTGAGCTGGGCGACATAGGTGGCATCCTGAATATCGGGAATAATATACCCGATTGCATCTGTAAGGCATTTGAGGGCGGCTCTTTGACTGTGCGGTTTTACCAAGAAGAACCAATAGGCGTCCCATGTTAAACTGTTAATTCCAGCAATTAACCTCCCATTTTTCTCTAGATCCGGATAACATGACTGCTCCAATGTTTTCGCCGCTGTCAATTTACCTGGAGTGCATTGGGAAATCATGTTAGACAAGTAGAGAGTATTATTAACCAATTCAACCAAATTACTTGTGGTTGATTTGCATCTTGAAATTTCCCTCTCTGCTTTCATTAGCTGGGACTACCATTCTGTAAACAATATTTCTTTATGCGATTCTAAAATCCTTGGTAAATTTTCTGCCTGTCCCTGATCTGTATCTTTCCACTCAAGAAATTCAGTTAATGTTTCTTCAGCTTGATCCAAGTCTGTTCTATCCTTTTCTGTTTGTTTACTTATTGATGTCATCAAATCGCATAATGGTTCCGCCTGGGTGATTTGTTGACATAAAAGCTTGATTTGTGTTATTAATGCCTTATTTATCTGTAATGCTTTTGATTTGAATTCGGCTATCTGTGGAAGATCCTTTGTCTTCTCAAGTTGTGCTGATAGTTGAGAAATCTGCTCATCTTTTAATTTCAGCATTTGTTCATTTGCTATTCTCAGTTGTGCCAATGCCTCAGACAATTCTTTCTGCTTCTGGACTGCGCTGTGATCGATTCTCTGTTTCTCTTCCTGCAATTGTTGAGTTAATTGATTATTTATTTGTTGTTGTGTCAACAATTGCCATTCTGCCTGCTCTGCCTTCTGTTGTGCTTCTGTTAGTTGTGCTTGCAATAAAAAGATCTCCTGGTCTTTTGTTTTTAATAAAAGAATCATCTTTGATGCCTTATCTATTGTTGTTGCCGAATAGGCTCCAGCATATTATGATAGTTTTGTTAGGTCATCAGAGGGGTCAAATTCCTCCTTCCAAACCACATTGCCCGTGACCGTCTGTTCTGGAAAAAGGGAAGGTTGATCAGTCCTTTTCCTCTTCCTCTGTCGTTTTACAACAGCTTTGTGTCTTGGGCTATAGAAGACATCCAAGGGAGGAATTTCTTCTATCTGCAAGACAATTTGATTGGAGGGATCCTTTGGGATTATTTCTACTTCCTTCAAACTGGGTAGGCTGCTGGTTCCACTTGGAACCTGTTTTGAAGTGGTCTCCTGTGTATCTGCCGCTTTTGAAGTTTCGGTGTCCTTTGAGCATTCAAGACTACTGATAATTGAATCAAATTGCTGCCATTCCTGGAGCAATTTGGGATCAATTTGAGTATCTACATTTACCTCTATGTTGCTTTGTTCCTGCTCTTTAGTCTGGGCTTCCTCTTGCACTTTCTCCTGTTCTTCTGTTGTAACCGGAGGCTCCTTAGGATGTTGCTGTTCAGGCTCGCTTGATTCTGTTGCTGGGGTTGTTGCTAACAGATCTAGAGGCAGAGTTTGCAACCTCTGTTCTCTAAGTCTATTGAATTCAACTAACCCTTCATCTTTGTATTCCATTATGGCCAACGATCTAACTTGATACATTGATTCAGCTGAGGAGAACAGGTCATCAAACTTATCTTCTATATGATCAAACTTTGTCAATTTGGCCTGTTCAAGTGCATTATAGGCGACTTTGTTGGGATCAAATCGCCTGTTAGGGAGAGTCGCTAGAGTTAATGACTTCATCTTCGTAGCTTCTTTTTCTGTTGATTGAAATCATGCAAAGTGTAGACACCGCATCTCAGAGGAAAGGAGGGCCAGACCTGCTTCTTATTTTTCTTCAGAGTTTGTGTAACCCCTTCGGCAATAATCTGATAGGCTATCTCCCTTGCTAGCAGTTTATCAGGTATGTACAAAGGAAGGACATGAGGTTCGGCTTGGCTGCCGAAAACTCTTATATAAGTAAATTTCTCCTCTCCGAACCATCTTCCTATTGATGTCAAATCAATGCCTGCTTGGTAAGAAATTTTGGGAGCAGGTTTATTAAAAATAGAGTAATGAATGGGTAACATGAAGTCGTTGCAGACTTGGTATAAATGGTGCTTATAGGAAGTCTTCCACAATTTCTGATGGTATATGTGAATTGGCGTGGGGTCTTGTGTAGTCCACCTCTAGCCGAGTACAGGAAACTCAGAATTAAAACACAGGGTATCTAGAATATAAGCACTGTAGTAGAATGGGGGAATAAGCCTTTCGGAGACAGAAGTTTTAGTTCTAAAATTAAGAACTGTTGTCGCTAGCTTATCTGACAGTATGGTTGCCCAATCCATTATCTCACTATTACACGCTGCTTCCATCAAGGGAACCATTTCTATAGTGAAATTAGCGGAATCGTGCAACCCCCACAATCTACACATCATTATCCCAGCATAACAATATGGAGAACATAGAGAATCAACAGAGTACTTACCAGAAGTTTCATGCTTGTGTTTCGCCGGATTTTGCCTCGAATCCCGAATGGGTTCGGATTCAGTTTCGTTCTCATTTCGGAATTTCTCCAGAAATACTTGTTTTACTTATTCTCTGGCTCAGGCAAATGATACATTTGCCTCAAATCATCAGCTTTGAATGAACCGAAGATTCTCCCATCTCTGGTGCAGAAGGTTCTGTCTGTGATTTGGATTTCCTTAATTTCCCACTTCACTACATCCGTATATGGGAGAATTTGCTCCCGAGCCGCTATCCGATGAAGGAAAGAGTCGGCCAAGTCTTTTAAAGTACTATCAGATTTTCGATTGGAACCCGCTGTAGTGCCGTCACCTTTGGTTCTTTTGCCTCGATCAAATTATAGGTACTTTGCCAAGTGGTCTTGCCAAGTCCTGAACACGTAGTATCAGATGTCAATCCTTTCTTTTTAGTTGCTGGATCAACAACGG
The DNA here is from genome assembly GCA_031772625.1 of Pinus tabuliformis. Lineage (NCBI taxonomy): Eukaryota > Viridiplantae > Streptophyta > Pinopsida > Pinales > Pinaceae > Pinus > Pinus tabuliformis. Next base: position 871,616,769 of record CM062808.1, read on the forward strand.
CTTGTCCTGTGGCTGGTGCAGCGGAAGCGATTGCGGTTTTCTTAGCCTTCTTCCCCATTCTGCTTGAATCTATTACTTCGGAAGAATTTTGCACAGTAGTGGAAATAAGCGTAACACAGAGAATTGGTAGCGAAAACCAAATACGAATGAGATATATTGATCAATGCGCGATGAAGGATTAACTTAAAGTGGTCGCGGATACAATCTATGAGAAGATTTTTTAAGTTAACTATTTCATTGAATGGCCGTTAAAACCTGCCAATCCTTTAAATGCCCATCATATCGCTTATCGGCCGAATGATTTGTTTATGCGTGCCTTGGATGTTTTGGCGGTTGAGCGCGGGTGAATCACTGTTTGAAAGATAAGGCCTTTAATACGAATTAATCGTAATATCTCTGCTTTAATGGTTTTTTGAAGTTTGCGCTTTTGGCTTTATCGCAATCGGGCGTCGGGGGAAAAACTTAAATCTTTATATTGACACCTTTTAGAATTCCCGATCGCCGATAGCGATATCGCATCGCATCGGGATTATTGACTGGGGCATTTTAGAAAGCATGCATGGTATGTCCCCGATCGCCGATAGCGATATCAAATCACATTGGGGCGAATGGGACGCGATCGCATCGCATCGGAGCGAAAAGCACTTGGTCGCATCACATCGGAGCGGGAGGCACTTTTGTTATGTGAACTTATTATTGCCGATATCCGATAGCCTATTGAATGTCATCGCATCGGAGAAAACCAATGGGCCTTTAAGTTATGCCTCCTTTGTCATTGCGATATGCGATCTTGCAATCGCTTTATCGCGATGATAAAAGATTAATCATTTATATTATAAGACCAAATAATTGGTTTGTCAAAAAGGTTTTTTGTAATGTTTTCACTTTGTTTTCGGACCTTTTTGAATAATACAAAGTTGATACCAATTAAAAATAAAAAGGGACCCCATTTCATATTATAGTTTTGTGAATAAAATGGTATGAAATGGGGGGTTGTTGTAGAGCACAACACCTTCCAGCCGGCAACTCCACCAGATCCCAAGCCTCATTTTTGTGCAAAGATGCCATTTCATCAACCATGACCTCTTTCCAGAGTTTTCCATCCTTTGAATCTACTGCTTCCTTCACAGTTCTGGGATCATCATCAGTAATAGATAAAGCAAAATTTGAACAGAAAGCAGGTGGGCTATACCTTTTTGGCTGCCTTCTTTCTCGAACTGATCTTCTCACACCTGGAGTTTATGGCTCTTCATCTTCTGATTCCTCCTCTGCTGTAGAGTCTAATTCTTCCTCCTTTAGCTCAAACTCTATCTTCTAAGGCTCCTTTGGTTGGAATTCATGTTTAATAACATATTTCACCTCTCTGAACACCACATCTGGGTTGTACACAACCTTCCTTGTTACTGGGTTCCAAATCTTATAACCCTTTAAACCATCCTTATACCCAATAAAGATGCACTTTTCAGATTTACTATCCAACTTGGTTTGTTTCTCCTTTAGAACATGTACATATGCATCACATCCAAATACCCTCAGATGTGAAAGAGAGGTTTCTTACCAGTCCATACCTCTTGTGGAGTTTTATCCTCCAACGCTGATGAAGGTGATCTGTTGACTAGGTAACATGCTGTCTCCACCGCCTCTGCCCAGAATTCCTGTCCTAACCTGGCACCATTGAGCATGCTTCTTGCCCTTTCCATCAACGTCTTGTTCATTCTTTCTGCAACTCCATTTTGCTGAGGTGTATATGGAGTAGTCTTCTGCCATGCTATACCACAATTCTTACAGAGTTCTTCAAATTCCTTACTACAAAACTCTCCACCATTATCTATCCTCAACACCTTTATCTTCTTCTCTGTCTGGTTTTCCACCAGAGCCTTGAGTTCTTTAAACCTGTCAAAGACTTCAGATTTCTTCTTAAGCAAATATATCTGTGTATTCCTTGAGAAGTCATCTATAAATGATACATAGTACATAGACTTACCTAGTGATGGAACTTTCATAGGTCCAAACACATCACTATGCACAGTCTCTAATATATGTTTCGCCCTCTTACCACCAGAGGGGAAACTCACCCGATTCTGCTTCCCATATACACAATTTTCACAGAAATCAAAATCCAGAGGGCTATTACTCATACCTTCTACCATACCTTTACCATGAAGTATTCGAAGGCTCTTCTCTCCAATATGTCCAAGCCTTTGATGCCACAACATGGTCTTCTCTCTAGAGACCACTAGATTTTCTACTCCACTTTTAGGAACCACATAACTGTTGCACCCATCAACAACCGTGCTACCTTGCCACTTGTACAAAGTTCCAATCTGAACTCCCCGCATAAATACCAATGCTCCTCGAACCATCTTGCAGGTACCCTTCTTGAACACTGTTTTTACACCTGCATCATCCAACTTGCTTATAGAAATCAGATTTCTAGCCAATACAGGAATATGCAGAACACTTGGAAGTGTTCTAACCCTTCCACCTTGTAACTTCAACTTTACTTTTCCGCGACAAACAATTCTAGCCTTCCTATCTGTTATCACTCAGGGTGTTCCCCAAAGTTGTAAGAAAGGGAATACAGGCGAGGTAACCACAAACCAATCTTTTAGATACAAATTCTAGCTAATATTCATCCAGAGAGGGCTCTATTTTTATGATTTAGCTTTGCTTTGAAATATGTTAGGCTAGTTATGAAGTACAAGGGTTTTGTTTTGAGTTTGGTTGGAGAGATGGAGATTCAATAGAACGGTGAGGTAAAACTGAAAAGTTTCAGTCCATCGGGCATGATGGCATAAATAAAGGATAGCTTCTTGGATTCGGTTTCTAAACAGAGGATGGCATCACAGAGCAAGGTACTCAAACATGGAACAATTTAAAGGCTGAAATCAGATGGAATGGAGTCAAACGGGTGAAGGGAAGTTAAGAATCCTTCATCATATTTGACAGAGGGAAAATGACTGATTACTGCTGGTGAGCTCCAGTATTGTAGCAATAATGCTACAACTCCTGGGGCTTCCTGTCTCTCATTTTATCAACCCGGTAGTTTGTACAAACTTGGAAGCGACGGTGCTGTATGCACAAGTACTAGCTCTTGTCGCAGCTGTCACTTGGTCAGCTGGCACAAGTCCACTAGGGCTCAAGCCAACTTCTATAGGCTCACAGAAGAAGCTTTATCAATGATGGACGGAAGCTAACTCAGAGAAAACTACTCTACTTGGCGAAAATGATCTGAAAGCAAATCAAAGCATGTAAACCTAGGAAACCCTAATTTAACTAGTCTAACCTCTATACTGCAAGGAATGTGAAGGAAACTTCTACCAATGCTGCTGTTACCTCTAATAAGTGGAAATGCATGGATCTAAGCTGTTTGCATCATGAAAGACATGTTTTTGTATTTTCCCTTTAAATGTGTGGAATGATTGTGATTGTGTGCTAATTAGGGTTTGGTTGTGCAGATGGGATGGAGAAGGAAGGAAAGCGTGGGACAGGTTGGGAAGGCTAGGGGAGGTCCCTCAGGATCCTTAGCATCCATCCACAGAGGTTCCTCGCATTCAGATGCTCAGCAACCGAGAGAGTGGCCTCCTACAGGATGGCTGTGGAGGATCCTACAGGATACTCTGTTTTCTACAGGATGTCTACAAATGGCTACAGGATGACCTACCGTGAGTGGTTGGAGTGATGGAGGAGTAATGGAATGGTAGGGGGAGATGTGCAAGGTGGGGATGAGGCTGGTGATGGATGTAGAAGTGAAGGAATGGGATAGGGAGTGAATGAAGGGAGTAGGTTGGAAGATGGAGGACTAGGTCAACAACGAGGGCTAGAGAATGGAGCTATGCGAGGAGTGAAATTCTTTGGAGAGATAGCAGAGCGGTGTGAAGGTCGAGAAGATGTGTGTGCATGTGTGATCAAGGTGGAGGAGAAGGTAATGGGCCGAGAGGGAGAAGTGTAAATGTAACAAATGCTTATGACTGTTATCAAACCGAAAGTGCATCAACCTAACTACCTGTGCTCATAATTCAATGATCAACAATCAAAAACGCGAAGGAGAATGTGCATGAAGCTGTGGTAAAGGAGTGCAGTGCATGAGTGGATGACAAGGAAGCATCTAACGTAACAGTGACTGTATTGCAGCAATCATCAAGTGAAGAAATGCGTGTTTTTGGTGGCTAGCTATGGGCTGCACCCCAATCTTCAAGAAAGATGGCAGTGAGTCCTAACAGCCTTTTTGTTGGAGCTCCAATGGACTCTATCTATCCTCTGCTACACTAAACGACTGTAAACAAACTCACCATAAGCAAATCCTATCTACTCATGAAAAAGACCAACTCAACAACCTGTAATTCGAATTGCATGTACAAATGAAAAGCTCAAAGTGCTAGAAATGAAATGGGAACAACACTACAGCAGAGGGGATCTATGGCTCTCAGGTTGGGCCCTAACCTGAGAGCTATAGTCTCCTTAAGAAACTCAGAACTAGATCACAAACTGTCTTCTTTATTCATAATCTGATATCATGCCAAATTGGCTTACAAAAGAGAACGAAACTTGAGCTGTGCTCCAAAATTACAATAGTAACACGAGAGTTTCAACAACCTAACCAAGGCTAAGGCCTCTATACTTATACAAAACGATGCTCCAACAAGTATCCATGATTCTAGGAGCTCGGCTGTTCAATCTATAGTTTAACTACTGATCCTGTAGGATGATCATAAATGTTGTTTCCTGTAGAGCAGTTTTGAACTGCTGCTCCTGTAGAACAGCTGGCCGTGTATTAAGCTCGGAGGGAGGATGGAGTGGGGCTCAGAGTTCTTGGTGAGGATCCCGAGGAATGTCCCCCAAGACCGTGGACAACCTCTCCTTACGTCAGCAATGCCAACTCGTTGTCTCCTTGCCACCTTTTCGTTGTCTTTTGCTCCCTTTTAATGCCAAAACCTGGAATCACAATGCATTAGCTACGTAGATAAAGTGCCTATCCTTTCTCCTACAAACAACATGAATAAACTAAGAAGTGTATGCATAAACAATAAAAATGAATGGTTTGAGCAAGCAAAATAGGCCAAAATGAGCCCAAATTGTACCAAAATTGGGGCTTATCATCACCCCCCAGCTGAACCATTTGCTCATCCTTGAGCAACCTTGCCCCTGCTCCTCGTCCTTGGCCGAGGACTCGGGACCGGAACAGGCTGTTTCTTTTCTGCTTTTGATGGCCCTGCCTTTTCTGCCCCTGATGGTGATGAGGGTGATGCTTCCTTCCCTTTTTCTATTTCTTTGAGTTGGGCTTCAGAAGGCGACTGGCCTATCTTTCGTGTCCAGGAAGTTATTTTTGGGCTCCCCTTTTCGGGGGTAGCTGATGGTTTAGAGGGGGTTCTTGCACTGGGTGAAGTAGGTACGTCCCCTGAAGTGGTATGGCCGCCGGGTGAAGGCTGTGGCTTGCTCGGGGACATCCTCTTGCTTCTCCTGGCTTCAGGTGGCAGAGGGGTCTCCCTCTCCCTTTTCTCTTTCGGTTTTGGAGGTGTGCTGAGGGCAGCCAGTGCCGCTGCTGCCTCCTTATCGAGGATGTCAGCCTTCTCTTTCTTGTGTTTTGCTCCCTCGGAGCTCCTTGTAGAGGGTCCCTCCTTTTTTGATTTCAGGATTCCTGTGGAAGACCCTGCTTTGCCCGCTTCCGGGCCTCCTGTAGAAGATTCTTTCTTTGTCTTCGGGCTCTCTACAGGAGGCTGTTTCACAATGACCTTCGGGCCTCTTGTAGAAACCCCTCTTTCCAGCCTTGTGATTCTTGTAGGAGCCCCTGTCTCTGTCTTCGGGCTTCCTGTAGAAGCCTGTGGTTGTACTGTCGGGCTTCCTATAGAAGCCTTTGTCTCCGTCTTTGGGCCTCCTGTAGAAGCCTGTTTTCCAACAATTTTCGGGCTTCCTGTAGAAGCCTTGGTCGTTGCTCTTGGGCTTCCTGTAGAAGCCTGCTCCTTACTGATCTTCGGGCTTCTTGTAGAAACCTTTGTCTTTGTTTTCGGGTTTCCTGTAGAGGCCTGAGTTTGCGTTTTCGGGCTTCCTGTAGAAGCCTGTGATTGCGTTCCTGCAGATGCAACTCTCACCACCTTCTCTTGCCTTGTTTCGTGGCTTTTGCGTTTGGCTTTGACTGCAGAAGCTGACAAGGTGCTTGGGCTGGCAGGGGCTACCTCAGCTTTGACTGCCCTGCTTTTCAACCTCTGTTCCCTTGCTGATAGGATGGGGGTGTCCTCTTTGACTTTGTCATCTTTTCCCTCTTCCTTCTTCTTTCGTTCCTTTTTCTGTGCTGGAGCCGGAACTTTTTGGCTTTTTCCTTTCTTACTCCCGGCTGCTGGCTCTTCTTCTTCTCCGTTAGAGGATTCCGCTTCTTCAAGCAACATTTTTATGTTCCCCGTTCTGGATAAGTTCCTAAATGATTCCCAAGCGAGGGGGACTTTATATGAGCGGAGAGCATCCTCCACGAGGAGCTTGACTAGCCCATGGTGGGCTATCTGGTCCGGAATTTCGTCCTTGAGCTTGGTGGAACACTCCATTAAGGACTGTAGTAGAAAGTAAGGAATGCTCAACCTCTGTGCTGCAGGGAGGTCAATCTGGTGTCTTAGTTCGTTAAGCAGCCTGAAGTGATACGCATATACAATGCTATATCGACCCTCACAGGTGATATATTTCATAATTTGTAAACTGGCTTCGTTCCATGGCGGCAACAGGCTTGCCCTTTTGACTCCATTTTTGTCTTCGGTGAATGACTCTTCCGGTGGGAAGAACTCCTTCTTTGCTTGCTGGCTCATCTTCCGCTCTTCTTTGTCCCACGGCAGACCCATGGGCAGCTCTGTAATCCGACTGATATGCTCTGGGGTGAGTTCGAGGCTGAGACCTCTGAAGGTTACCGTGGCCAATGTCTGTGATTTAGGCTGCAGAGCCTGCAAAAATTCCTCGGCTACTTCATCATCGTAGCCCTGTAGTTTATCACAGAAAGGCATCCATTGCGCTCTAGTGAAGAGCTCAACCACTGCCGGGTTTCTCCTTAATGCATTTGAATTAGTGGGCTCTCGCCTGATAAACCCGCCAGGCATGATGAACACAGTGGTTTATACCAGAGGTGGTGGATACACAGGAAATTCGGTCTTAAAGACAGAACATGCAATGAATTTTCAGACCACAGTTGATTATACAGCTATCCTGTAGGAGCGATAGTATAGGCACGGCAATCCAATTTTTTTTATGACCAGTTGGTGAAAAAATGACTTTGCCACCTTTGGAAAACAATTGCGGAAGGAGTTGCAGGGTTACCTCTTTTCTGCCACCTTTTTTTTACGTGAAGACTTCACCTTCCTGTAGAGCCGCGTTCCTGTAGAAACTGCTTCCTGTAGGACGACGTTCCTATAGAAACTGTTCCTGTAGGAGCAGTGCGCAGGCTTCGGGAAGAGCTTTAGTTGGCTGGCGGTCGAGAGGTGCTTTACCAGCGTTCAGGTAGCCGAGAGCTCGGCGTATCAACATGCAGAGGTAAGCAGAGGATCGACTCGAGTTTTGAAGTGAGGTTGATGGAGATACACGCTTAATCGAGCCGATTAGATTTTGAATCGGCGCAGCTCGTGGCGCGGGGGTGAGCTGTCCCCGCCGGACCGTTGGGTGACGTCACCCATCATCCGCCTGCACATTCGTTTGTTGCCGCATTCATTCCCACAGATCTGCCGCCGCCCTTTTCGGTTAAACTTCACTTCTCGGTTGATGGGACTGATCTTCACGTGCTTGCTGCGTGTTTCTTTCGTCGTGGCTGCCACCTCGTCCCGTGACTTTCCCTTTACTAACCGACGTGGCCAATCACTGGCCTTTAGGCCGCTCAACCATTCACCTTTATGCCATGCAAAACAAATCGAAGTAATAATCATGCAGTTTGATGGAGAGAAGGATTAGAACACTTACCTGCGCGCGGCTGCACATGATTTCCAGTTTTTTGAGCGATGGATCTACCTGCCGCATGTGGCTGCACATTCTTGTAGGCTCGTGGTTACATGATGCTGGCGATGGAGTGAATGGTTCTGCATTCATGCGCCTGTGTTTGATCTTAGATGGCGGTGCTGTGAACGGTCTTCACTTGAGCAGGTTGAACTGTTACAGGATCCCCGCGAGGGGTCTTGTCACCGTTCTTGCTCCTCGGGTGTATGCTGCATGCTGGCGGTTCTGGCTTCTCGATCACGATCCCAGCGCTTCTGATGTATCAACGTGGATGTGGTATGGTTCTCGGTGCCTAGTTTTTCTTTGACAGATGCTTTCTCACGAGAACTGATTACTTTTTTGTGCTGCTGCAGGGATCTTGGTTGCATGGCGACGAGGATGGTGGAGGACGATAATAGCAATGTTCAGGGGTGCCATCATTGGCATGCATGCATTCAATCCACTCCTCAGTCGCTAGATCTTCATTTGAAACACATTTCGGCCATCGTAACCTTCTACAGGAAGTTTCCTGTAGAACACAGAGCTTCCTGTAGAAAATTGGCACTCTCCTGTAGAAGATCCGCGTCTTCCTGTAGGAAGACTGTCTGTTCCTGTAGAAAAACTGTATCCTCCTGTAGAAGGTCCAAAGCATGATAATAATTGCACATACCTTAAAAAACATTGCTGTTCTTGGAGGAGGTGCTGATGACATCCTTTGTTAGCATGATGAAGGCCCCTGGCTTGGAGTGGAGAGGCTTCTTCTCCTCCATAGAACATCTGCATGCAAACCTTTTATGGTGCTGATTGCTTTTTCCTTTTTTTCTTTCTTTTTTTTTTTTTTTTAGAAAGACAATAGGAGCGCCTCAATGAGGTTTTCACCCCTACTGCCTACCTTGGGCGCCTCAGAGAGGTTTTCACCCAAGGATATTTATTCTTCTCTCTTTTCTTTTTCGAAAGACAATAGGAGCGCCTCAATGAGGTTTTCACCCCTACTGCCTGCCGTGGGCGCCTCAGAGAGGTTTTCACCCAAGGATCTTTATTTTTCTCTTTTTTTTTTTCTTTTTTTTTTTGTGTTTTAGATCCTTCAGGGTATGCCCAAAGTGGAGGCAGAACCCTTCTCTATGACCAAAACAGATTTCTCCATAGTGCTGATAAACTCTTGTCTTGAGAGAGGTCTTTTGTAGATCTTCAATCGGTGCCCATTGACAAGCATGGGAATGGCTTCCTCATCAATGGTTCGAATGAGGACTGATCCGTTGTCATGGCATTGTTCCACCACATATGGTCCTAGCCATCTGGTCCTCAACTTCCCCTTGAAATCTTTGAATCTGGAGTCATACAACAAGGCCCAATCTCCCGGCTGAAATTGCTTGTCATGGAGATGTTGGTCATGCCACACCTTCCTCTGAAGTTGAACCACTTCTGAGTGAAGGAGGGCCTGCATGCGGTGCTCATCCAGTCCATTCAGCTGCAATAACCTTTCTTGCTGTGCATGGCTGAGATCTAGGTCTAGCTGAGCTGCCATCCTCAAAGTGTTATACTCAAACTCAATGGACAACAAAGCTTTCTTCCCATAGACCAGCTCATAAGGTGTGAAGCCGGTGGTGGTCTTCCAAATGGTGTTGTAAGCCCATGTGGCCTCAACTAGGCGATCTGCCCAGTCTTTTCTGCTGCTGCTCACCACTTTGGTCAAGATCCCTTCTAATGGTCTATTGGTGACTTCCACCTGCCCATTTGCTTGAGGATGATAGGGGGTGGAAGTCCTATGCTTGATCTTGTGATGAGCTAGTAGATCTTCAACCAAGTTGGATGTGAACTGGCTCTCTTGATCGGTCACCAGCTCTCTTGGGTAGCCAAACTTGTAGAAAATGTTCTCTCTTAAGAACTCGACCACCTTCTCTTATGTTGCTGCTTTGATTGCTTTAGTCTCTGCCCACTTGGTCAAGTAGTCAGTACACACAATGATGTAGGATCTCTGCCTCGAAGAGGGATTGATTGGACCCACAAAGTCCATGCCCCACTTCTCAAATGGCTCAAGAGTCACTTGAGGTTGGAGAGGCATCTCATCCCTTTGGGTAGGTTTCCCCATTCTTTGGCATTGGTCACACTGGCTGACATATCTTCTGACATCTTGATGAAGTGTGGGCCAATAGTAGCCCGCCTGCAGGATCTTGAAGGCAGTTCTCTTTGCTGCAAAATGTCCTCCACAAGGCCCATCATGACAGGTGAGGAGAATGTCAAAGACTTCCTCCTCCCTTACACAACGCCTTAAGATCTGATCAGGGCCAAGCTTGAATAGGTTGCCCCCGATCCAAGTGAATGAGGCACTTTTTCTGATGATTTTGCTCTTCTCCTTTGAAGAGAGGTGCGGAGGAAACTGAGCTGAAACAAGATAGTTTGCTATATCAGCAAACCATGGAGAGAGTACTGAAATAGCAAATAGATGCTCATCAGGCATCTGGTCATCCACCGTCTCATCTTCACCTGCAGACAAATCCAATCTAGATAAAAAATCAGCAACAACATTTTCTCTTCCTGGTTTATCAACAATGGTTAGATCAAACTGCTGCAATAAAAGTAACCATCTAATAATATGAGCATTCACATCTGGTTTATTCATCAAATATCTAATAGCAGCATGGTCAGTATGTACAAATGTTTGATATCCGGTAATGTAATGACGGAACTTGTTTAGTGCATGGACTACAACTAAGAATTCTTTCTCGGTTACAGTGTAATTCAGCTCAGCTTTGGACAAGTTCTTACTAACGAAGTAAATGGCATATGGAAGTTTTTCCTCAATTTGTCCTAAAGCTGCCCCTATGGCTTTGTTTGAGGCATCAGTGTGGATGTGGAAAGGTAGGGCCCAGTTTTGACCTCTCAAGATTGGTGCTGACACCAACTTGTCCTTTAACTCATTCAAACTCTTCTGACAAGCGTCAGTCCACTTAAACTCCACATCTTTTGCCAACAAGCCAAACAATGGCGAGGCGAGCTTGCTGAAGTCCTTAATGAATCTCCTGTAGTATCCCGCTAATCCCAAAAAACTCCTAACATCCCTTACTTTTTGAGGAGGTGGAACCCTCTTGATGAGAGCAATTTTGTTAGGATCCACCTGCAATCCTTGGGAAGAAATGGTATGGCCTAACACTGTCCCTTCAGTCATTAGGAATTCACATTTCTCAGGGCTAAGGGACAAGTTCATCTCGATGCACTTGGTTAGGACCTTTCCCAAGTTGGACAATGCTTCCTGGAAGTTGGCCCCATAAGGGGTAAAGTCATCCATGTAGATTTCCACTGCATCATGGACCAACTCCGAGAAGATGCTCAAGACAGCTCTCTGAAAAGTAGCAGGAGCATTGCATAGCCCAAAGGGAAGGACTTGGTAGGCAAAGGTACCCCAAGGACAAGTGAAGGTGGTCTTATCTTGGTCTTCCGGGCTGATTTGGATTTGATTGTACCCGCTGAACCCATCCAGGAAAGAGAAGAACTTATTTCCTGCCAGTCCATCCAACACTTGATCTATGAAAGGTAGAGGGAAATGGTCTTTCTTGGTAGCTTTGTTCAGCTCCCGGTAATCTACACAGATCCTCCACTTCCCATTCTTCTTGGGAACCAACACTAGAGGGGACACCCATTCACTATCTGAGATGGGTAGATGAATCCGGCATCTAACAGTTTTTGCAATTCTTCCTTGACAATGTCTTTAAGGGCTGGATTCATTCTCCTCTGCGGTTGCCTAACCGGTTTACAGTCCTCTTTGATGTATATATGATGAGTACAGACCGAGGGATGGACTCCTTTCATCTCCTTATAGCTCCAAGCAAAAGCATCTAAGTGGCTGGCCAACAGGTTGCACAGCTCCTTTTCCTGAGAAGGAGATAGGGAGGAGCTGATTTTCAATGCTCTCTCAGGGCCGAACTCCACATTCTTAACTCTGGGAATGACAGGGTTGGTTGTACAAAGATCCACTAAGGTGCTGGCTTGGGCATCCTCCACCAATTTTTCTAAAGGTAGTGCACTGGTAGGTGGGTTTTGGATCAAGTTCTCGATCAAATCATCCTCGGTTGGGGGATTCTTTCTATTGGTTTCTATGGTACATAGAGGTGCTGAATACACCTCGTCTTCTTCTCCTTCTTCCAACCAGAGTGGTAAGTCATGCTCTAAAGAGGGTTGGGCAGGAGGGTATAGGACAAGTTGCTTGGACATAGGACCATTTTTGATGGTCATATTTCCGGCACGACAACTGATATAGGCATCTGCAGTGGCTAACCAAGGCCTTCCCAAAATGAGGTGATATCCAGTAAGCTTTGCCTTTGGTTGCAGAACCAGGAAGTCTGCATGATACTCCCAAGAGTCAATAGAGACCAAGACATCCTCCACAATTCCTTCGGGAGTCACAGTGGAGCGATCTGCTAATTGCAGTACTGTCGAGGTCTTCCTCAAGGAACCTTGAAGATTGAGCTTGCACATGGTATCCCTGGTCATTACATTAATGGCAGCCCCCAGATCAATCAGGGTGTGGGGTATGATGGTGCCATTGATGTGGACATCTACTACAGGACTTCCAGGATCTAAGTACTTTGGGCAGATGACTTGTCCTAGCATAAGGTCAGACAGTTGTCCTATGACATTGATAGTTGAAGCATCTTTCTTCCGTCTGCCTGGATGTTTGAAAAACTTCTCCTTAACCAGCTTGTTATAGATTGGCACATCCTTGATGGCCTGGAGAAGGGGTATCTTCACACACAACTGCTTGAGCTCTCCCAGAAGCTCATCTTCCTCCGGGTTGGGTTGTGTGGTGGCTGTAAGTCTCTCAGGAAAGGGTGGAATAGGCTTTGGTTCACTTTCCTGATGGTCTTCCTCCTCCTCTGGGGGAAGAGGTTGGCGATCTGGAAGAGTCTTTCCAGATCTAAGATTGATCTCCTGGATCTCCACAGCATAGGTAGGGCATGAGGTCTCCCCAGTATATACCTGCTGAGCCTGTCTATTGTTGGGGTTTGGGTTCGGTTGAGCAGGCATTTGAGGTTGCCTTGGAGGAGCAGGAGGTAATGGTTGTGGCTGAACTGGAGGTGGAGGTAGAATGGCGGGAGGATTGTTGTATTGAGGCCTCCACCCCGACTGAGGTGCACTCCATTGAGGCTGCGACTGGGTATGTGAGTGATATGGATGAGAAGTAGGTTGAGTAGGGTACTGAGGTGGATAAGACCATGGAGGAGGCATGGACCAGGAAGGATGAGCAGGGGGACCCCAGGAAGGCATGGGAGTCAAGTGGTTGGGGTTGTAATAAGCTTGAGATGCCCCTTGCATCCCCTGCTGATAAGGTCTAGATCCTTGAGGCCTCCTTTGGTTGATGAAGTAGAGAGGTTCAGTGGGGGCTTCAGTTCCTTGGTACATGGCTTTAAACCCAGGCAAGGTTGGACACTGATTTGTTGGGTGGTCCTCCTCACAAACGAAACACACTTCAACCGAATGCAATGGACATTCGTTCTTAGGGTGTCTTCTGGTGCACCTAGGACAGAAGACAGCCAAGGCTCTCTCAGCTTCCTCTTTCTTTTGCTGGATCCTGAATGTGTCCAGCTGCATGGCAATGGTATGTCTCACCTCACTCTTAAGATCTTCTAATTGGTTTGTAAGCTCATGTTTGGAGAAAGGGACACCAGTGGAGAGGAGGTTTCCTCTACCTCGTTTTCTAGCTGCCCTGGAATGATTTCGAAACACAGTCTTGATGTCCTCATAAGGCAGTTGGTAAATGTCTCCCCCAGCTAACATGTGAAGGGTATCTAAGAGATCTTCAGGTACTCCTCGGAGCAGAACCAACTTAAGGGATTCAGGGTCAAGTGTGCACCTGGCCCGCTTGTAACTAAGTTGGAACCTTTCCTCATAGTCCTCTAAAGATTCATCGTTTCCCATGGTCATCCGAAAGATTTCCCCCTTTGTTTCCTTGGACCTACAATAATCCCGGTACTTGGTGTTGAAGGCTTGCTGCATCTGAGCCCATGTGGTGATACTATTCCCAGGCAAACCCATGAACCAGCGTAGTGCTGCATCCTTGAGAGTAGAAGGGAAAAGTTTTAGCTTTTGTTCATCCTCAGTATAGTCATAGGTTCTACAGAGGACAGCAAACTCAAATAGGAAGGTATCAGGATCCTCAGTGGTCATTCCATGGAAGTGAGGCAAAGCAGAGGGGCTAATGTTTTTCATTTTCATCTCACCATTGGTCTCTCGGATGGGGAAAGCTCCTTCTATCCTCTCATCCTCTCTATTGTCAGCCATAGCTTTAGGTGGAGTGGTCTCTAACTCTTCTTCTTCTATAGGATTTCGGTATGTCTTGGGATGTTCACCTATAGTTTCCTCTGAATCACTGTCACCACCGAAGAGTGAAGGGTGACTAAGTGATGTGGTGGGGGTGTTTGGTAGGAATTTGCCTGATCTATCTCGGTTCCTACGAGGCATGAAATGGAAAAGAATTCTCTTTTTTGATTGCTTTTGTTTTTCTCTGTGCACCTGCAAAAATGAAACAGATTGATTGCAAAATTGAAATTCTAATCTACACTTGCAGAATCGAAAGTCTAATCTATGAAAGCAGGAAATGCTAAGCTATGAAAGCAGGAAATACTAATCTATGAAAGCAGGAAATGCTAATCTATGAAAGCAGGAAATGCTAAGCTATGAAAGCAGGAAATGCTAAGCTACTTTTGCAGAAGGGAAATGAAATAAACTACTAAGCAGAAGTAAGAGTACGAAAGTAGAAGAAAAGCAACAATTACTAATACTCTGACGCTTCCCCGGCAGCGGCGCCAAAAAGATGGTGAGCTCCAGTATTGTAGCAATAATGCTACAACTCCTGGGGCTTCCTGTCTCTCATTTTATCAACCCGGTAGTTCGTACAAACTTGGAAGCGACGGTGCTGTATGCACAAGTACTAGCTCTTGTCGCAGCTGTCACTTGGTCAGCTGGCACAAGTCCGCTAGGGCTCAAGCCAACTTCTATAGGCTCACAGAAGAAGCTTTATCAATGATGGACGGAAGCTAACTCAGAGAAAACTACTCTACTTGGCGAAAATGATCTGAAAGCAAATCAAAGCATGTAAACCTAGGAAACCCTAATTTAACTAGTCTAACCTCTATACTGCAAGGAATGTGAAGGAAACTTCTACCAATGCTGCTGTTACCTCTAATAAGTGGAAATGCATGGATCTAAGCTGTTTGCATCATGAAAGACATGTTTTTGTATTTTCCCTTTAAATGTGTGGAATGATTGTGATTGTGTGCTAATTAGGGTTTGGTTGTGCAGATGGGATGGAGAAGGAAGGAAAGCGTGGGACAGGTTGGGAAGGCTAGGGGAGGTCCCTCAGGATCCTTAGCATCCATCCACAGAGGTTCCTCGCATTCAGATGCTCAGCAACCGAGAGAGTGGCCTCCTACAAGATGGCTGTGGAGGATCCTACAGGATACTCTGTTTTCTACAAGATGTCTACAAATGGCTACAGGATGACCTACCGTGAGTGGTTGGAGTGATGGAGGAGTAATGGAATGGTAGGGGGAGATGTGCAAGGTGGGGATGAGGCTGGTGATGGATGTAGAAGTGAAGGAATGGGATAGGGAGTGAATGAAGGGAGTAGGTTGGAAGATGGAGGACTAGGTCAACAACGAGGGCTAGAGAATGGAGCTATGCGAGGAGTGAAATTCTTTGGAGAGATAGCAGAGCGGAGTGAAGGTCGAGAAGATGTGTGTGCATGTGTGATCAAGGTGGAAGAGAAGGTAATGGGCCGAGAGGGAGAAGTGTAAATGTAACAAATGCTTATGACTGTTATCAAACCGAAAGTGCATCAACCTAACTACCTGTGCTCATAATTCAATGATCAACAATCAAAAACGCGAAGGAGAATGTGCATGAAGCTGTGGTAAAGGAGTGCAGTGCATGAGTGGATGACAAGGAAGCATCTAACGTAACAGTGACTGTATTGCAGCAATCATCAAGTGAAGAAATGCGTGTTTTTGGTGGCTAGCTATGGGCTGCACCCCAATCTTCAAGAAAGATGGCAGTGAGTCCTAACAGCCTTTTTGTTGGAGCTCCAATGGACTCTATCTATCCTCTGCTACACTAAACGACTGTAAACAAACTCACCATAAGCAAATCCTATCTACTCATGAAAAAGACCAACTCAACAACCTGTAATTCGAATTGCATGTACAAATGAAAATCTCAAAGTGCTGGAAATGAAATGGGAACAACACTACAGCAGAGGGGATCTATGGCTCTCAGGTTGGGCCCTAACCTGAGAGCTATAGTCTCCTTAAGAAACTCAGAACTAGATCACAAACTGTCTTCTTTATTCATAATCTGATATCATGCCAAATTGGCTTACAAAAGAGAACGAAACTTGAGCTGTGCTCCAAAATTACAATAGTAACACGAGAGTTTCAACAACCTAACCAAGGCTAAGGCCTCTATACTTATACAAAACGATGCTCCAACAAGTATCCATGATTCTAGGAGCTCGGCTGTTCAATCTATAGTTTAACTGCTGATCCTGTAGAATGATCATAAATGCTGTTTCCTGTAGAGCAGTTTTGAACTACTGCTCCTGTAGAACAGCTGGCCGTGTATTAAGCTCGGAGGGAGGATGGAGTGGGGCTCGGAGTTCTTGGTGAGGATCCCGAGGAATGTCCCCCAAGACCGTGGACAACCTCTCCTTACGTCAGCAATGCCAACTCGTTGTCTCCTTGCCACCTTTTCGTTGTCTTTTGCTCCCTTTTAATGCCAAAACCTGGAATCACAATGCATTAGCTACGTAGATAAAGTGCCTATCCTTTCTCCTACAAACAACATGAATAAACTAAGAAGTGTATGCATAAACAATAAAAATGAATGGTTTGAGCAAGCAAAATAGGCCAAAATGAGCCCAAATTGTACCAAAATTGGGGCTCATCAACTGCTAAGGAGCAATTAAGAGTTCGTTAGCAAATACTCAAGAGGAAAGAATCAGGGGAAACAAGGGCAATTAAGAATTCACTATTTATTTTAATTTTGAAGAAAACATTGATAATACTAAAGACTGAAAACAGAGTGCAATCAAGCAAATTCTGAGTTATTCTTTCTCTCTATTATTCGTATTATTGAACATAGATGATATAGCAAACATAAAAACTATAAAACACAAGTTAGAAGAGACTTAGTGTTCCACAAGTTGATTCAAGAATTCTGTAACAGGTCTTCAGCATCAATTCCTCATCCAGTAGACCAGACAAAAATGGTTCCAACAACCGTTTTATTCCAAAATTTCTGTATTATAGCAAAGTCTGAGAATACTTCCCAACCCACCAACCCCAAATACTTCGTTTGGGGGGGTATTTATATAAAATATCAAAATATATTACAAAATATCTGAAGGATATAATATCTAGTGATGATTAATGCTTCTTTTACAAAAGATAGAGACGAACAGTCTCAGAAACAGGGAAACAATAAATTGACGCTGTGCTGGCCGCTCCCTCTTTATTGAATGTACCAGAGGTAGGTTCTGTAAGTCAGTTTGCAGCTGTCCTCCACTGATATTCCACACTGGCTGCTCCGTCGTTGCCTAGATATTCCTTAGCCCTGATATGATATACTTTGACTGGTATGACTCTCATTTATTTCTATCTTCCGCATTATGGTAAATGGTCTAAAATTTTCAATTCACCAAGGTACCAAAGATACCAAAGATGAGTTTATAGAATTTCTAACATACTTTTCCACCACTCCGGTCCTGGTAATTTATGTCTCTGAAGCTTCCTTAAAGTTTCGCCAGTCCCTGTGTATCAGAAGAAATTAGGTGGGATGGTGAACAGATGATTTACCTCTTGCTCAATGTAGAATAAATTTTCCAGGCTGTCGTAGAGGGCCTAGCCAGATGGAAGTGATTTTACTCCTGAAGCACTCGTTGATGAAGTGATTTGATCAGCAGTATATTTATTCAATTTATGTACATAGTCTTTGTGTTTCATCAGACGATCATTACTTCCCAAAGGACTTGGCAAACCTTTTTTATGCAAGACTGTAAACTTTTCTGTGAAAGAATTAATCTCTACCTGCATGTCCTGGCATCTCCTTTCAAAATTTTGCATTAGAGTTCTCATGGTTAGAACTCTCTTGATTTCTAGAATGGTGCCTGTTCTGTCTCTAATTTCTAGTGCTTCTAGTTCTTCGCTGGTCTTGGTGTTCAAAAAATGTATCAGCTGGTTAGCTTGTTCAGGCATCTGTCCCAATAAAGCTCTTGTCTTTTGAATCTCCACTTGGGCCGCTCTTATCAAGTCAATCTGCTCATAAATGACTTGGATAGACCTCCACACATCACTAAGGGATTGATTGATGTTGGTCCACAAAATTCCTCTGATTTCTGCTAGAGGTTTATCCAGAGAGAGATCCTTTTCTAATGCTCTCACTTTGTTCTCTAATGTTTTGACCTCCCTTGTTTTCTCTGCCACATTCATCTTGGATTTATCATAATTCTTTTCCACCTTTGCCAATTGCTCCTTCACCAGTTTCAATTCTGACACCTGTAGTTTTAATTCTTCCATGGCTCTTATCAGTTCCTCTATACTCATATTGGTACTGTTGCCTGGTGCTGCTGCTATCGCTGATGTACCTGTGATGACCTCTGTTGTTGATGCCGGGATAGTGGGAGGTAACGTTGTTATAAGTGTGGAGGGGGCAGTAGTGACTGCATGGATTTCTTCAGGTGGCTGGGAGGTCGACTCTCCCTGCTTTTCCTTTAGCGCTTTTTCCAGTGCCTGCTCAATATCGGTTAATCTTTCATTGAGTTTCATAAGCAGGTCCATCATATCCTCTTCGGATTTCTGCTATACAACTTCTACAGTCTGTGGGTGCATGGAAGGAGGCAGTTTCAGCTGTTTTCTTAGGGTAGGAATGTCCTCTTCCTTTTTCTTCATTAGTGCCTTTATGCCTTTGGCATCTTTGGGATCATGTCCCAGTTCCATGATAATTTCGTCCAAGGACTTGATCCCGTTGTCCTTTTCTAGAGAAGAAGCTTTCTCTAAATCTAACTGAGCAGAGGTATTATTCAAGGAGTCTTGTAATTTATGAGCTAACATAGCTTTATCAGCCAGTGTGGAGTATACCATCTCTCCAGTCTATTTATGAAGCTCAATCTGGTCCAAGGGATGAATATCCTTGGCTAAGACCTCCAGATTTGTCCTGATGTAGTCAGCTGCTGATTGTGGTTGTTGCACCTTGGGCTTAAAGTAACTCATTATCATCTTCCCTTCTTTTATGTCATATGCTGACATTAATCTTTGTTGTTTTGTGGGGGCCATCTTAAGATACTGGTTGTAAATTTGAAGCCTTAGTGGATTGTTCCTGGCCTTTATCTCAGTGAATGTCCTTTTGATGTCCGAGGCCTGTTTGCTTTGTGGCCTAGTGGATGAAACTTCCACACTCTGCTGCCTTTCTAGCTCCTGCCTGTGTGAGCTAGTTGATGTCTCTATCACTGGGGAAGTCTGCTGGCTGGTTACCCTCTCACCTCTTAGACTGTCAGTGGTTTCCTCAATAATTTCATCCTCTGATAGAGGATTCAATCTTTGCCTCTTTGCACCCGGCTGTTCTGCAGGTCCACTGATAGGTGTGGGGTCTTCCTTGTCTCTCTTCTTGCTTCTTTCCTCATTTAGAGGAGTTTGTAATGCAGGGATTTCTGGTGCTATGGTTTGGGCAGGAGGAATTTGTACTTGTTCCTGCTCTTTGGAGCCCCCTGGCTGATCAGTCATTATTGGCTGCTCTGCAGTTTCTACCTCTTTTCCCTTTGAAGTCCCTGTGACCGATGTGCTGGTTTTGTGTGCAGGCTGCTGAGAAGTTCCAGCAGAGGATGTCCCAACTCCTGTTTGTTGAGGCCACTTGAAAGATACTTGTCTAGAAGAGTCCTGGTCAAGGGTCTTTTCAAGATTTTTCATAGCTTTTTCCATCTTTTCTTGCTCACTAATTTCTTCAATTAAGGCCCCTTCTATCCATTCATCTTGATTTGCATACTGTTCTATTTTTGGGATGCTATGATGAACATAAACTGACAACCTGTTTCTTACTCTTCTGTCACTTATGAAACTATTTGGGTCATATGGTACCCACTCAAAACTCTTCTTGAATTTAAGGTGGTTTTCTAATATGTTCTCAGTATCTTTCCATGCATCCCTTGAATGGATGACATAAGGGCCCAACTGGTTTTTGATTCTCAGCTGCGCCTTCTTCTTTACATTACAGAAGTGGGTTAAGTCTGAACAGATGAGCTGCCTAAAATATTCTAATGCAAATAGCCTCATAGGCACATACCTAGGCAGCTTGAATGGGCATAATTCACATCCATATATTCTGATTTCAGTGTGATTCTGGTAGAGGTACTAGTCACCTATCCTGTACTGTTTGGACAACTGTAAAATTTTCCTCATATCACTAGAAATTCTAGGAGGAGGAGCTCCTATCAACAGAGTGGAGGCTGGGTGTACAAACAAATCAATGAATTCATTATAGGTATAAGGGGAGTCATAGTTATGGAAGATTGAGCTCCAAAAAATCACAGACCTCCGATTCCCTTTTGAGTCTATTTTCCTGATGGGAAACGGGAAACTGTCTGGGTGATAGTATAATAGTAGATCGTATATAAAAGATGTATATTTAAACACTCATTCCCTTTCCAAATTCATGAATTGAACACGGATTTTGTCAGCAATGAAAGTGGCATAGTCATACTTGACAGCAGGGGGCTGTCCTAGAGTAAAGATAGATAAGAGAACCAGGGTGATATCATCCACATATTCACTGGACCTAAATCCCAAGATCAAGGATATCATGTCAAGAATGATTTTTCCAGTCTCAAGGAACGAGACATGTAAATAGGGAGGTGGGCCTTGGGGTTGACAGTTTGGTTTCATGAACATCTGGGCAATACGAGTTATTTCTGAGCTGGGCAATTAAGAGACCTTTTCAAGCAAAAATCCCATGGAAAGACGAGCGAGGGGTTTAGTGGAATGGAAATGTATCATCTCATTGATGGATTCAGCAGTTATGTAAAAAAGGATAGTGTTGGAAGGAGACATAAAAACTCTATGAATAGGGTCATAATTGGCATAACGCTGGTGAATGATGTCTGGGAAGACATGGTTTGAGGGCAGGAAATACATGGGAAGGTTTGATTACCACAGTCCAAAAATGTCAGAGTTGCTCAAATAGCTATCCCTTATCTGGCAGAAGGTCTGAAGATGATTCCCGTCACCAGATGGGTCTTTTATTTGGAAATCTCTGTTAGCTAAAGACAAATAATTTAGGTCCTTATGGGGTGCATTGAGGGGCGCGACGTTCAGGGCTGCAGGAGCTTCCATGTTTGGTTCTTGTGTTTTCAAACCGGAATTTCGGGCTTCTGTGGAAAAATGGGCAAAACAACTGTTTTGGGTGTCCTGGTATGACAACTACGGACTGATTTTACTTGAATTTGGCTCTTTTTGGATAGAATTCATAGAGAAAAAACGAAATTACCGATTCGGGAAGTGAATTGGGGTAAATACCTATTTTTAAAGGTGAACCGTGTAATTCGCAGGTTGCAGGATGAGCTGCAGAGCAGGATGCTGGAGTTTTTTGGGCGGGTGGCGGACTGGACGTGATTTGCAATCAACCGGACGTATTTTGCATGAAAACAGTGCGCAGAAAAATGGACGAAAATGACATTTTATCGTGGTTTTAATAAAATTTTGGCTTTGGCGGGGCTTTTTGGCGTTTATTGTGCAGCTGACGTCAGCATGACGGGATAGTCTGTCATTTAGCAGAGGGTACAGAATGGTGACGTGGTAGTGACATCACCGGGGAGACAGCGGGAGGGAAGTAAGTGGTTTTGGCCCGCACCACTTATCGGCTCAAGTGGTTTCGAATGAGGGGGCTGCGAGCAGCGCGGGTGGTCGACACACGTCCTTGTATGGGCGACAATACCGCTAATCTCCCGGGTGTTAAAGTTCAGCGGCGGAGTGTGGTGCGATATAATCGTGGACCATTGGATGGGCAGGCCCAGATCTGACGGCTGACGAGCGTCGGAGATGGCGGAGGGTTACGGCGCGGGGGCCCATGTATTTAAACAAGGTTTTAACGATTTTCGGGGTGATTTCTATTAGTTTGCGGGGTTTTCACATTAGGTTATTAATTAAACAACTGTTAATTAATCCCGGGACTGGGAACGAAGGGTTATTTACAAGGTTTCAGATAAACCTTGAATCCCCGATTACATAATGATATGGTTTATAATTAAACTGGGGCGGGATATATTTAAAATATGAGGGTCTTTGTTATATATACATATTTACGGGAAAGGGTACTATTTCACACGACATTTACATAATAAAGTTAGAGTTGAATTAATATGATTTATGAACTGGGAAGTGCTAAGTGATAAACTTAGGCTATAGGGAAAAGAGGGGTTTTTGTGATGTTTGTACATTTCTCCTAAGTAAAATAGGAATTTACCTTAGGCAAATGTTTATGAAATGAAATAAGATGAGTGGATTAGTGACATTAAGCAGATCTTAATATCTCTAGGGGGAATTAGTAAATGATTTGGGGAAAAGCAAGAAGGGGATTTAGTCATGCCTATGCCATAGTACTTGTGATAATAACAAGATGAATATCTTGAGAGAGAAAAATCTATCACAAGTCTCTTTCTGCAACATCAAAACTACCTACCCAGCTAACTGTACCTAACATTTTTTCTCCTTTTGCCATTGGGTGCACTTGGACTAGCAAAGCCTCATAAATCTTCTTTTCTTTTCATGGGAATCTTACCTAAGTCTGCCCTTATTTATTCCAAGGGCTCAGATTTAACTGTTGAACTCCTTTGTTTCTCTACCTAACTATTTATCTGCCAAGATTTAAGGGTTTGGACAGATTTTATTCTCTATCACTAAAACAGGTAAATTCAGACATGAACTAGCCAAGATTAAGCTGTTTGGCCATTCATTAATGGTGACATAGGTCAACAAGCTGCACACCAACAAATTATTTCAAAAATAGGATGGTAGTGGAATTTTGGACTTGCACACTTTCTTGGTCTTTTGTTTGGGGTTCATTTCTTTTCTTTTTTCTGACCATCTTATTCTTTTTACCCTTTGATTTTTCTTTTAGGGTATACCCTCTTTTCATTTTTTTTTAAATTTTTTGATTCTTCAAGAATATGGAAAACCTTTGCAGCAAGAAAATGTATGTACATATTAGAGCTCATCAATGTCAATCATGAAATATGACACCTATTGGTATAGGAGCATAACACTGGCTCCACTTGGGGATGGCTTTTCCTGGTGAAAAGTCAAGAACAACAGGTCAGATGGCCTTATATACAATTCTTGTTGTACTCTGAAATCTTCCTTTGCTGTAAGTAAACAAAACTGTACAAAAGACCATGTAACATATATACATTTCTCTTGAGCTGAAAACAAAAATAGTAAAATTCCTTCACTGTTTCTCAAAACTTTCTGCCCATTCCTTCCTATTCTTATTGCTGTAAAAAGCTGTAGAAATTGAACTTCGCTATGTACAAGTTAGATTCAGGATATATTAACAAACTGGATCAAAATAGTGTTTCAGCATTCGACCATTCACTGGTCCATCTTCTGGTTCTGGATCATCCAGGCTTTTTAGAAAGTAAGTATTGTTGCCTTGTGAAGCCTGAATAATAAAAGGCCCCTTCCATAGGAAGTCAAACTTCCCATGTTTTCCTTTATCTTCTCTTCTGGAATCCCATTTAAAACTTTGTCTCCTATGTGAAAATCCTTTGCTTTAGTCCTCTTATCAAATATCTTCTTGAGTTTTTCTTGTAATACTTGGGATCTTTGGTATACATCTTCCCTAGTCTGCTACAAATGGATGGTTTGATTTATTCTTCTTTGAATGTCGTTGGGTTCCACCTGAGCTTCTTGTAGTAATCTCATCACGGGGATTCCTAAGGATGAAGGAAATACAACCTCCATACCATAGACTAACTCATAAGGGCTTGTCCCAATGGATCTCTTGGTAGTTAATCTGTCTTCCCATAGTGCATTGATAAGTTTCTTATGCCAATTTTTCTTGTTTTCTTCCAATACTTTCTTTATAATATTGATTAGGCTTTTATTGGAGGACTCAGCTAGACCATTACCTTGAGGCTCATAGGCTGTGGAGTGGCCTAATGTGATGTGGTACTTGTGATAGAAACTTATCCTTTTCTTGGATTTGAAAGCAGCCGCATTGTTAGTTATAATATTTTCAGGACAGCCGAATCTGGACAAGATGTTGGTTTCTAAGAATTGTATGATCACTGTATCATTGGCTTGTGTACAAGGGATGGCTTCTATCTATTTGGTGAAATATTTTGTGGTAGTCAGGATCCATTTATGTTGGTCAGAAGAGGGAGGATGGATTTCCCCAATAAAATCTAAACCCCATTGTTGGAATGGTCTTTCAGTGGAAAATGGTCTAAGGGGTAGAGGTAAAAGTTTCCTCTTGCCTTCAAAAATTTGACATTTATGGCAAGCAGTGACAAACTTTTTGACATCAGCAAACAAGGTGGGCCAGTAAAATCCAGCCCTTAGGATTTTGTCAGCAGTTGATTTCCAGTACAAATGTCCACCACAGTCCCCTGCATGAAATTCTTTGAGTACCTTGTCAGCTTCATCTTTTATTAGACAATTTAATAGAACACCTTCATGATTTTTCCAAAAAAGAGCACCATCTAAAATACAAAACTTTGAAGCTTTCATTTTCAAAAACCTTTTCTTTGTTCTAGATAACCCTGGAGGAGCCTGCAGGTTTAATAACACATAAGATATATCAGCATACCAAGGTGATTCTAAGAAGGCCTGGCTGATTTGTGGAGTCGCCATCTCCTGTTCATTATCCAGTTCATTGATATCTAGGGCTTGGCAATTAGTTTCAGTCATGAGTTTAGCCAATCCCTGTCCTTTTATAAGCTTTGTAGGTTTTATTTCAATATCATACTCCAATATAGTAGCAATCCATTTACCTCTCTTGCCTTCAATCCCCTCTTGGGTCAGGATATCTTTGACAACAACATTTGGTACATAGGCTATTATATGGGAATATAATATGTAGACTCTGAAGTCTTTGATAGCTTTCACAAGTGCATAAGCCTGTTTTTCCATGATTGGGTATTTTAGTGGTGCATCCCTAAGTGCTTTACTGAAAAAGGCTATGGGTTTTTCACATCCTTGATCATCTTTCTGTAGTAAAACAACAACAATAGTATGTTGAGATGCAAATGAAAATATTATGAAGTCTTTGTCAAATTTTGGGCTTGTAAGGACTGGTGTTCTGGTCAAAGCCATTTTGATTTCTTCAAATGCTTGTTTAGCTTCTACTGTCCATTTAACCTTGGAATCTTTTTTCAGCATATTGTTCAACAATCTAATTAATTTAGCCAAATTAGGTATGAATCTTCTTAAAAAGTTAATCTTTCCTAGGAAAGCTTGAAGTTCTTTGACATTTCTGGGATGGGGTATTTGTAAAATGGCTTCTATTCGGTCAGGATCAATTTTGATGCCATCTTTGGAGATTATATGACCTAACAGTTTGCCCTCCTCCAGACCGAATAACGACTTCTTAGGGTTTAATGAAATACCATACTTTCTGCATGTTAAAAACACTTGTCTCAAATGATCTAAATGCTGCTGATCTAATTTGGAAAACACAGTAAGATCATCAAGGTATATGACTAGAAAATCGTGAATTTCTTTTGCAAAAGCTATGTCCATTGCCCATTGGAAAGTTGCCCCTGCATTCTTCAGTCCAAATGGCATTTTCACATATTTGAAAGTTCCCCATGGCATTGTAAAAGCGGTCTTTTCCTGATCATCAGGATGAACTAGAATCTGGTTGAAGCCCGAGAACCCATCCAAAAGTGAAATCCTAGAGGCACCTACTACCCTTTGTAAAATATGGTCCATCTTAGGTAAGGGGTAGTGGTCTTTCAAAGAAACCTTATTTACATTCCTTAAATCAACACACAATCTGATTTCTCCTATTTTCTTCCTAGTGGGCACTAAATTAGAGACCCATTCTGAAAATCTGATAGGTGCAATTATCCCTGCTTCATACATTCTTTTGACTTCTTTTTCAATTAAAGGGAGTAGTACAGGGTTGACCCTTCTGAGTTTTTGCTTGAATGGTTTCTGATTTTCTTTGAGGGGTATTGTATGTTGAATCACAGAGGTATCATAAGATTTGAGATCTTCATAGCTCCAAGCAAAAACATCCTGGAATTCCTTGAACAGTTCAACATACTTAAGCTTTTGGTTAGGGGGCAAAGTTTTGGATAATTTTATCATTTTCGGATTTTCTTTAGTTCCTATGTTACAGTCTTTAATGTCTGCATTTAGAGGCTGCATCTTGGGTTTCTTTGGGATATCATTGGAATCAAAGAAATCTTCCAAAGGAGTTAATCCCGTGGGCAAATAATTGTCTTTTAAATTAATGACTTTAGGTTCCTTCTCAATAATCTCATCAATGTCTATTTCTTTAAGATCTTGCAACTTTTCATTGGTAAATTTCGTTGGGTGAAGTATTTGTGTTGCAGTTTGTGCTGCAATATCTGTTTCAATTTTATCTATTTGATCAACCTCTCCAACAGTGTCCATGTCCATATTAGTGCTGGAAAATTCTTCCTCTAGGGTCAAGAAATTGTTGATCTGAATATCATTGTTAAACACTTGCCAATTCTTTACATTGTCTGGTATGGTTGGCCTGTGTCTAATCTCAGCTGTAAACTGATGATTGGGTTCAAATGGCAGTTTACAAGTGCTGGCAAATGTTGCCAAACTGTGAGCATGTAAATTATGTTTTCTTGGAATTTTAGCCAGCTGTGTTTCTAGAAATGTATTGAGGATCTCAATTGCTGCCCCTCTGTAAGACCTTAATCTGGGATCATTTGTGAGGAAGTTCCCTTTGATTTGCTGAATGACTAAATCAGAGTCTCCCAAAACTGATACCCTGACTGCCCCTAAACTTTTGATCAATTTGAGTCCTAGCAAGAGAGCTTCATATTCAGCCATATTATTAGTGCATTTAAAATTCAATCTGTATGCATGCCCTTCAGTATGATCATTTTCTAGATTGTGTACACAAGTTCCAGCTCCTGCCCCTAATTTATTGATTGAACCATCAAATTCTAATTACCAAAGGATCTCATACTCATAGTTAGTATCAGGAGTCTTGGAAATTTGTTTACTAGGGAAATCAAGATTTTTAGTTTCGTCTGGTTTCTCTTGAGTGTCTAATATATCCTTGTTCACATAAATTTCTTGAATTTGAACACTAGAGTTTTGGTGTATAATTTCTTCTTGTCCAATCGCTAAAACTTTGACATCAGTTGAAGGGTTATTTTCAGCATTGTATAGAATGAAGGAGTCCATGTCAGAGTGCATGGAATAGATGGGAAAATTCTGGGGTTTTTCCTGGCTACTCACCACATATTTCATTAGAGTTTCTCGATATAATCTCTTGGGCTGACCAAATACTGAAATAGTAGCATAGGACATGTCTAGCTGTAAAGATCCTTGGAGCTTTGCACCCGAAGATCTAGACAGCAACATGCCATATTTTGGTGGTATGTCAGCTACCACTACTGATCCGGATTTAAACAGGAACGCAACAAATTACAGAGATAACCATATACACAAAGATGCAGCGGAAATAATACTTCATTTCATTAATGAAAAATACTGAAATATGCTTACAAACAGAAATGGCAATAAACTAGCTAGGGCGATGGTAGCTTATCTCTGAGAAGAGATGTGATGGCTACATGCCTCTGAACTGTGTTACAATGAGGCTCGAAGGCCTATTTATTGTTGAGAAACAATGGAAAACCCTTAACATTCCAAAACCTAACCCTAGGAGATGAAACGCCAAACTGTGGGCCCCGTTTGGGTAAATTGGTACATCAACTTCCCGGGGTCGTAACTTTGGCATACGATCTCCGTTTGACGCGTACAATAGCTCGTTAGAAAGATCTATCCGAGCACTACCACTTTGGGAAGGGGACCAATGTTGCCCCCAGATTTCCCAAAAAACGTCGTTTAGGGCCTCAAAACGGCTCCGGAAGTTCAGGACCCGAAAAACTGCTAAAAATAGTAAGTTGTGCTACAATTAAGGAAACTGAAAATGCTGAGAAAGACAATGGTGGGGGTCCAGGTGGACTTGGCAGGTGGCCACCAATATCCACCTGGATCATTCCTCCCCCCTTAGGAAGCAATGGTCCCCATTGCGTTGAGCTCCTCCATGAGATGAGGAAACTTCTGCTGAACTTGTTCCCTGGTGAGCCACTTGCCCTGCTGAAGGAGTTGGCCCGCTTTGACAACTCGATACAGTTGGATATTCTGTTGGCGAGTGTTCTTGATCTGTGTGTCCATGATCCGATCAGTTGCAGCTTGTTCCATGCAATCTGGATTTAATTCTGTGGGTTTGAGCTGTTCTGCAATGTCGGATGTGTCTAGCAATGGTGGAAAGTATGGCCGAAGGCGGTCCACATTGAATACTGGGTGCAGGCCAAGGAATGGGGGAATGCTGAGCTCAAATGCATTGTCTCCCATAGCCTTAGTAATGGTGTAAGGACCATATCGGAGTGGTCTCAATTTCCGATAGGCTCCAGTAAGGCGTTCCTTTTGCAAATGCAACCAGACTTTGTCGCCCACCTGAAACTTGTGTGGCACCCGATGTTGATCATGTCGCTGCTTGTACTTGGCATTTGATTTCTCAAGAATGTC
The DNA here is from genome assembly GCA_031772625.1 of Pinus tabuliformis. Taxonomy (NCBI): domain Eukaryota; kingdom Viridiplantae; phylum Streptophyta; class Pinopsida; order Pinales; family Pinaceae; genus Pinus; species Pinus tabuliformis. Next base: position 871,645,490 of record CM062808.1, read on the forward strand.
ATGGACCTGCTGGCGAATATGTTGGATGCGCTCAATGAAGCTGGTGGCCTTATCTGTTTCGGACTGGACATGAGCTGAATTCATGTGAGTAGCTGCAAGTGGCATGGCCACATCAATGGGGCATAGTGGCTGGAATCCCAAACCCACCTGAAAAGGGCTATGGCCAGTGGAGCTGTGAAGAGCTCGGTTGTAGCTGTGCTGAACATAGGGGAGGCTCTCGTCCCATGTGCGTGGATGCTTTGAGTTATACATGCGCAGAATGTGCACAATCATCCTATTGACAACCTCTGTCTGGCCATCAGTTTGAGGATGGAAGGCTGTGGACTTCGTGAGTTTGGTGTCCAGCATTGACCAGAGACTGGACCAAAAGGTGCTGAGAAACCGACTGTCCCGATCTGAGATGATAGACTGTGGGATCCCAAAGTGCACCCACACTCGTTCAAAGAAGAGTTTAGCAGTGGCTTCTGCTGTGATATTCTTCTTGCAGGCCATCATAATGGCCATCTTTGAGAACCTGTCGACGACCACAAAAACACAGTCATTTCCATGCTTAGTGGAAGGAAGGCCTGACATGTAATCCATGGAGATGGATTCCCAAGGTCGACTAGGGGTAGGCAACGGGGTATAGAGGCCTTGCTTCTTAATGGTCGGTTTGGCAATGGCACAGGCAGTACATGATCGGATGTACTTCCCAACATCCTGTCGAAGATTCGGCCAATAGAAATAGTTTTGCAGTACTGCCACTGTTTTCTCGACCCCGAAATGCCCAGCAGCCCGACTGTAGTGTGCTTCCCAAATCATCTTGGCACGCTCGCTTGAAGGAACACAAAGGTGACCGAGGTGGCATAATAGGGCATCCTGGAGGTGAAAATCTGCAACCTGCCGACCCTCCAAGAGTGTCTGGTATGTGTGGCCGAATTCTGGGTCGCTTTTGTAGAGAAGTGGCCAATCAGAAGTCTCGTGCCCGCAAGAGTTGAGCACGGTGGTTAGCGCCATGATCGGTGGTCGACTGAGGCAATCTGCAACATTATTGGTGCTGCCCTTTTTATACTTGATATTCAAGTGAAACTGTTGCAGGTATGTAGACCACTTCTGATGGCGATCATTCTGCAATTTCCCTTGGGTCTGTATGAACTGCAGAGGTCGGTGGTCTGTGTGGATGACCGTTTCCTTCCCCAAAATGTAATGCTTCCATTGTCGGCAGGCCTGTACAATGGAATACATCTCTTTATCATAAGTGGGGTACTTCCGGACTGTGTCTGAAAGTGTTTCACTGTGATATGCCACTGGATGTCCATGTTGAGTAAGGACTGCCCCAATAGCATAGTCAGAGGCATCTGTCTCGACCTCAAATGGTTGTTGTAAATCTGGTAACGCGAGCACTGGTGCCGTGCAGAGGCGATCCTTCAACTCCCTGAATGCCTTCTGTTGAGATTCAGACCAAAAGAATTTTGCTTTCGCCCCGCCCTTGGTGACTTGACTCAAGGGCCAAGAAATATGAGAAAATCCCAACACAAACCTGCGGTAGAAGTTGGCAAGACCTAGAAAGCTGCGGAGCTCTGTTAGAGTGGTTGGAGAGGGCCAATCCCGAATGACTTGGACCTTGGCTGGATCGACATGCACCCCCTGTTCATCAATGATGTATCCCAGATACTGAACCTCGGTCATGCCAAAAGTGCATTTCTCCAAATTGGCACATAGCTTGTGTTGCCGCAGTGTTTGGAGAACCTGTCGGATGTGGTGGAGGTGCTCTTCCCAACTCTGGCTGAAGATCAGAATGTCATCCAAGTATACTACTACAAAGGAGTTGGTGAATGGCCGCAAGATGTCATCCATTAGCCTCATAAAGGTTGCAGGAGCATTCGTCAATCCGAAAGGCATGACCAACCATTCGAAGAGGCCCTCCTTGGATTTGAAGGCAGTCTTCCACACATCTGAGGGTTCAATTGGTACCTGGTGATATCCTGACTTCAGATCGATCTTGCTGAAATATTTCGCCCCCTTTAGTTGGTCTAGGAGGTCATCAATCCGCGGGATCGGGTACCTATTACGGACAGTGATCTTGTTCAGCGCCCGATAGTCAATACAGAGTCTCCACGTCCCATCCTTCTTCTGTACCAACACTATCGGGCTCCCACAGGGCGAAGAACTCGGACGGATGTGACCTTTCTGCAGGAGCTCCTGAATCTGCCTCTTGATTTCATTGTTCTCCAGAACGGAGCGCCGATAAATTGGTCCATTGGGTAGCGGCGCACCTGGGGTCAGATCGATGGAGTGCTTGACTTGACAGTGCAGAGGAACCCCTGCCGGGGAGGTGAAGATGTCTTCGTACTCCTCCACAATCTTGTCCATCTGTAGCTGCCGTGCAGAGGGACCCCGTTTGGAGGCCGCGGCCACTGTCTTCTTCTTCCCTTGAGGGCGTATCATCAGGAAAACAAATTTCCTGGTTTTGGAAATGATCTTACTGCATTGTTTTGCAGTAATCAAAGAGATGGCGGCAGGTGGTGCTACCTCTGGTATCCTGAACAACTTATTTCCCAATGTAATAATAACAGCACGGGGCCTTGATTCATACACAGCATGTCGCTTCCACAAGTATGGTTGTCCTAGTAATACATCACAAACTTCAAGGGGAGCAATGTCACACAATACCTCATCCGTGAAGGGCTTGATGTTGTATGGAAGGCGACACTGCTGGCTCACGCGAAGATCTCGCCCTTGGTGAAGCCACCCAATGGTGTATGGTTGTGGATGTGCTGTGGTCGGTAAGCCCAACCGCTTCACGACCTCTGCCGAAATGAGGTTCTTTTGACTCCCGCTATCAACAATGAACTGTATCGGGGAGCCCTTTACCCACATCTGGGAGTGGAAGAGACGCTCCTCCTCCTCTGGATCTTCGGGTTCATTTTTCTGGATCTTTGCGGTAGCAACAGTGGCGCTGGGATCCGCATCAATGATCTGCTTCCCTTTTTCATACCCCTTATCGGGTTCTGACTCAGAGTCGGAACATGCATCTGATTCTGAAACCTTTAGCTCAGCCACCAGTGACTGCTTGGCCCGACACTCACTTGTGTTGTGAGTGGAGCTCTTATGGAACTCGCACCATTTTCCAGTGTCCTTTCTCGGCTTCGCGGCGTTGCTCTTTGCTTGCAGCTTCGGCTGGTTGTCTTGGGCTGTCCCGCCTTGGCTTTGTCCTTTGTTCTGTGGTTTAGGGGCACCTTTCCCCTGCTTTGGATTCGCAGATCCAAAGTCTCGCTTCTTTTGTTTAAACTTCTGCTCGACCTTGACGGCATACCGGTATGCTGCGCCGAGCGAGGGGATGTTTAGGAACTGTATTTCTTCCTGGATGTACTTGTGCAGGCAGCCACGGTATTTGAGTATCAAATGTTGCTCCGAATCCTTGATACCCAACTTTGTGCGAAGGGTATGGAAAAGATTGGTGAACTCCGGCACGTCTTGGTCCCTTCCCTGCCGCAGCGTGGTCCACTTTATGTATTCATCCTCATAGCTTCCGACAGGGTAGTACTGCTCCTTGATGGCATCCCGGAACGAATCCCAGGTGGGTGCGGCTGAAAATAGTGAGCCAGTACTTTCATCCTTCTGCTCGCAGTAGGTTTCCCACCAGTCCTTGACGTGGGGGGCTGCTTTGAGAAGAGCAAAAACAATCTTTTCCCGACTCGAAAATTCATGAACAGAAAAATAACCCTCTAGCAGATTTAACCATTTATCTACGGCATCGGCGTCTATCTGACCCTCGAATATGGGGATTTCAAAATTAACTTGTACCTTAAAGGGTGTGGCGTTTCCAGAGGAGCTGCTGGAAGCCGATGCGCCGCTTCTGGGTAGCCGCTGAAGGATCTGCGCAAAGCTGTCCATCATCGCGTTCCGTTGTCGCTCGAGCGCTTCTTCGAGCAAGATTTTGATGGGATCTCCTGCCCCCTCGTCTTTCTTCTCGTCCGCCATGGGAGGCCGTCGGGATTTGCGAGGCTGGTCTTGCAAAGGTTCAACCAGTTCAAGCCCTAACTCCTTATATCCCGACCTTGTTGGGGACATGCAAAGAAAAACAGAGAAAAAGCAGACCGCTCTGATACCACTGATCCGGATTTAAACAGGAACGCAACAAATTACAGAGATAACCATATACACAAAGATGCAGCGGAAATAATACTTCATTTCATTAATGGAAAATACTGAAATATGCTTACAAACAGAAATGGCAATAAACTAGCTAGGGCGATGGTAGCTTATCTCTGAGAAGAGATGTGATGGCTACATGCCTCTGAACTGTGTTACAATGAGGCTCGAAGGCCTATTTATTGTTGAGAAACAATGGAAAACCCTTAACATTCCAAAACCTAACCCTAGGAGATGAAACGCCAAACTGTGGGCCCCGTTTGGGTAAATTGGTACATCAACTTCCCGGGGTCGTAACTTTGGCATACGATCTCCGTTTGACGCGTACAATAGCTCGTTAGAAAGATCTATCCGAGCACTACCACTTTGGGAAGGGCAACATCGGTCCATGGACCCATGTTGCCCCCAGATTTCCCAAAAAACGTCGTTTAGGGCCTCAAAACGGCTCCGGAAGTTCAGGACCCGAAAAACTGCTAAAAATAGTAAGTTGTGCTACAATTAAGGAAACTGAAAATGCTGAGAAAGACAATGGTGGGGGTCCAGGTGGACTTGGCAGGTGGCCACCAATATCCACCTGGATCATTCCTCCCCCCTTAGGAAGCAATGGTCCCCATTGCGTTGAGCTCCTCCATGAGATGAGGAAACTTCTGCTGAACTTGTTCCCTGGTGAGCCACTTGCCCTGCTGAAGGAGTTGGCCTGCTTTGACAACTCGATACAGTTGGATATTCTGTTGGCGAGTGTTCTTGATCTGTGTGTCCATGATCCGATCAGTTGCAGCTTGTTCCATGCAATCTGGATTTAATTCTGTGGGTTTGAGCTGTTCTGCAATGTCGGATGTGTCTAGCAATGGTGGAAAGTATGGCCGAAGGCGGTCCACATTGAACACTGGGTGCAGGCCAAGGAATGGGGGAATGCTGAGCTCAAATGCATTGTCTCCCATAGCCTTAGTAATGGTGTAAGGACCATATCGGAGTGGTCTCAATTTCCGATAGGCTCCAGTAAGGCGTTCCTTTTGCAAATGCAACCAGACTTTGTCGCCCACCTGAAACTTGTGTGGCACCCGATGTTGATCATGTCGCTGCTTGTACTTGGCATTTGATTTCTCAAGAATGTCATGGACCTGCTGGCGAATATGTTGGATGCGCTCAATGAAGCTGGTGGCCTTATCTGTTTCGGACTGGACATGAGCTGAATTCATGTGAGTAGCTGCAAGTGGCATGGCCACATCAATGGGGCATAGTGGCTGGAATCCCAAACCCACCTGAAAAGGGCTATGGCCAGTGGAGCTGTGAAGAGCTCGGTTGTAGCTGTGCTGAACGTAGGGGAGGCTCTCGTCCCATGTGCGTGGATGCTTTGAGTTATACATGCGCAGAATGTGCACAATCATCCTATTGACAACCTCTGTCTGGCCATCAGTTTGAGGATGGAAGGCTGTGGACTTCGTGAGTTTGGTGTCCAGCATTGACCAGAGACTGGACCAAAAGGTGCTGAGAAACCGACTGTCCCGATCTGAGATGATAGACTGTGGGATCCCAAAGTGCACCCACACTCGTTCAAAGAAGAGTTTAGCAGTGGCTTCTGCTGTGATATTCTTCTTGCAGGCCATCATAATGGCCATCTTTGAGAACCTGTCGACGACCACAAAAACACAGTCATTTCCATGCTTAGTGGAAGGAAGGCCTGACATGTAATCCATGGAGATGGATTCCCAAGGTCGACTAGGGGTAGGCAACGGGGTATAGAGGCCTTGCTTCTTAATGGTCGGTTTGGCAATGGCACAGGCAGTACATGATCGGATGTACTTCCCAACATCCTGTCGAAGATTCGGCCAATAGAAATAGTTTTGCAGTACTGCCACTGTTTTCTCGACCCCGAAATGCCCAGCAGCCCGACTGTAGTGTGCTTCCCAAATCATCTTGGCACGCTCGCTTGAAGGAACACAAAGGTGACCGAGGTGGCATAATAGGGCATCCTGGAGGTGAAAATCTGCAACCTGCCGACCCTCCAAGAGTGTCTGGTATGTGTGGCCGAATTCTGGGTCGCTTTTGTAGAGAAGTGGCCAATCAGAAGTCTCGTGCCCGCAAGAGTTGAGCACGGTGGTTAGCGCCATGATCGGTGGTCGACTGAGGCAATCTGCAACATTATTGGTGCTGCCCTTTTTATACTTGATATTCAAGTGAAACTGTTGCAGGTATGTAGACCACTTCTGATGGCGATCATTCTGCAATTTCCCTTGGGTCTGTATGAACTGCAGAGGTCGGTGGTCTGTGTGGATGACCGTTTCCTTCCCCAAAATGTAATGCTTCCATTGTCGGCAGGCCTGTACAATGGAATACATCTCTTTATCATAAGTGGGGTACTTCCGGACTGTGTCTGAAAGTGTTTCACTGTGATATGCCACTGGATGTCCATGTTGAGTAAGGACTGCCCCAATAGCATAGTCAGAGGCATCTGTCTCGACCTCAAATGGTTGTTGTAAATCTGGTAACGCGAGCACTGGTGCCGTGCAGAGGCGATCCTTCAACTCCCTGAATGCCTTCTGTTGAGATTCAGACCAAAAGAATTTTGCTTTCGCCCCGCCCTTGGTGACTTGACTCAAGGGCCAAGAAATATGAGAAAATCCCAACACAAACCTGCGGTAGAAGTTGGCAAGACCTAGAAAGCTGCGGAGCTCTGTTAGAGTGGTTGGAGAGGGCCAATCCCGAATGACTTGGACCTTGGCTGGATCGACATGCACCCCCTGTTCATCAATGATGTATCCCAGATACTGAACCTCGGTCATGCCAAAAGTGCATTTCTCCAAATTGGCACATAGCTTGTGTTGCCGCAGTGTTTGGAGAACCTGTCGGATGTGGTGGAGGTGCTCTTCCCAACTCTGGCTGAAGATCAGAATGTCATCCAAGTATACTACTACAAAGGAGTTGGTGAATGGCCGCAAGATGTCATCCATTAGCCTCATAAAGGTTGCAGGAGCATTCGTCAATCCGAAAGGCATGACCAACCATTCGAAGAGGCCCTCCTTGGATTTGAAGGCAGTCTTCCACACATCTGAGGGTTCAATTGGTACCTGGTGATATCCTGACTTCAGATCGATCTTGCTGAAATATTTCGCCCCCTTTAGTTGGTCTAGGAGGTCATCAATCCGCGGGATCGGGTACCTATTACGGACAGTGATCTTGTTCAGCGCCCGATAGTCAATACAGAGTCTCCACGTCCCATCCTTCTTCTGTACCAACACTATCGGGCTCCCACAGGGCGAAGAACTCGGACGGATGTGACCTTTCTGCAGGAGCTCCTGAATCTGCCTCTTGATTTCATTGTTCTCCAGAACGGAGCGCCGATAAATTGGTCCATTGGGTAGCGGCGCACCTGGGGTCAGATCGATGGAGTGCTTGACTTGACAGTGCAGAGGAACCCCTGCCGGGGAGGTGAAGATGTCTTCGTACTCCTCCACAATCTTGTCCATCTGTAGCTGCCGTGCAGAGGGACCCCGTTTGGAGGCCGCGGCCACTGTCTTCTTCTTCCCTTGAGGGCGTATCATCAGGAAAACAAATTTCCTGGTTTTGGAAATGATCTTACTGCATTGTTTTGCAGTAATCAAAGAGATGGCGGCAGGTGGTGCTACCTCTGGTATCCTGAACAACTTATTTCCCAATGTAATAATAACAGCACGGGGCCTTGATTCATACACAGCATGTCGCTTCCACAAGTATGGTTGTCCTAGTAATACATCACAAACTTCAAGGGGAGCAATGTCACACAATACCTCATCCGTGAAGGGCTTGATGTTGTATGGAAGGCGACACTGCTGGCTCACGCGAAGATCTCGCCCTTGGTGAAGCCACCCAATGGTGTATGGTTGTGGATGTGCTGTGGTCGGTAAGCCCAACCGCTTCACGACCTCTGCCGAAATGAGGTTCTTTTGACTCCCGCTATCAACAATGAACTGTATCGGGGAGCCCTTTACCCACATCTGGGAGTGGAAGAGACGCTCCTCCTCCTCTGGATCTTCGGGTTCATTTTTCTGGATCTTTGCGGTAGCAACAGTGGCGCTGGGATCCGCATCAATGATCTGCTTCCCTTTTTCATACCCCTTATCGGGTTCTGACTCAGAGTCGGAACATGCATCTGATTCTGAAACCTTTAGCTCAGCCACCAGTGACTGCTTGGCCCGACACTCACTTGTGTTGTGAGTGGAGCTCTTATGGAACTCGCACCATTTTCCAGTGTCCTTTCTCGGCTTCGCGGCGTTGCTCTTTGCTTGCAGCTTCGGCTGGTTGTCTTGGGCTGTCCCGCCTTGGCTTTGTCCTTTGTTCTGTGGTTTAGGGGCACCTTTCCCCTGCTTTGGATTCGCAGATCCAAAGTCTCGCTTCTTTTGTTTAAACTTCTGCTCGACCTTGACGGCATACCGGTATGCTGCGCCGAGCGAGGGGATGTTTAGGAACTGTATTTCTTCCTGGATGTACTTGTGCAGGCAGCCACGGTATTTGAGTATCAAATGTTGCTCCGAATCCTTGATACCCAACTTTGTGCGAAGGGTATGGAAAAGATTGGTGAACTCCGGCACGTCTTGGTCCCTTCCCTGCCGCAGCGTGGTCCACTTTATGTATTCATCCTCATAGCTTCCGACAGGGTAGTACTGCTCCTTGATGGCATCCCGGAACGAATCCCAGGTGGGTGCGGCTGAAAATAGTGAGCCAGTACTTTCATCCTTCTGCTCGCAGTAGGTTTCCCACCAGTCCTTGACGTGGGGGGCTGCTTTGAGAAGAGCAAAAACAATCTTTTCCCGACTCGAAAATTCATGAACAGAAAAATAACCCTCTAGCAGATTTAACCATTTATCTACGGCATCGGCGTCTATCTGACCCTCGAATATGGGGATTTCAAAATTAACTTGTACCTTAAAGGGTGTGGCGTTTCCAGAGGAGCTGCTGGAAGCCGATGCGCCGCTTCTGGGTAGCCGCTGAAGGATCTGCGCAAAGCTGTCCATCATCGCGTTCCGTTGTCGCTCGAGCGCTTCTTCGAGCAAGATTTTGATGGGATCTCCTGCCCCCTCGTCTTTCTTCTCGTCCGCCATGGGAGGCCGTCGGGATTTGCGAGGCTGGTCTTGCAAAGGTTCAACCAGTTCAAGCCCTAACTCCTTATATCCCGACCTTGTTGGGGACATGCAAAGAAAAACAGAGAAAAAGCAGACCGCTCTGATACCACTGATCCGGATTTAAACAGGAACGCAACAAATTACAGAGATAACCATATACACAAAGATGCAGCGGAAATAATACTTCATTTCATTAATGGAAAATACTGAAATATGCTTACAAACAGAAATGGCAATAAACTAGCTAGGGCGATGGTAGCTTATCTCTGAGAAGAGATGTGATGGCTACATGCCTCTGAACTGTGTTACAATGAGGCTCGAAGGCCTATTTATTGTTGAGAAACAATGGACAACCCTTAACATTCCAAAACCTAACCCTAGGAGATGAAACGCCAAACTGTGGGCCCCGTTTGGGTAAATTGGTACATCAACTTCCCGGGGTCGTAACTTTGGCATACGATCTCCGTTTGACGCGTACAATAGCTCGTTAGAAAGATCTATCCGAGCACTACCACTTTGGGAAGGGAAACATCGATCCATGGACCCATGTTGCCCCCAGATTTCCCAAAAAACGTCGTTTAGGGCCTCAAAACGGCTCTGGAAGTTCAGGACCCGAAAAACTGCTAAAAATAGTAAGTTGTGCTACAATTAAGGAAACTGAAAATGCTGAGAAAGACAATGGTGGGGGTCCAGGTGGACTTGGCAGGTGGCCACCAATATCCACCTGGATCAACTACATCCATTAAAATTGTCTTGGCAGGGTATTGAACTAATGATACACATAAATCTTTGATCAATCCTAGACATCTGACCTGGCTTGAATCAAAAGAGAATAAGTCTTTGTATGGCCTAGTAATGTCTAGGTCCAACTTCTCCATTACAGATTTAGGCATTAAGTTATGAGAAGCACCGGAATCAAACATGGCATTATGAAGTATTTTATCATGAATGTTCAGACTTACATAGAAAGGAGGAACCCCTCCATCTACTGACTTTCTATTTACCTCAGGGCCAAAAATTAATTCACTCTGGTCATCCAAGACATTTACTTCATCTTTGTTTTCCGAAATCTAGAGTGATCTGCTAATTCGATCTCTGTAGACATCATGCTTAGCCAATTTTGACAATGGAATGGCTATCTTTAATTTGCCTATTTCGGTCTCAAGGTTGAAAGGTTTTTCTGTTTGAGTTTTTGCATTTCGGGCAGTGAGACTTTCTTTTTCTGTTGTATTTTCTGTGTCTTTTTCTTTTACAGGAGTGTTGTTATGGGCTGAAGTTGCTTCTATGTCAATTTCTGGCGGCCCTTCCACCTTTCCTTTGGGAGGAGTGGAAGTGGAAGGTTGTGTGTTAGGTTGTGGATTGTCTGATACATCTTCAACTATTGGATTGTTTGGGTTGGGACCTGTTTTAGGAAGGGGTTGTACAGGAGGGTTCTTGATTTTAGCTTTGTTAGATTGCTTGGTATCTTTCTATTTATTGGTTTCAGGAACATCTATCCTTCTGCTCCTCAGATTGTATTGCTTGTGAACTTCATAAATGGCTGTATCATATCCCTCCCTAAAATCAAATGATTCACCTGATTGAGTTTGGAATTGATTAAGAGTATGAGCCTCTTGGTCTTCTTGGGTCAAGAAAATTTGTTGCTCACTATTGAGACCCATTAAGTTAATTTGAGTATCTTCTGTTGGCTCACTAGAAGTTGAAGCTTCAACATAATTTTCCTGGAATGGAGGTCTAATGTTTTGGTCTGGACCAACCTTTCCAGTATTAGGGTTCTGGTTTTTTCTGAAGTTTGGATTTCTCCCAGTATTTCTCGGTTGACCATCCCAAGGGGATTTCCTCTCAATTGTTTCTACTCTATCACCAAGTCTATCCATTCCTTTAATAATAGCATCTAATTTTTGTTCAAATGCAGAAGGTTCTTCTTTGAAAGGTGTCCTCCTTTCAGCTCTAGCTCGAGCTCGTTTAGAAATCAGGTTGGCTTCAACACTGACAGCTATACTCTGCATGTATTCTAAGCTTCGAGGAGCTCTTTCCCTAAGCTGATATGCCATATCATAATCAAATGCATCAAGCAATTTGATCAGGGCCAAATCTAGAGGAGGTTTGAGATTCTGAGGGATAGCATTGTATACATTATTAAATCTGGCACAATAATCTTGAACAGTTTCTTGTGGGCCTCTCTTCAAGCTTTCGTATTCTGATAAAATGTGGAGAGAATATTTCTTCTTTTCCCATCTGTTCAAGAAGGTCTGATAAAGGGCTTCTGGGTCAGCGATAGTGTTTGCAGGGAGTGCTCTAAACCAGGTTCTAACATCCCCAGTTAAACTTTGAACAAAGACTTTCATTCTCACATCATCATCATCAATCTCATAGTTTTCAAAAAAATCAGTCATTTTCTTAGTATGTTGTTGAGCTGTGTAAGTGCCAGTAGCATCAAAATAGGTGATTTTTCTTTGATAATCTTGAGGTATAGCCCCTGGATTTGCAGGTAATTGCAGGGGAGCATATCGGTTTGCCATATTTGCAGAGATAAGTGTAATAGCTGGAAGAACAGGGATAACAGTGGAAATGTAAGCTGTGGATGGAGGAGTGGGAAGGATGGTTTGGGGTGTTGATGGTGAACTAGGAGAAGCTACAGTAATGGCAGAAAGGATTGGTGTTTTTCCAGAAGTAAGCTCAGATTGGATAGGGTTCTGCTGATGTGTGTCAAGGTGTGAACTAGCAGAATGTTCTTGGCTCTCTTGGATTCTAAGGATCTTAGGAATCAGATTAGGGTTTTCAAAAATAGATGGAGGATTTGGATCAGGAGTTGATCTGGTGTAACATATCTTTTTCTTTGGAGCCAGTTTCTAGGTTATATTTTTGACTTTTTCTTGGAATGTTGTAACAATACAACTTTGACAGTATCTTTTAGGAAATCTTTTAGATATTGAAACTTTTAAACTTTCCTAAAGATTTTGTAAAAAAAAAAAAATGGACTGATCAAGAATTTGAAGCATGTTTGAAACAGATAGCTGCAATAAACAAACTATTCAGGTCCCCAGTGGAGTCGCCAATGATGTTATCACTCAGGTTGTTCCCCAAAGTTGTAAGAAAGGGAATACGATCGAGGTAACCACAAACCAATCTTTTAGATACAGATTCTAGCCAATCTGCATCCAGAGAGGGCTCTCTCTTTATGATTTAGCTTTGTTTTGAAATATGTTAGGCTAGTTATGAAGTACAAGGGTTTTGTTTTGAGTTTGGTTGGAGAGATGGAGATTCAATAGAACAGTGAGGTAAAATTAAAAAGTTTCAATCCATTGGGCATGATGGAGTCAAAGAAGGAAAGCTTCCTGGATTTGTTTTCTAAATAGAGGATGGCATCACCGAGCAAGGTACTCAAACATGGAACAATTTAAAGGCTGAAATCATATTGAATGGAGTCAAATGGGTGAATGGCAGTTAAGAATCCTTCATCATATTTGACAGAGGGAAAATGGCTGAATACTGCTAAGGAGCAATTAAGAGTTCGTTAGAAAATACTCAAGAGGAAAGAATCAGAGGAAACAAGAGCAATTAAGAATTCACTGTTTATTCTAATTCTGAAGAAAACATTGATAATAATTAAGACTAAAAACAGAGTGCAGTCAAGCAAATTCTGAGTTATTCTTTCTCTCTATTATTCAGATTATGAAACATAGATGATATAGAAAACATAGAAATTATAAAACACAAGTTAGAAGGGACTTATTGATCCACAAGTTGATTCAAGAATTCTGTAATAGGTCTTCAACATCAATTCCTCATTCAGTAGGCCAGACAAAAATGGTTCCAACAACCTTTTTATTCCAAAATTTCTGTATTACAGCAAAGTCTGAGAATACTTCCCAACCCACCAACCCCAAATACTTCGTTTGGGGGGGTATTTATACAAAATATCAAAATATATTACAAAATATCTGAAGGAGATAATATCTAGTGATGATTAATGCTTCTTTTACAAAAGATAGAGACGAACAGTCTCGGAAACAGGGAAACAATAAATTGATGCTGTGCTGGCCGCTCCCTCTTTATTGAATGTACCAGAGGTAGGTTCTGTAAGTCGGTTTGCAGCTGTCCTCCACTGATATTCCGCGCTGGCTGCTCCGTCGTTGCCTGGATATTCCTTAGCCCTGATCTGATATACTTTGACCGGTATGACTCTCATTTATTTCTGTCTTCCGCATTATGGTAAATGGTCTAAAATTTTCAATTCACCAAGGTACCAAAGATACCAAAGATAAGTTTATAGAATTTCTAACATACTTTGCCACCACTCCGGTCCTGGTAATTTATGTCTCTGAAGCTTCCTTAAAGTTTCGTCAGTCTATGTGTATCTGAAGAAATTAGGTGGGATGGTGAACAGATGCTTTACCTCGTGCTCAATGTAGAATAAATTTTCCAGGCTGTCGTAGAGGGCCTGGCCAGATGGAAGTTCTTTTACTCCTGAAGCACTCGTTGATGAAGTGATTTGATCAACAATATATTTATTCAATTTATGTACATAGTCTTTGTGTTTCATCAGACGATCATTACTTCCCAAAGGACTTGGCAAACCTTTTTTATGCAAGACTGTAAACTTTTTTGTGAAAGAATTAATCTCTACCTACATGTCCTGGCATCTCCTTTCCAAATTTTTCATTAGAGTTCTCATGGTTAGAACTCTCTTGATTTCTAGAATGGTGCCTGTTCTATCTCTGATTTCTAGTGCTTCCAGTTCTTCGCTGGTCTTGGTGTTCAAAAAATGTATCAGCTGGTTAGCTTGTTCAGGCATCTGTCCCAATAAAGCTCTTGTCTTTTGAATCTCCACTTGGGCCACTCTTATCAAGTCAATCTACTCATAAATGACTTGGATAGACCTCCACACATCACTAAGGGATTGATTGATGTTGGTCCACAAAATTCCTCTGATTTCTGCTAGAGGTTTATCCAGAGAGAGATCCTTTTCTAATGCTCTCACTTTGTTCTCTAATGTTTTGACCTCCCTTGTTTTCTCTACCATATTCATTTTGGATTTATCATAATTATTTTCCACCTTTGCCAATTGCTCCTTCACCAATTTCAATTCTAACACCTGTAGTTTTAATTCTTCCATGGCTCTTATCAGTTCCTTTGTACTCATATTGGTACTGCTGCCTGGTGCTGTTGTTGTTGTTGATGTACCTATGATGACCTCTGTTGTTGATGCCAGGACAGTGGGAGGTAATGTTGTTATAAGTGTGGAGGGGGCAATAGTGACTGCATGGATTTCTTCAGTTGGCTGGGAGGTCAACTCTCCCTGCTTTTCCTTTAGCGCTTTTTCCAGTGCCTGCTCAGTATCGGTTAATCTTTCATTGAGTTTCATAAGCAGGTCCATCATATCCTCTTCGGATTTCTGCTGTACAACTTCTGCAGTCTGTGGGTGCATGGAAGGAGGCAGTTTCAACTGTTTTCTTCATTAGTGCCTTTATGCCTTTGGCATCTTTGGGATCATGTCCCAGTTCAATGATAATTTCGTCCAAGGACTTGATCATGTTGTCCTTTGCTAGAGAAGAAGCTTTCTGTAAATCTAACTGAGCAGAGGTATTATTCAAGGAGTCTTGTAATTTATGATCTAACATAGCTTTATCAGCCAGTGTGGAGTATACCATCTCTCCAGTCTGTTTATGAAGCTCAATTTGGTCCAAAGGATGAATATCCTTGGCTAAGACCTCCAGATTTGTCCTGATGTAGTTAGCTGCTGATTGTGGTTGTTGCACCTTGGGCTTAAAGTAACTCATTATCATCTTTCCTTCTTTTATGTCATATGCTGACATTAATCTTTGCTGTTTTGTGGGGGCCATATTAAGATACTGGTTGTAAATTTGAAGCCTTAGTGGATCGTTCCTGGCCTTTATCTCAGTGAATGTCCTTTTGATGTCTGAGGCCTGTTTGCTTTGTGGCCTAGTGGATGAAACTTCCACACTCTGCTGCCTTTCTAGCTCCTGCTTGTGTGAGCTAGTTGATGTCTCTATCATTGGGGAAGTCTGCTGGCTGGTTACCCTCTCACCTCTTAGACTGTCAGTGGTTTCCTCAATAATTTCATCCTCTGATAAAGGATTCAATCTTTGCCTCTTTGCATCCGGCTGTTTCGCAGGTCCACTGATAGGTGTGGGGTCTTCCCTGTCTCTCTTATTGCTTTTTTCCTCATTTAGAGGAGTTTGTAATGTAGGGATTTTTGGTGCTATGGTTGGGGCAGGAGGAATTTGTACTTGTTCCTGCTCTTTAGATCCCCCTGGCTGATCAGTCATTATTGGCTGCTTTGCAGTTTCTACCTCTTTTCCCTTTGAAGTCCCTGTGACCAATGTGCTGGTTTTGTGTGAAGGCTGCTGAGAAGTTCCAGCAGAGGATGTACCAACTCCTGTTTGTTGAGGCCACTTGAAAGATACTTGTCTAGAAGAGTCCTGGTCAAGGGTCTTTTCAAGATTTTTCATATCTTTTTCCATCTTTTCTTGCTCACTAATTTCTTCAATTAAGGTCCCTTCTATCCATTCATCCTGATTTGCATACTGTTCTATTTCTGGGATGCTATGATGAACATAAACTGACAGCCTGTTTCTTACTCTTCTGTCACTTATAAAACTATTTGGGTCATATGGTACCCACTCAAAACTCTTCTTGAATTTAAGGTGGTTTTCTAATATGTTCTCAGCATCTTTCCATGCATCCCTAGAATGGATGACATAAGGGCCCAACTGGTTTTTGATTCTCAGCTGCGCCTTCTTCTTTACATTACAAAAGTGGGTTAAGTCTGAACAGATGAGCTGCCTGAAATATTCTAATGCAAATAGCCTCATAGGCACATACCTAGGCAACTTGAATGGGCATAATTCACATCCATATATTCTGATTTCAGTGTGATTCTGGTAGAGGTACCAGTCACCTATCCTGTACTGTTTGGACAGCTGTAAAATTTTCCTCATATCACTAGAAATTCTAGGAGGAGGAGCTCCTATCAACAGAGTGGAGGCTGGGTGTACAAACAAATCAATGAATTCACTATAGGTATAAGGGGAGTCATAGTTATGGAAGACTGAGCTCCAAAAAATCACAGACCTCCGATTCCCTTTTGAGTCTAATTTCCTGATGGGAAATGGGAAACTGTCTGGGTGATAATATAACAACAGATGGTATATTAAAGTTGTATATTTAAACACTCATTCCCTTTCCAAATTCATGAATTGAACACGGATTTTGTTAGCAATGAAAGTGGCATAGTCATACTTGACAGTTGGGGGCTATCCTGGAGTAAAGATATATAAGAGAACCAGGGTGATATCATCCACATATTCATTGGACCTAAATCCCAAGATCAAGGATATCATGTCAAGAATGATTTTTCCAGTCTCAGTGAACCAGACATGCAAATAGGGAGGTGGGCCTTGGGGTTGACAGTTTGGTTTCATGAACATCTGGGCAATACGAGTTATTTCTCTGCTGGGCAATTGAGAGGCATTTTCAAGCAAAAATCCCATGTAAAGACGAGTGAGGGGTTCAATGGAATGGAAATGTATAATCTCATTGATGGATTCAACAATTATGTAAAAAAGGACAGTGTTGGAAGGAGACATAACAGCTCTATGAACAGGGTCATAATTGGAACAACACTGGTGAATGATGTCTGGGAAGACAGGGACCGAGGGCAAGAAATACATGGGAAGGTTTGATTCCCACAGTCCAAAAATGTCAGAGTTGCTCAAATAGCTATCCCTTATCTGGCATAAGGTTTGAAGATGATTCTCGTCACCAGATGGGTCTTTTATTTGGAAATCTCCGTCAGCTAAAGACAAATAATTCAGGTCCTTATGGGGTGCGTTGAGGGGCGCGACGTTCAGGGTTGTGGGAGCTTCCATGTTTGGTTCTTGTGTTTTCAAATCGGAATTTTGGGCTTCTGTGGAAAAATGGGCAAAACAGCTGTTTTGGGTGTCCTGGTATGATAGCTACGGATTGATTTTACTTGAATTTCGCTCTTTTTGGATAGAATTCATAGAGAAAAAATGAAATTACTGATTCGGGAAGTGAATTGGGTAAATACCTATTTTTAAAGGCGAACTGTGTAATTCGCAGGTTGCAGGACGAGCTGCAGAGCAGGATGCTGGAGTTTTTTGGGCGGGTGGCGGACTGGACGTGATTTGTAATCAACCGGATGTATTTTGCATGAAAACAGTGCGGAGAAAAATGGACGAAAATGACATTTTTTCGTGGTTTTAATAAAATTTTGGCTTTGGCAGGGTTTTTTGGCATTTATTGTGCAGCTGACGTCAGCATGACGAGACTGTCTGTCGTTTAGCAGAGGGTACGGAATGGTGACGTGGTAGTGATGTTAGTGGGGAGACAACGGGAGGGCAGTAAGTGGTTTTGGCCCGGACCGCTTATCGGCTCAAGTGGTTTCGGACGGGGGGGCCGCGAGCAGCACGGGCGGTTGACACGCATCCTAGTACGGGCGGCGATACCGCCAATCTCCTGGGCGTTAAAGTTCGGTGGCGTAGTGGGGTGTGATATGATCATGGACCGTTGGATGAGTAGGCCCAGATCTGACGGCTAACGGGCGTCGGAGATGGCGGAGGGTTACGGCGCGGGGGCCCATGTATTTAAACAAGGTTTTAACGATTTTCAGGGTGATTTTTATTGGTTTGCGGGGTTTTCACATTAGGTTATTAATTAACCAACTGTTAATTAATCCCGGGGTTGGGCACGAAGGGTTATTTACAAGGTTTCAGATAAACCTTGAATCCCCGATTACATAATGATATGGTTTATAATTAAACCGGGGCGGGATATATTTAAAATATGAGGGTCTTTGTTATATATACATATTTACGGGGAAGGGTACTATTTCACACAGGATTTACATAATAAAGTTAGAGTTTAATTAATATGATTTATGAACTGGGAAGCGCTAAGTGATAAACTTAGGCTATAGGGAAAAGAGGGGTTTTTGTGATGTTTGTACATTTCTCCTAAGTAAAATAGGAATTTACCTTAGGCAAATGTTTATGAAATGAAATGAGATGAGTGGATTAGTGACATTAAGCAGATCTTAATATCTCTGGGGGGAATTAGTAAATGATTTGGGGAAAAGCAAGAAGGGGAGTTAGTCATGCCTCTGCCATAGTACTTGTGATAATACAAGATGAATATCTTGAGAGAGAAAAATCTATCACAAGTCTCTTTCTGCAACATCAAAACTACCTACCCAGCCAACTGTACCTAACATTTTATCTCTTTTTTCCATTGGGTGCACTTGGACTAGCAAACCCTCATAAATCTTCTTTTCTTTTCATGGGAATCTTACCTAAGTCTGCCTTATTTCTTCCAAGGGCTCAGATTTAACTGTTGAACTCCTTTGCTTCTCTACCTAACTATTTATCTGCCAAGATTTAAGAGTTTGGACAGATTTTATTCTCTATCACTAAAACAGGTAAATTCAGACATGAACTAGCCAAGATTGAGCTGTTTGGCCATTCATTAATGGTGACATAGGTCAACAAGCTGCACACCAACATATTATTGCAAAAATAGGATGGTAGTGGCATTTTGGACTTGCACACTTTCCTGGTCTTTTGTTTGGGGTTCATTTCTTTTCTTTTTTCTGACCATCTTATTCTTTTTACCCTTTGATTTTTCTTTTAGGGTATACCCTCTTTTCATTTTTTTAAATTTTTTGATTCTTCAAAAATATGGAAAACCTTTGCAGAAAGAAAAGGTATGTACATATTAGAGCTCTCCATTGTCAATCATGAAATATGACACCTATTGGTATAGGAGCATAACACTATCATCCCCTAAGAAGACATCACCAACATCGTATTTCTCATACTCGCAGAACCACTCTCTATGGGGAGTGAAGAAAAAGGATGCACCTGAGTCAATCAACCATGCCTCATGATCTACATGTCTACTTGAAGAAGCCAAGTACACATCCCCACCTTCATCTGAGGTGGTTTTCGGCTCTGCAGAAAGAGCATTGTCAGTTCCCTTTCCTTTATCAGGAGCTTTATATTTACAATCCCTTTTGTAGTGCCCTTCCTTTCCGCATTTCCATCACTCCACTTTTATAGGTTTTCTTGGAGATTTAGATCTCCCACTCGATGAATTATTTTTGTTTCTATTCTAGGATTTTCCTCGTACAGACAAGGCATCACCATTCTTGCTCTCCATATTTTTCCGTCTCATCTCCTCCATCAGCAAGGATGAGACTATTTCATCAAATTGCAAGGCAGTTGCATTGCTACCTATTGCAATAACCAGACTATCCCACGAATTTGGCAGAGAACACAACAAACTGATGCACTTATCTTCATCTGAAATTTTAATATCAATAGATGCTAACTGACTTACCACAGTATTAAATGCGTTCAGATGCTCTGTCACCGAGTCTCCATCTTTCATCGTCAGGTTATACAGCATTTTCCGCAGGAACAATTTACTCACCAGAGACTTAGATTGGTACAAAGTCCCTAACTTGTCCCACAAAGCCTTGACTGTAGCCTCCCTTGATACATTCAACAATACTGAATCTGAGACACACAATCATATTATGCTCTTTGCCTTCTGATCCAACTTCTTCCATTCTTCATCGGACACTCCCGTTGGTTTAGTACTCGGATCTACCACAATCCACTGATCTTTATCCACCAACAGATCCTCCATCTTGAGTTTCCACAACTCAAAACTCTGACCATTAAATTTCTCGATCTCTATCTTTCCACTGCTCGCCATCTTCTTTCACCACCAGAATCGATCTCATAGATCTCCCACTGAACAGGGTCTACCATAGGCCTGAGCGAAACCCCTCAGCAACAAAGGCATGCCCTTGAAACCAAAACAACTTTGATACCAAATGTAGGTTTTAACCCTGTACAAAAATTACCTTGATACGAATTCTAAAACACAGAAAATAAACAACACGAGAGCATAACACATAAAACACATATACATAGAGATTTTCCCCTTGATCCCAAAACCGGGACTACTAGCTTGATTTTTCATTATGTTCCTTTTAATGTTACAATACATATTTATACATTCTGAAGCACCCAATACGATGGACTGAAAATCATTGTGTCCAAAACCATGAACCGAAAATCATCGCATCCAAAACCATGTGTGAAAAATCATGCACAAAACAATAGGTAGGTTCGCCCAACCTAACATAGACTCGAAAACCAAAATTTTTCGGGGCGCTGCCCCGGACCTTATAGAGTGGGGTTACCTGCACCCCTCAAACCCCCTGTGACTCCCCCCGCTACGCAATTGACGCAACAAGGGGGGGCTCCGCCCCCCTCCTAACTCCCCAGTTAACTACATGGGATAGTCGTGGAAAGAATATAACACAACCCAACAAGTGGGTCAATTTTTTCTTTCACATCATAAAAAGGGTTTGAGAGTCTTGTGGAGATTGAAAATAGTTCTAATTGTTATTATGGTTGAGACATTATCAATTTTATTAGTGACCCCTTTAATGTAGGTGAAATACATGTAGACATTAGAAGATAAAATATTTGAGTGAGGTCAAGTCCCTAGATGCAGAGCTTTATGGAGTGATATATTCATCTAGATGTTAAAGTAACCATTGGTTTGGAGAGATTTTTTGAGGTGAGTTTTTCTTATTCAAGGTGGCTTATGTAGGAAATTATCAAAGCCCTAGAGATTAAGGTTTTCAAGACCACTAATTTTGGTGTTAGTGGTGGTGGGATTGGGCATGATTTTTTTTTCATATTACTTTTCTTCCTAATAACTTGATGGGATGATAAATTGTCAAATTATTTTGGTATGAGAACATCAAGGAAGGAGAGGGTATTGATATGGTGAATCTACAAATTCATTTGGATGCTAAAAGAAATACTATTGAGATGAGTAATAAGTAGTAAAAGGTAAGGACCATAAGGCCAACTAATGAAAGTAACATCCATACACCTATACTAATGACAAAAGTTAAGGTTAATATCGAGTAATATATTGGAAGAAATGAACAAATTGTGCATTGATTCAACCAAATTATAACATATATAATAACATAAAATTAATTAAAAGAAACCAAAACTCTTCTCAATTAATAAAAGATAACATAAGCTTATTTATAAATCAAATATGAAGATCCAAACTCTAAATCATACTTTAATGACCATGGTCTCTTTTACACAAAATGTTTTGAAAAAAATATATTACCTAAACAATCTTTCATATAAAACATGGGATTTTTTTTGAACCAAAGGAAATTAAAAAATAGGGGCCAAACTCACTCAGAGTTAAAATAAAAATCCATTGCCACTTTTTTTGGAGTCTATGCTATGTGATCTTGACATGAACTTGGGAGAATATTTTTAGGGGTATCTTGGTATCCTACAAATATCTAAATGTAAGGAGAAGTTATAGTTGTTCTCTATAAGGTCGATAACCTAAACAAACCAAGAGTTAGTGTGCACTACTATATTTAATTATCCCCTTACCAACTCTATTTGCTATAAATTAGCTTGATATATATAATAATGTAGTCATTAATAATTTTGAATGTCTTTATTATTCTACAACCATCTTAGTATACGCAACAAAAATAACGTGCCTCCTTCTTTCGCTTCATAATGTAGGGTAACATCCCTAAAGTCCATGATCACATGTTACACTACAAAGTGGAGTCTTCTGTCCAAGATAACAATAATTTCTTCTATGATGGTGCATATTTATATCTAAGCTCCTAGGATATTCTTTTTATTTGCCTCTGCATGCCGATGAAGATTATCCAAATCATCCATATGCAAAAATTAATGTTTGTTCATTTTCTTAGTATATTGTAAGAAGATGAATAGTTAAGTGTCACTAAAATTAGCTCAATCTTGAAGATGGTTATTTTATACTAATTCTGATGATTTAGAAAAATTTTGTTGAAACTCCTAAACTTTCTTATATTTATTGTCATACAATCCAATACAAACCTTTTAATAACAACAAATGTGTCACTTTATATCTAGAGCTAGTTTTGAAGCTTTTAAAGATTGCTTCCATCACCTTATTCTCCATCCTCAAGAATAATTTTTTGTGTTAGTCCATTCTATAATTGTATATTATATATGGGAGATTCCATCCTTCATTTTGTATATGATTTTCCTTTTGTCGAAAATCTACTCCAAGTTGTTTCTACTAAATTTAAAGATCTAATAAAGTTGGCTTCATTTTTTCTTTTTACCCTCTCAAATATTTATTCACTTCCTTTATTTGTAAACATCATGTTTGTATTTAAGCCCTCTCTACCATCCTAGCAATTATATTTTCCTACGATCCATAGGTATGCTTGCTTATGCTGGTAGAAATACATAATATGTGGACATTGCAAACAATTTCTACATGTTTTCCTAGAGTGCCTGGTTCTCCCTTACCTAGACTTTTGCATTCTTCTACTTAGCTATGAAGGCATGAAAGATTCATTGTTGACATTATTAAGCCTCATTATCTTCATAAAAATGGTTATTCCTATATGGTTTGTGGCGAGATGTTGTAGTCTTATAGCAGTATATTTGTTACAAGCTTCTCAATTGCTTTAGGCTCCAAGTTATGTGTGATTGTAATTCCTTCTTGTTAAGTGCCATTACAAGGATGCGTGAATGCAACAAATTTTGATCCTTTGGATACTCACTTGCTAAACAACTATTACAAATTGAAAATAATGTGCCAAAGGCCATTTTGATCAAGTGAAGTTATTAGAAATAAGTTTTACATCTATTGTTTTTCACATATCTACAAGAAGTTGAATGGTCAGACAAATGGCTCAAGGTGGTCTAAGGCCAATATTTCTAAAGCTTGAAAATGAGAAAGGTGTACATTTTTAGCTTATTAGTCTTTTAGAGTTATAATATTATTGAAGCATAAGTTATTGGGGGATTTCAAACCATCAATCAAGATTAGAGAAATTTGAAAAAATAACTTTGGAAAGAATTTGATAGAAACACTATCAACCTATTAGAGAAATGGGCGGGTCCCACATGAACTATTACGGTGTTAGGAAACTTAAGGCATCCTCCTAGTTATAAATTCTTCCAAAATAATGTTGAAAATGTCTTGATGGATCTTGTATTTGATTCATTCAAAGGTGGGACCCAAGGCCCTCTAATTAAGCCTAGTAGACATTGGGTGAATTCCTTCAAAATATACAATTGAAGTTGGATCTATGACAATATCCTCATATTAAATTTAATCAACAAGTTACAACCATATGAGAGATTTTTTAGGTGGCCTCAACTTGCCCTGCGGGAAACCAAGTTTGTTGGCCACCTAACAACATGGAATGCCATCCAAAATTGAAACAGTTTGATCCTTCCTATCCAAGCTATGTAAGACTGTATGTCCATATCTATTTTCCTATTTAAATGGAAACTAACATAACTGTAATTACAATTAAAAGTAAATGTTATCCACATCAAAAACTAATACAAGAGACCTTGGTTCACTGATCTGCATCCTCTGCCGAGGCAGAATCCACTGGTGCTAGGTCTTTGACATTCGACCCCGGAAGCTCATCTGCTGGCAAGATGCAAGGCAAATGTTTCTCAATCTGCTGGAGGCGACCATCTTGCTTTTGCAATTGAAACATGATTTTCTGAAATCCCTTTTGCAGTCTGGGATGTATGCATTGCGACGACTATGTTTAAGGCAATTTGTTCCAGGGCCTTGCCCAAGATTCCTTTCATTGACCAGTAAAGGAAGAGGGTGTGTTTGAACTTGGTTATTCTGCGCGTGTGTGACTGAGATCCGGTACTAAGACTCGCCAATCCTCAGTTTCAATTTCCATGGAGCCTGCCTGCCGATTAAGGTCGGCCTCCCATTTTCTATGAGCTACCAGATTTCCTCGTCGATGCCCTCGTGGTATGCTTCCACCACTTCATTGATAATGTTCACTGTCAGCTTGCGACCTCTTGGCTTGCCTCCTGGATTACGGGATTCCCCTTCCTCATATTTTCCTCTGGCTTTTCTGCCTTTGCCTTGGCCACGCGAAGCTGGGCTGCATGTGCCTGTCGCTGCTCGGACCATCTTTAATCACCCCTGATAATATGCTTTGTGGTAGTGGAAGCATTTTGATGGGTTGAGCCACCTGCTTGCAGGCTTCCCGAGACTCGTTCCTTGCAATTTACCTGTACACAGTCCACCTGACATGCATAAAAACTGGCCAAGCTGTTCACCATCCAAATTAGGTTCAAAACAATTTGTAATTCGATTTCCAGAGACAACACTAACAAATTCAGACACTTCACTATTATTTCCAGGCTCTAGGCCCCATACATTACCCCTCCAACACAAGAAATTACTCAGCTCTCCCTTAGCCCTGCTTCGCTTAGGCTCCCAACGTCCATCAGGCTCATTCCCTATCAGGTCTGCCTCACTCTGTTGCATAGTCGAGGCCAACATATCCCCCATCCGATCCATCACGTTGATGTTTATGTCCCTTCGGATTTGAACACAACCCAAGGCCTATCGGCCTAAAGTTTAGCGAGCCTTAAAATTGCAATTCCCCCACCCTGCCTACCCTCTCTAGCTACCCTCCCAGCATGCATGGTGAGGAGGATCCCTCAGCGGGAAAGCCAAATGCCAAAAAGCAGGGAAATGGTGGCGTCTCCAGGCCAATTTCCACTGCGGACCCCCAGACTCAACATTAAACAAAACAAAGTAGGACTCAGACTTACAAAACCCCGCCAACTGATACCCTGCCAACCCAGACCATAAACCCCGAAGACTTCCAGCATTGCAACAAACAACATACCAATGGGACAAACAACATACCAATTCACCCTCACTATGGTGGTCTGGATGCGAGCTTGGTCTGTCCGCCCGCCTTTGTTTCGATGCCCTCCTCTGTGGAAATCTCCTTGCTTACTCCAATTACCACCCTACATGCAAACCTTCAGAACCTCACTGCCATAATGGAGATGAACACCGATCCTATCGCCACCCTCCCAGCTATAACTCTCACAGCTGCCCAACTTGACCCCTCCAACCTTGCCACGCATGTGGAAGGTGGTGGGTTGACACTTCGAGGCTCTCACCATTAAATTCCTTGATTTCATCAATCACCAAGTACACACCCTGATCGGGGGAACATGTATTTAAATATTGTTTTCTATAAAGGTTAACTTTAAGATATAACATTGATATCAAGTATATATTTTCCCTTTCCTAATATATGTTTATATCCTAAGGCCATTCATATACTAGTGTTGAAACATATATTATAGAATTGTTTGTATTGGTCTACGTTTAATGACAAAGATGGTCACCATGAAAAACATGGTTGAAGGCGACATTTACAATATCTTATAAGTAAATTTGAATTACAGAACCCATAGACTTTTATTACTATTTAATTATTAAATGAAAGATCTTAAATCCATATCATTACTAAGAATTTAAAAAAATATATTAATATATTTATTTATTTATAATATAAAACATTTAATGCTATATCACAAAATTTATATAATTTATTACACACCAGGTTGTCACTAGTGGTGCTGGCGAAACTCAAACTATGTAAAACCATGAGAAATATACCAATATCTACATCGCTTGTGGGAAAGTCATGGAAAATTTAATAATGACGCACTATATTTTATAGTTTCAGGACTACCCTTCTTATTGCTTGAATTATTGGATGGTTGGAAAAACAAAGCCATAGGAAACTTGCAAGTTGTATGGTAAAGAACAATTGTTGTTGCAACATACATAAATGTTACTGCAACTTAGGAGATTGATCACTTCGCCTTGCCCATACGACCAACTGACCATATGACTCGATAAAGGCTTCGCCCATAAGGCATGATGCTTAAGAAAAATCAGTTGGAAGAGCTACTAAGGCCCCCTTACAAACCAAATGGTTGGTGGACTTGTGTCTAGGAGTCTACCAAAAAACAACTTATACCTACATCCATCTACCTGAGTCAAGGAAACATAGTCGGCAAGTGATTTTACCGAACGGAATCCATGTGAACATGATGATGATTGACCGAGATAACTCATAAATTTCCAATCAAAAATGAGAGTACGTGTTAGTGTCAGTCTTTGAAGCCTTCCACCAGTGATCAAACACGCTCTTACAAAGCGATCTTATGGTGTCAAGGTCAAATTTTGTCATTTCAGTGAGTCTTCAAGTAAAATTTGGTCATTAGGTATTAGGTTTAGGATTTGTTTTCACTTCTTTCAAAATTGTCCAAATGTCAGTCCATGTCACCATTCAGCTGAGTGTACCATCATGCAGAGAGTTTTCATCATCATTTCAGGTTCCAATGGGTCATTTTTACACCTTGTTCGTGCTTGAGTTGTACTTGGGTAAGGCCCATTTCCCTCTCCTAGGGTTTTGAAGGTAATTTTTCTTGGATGGCCAGATGATCAACAAAACTTGTGTCCTGATGTTCATACACCTTCCCCTATCCTTAATATACCTTCTTAAACGCTTCCCATCACTCATATCCCTCAAATTCATCATTTTCCCACAAACCCTAGTTTATTGCTACAATTTGACAATTTTCTAGGCTAGGCCTATGTTTTTCCCTTTTGGACCCCTTCCCCTCACTCAATATTTGAAATTCCACTTTCCCCTGCTTCCTAACATCCCTCCCTACTTCCCAAATTTTTCTCAAGAATTTAGAAGCCCCTCATCCCCTTCATTTCCCTTCATTTCTATAAATCCCCCGTTCCACATATCGGGATAGGCTTTCTTCAAACTATGTTTATGAGCAAGAAAAGATGAATTTGATAAAATTTAGAGAGGTTTTTGTCTATCATTTACCCAAGAAGAAAAAATTCTTTCCTTTTTTACATGGGTTTCATGGTTTGGGAGAAATGTCGAACCATCATTGGCCTCAAGAGGATTGATGCACTTCTGGAGTGACCCCGGGAAAATCAAGATTTCACCTAGCTGGGATGTTCAAATGACTTGATTGATAATTTAAATGATATCTAGACACAAATAGCTTTCCAATGAGCTATCATGAGCTCAATTTGGAGTTGAGGAAGACCTTCAAAAGTTGACTACAACAACACTCTGCATTTAGGCAGCCTCATTTTGCACATTTTGACCAGTCTTGGGAGATTTGACTTTTGACAAGGAAAATGAACTCCAAATTGAAAAATTCAAGATGTTTTGGAAAGTAGACTCAATAAGCTTTCCAACAAGCTATCCTACACCCAATTTGGACACAGGGAAGGCCTTCAAAAGTCGTCTGAAAAAAGGCATTGCGCATCAGGGAGGCGTTGCGCATCAGAGGGTTGGCGTTGCACATCATAGAGGCGTTGCGCATCAGGGTGGCACTGCGCATCAAAGGGTCGGCGCTGCACATAAGAGAGGCGTTGCACATCAGGCAATTTTCTCCAGTGTAAATTTACACTGGCGCTGCGCATTGGGTGCAGGGCGCTGCGCATTGGCCGATAATGCCTCAAAACCATCAAATTTCACCTCCAATCACTCTCATTGTTGCATTTCTCCTCCAAGCAAGTAAGTAAACTCTCTTTTGATCTCACATAGGGTTTTTTATGCTTTGATGGTGGTTTTAGCATCCTAAAATTCAAAACCCTAATTTGTCTCTAAAACTACCTCACAGACTACAAATTATAGTTGTTTATTCCCTATTCCCTAATTTCATTTGCCCAAAACCTATCTCCTAAACCCCATCATCCCTAACTCCTTTTCCTTTCTCCTATCTCGCAAACCCTACTCTTCACATATCAAACCCTATACTCATATACCCCAAACCCTACATC